>QXEO01000167.1:1586796-2186796 GCA_007115705.1 Dactylis glomerata
GCTTTACCCAGGTTCAGGGCCCTCGTGGTGAGGTAACACCCCTACTTCCTACCTTCTTGTATTACCACGCGACACCTCGCGAGGAGTACAAGGTCTTGATTACAAAGCTCTAGCTTGCCAGAGGTTGAAGAACCTGCGTGCCCAGCTAGCAGCTTGGAGAAGATGAAGATCCCATCCCCTCTAAGGGGTGGCCTCCTCTCCTTTTATAGCACCAAGGTCCTCCTTCCCCTTATCTTCTTGGGGAAGGGGTTGCCACACATGGCCAAGGAGGGAGGACAGCTGTAGACTACATTCTTCTGTGGACGTAGTCTTCGTAGGGTAGTGGCGCCGGTCCACAGGAGTGGGTGGAGGAAGCTGACGTCTTCCTCTGGCGCCCTACACCATCCACGCTATTTTTAGGGGGGTGGCCAACAACCATTGTGCCGCTTTGGGCAGGCACATCGAAAGTTGGTCTCCTCCCTGTTGGGGGTAGCGTGGGCGGTACGCGGTCTTCTGTCCTTTATCTTCTTGCTCTGCATGCCAACGTGCTGAGCTGACGTGGACGTGGTCCCTCTCCTCACTAGCGGGTGCTCGTGAGGAGGTCTTCTGGTCCTTAGCAGTTTCCACCGTTGTTCTCCTCATGAGGCACCTCCTCATGAGGGTCTTCTCCGTAGCTTGGGTCGTTGGTTCTCCCCTGGGCTGAAGATGGGCTGATGACGGGGCCCACGAGCAGGTGGACCGGGATACCCCGGTATCTAGAACACCGACAGTAGCCCCCGAGAGCCCAGCCCGCGAACATGCCCTCTTGAGGGAGCGAAGGGCCGGGGGCCCCAGAAGCTGCTGGGCCCTCCAACGGCACACGTCAACCATGCGGTCAGAGGACCATGTGAAGAAGCAGAGGCTGCGGACACGTGGTGCGGCCGCAGCTGGTGAGACAAAACGGCGGGCGACGCTACAGTCCTCGAGGCGTCAAACCATCATGATGGCGCGTCGCTTCACTGCGGAGCGCTGCGCCAACGCTTTGATTCCCACGCTGAGATTTGACGCATCGACGCCGGATGCCCCCCTTAAATAGAGTGTCCTCGAGACCTCTGGCAGTTCACCTCCTTCCTCCAGTGCCACCTCTTCCTCCATGCCCCCAAGCTGATGGATCCCTTCGCCTCCGTCGCCGCCGCTGGAACAAGCTCTGGGGCAAAGCGCCGCGGACGCCCCCCGGGCAGCGGGAACAAGGCGAAGATCTGGCCCGGTGGACGCTCAGTGCCGGCGGCCCCCTTCGCATTGGCGCGCCGAGGCAGGACGAGGCGAAACGCGCCGCCTCGGGGACCTCCGGCGCCCTGACCCTTAGGGGTCCCGCGCCTGGAGGTGCTCTGAACTCACCGTCGCCGCTGGCGGTGGCGCCTGCTCCCTGCGCCCCAGGGAGCGTTGACCGGGTACTTCGGGAGGTGGAGGCCATCCTAGACCCCCTTCCCCTACTGCAGATCCTCCGGCCCCACCGGCGAACGGTGTGGTTGCCACTCCGCGCCACTTGGCGGCGGCGATGCTGGGACCCCTCATCGGCCTGGGGTCCCGCTTCCTGGAGCTCCTCGTCGTCATCGACGCCCCGAGCTTCAGCTCCCTCTGGCTGCCCGACACAGTCCGGAGGGTGGTTTACGCCCCCGGCGCGGCCACCAGGGAGATTGCCCTGGGGGAGCAGAGTAGGCTAGATCTCTTCTGGCCTATGGACATCCTCCTCGGAGCGGGCGGCAACGCCGTCCTCTCCGGCCGCTGGAGGGCCTTCGCCCTTGGCCATCGCCTCCACATCAGCGACCACCTCATCTTCCGCTTCAAGCTGGGGGCGCTGGAGGCTTCGGTGCGGATCTTCACCGCCGGTGGCGTCCGCCACACCTACCCCCAGCCCGCGGTGCAGTGAAGAGGAGATCCTGGCACGGTAGTCTTCTGGGGAGGGGAACTAGTCTCCTTCCCTCTTTTGTTGTGTAGTCCTCGCCGGCGGGGTATGCCCTGCCGTGCCTTTGCTCATCCCCTTGTTGGGAATGCTTCAATGAAATCTGCTTATTAGCTATCTTGCATTTCGCTTCTCATTGCTCTTCATTGTCCTGGTCATTCGCACGCTCGAGAGCCCTAGTGAGCTGTTAGCATCGATGGGAGGCCTCCCTTCACCTCAGAGCTTGAGATGGGGTCGGCGCCGAGGACACATTGGACGATTCCTGAGACAAGAAGTTGAAGAAAGAGTTGGAAAAGAAAAAACCCCAAATCCCCAAAAATGGAAAAACAAGTCGATAAAATAAACAAAAAAAGAAGGCGAATAAGATGCCCTTGTGACCGGCACAGGGACCTTCTCCATCGTGGAGGAGCGCGGCACTATCTGTGCCAGCAGCTAAGAGCAAATTGCCACGTGTGGCAATTCACGGGGCCTTCCTCGTTGTTGAGGGAAGCTGGACCCTCATGGACGTGAAAACATCGACGCTTAAGAGAGCCCAGAGACCGTCGACACCTCGCAAGGGTTGCTCACGAGGTGAAGGGCCTAGCGCGGACCTCCGGATCTACGTCTCCTTCGCAAGATGATCGGAGCGGCCTTGGTCTTCAATAATCCTGCCACGTTAGGCCTTCCTCGGCAGAGGGAATCTTCCTGCGGATGCTTGGTGCATCGACGCATCATTGCTTCCTCGTGAGGGTTGCTCACGAGGTGTTGGTCCTTAGCGGGTGCCATGGGCACACCTTGGACTTTCCTCGAAGATTTTTTATTTTCTGGTGTACTTCGCGAGGAACTAAGCACCATGGGTATTTGGAGGTGATCGATAATAGGGCCGTCACCCCCGACCAGATCTCACTCCCTTCGGGTTTTTTGGGCTTGCTGTTTTCTGGGCGAAGGCCCCAGCATAGACACCGTGCCTAGCCCCCTTTCGCGTGGAGTACAACAGAAAATAAATGGACTTCATGCTATTTTAATGTCATGCCGAAGCAGAGGCGCTATGTTGCGCAATAACTTAATATCAGTGCTTAAGAGCAGTTTGAGCTGATACAAGTCCCATGAAAATGGTCTTTATCTCCTCGTGAGGAACCTATGGGTAGAACTTTCGCAGATGAGCTATGTTCCACGGGTTCCCCACCGGCACGCCTTCTACGGTTTCCAGCCGTGCTGAGCCTGGCCTGGCGATGTGCGTCACATTGAAGGGTCCTTCCCACATTGGAGATAGCTTGTGCAGGACTCTCGCGCGGCTTGGCACCGAGCTTCTTCGAGCAGGAGGAGGCGATCCTTGATGAGGTCCTCTTGGCGAATTTCGTCAAAGGCGAGCACTCTTGGCGACCCGAACTTGACGTCGGTGGGAAGAACAGCCACCGCCCCATAGACCAAGAAGAAAGGGGTCTCTCCGGTGGGTTTGGTGGCGGTAGTCCTGATGGACCACAAGATGGATTGGAGGTTGTCTAACCATTTTTTTCCGCAGGCTTCGAGCTTTACGTTGAAGCTTTTTGTCTTGAGTCCCTTGAGGACCTCGGTGTTAGCATGCTCGGCTTGGCCATTGCTCCGGGGGTAGCCGACGGAGGCAAAACAGATCTTGATGCCGGCCGATGCACAGTATTCTTGGAACAGTCCGCTGGTGAACTGGCTGCCGTTGTCGGTGATTATGCAGTTAGGCACACCAAAATGACAGACCAGCCCACGGATGAACTTGACTGCGGACCTGGCCGGGATGGTGCACACCTGTTCCACCTCCACCCACTTGGTGAATTTGTCGATGGCGACGTAGAGGTAGCGGTAGCCCCCTTGCGCTCTAGGGAATGAACCAAGGATATCCAGCCCCCAAACTGCAAAGGGCCAAGTGAGTGGGATGGTTTGCAGCTCCTGCACCGGCTGGTGGATCTGCTTGGCATGGAATTGGCATGCCTCGCAGCTCTTGACCATCTCCGCTGCATCCCCGAGCACTGAAGGCCAGTAGAAGCCGCTTTGATATGCCTTTGCGGCTAGAGTTGCAGCAGAAGCATGATGGCCGCACTCGCCGGCGTGGATGTCCCTGAGAAGCTCTTGGCCTTGGTGAGTAGATATGCACTTCAGAGCAACGCCGTTTGGGCAACGCCGGTACAAGTCACCATCCTTGATGCAGTAGCCCGAAGCTTGACGCATGATCCTTTTGGCCTCCTCTTCATCCTCGGGAAGCCTGCTGCTGGTGAGGAAGGCCTTGAGCTCGAGGATCGAATCCACTCCCTCCCACCATGCCAATGCCAGAAGGACGCGGTCACCCAAAGGGGGCCCGCAGTCTGGAGCCCCCTGCTCCGGCAGCGGCGGCAGGGCAGGTAGAGGGTCTGATCAGAATGATGATGGAGAAGCGAACGGTCTGAAGAGACGCTCCTCAAAGACGCCGGTAGGTTGTGCCAGGCAATGAGAGTCGTTCTTGGCGATCTCGTTGGCTTCCACATTTTGTCCTCTCAGGATGTGCTTCAGCTCCAAGCCTTGGAAGCGTTTTTCCATCTTTCGATGCTCCTCGAGATAAGCCGCCATGTGCTCATCCTTTGGAGTGTAACTCTTGTTTGAGAAGTTCACAACCAGCTGTGAATCTCCCTTGACGATGAGGCGCTTGATGCCCAAAGCGTTCGCTGCCCTTAAGCTGGCGAGTAGTCCTTCATATTCCGCGGTGTTGTTGGAGACCTTGTGCTCAGGCTTAAAGCAGAGCTGTACAGCGTAGAAGAGCTTGTCTCCAGAGGGAGAGGTCAGGACAGCACCAGCTCCCGCGCCGGGGAGGTTGAAGGCGCCGTCGAAGTGCATGACCCAGAGGCCTGGGGCCTCCTCTCCTGGGAGTGTTGACTCCACCTCTGGAGGCTCGTCGGCGAATGGATCAGTCCACTCTGCAGTGAACTCGGCCAAAGCCTTGCTATTGATTACCTTTGTAGTTTTGAAGGAGATCTCGAAGGGTTGAAGCTCCACGGCCCATTCTGCCACCTGCCCGGTGACGTTGGGATTGCGTAGGATGGTCTCCAGGGGACGATCGGATACCACCTTTATCGGGTGACCCTGGAAGTAGTGGCGTAGCTTCCGCGAAGCGATGAGCAGGGTGTAGACCAGCTTTTGTTGCATTGTGTAACGCTCCCGAGCGTCGCGTAGCACCGTGCTGACGAAGTACACAGGCTTCTGCACCTTGGTGACACCCTCGGGAGCTTCCTCCTCGGGAGGCTTTTGAGCATTACTCTGAGAGAGCGGCTCGGTCGGCGGAGATGCAGCGGGCGGTTCCTCTTGAGGGACAGGAGGTGCAGTGGCCTCTTCCTCGCGAGGAGCCCCCGGGCCGGGAGGATCGACCTCTTCTTTGGCGATCACCTTTGCATCTCGCTCCACGATGAGAACAGCACTTGCAGTCCTTGGAGTTTCTGCGATGTAGAGTAGCAAGGGCTCGCGGAATGTTGGGGCAACCATGATCGGTGGGCGCGTGAGGTATCTTTTCAACTCAGCGAAGGCCTTGTCGGCTTCCGGAGTCCACTCGAACTTCCCAGTGCACTTCATGAGCTTGATGAAGGGCAGGGCTTTCTCCCCACTCCTCGCAATGAAGCGCCCCAGGGCTGCCATGCATCCCGCGAGGCGTTGCATCTCCTTGAGATTGCGCGGTGGACGCATTTCTTTGATGGCCTTGACCTTGTCAGGGTTCGCCTCTATCCCGCGATGGGACACGAGGAACCCCAACAGTTTTCCCGATGGTACGCCGAAGGCACACTTGGCGGGGTTGAGCTTGATGTTTACCTTTCTTAGGTTGATGAATGTTTCTTCCAGATCCTCGATGAAGGTGTGACTCTCGCGAGTCTTGACGACGATGTCATCGACATAGGCTTCCGCATTCCTTCCCATCTGAGCCCCCAGGGCCTTACGCATGAGCCTTTGGAAGGTGGCTCCTGCGTTCTTCAGGCTGAAGGGCATGCAGACGTAGCAGTATACACCACAAGGCGTGATGAAGGCGGTCTTCTCCTCGTCCTCCTTTGCCATCTTGATCTGATGATAGTTGGTGAAAGCATCCAAGAAGCAAAGGAGGTCACAACCGGCGGTGTAGTCGATGATTTGATCTATCCTTGGGAGTGGATAAGGATCCTTGGGGCAGGCCTTGTTGAGACTTGTGAAGTCCACACAGAGGCGCCCACTGCCATTTGACTTTGGGACGACCACCAGATTTGCAATCTAGGTGGGGTGGGCTACCTCGCGTATTAGCTTGGCCTTCTTCAGCTTCTCTATTTCCTTGACGATGAAGTCCTGCTTCTCTTGCGCTTGTTTCCTAGTCTTCTGCTTCACGGGGTGTGCCTGAGGGCACACGGCTAAGTGGTGCTCAATCACCTCCCTGGGAACACTGGGCATATCTAACAGAGTCCAAGCGAACATGTCAGAGTTTGCCCGTAGGAAGGTGACGAGCGCGCTTTCCTATTTGGGGGAAAGCCCTGCCCCGATGGTGATGAAGTTTTCGCAGCCCCAGCCTGAAGTGGGACCTTCTTGGTTGCAGAGCGCTCTTGGGTGAACTGGGGCCTCCTCCCTGAGGGTACCGCGGCTTCCCCAATGCTCATGTCCAGCATCGGATGGACCAGGTCCTCGCTTGGAGTAGGCGATGCAGAGGCGGTGAACTTCTTCCCTGTCAAGCCCTGCAGGTGGGGCTCAAGAGAGGCCTTCTTCGCAGCAGCCTACTCTTGGGATACGAGCTGCTTCTTCCTCGCGAGGTCGCTGGAGTGTTCTAGTAGATCTTCGTCGGTGGGTAACATGGTGGCGGCCTCACAGTAGACATGCTCCACCGATCGGAGAGCATCCTTCTCATTGCAGCGCACGGTGATCGTGTTGTTGGCGCCCGGAATCTTGAGGACGTTGAAGCCATGATGCGTTGCTGCCATAAACCTTGCCAGGGCTGGATAGCCGAGAATGGCATTGTTTGGCAGCGCAATGTAGGCGACGTCGAAGTCGAGGCTCTCGGTCCTGTAGTTGTCTCGGGTGCTGAAGGTAACGGGCAGGCGTACCTGCCCAATTGGCATTGTAGACCCTTCGGTTAGCCCAAAGAATGGTCGAGTTGGCATGAGCCGGTGGTACGGCACCTGCATCTTCTCAAATATCTCGACCGAGATGATGTTGAGGCCCGCCCCTCCGTCGATGAGAGTGCGATTGACGGCAATGTTATTGATGGTTGGCGTGCACAAGAGAGGAATTGTGCCCACACCCCTGGTGGAGGCCGGATGGTCCTCCTCGTCGAAGCCGATCTTGCACGTTGACCACTTCATTAGGCGGTTGCCGACGTTGGGCTGTGCCGCCGTGATCTCTCGCGATAGCTGCTTGAAGTGTCGATTAGACAAAGGAGCCTGAGCTCCACCTAGGAGGCAAGCGGCGAAGTCTCACGGCTCTTGATAGCCCCCCTGGTTCTCCTCCCGATGATCGTTTGCTGGTGGGGGCAGCGGCAGCGGCTCGGGATCGGCTCGAGACAGACCCTCGCGGCGGTGACCTTCCTCGCGGTCGTCATCGCGGCAATCGCCCCGGGATCCACTCTTGCCATAGCTGTGGCCACCCCCGCGGCGCTTGGAGACACCATTTTCTTCATGAAACTTTCGGACAATCCGACAATGGTCGGTATTGTGAGTGTCCTTCTTGTGGAGAATGCAGTCACGGCGACGATGACCTTTGTCACATTCGGAGCGGTCCCCGTGGCGTTGCTTATGATCTGGTTCCGCCGCCAGGACAACGGCCTCCTTTCGCTTGGGGTCCTTGGACTTCGGCTTTGGGTGAAGCGCCTCCGGCAGGTTGTGCACGAAGAGCCTCCCCTCCTCAGCCTTGGCGCAGCGGTCGGCGATCTCGAAGAGCCTGATGACGGAAGTCAGCTCATCATTCACGGACAGCTTCTCCCTCATCTTGATGTCGGAGACGCCCGTGGAGAACGCGGAGATGACCTCCTCATTAGATATCCTGGGGATCTTGTTCCTCATCTGGCTGAAGTGCTGGATATACTGACAAAGCGTCTCGCCCTTGTACTGACGCACCGCCGTAAGATCGTTCTTAGTTGCGGGGCGCTCATACGTGGGCATGAAGTTGGCAACGAACTGACGACATAAATCCTTCATGAAGTCACGGATTCGTGAGGAAGATTCATGAGCCAAGTTCGCGGAGCGTCCTTGAGGGCCATGGGGAACCAATTTGCCATGGCACGCTGATCTCCACGCACGGCCTGGACGGCGACGACGTAGAGCTGGAGGAATTCGACGGGGTTGGTGGTCCCGTCGTAACACGCACCGATATCCAGCTTGAACTTGTCAGGCCAGACCACGTAGCTTTGCTGGTGAGTGAGAGCAAGACACCTGGGGTTGTCGATAGGGTCGTCGGGGGTCCTGACGTTCTTGCCAGCTTCGCCGATGTCGTCGATGGCGCGGTCATGATTTTCGTGGTGGCACTCGAGGGAGATGCGTGCGTCTTCCGGAGCGCGTTGGACGATCTGGCAGCTGGGCTCCCCGCGCAGCGAAGATGCGGTGCAGGAAACCACCTTCTTGGCCTTGGTGGCCTTCCCATCTTCGGCGCTCGGGGCGCGATGCCCCGCCGCCAGATCTGGGTCTCCCGCGCCGTGGGCTCCTCCCTGGGCCGGGTCTTCGTTGGCAATGGCGACGAGTTTGGCGATTCGAGCGCGCCACCCCTCACGCCCATCATCAGTGGGTTGATAGCGTAGCAGCTCCTGCGCCATGGCGAGAGCCTGCGCAGGAGACAGCTGACTCCCAAAACGAGCGCGAGAAGTGGCGGTGGCGATGAAGGAGAGTGAAGGCTCTGTACGCCCGGACGGGAGGTAGGAGGACTCCAGATCTTCATCCTCTTCCTCCCCGTCCGAAGCTTCACGACGACAGAAGATGGGCTCGGTTTGCCCCTGAACAGCGTTGCGATGGCGAAGACGCTCAAGCCTTGCATTGGTGTCGGCCATGTTGAAGCAGATCTAGGAGAAAACACACCACAGCCCCCTACCTGGCGCGCCAAATGTCGATGGATTTGGTGTCGCAAGAACACGGGGTACCACGCGATGGACCCAAAGATTTGAACACAGGGGGCTGAACGTGTGAGATCTAGGATCGCAACGAAGCACAGTGACAGAAGCCTCGAGTCGTCGAACGCACTACGCACTGCAGAGAGAGACGCCGAGCTTTACCCAGGTTCAGGGCCCTCATGGTGAGGTAACACCCCTACTTCCTGCCTTCTTGTATTACAACGCGACACCTCGCGAGGAGTACAAGGTCTTGATTACAAAGCTCTAGCTGGCCAGAGGTTGAAGAACCTGCGTGCCCAGCTAGCAGCTTGGAGAAGATGAAGATCCCATCCCCTCTAAGGGGTGGCCTCCTCTCCTTTTATAGCGCCAAGGTCCTCCTTTCCCTTATCTTCTTGGGGAAGGGGTTGCCACACACGGCCAAGGAGGGAGGAAAGCTGTAGACTACATTCTTCTGTGGACGTAGTCTTCGTAGGGTAGTGGCGCCGGTCCACAGGAGTGGGTGGAGGAAGCTAACGTCTTCCTCTAGCGCCCTGCACTGCCCACGCTATTGTTAGGTGGGTGGCCAACAACCACTGTGCCGCTTTGGGCAGGCACAGCGAAAGTTGGTCTCCTCCCTGTCAGGGGTAGCATGGGCGGTACGCGGTCTTCTGTCCTTTATCTTCTTTCTCTGCACGCCAACGTGCTGAGCTGACGTGCACGTGGTCCCTCTCCTCACCAGCGGGGGCTCGTGAGGAGGTCTTCTGGTCCTTAGCAGTTTCCACCATCGTTCTCCTCATGAGGCGCCTCCTCATGAGGGTCTTCTCCGTAGCTTGGGTCATTGGTTCTCCCCTGGGCTGAAGATGGGCCGATGATGGGGCCCAGGAGCAGGTGGACCGGGATACCCCGGTATCCAGAACACCGATAGGTTGTGGTTGTTTGACTCATTCCTGTCGCCCTAGGACCCGAGTTCTTGTCTCTTGATCCAAGATGAGTGTACAACCGCATGTGGAGGTATGGGACTCCTGTCGACTGACTAACTTGCTTAGACTTATCCATGAGCTACCTAGTTTGGGCTTTCTATTGGGCATACGCATCGAAAATGTTTTGAAACGAGATGGTGGAAGAGGTGCATACATACAGGATGTGGCCGGGGTGAAGGATGCTTGGTGAAATTGAACTGGATCCCCTGCACACAACGAATGGTTCTGCGTCCGAGAACGGCCGATCTCGCGATGGCGGACTAAAACCTTTCGGCATGGCTCACGGAATAGGTCGACGTAAGGTAAAGGTTGGAGGCGGCCATCACCCCGCTAAGACTCCTTGCAAGGGTCCAGGGGATGGTCGTCACGTGTGGGTAAAGTTGTGCACCCCTGCAGGGTTAAATCTTTTTGAAAAGCCATGTCCACGGTTATGGACGACTTGGAGACAGATGCTAGATCATAGACAACTTGAACCTAATCGTAAAAGTGCCAACTTAAGAGTGAGACTCTGGATCACTTCCTCGGGGTCGAGGGGGTAATCAGAATGAGTGGGTTTTGAAGGTAATGATTTGGTGGATGCTCCATGATTAAAAGAGTTTGCGAGATGCTCTCTTATCCCCTTTACAAATTCTGAGTAGTCCTTGCCTTGTGTTGTTTTCACAAAGAAAACTTGCTTTATGCAAAGAGCTACACAA
The DNA here is from genome assembly GCA_007115705.1 of Dactylis glomerata. Classification (NCBI taxonomy): domain Eukaryota; kingdom Viridiplantae; phylum Streptophyta; class Magnoliopsida; order Poales; family Poaceae; genus Dactylis; species Dactylis glomerata. The sequence continues at coordinate 1,597,390 of QXEO01000167.1, forward strand.
AAAGACCTTGATGCCATCATTTAGTGCAGAAAGTCAAGCTTGCTGAGTACACCCTCGTACTCACCCTTGTTTAATGTTGTTTTTCCACAGAAGAGACCGCCGCAGGCAACGAAGGTGGTTTCTATGCCGATGTCGACTTCGACGATTAGTTTGGGGTTCCCAGGCAGCAGCCTAAGATCTACGGGTTGGGACGTCGCTTATGTTGAGGGCCTCTTAGGCCATTTGCTATCTTGTTATGTAGCATAACATATTTGTTTTCCGTTGCTTGATGTAATGTTGGGTCAGTGACCTATGCTTGTAATAAGTTGGATCTTTACTCTGTTAAGAGTTCAAACTACTACTTTGAGTCGTAGAGTCACTGTTGTATTACCAGTTGTGGTTACCCATCTCGTGCATGATGCGTGTATGGATATAAAGTGCACGAGAGGGGTTTAAGGCTCTCGAGCTCTCTGTTATGCAGTCTTGGTTATAATTAGTTTCACGGTGCTTTGAGATGTGTAGAGCCGATGTTTAATTCCGGCCTGCCTGCCGATGGTGTTTTGGCCTGGGACTGGTAACCCCAATATCACTCGTTGCTAGCGTGACTAATACACATAACATCTCTGTATAGCTTAGAACCCGGGGTCCGACAGAAACCCTCTAGTGGAGCCAAAAACTCTAGGATGGGAACACTCAAAAAGTTTCTTGAAAATGTTTTTTGAAAACCTTAGAGTAGCATCTACTCTGCTGAAATGTTTTACAAATGGCCTTGAGCAAATGGTGATGCTCATGGAGGATAAAGGAGAGGGTGGTTTTCAAATGACATTGGTGATCACTAGGTATCCACCGGAATAATTAACACGTGCAACCACATTACCCCGTTATGGGACGGGGCTTAGCCCGAAGTTTATTTGCTTTAGTGCGGGGAGCGTCACACTATATAAGGGTTTGTAGAACCCTGGAATCCAGGTTGCTGCAAGTGTATGGGCAATAGTGAATCGGGATCCTTCAGGATTTATCTGGCCGGAAGACACTTGGGTTCTCCCACCGTGGCACTGGAGCTACACTCGAGGAAATGGAGGTAGGCTGCCAGGGTTTGCCGGGGAGGTTAACTCCATAGGGAAGACACCCGTACTAAGGTAGATAAGCAAAAGGCTCTGATTGGGTGCTTGTCGTGGCATAGAATGCTATGCGGGGATGATGCCCACACGATGAGTATTCGGATCGTGTGGGTAAAGTGTACAACCTCTACAGAGTGTAAATCTATTCGAATAGCCGAGTCCTCGGTCATGGACAGTTGGAATGTTCGCTATCTAGCCCAATGTCGATTTTGTTTGCAAAGGATGTTTTTGGAAAGAAAAGAAGAAAGGTGCCGGACGAAGTACTCAGAGGGTACTGCCATGGCACGATGATGGTCCAGAGTACTTGGAGGGTACTACCGAGAAAAAGGGAATGGTCATGTTTGATTGACCATCATGGATCTTGGAAAATAAATGAGTTCCCCCTTCCCTAGAGCTTTTATTATAAATGGTTTTATAAAAATTCTTCTTTAATAAGGATATAGAGATGTCGTATGATATGCTATATCGACAACAGAAACTATGATATAGAGATGTCGTATGACATGCTATGTCGACACGAGAAACTATGTTTAGCATAGAGCAACTAGCCTGAAACCACTTCCCTTTGCTATAGCCAAACTGCATGTTAATCTCTCTCTCTCAGATGGTTTGCGAGTACAATTCAAAATGTACTCACGGCTTTGTCCCTGGCTATTAACTTGGCCAGATTATGGTGAAGATTATGAGGATGATGGTGAGGAGTTTGACGACACTGATGCAAGCTAGGAATGTCTCCCAGTCAGTTGCCTGTAGGGTAGTAGGCATGACGTGGGCCATCAACGCTGCTTGGTATCCGCTACTTAATTATAAACTTGCCCTGCGTGGCAATATGAAACTTGGTCATGTGACCAATTGTAAGTATATTATTCGGTTCTGTAATGGATGATGTAATTCTGTTATCAACTCGGATATGTGGATTCACGGCACACTGATCATGGGATCATGAATTATATGCATATTGGGTATTCCGGATGGGTAATCCAGGGTCCCCACAGAGTTGGTATCAGAGCCATCCTGACTGTAGGAGACCTTAGTTAGCATGGGCGTTAGATAGGAAAAGTAGTATTTTGCTAAGACTAATTACAAAGCTTATTCTCCTAAGTAGCCAATAGTATGGCTTATACCTTACTTAACCTTTCAAAAATTTCTAATCTTACCTCTCCGATTTCTAAATGATTTTTAAAGATTTTACTCTTTTGACTCCACCACTTCAAATTAAATTACTGGACGTTGTACCCCAAATAGACCTGAAGCTTAGCAGCACAAGACAGAGCAGATATTCAGAAGGATGTCTTCAAACCTCTCCAACTACAAAGAAACAAGAGTGGCGATAAATATTTTACTTATGGCTGTCACCAACTACTCTGTCAAGAACCTGACCTTGTTCATCCCTGGACTCGCACTTTTGCAGTCGCCAAGGACCAAGTACTTAGTTGCTTGACTAGTAGTTATTAGGTTTGTCGGGCGTGTATGCCACTAATGGCACTCTTCAGCAATCTCTCTGAAGACCTCACAACCACGTGATGTGATACAAGAAGACTTACAAAAATGCACTTTCCAAGTCAACATCAACGTCTCAACAACACTGCAACTTCACCACCAACTGCCATCAACTTTCTACTGAAACAAGAATCAAGGAGAATGAAGACATCAACAACTATGGCCAGCCATCACACTAGGATGAATAGGGCTAACCCCAAACATCGCACATTGTTAGGCATCATTGGTACTTGAGGTACCTCGTGTGACTCTTGCAATTGTTTGTTGATTGCCTTGTGTGTTCTGGGTATTGTTTGCAGTTGCCTTGTGTGTTTCTTGAGTGTGTGTTATTGCCTTGTGCTTATGCTTGTGCTTGTGATTGTTTTTGGCATCTCGGCCTCAAAACCCGTCTGGTAAATAAAACTCCGAATAAGAAACCTCTCTAGGATGTGTTTCCCTCTCATCTATTTATGGCATCTCGAATAGCATAGATGAGTTAAAAGTAAAGCGTTAACTCTAACCTAGATAGTAGTGGATAATAACCCTTCTCGCAACACATACCTAAGATCTCATACAACAATTTGTGCTGAGTGTCTCAAGCTTCACCAAGACCTCTCTACAACATCAGGGAAGTAGAAGACAGACCCGCCTGGACTATAAAGGACTTCTAGAAGACAAAGACTTCACTAACCTGGGTCGTCTAACCTTAAGTCTAGAGTCTTGTTAACATTGATGGTACTCTCTTAACACCCCCAGCGCATGCAAATCTTCTAACCAGCCAGCTAACCTGGAGCATGGAAGTGTCAAAGCCAAGCCTAACCTTCGAAGATCAACCTGTTATCGTCACTTGAAGCCTGAAGACCCACATGCTTGATCTCCACAGAGCAAATAGGAGGATGAAGGCTCTCCAAAATCAGGCGGTCAATGTCGACTCCACCTTTAGGAGACATCAATGAAGGTAGCAACGAGAAGAAGTGAAGACTTTTCTAACTAACTCACCCGCTCTTTCAAATTTTGGTGGGTTTGAAACCAAAACTGACTTATGCCACGGGTAGAAATCCACATGAAGATTTCTCGGAAGATGACGTCGACTCAAGGTATCCCAATATACCTCAAGATCGTCAAGGCTACAAGAAGGTGGGGGAAGCAAGAAGATCTTCGGTAGTCTCCACCAACCCGAAGACAAGAAGAAATAGATCACTGACTACTGGAAGACACACCATTGGTGGTGCGCCGCACCTGAAGCGATTTTAGCTCACGCACAAGACAACCCAGAAGAATGATTTCAATTAGGACTAACCCGAGCCTTGGTAGTTAGGAAGCGTAGAGGACTAAATCGACAGATTTGGCGTGCCTATCAAGATCAAAGCATAACTGCTCTTGTCTACCATCCTTAGAGGACTGCAAGCTCGAGATTAAAGGTCTACGCCAACATCAAGCTTCAAGGCACAACACCAAGAATTAAAGATGCCATCCATCTACATGAAGGAAGCAATAACCCCAAGCCAACAAAAACTACCCGAGAAGCCTCAACTTTTCAAAACCTCAATTTGCGAGCTGGAAAAACCTTCTAACTCTCGTAGAATCTTTCCGGGCATACTAGATAGACTAACCCTGCTAACCTTAAAAATATCCTGATGAGGTTTTGACACGATACTTTCGACAACATCAACTCTTCAATCACCAACTTCAGCAAATGAAGACAATCTACACCTTCGGCAAAAACAAGTCCTCGATGCAACTCAGGTTATCATCGGTGAGTTGGAAGAGCAACCGTTGAGGCCTAACTCTAATTTAGTTTCAGCACCTCTTACTACTATGCTTAGGAATCTCAGGACGAGATTATGTTTAAGGGGGGAAGAGCTGTAACACCCCACTTTTTGTAACCCTGTTTAAACAGAGTTTGGTAATGCAAAAATGAGGGCTAACAAAAACTTTTTGTGCAAACCTCTGGAAGTACTATCTCTTGCTTGTTTGTCTTGGTTGCTATGTTAATGATGTCTGTTTGAGTTGCTTGTTGAGCACTATTGTGAACCAACAAAATCCTTGTGCCCTTGTGATCATGCCATTATTTGTGCTTCTAGCTAATTTTCTAAAACCATTATCTTGGCAACCTCTCCTTTTTCAAATTATTTTATTTGTCCAAAATAAGCGCCAAGATTTATCTTTGAGACAAAGCTTTTATCAAAACTAAGTATTTACAAAATTATCTGGACCTACAAAGTAGAGTGGTCCCACTATTTTACAAATTTATATTTTGTTGATATTTGTAAAAGGATTTCAAACACCTTTAAGAAAACTTTCTAAAGGAGATGCTATGTCTCCACTAGTTTCTAAAAAATCTACAAAAGCTTTACTCCTTTATTTGAAACTCTTTTCTACTTGACCATGGCATGATAATTATTGAGCACTTGTTCAATCATTGTTTCTGGTGATGCTAGATTAGCTGCAAATGATTGACCTTGTGTGGTGAGTTGACTTTGTGTGACTTTGTTTGACTTTGATTGAGTTCCTTGTGTGCAGTTATGATCTACAGGTAGGCATGTGGCCAAACCTATCTAAAGCACATCAAATTATAAGATGTTAGTGGGGATGTTCTTATTAATTGCTTTCAATATATTTTCTATATAAAACCTAATTTTGATGGTTCCCTCTTTGTAAAACCCTACAACTCTATTCCTTATGGAAGGAGTATTTATTTCCAAAACTCAAGTTTATCAAAAATTAGAAATGAGGTTCCCTCTTTATGAGCACTCATTTCATTTTTCAATATCCTCTATAAAAGTATTTTCCCAACTACTTTTCTGTTTACAAAGATAGGAGAAATGGGAAGAATGCCTCTCTGGTATTATTCTTGCCTCTGAAAATCATGGAATAGTACCCATGGTTTATAAATGTTTTGAGATATCTCTCTAATATTCAAAAACCCCACTTGGCTAGAATCAACTCTTGTTTGTAAATCGACCAAAACAAGTTGTTTTCCTCTCAATCCTAAAACCCTAACTCTAATGTCTCACCATAAGACATTAGGAGTCCCAATTTGAGGAATTTTAAAACCAATCAAACTAGCCCAAGGAAAGCACCCGTGGTGTTATTAGAATCATCTTTATCCCACCATAGAAAGGTTCCACTCAAATTTAGAGAATCATCTCTTGCAGACATTTTAGCGAACACCTTGTGTGTACACCATCTTCACTCCTGTTAACAGATTCAGTTTTCAGATGTTTGTATTAAGCTCATAGATTCTATCCATAGCAATGAACCTACCTAGAACTCATCCTTGTCATCTATTCTTCCACTCTTCCCATTACCACCTAGTCATTTGAGGAAATCTGATACTTGTTCTAATCCTGTTTCTGACCCTAATCAGATCACTGACCATTTGACTATTATCAGATGCACTTTTGCTCCCACCTTTGAATTTCAAAATAAATTGTTCAGAGACCATTCTTTGACCTATTCCTCTTCCTTTTGATCTCTTCTAGCTATCTATGCACTTGTTAGTGCATTTTGAAGCATGCCACCTATTTATGTGACTAGGTTTTGAACCCTAGTCAAAACTGATTTCACTTTCTAGTTTTCTTTGATCTTCTTGGTAATTTGTCAACACTCATCATAAAATTCCTCCATAAATTAATTTCCTCTCTGCTAGCATTTGGAAATGTTATTCATGCACAATATCACTCTTCCTCCATCAGAATAACTTTTTCTTTATCTCATTTTTCTTGTTTAAGAAAATGCATATGAATGGTAACTATGTTATTTCATGCACTTTTTCTTCTCATCAAGCATTTTATAATCTCCTACCATGTTCTCCTATTCCTATAGGACCCTATGGACCCAAAAACCTAGTGGTTCATCTTCAAGTTTTCAAAATATTGTCTCAAGTAGTATAGGGCAAATCTTCACATTCTAATTTTGGTGATCTTGCCTATTACCAAATAAAATCTTCCAATTTGGCAATAGTATTAATCTCACCAAATCACTCTCATCTAATCCATATATGCATGCCATTGTTTGGTGCATATGAGACTAGCCAATAATCCAAGAATTGCATCATGCATAAAATCACCACCATATCTATCCCTATCTAATTCAAAATTAATTGAAACTTCACCAAACTCCCACTTTGACCTCTCCAACACTTTGACACCCCCCTGGACAAAATGTACTGTAGCATCAACCTCTCTTTTGTCCTCTAGTGCTTGGAAGGAAACTAGTAGGGAGACACACATGCATATGCAAAAATCCTACCATTACTTGTTTAAAAAGCTTGCAGCAGCCAGCCTTCTCAAGCAAGGCATCCCCCTGTCCCCCTCTCACCCTCTCCACCACCTTCCTCAACCAACCAGAGGCCTCCTATGGACCCCACTTGCCCAAACCGACTTAGCACACATACCCACACCTCTCTCTGAAATAAAAGGCCACCGACCCCTCCAGCCTCTCTATTCACCCCATTTGGTTCCCTCATCACCACCTTACCCTCCCAAGACACCCAGAGCCACCCCATGATCTATAGCAGAGGAGAAAGGAGGAAACCCTAGATTTGTTATGCAAGGAAGAAGGAACCCATGCCGTCGATCCTGACCCCCTCTCTTCCCTCTTCCTGCCCAAATCTCTTCCTCATCACCATACCGACCTAACCCTACCCTTTTTGTGATCTAGGAATGCCAAATCGATGACCATATGGAGCACCCGGTTGAGTTCCTCCACTGCTGGCATGCAGATCTTCTTCCCGGGGACCAATCCGCCACTGCCGCCCCTCTCCGATCTCGCCGTCGTGCACCGTGCCGCCCCATCACCTCGATGTCACCAGGGGAAGCCTCTAGGTGAGCCCCCGTGACCTCCCTGTGCAGCTAGGGTTTCGCCCATGACCTCCCGTAGCCAGAGGAGGAAGATGAGCCAGGACCGTTGATTGTAACTTGAACGAATGGCCCAGGCTTTCCCGTATCGATTCGGCCGCCTGGTGTGGCTGACGGCTGGGCCCCACTCGCCAGGGCGTTTAAATGCTGGATCCCGTGCGCATTGACCTGATTCAAATTTCTATAGATTCCTTGTTAAAATTTCTAGCCAATGGCACCTGCCCCATTCCATTTGGGACCATGTAGAAATACTTGAATTTGAACTTGCAAAACAAGCACCTTTTTAGTAAAAATTGCAAATCTAGAGTTCTATAAATTGAAATGCTGTGTTTTCAATTTTCAGTGATGCCTTGGTGTGTTAGATTGCATGTCACACTAGTTTTGCTATTTTAGGAGCATAGGGTTATCTGTTGTAATTATCTTAGTGATGTTTAGGTTTCACATTGTTTTATTTTTTGTGCTCAGTAGAAATATTATTTTTGGGTGATTTCAATTTCCAGTGGTATCTTATTGTGTTATCTTGTCTGACACACTGGTTTCACTATTTTAGGATCTACACTTTTACAGTAGTAATTAATATGGCCTTGAGTGTAGTTAATCTTAGTTGATTTATCATTTCCGGTAGGAATAGAATTTTGTGTTGAATCCAACTTTGTTGGATTGTGTTCTCGAAGAGGTTTCCAGAACATTTTACCTCATGTTTTTATGAAACTCAGAGAATATATGAGGATTATTTGAGTGTGCTAGTATTATTTCCTATTGATTTATTCATAGGAAATCAACCCTAAATTGTTTTTTATTAAATCCAACTTTGTTAGGTTCTTAAGATTGTTGTCAACCTTCAAGTGTACTGAGTGAGTTACTTGGTCCATGAGACCACCTGCATGCTTGTTAGAAATGAGTTGGTGTGTGATTGCTTCATCTGAAAAACCCTAGTTTATAATAGGATTAACTTAATGACTAAAATCTTTAAAATCTTGAATTGTTCTCTAAGCTTGTTTGTTTTTGATACTCTTTGCTTGTGTGGTATTGAGTGAATGAAATGTTTGTGGCTTGTGTATGCATGTATATTGATTGGGTGCTATTATTTTCCAGCGATAGAATCGAATGAGGAGTGTACCAAGGAGGGGGAAGTCTTTGAGTACCAAGAAGAAGGAGATCAGGGACAAGCCAACCAAGGCAAGACATCTAAACTTGTTGCATATCTGAATCCTATTCACTTGTTTTGCAGGTTGCATAAATGTTTATTAAACAGCATGTGTTTATATATTGCTATAGCTCCAATAGCAGCTCTATTACAGGCTCAAGCTCCACAAGCCTATTGTTATCATCCTTTGTGATGACCCCTTTGAACACCTACTCCTTACCCTTGTAGTAGTGGCTTGTTGGTTAGTAGCAAAGCCTTTGGAAACCCTCTAGTGGAGCTCAAAACTCTAGGATGGGAACACTCAAAAAGTTTCTTGAAAATGTTTTTTGAAAACGTTGGAGTAGCATCTACTCCGCTGAGATGTTTTACAAATGGCCTTGAGAAAATGGTGATGCTCATGGAGGATAAAGGAGATGGTGTTTTTCAAATGATATTGGTGATCACTAGGTATCCACCGGAACAATTAATCCGTGCAACCACATTACCCTGGTATGGGACGGGGCTTAGCCCAAAGTTTATTTGCTTTAGTGCGGGGAGCCTCACACTATATAAGGGTTTGTAGAACCCTAGAATCTGGGTTGCCGCAAGTGTATGGGCAATAGTGAATCAGGATCCTTCGGGATTTATCTGGCCGGAAGACACTTGGGTTCTCCCGCCGTGGCACTGGAGCTACACTCGAGGAAATGGAGGTAGGCTGCCAGGGTTTGCCGGGGAGGTTAACTCCGCAGGGCAGGCACCCGTACTAAGGTAGATAAGTGAAAGGCTCTGATTGGGTGCTTGTCGTGGCATAGAATGCTATGCGGGGATGATGCCCACATGATGAGTATTCGGATGGTGTGGGTAAAGTATACAACCTCTGTAGAGTGTAAATCTATTCGAATAGCCGAGTCCTCGGTCATGGACAGTTGGAATGGTCGCTATCTAGCCCAATGTCGGTTTTGTTTGCAAAGGATGTTTTTGGAAAGAAAAGAAGAAAGGTGCCGGACAACGTACTCGGAGGGTACTGCCGTGGCACGATGATGGTTCGGAGTACTTGGAGGGTACTGCCAAGAAAAAGGGAATGGTCATGTTTGATTGACCATCGTGGATCTTCGAAAATAAATGAGTTCCCCCTTCCCTAGAGCTTTTATTAAAAATGGTTTTATAAAAATTCTTCTTTAATAAGGATATAGAGATGTCGTATGACATGCTATATCGACAAGAGAAACTATGATATAGAGATGTCGTATGACATGCTATATCAACACGAGAAACTATGTTTAGCATAGAGCAACTAGCCTGAAACCACTTCCCTTTGCTACAGCCAAACTGCATGTTAATCTCTCTCTCTCAGATGGTTTGCGAGTACAATTCAAAATGTACTCACGGCTTTGTCCCTGGCTATTAACTTGGTTAGATTATGGTGAAGATTATGAGGATGATGGTGAGGAGTTTGACGACGCTGATGCAAGCTAGGAATGTCTCCCAGTCAGTTGCCTGTAGGATAGTAGGCATGACGTGGGCCATCAACGCTGCTTGGTATCCGCTGCTTAATTGTAAACTTGCCCTGCATGGCAATATCAAACTTGGTCATGTGACCAATTGTAAGTATATTATTCGGTTCTATAATGGATGATGTAATTCTGTTATCAACTCGGATATGTGGATTCACGACACACTGATCATGGGATCATGAATTGTATGCATATCGGGTATTCCAGATGGGTAATCCGAGCTCTTCCCCCCTTAAACAGAATCTCATCCCGAGATTCCTAAGCATAGTAGTAAGAGGTGCTGAGACTAAGTTAGAGTTAGGCTTCAATGATTACTCTTCCAACTCATCGATGATACTTTAAGATGCGTCAAAGACTTGCTTTTGTCGAAGATGTAGATCGTCTCCATTTGCTGAAGTTGATGGCTGAAGAGTTGATGTTGCCAAAAGTACCTTGTCGAGGCCTCGTCAGGACATTTTTAAGGTTAGCGGGGTTATGCTACCTAGTATGCCCGGAAAGATTCTACGAGAGTTAGAAGGTTTCCCTAGCTCGCAAATTGAGGTCTTGAAGAGTCGAGGCTTCTCGAGTAGCTCTTGTTGGCTTGGAGTCGCTTCTTCCCTCGCGTAGCTTGATGGAATCTTCAGATCTTGGAGTCGTGCCCTGAAGCTTGATGTTGGCGTAGACCCTTAATTTCGAGCGTGCAGTCCTCTGAGGATGGTAGTCAAGAGCATTTATGCTTCGATCTTGATAGGCACGCCAAATTTGTCAACTTAGTCCTCTACGCTTCCTAACTACCAAGGCACAGGTTAGTCCTAATGGAAACCATTCTTCTAGGTCATCTTGTGCTTAAGCTGAAATCACTTCAGGTGGCAGAGCACCACCAATGGTGTGTCTTCCAGTAGTTAATGATCCATTCCTTCTTATCTTCGGGTTGATGGAGACTATTGAAGATCTTCTTGCTTCTCCATCTTCTTGTAGCCTTGACGATCTTGAGGTATATTGGGATACCTTGAGTCGATGTCATCTTCCGAGAAATCTTCATGTGGATTTCTACCCGTGTCATAAGTCAGCTTTGGTTTCAAACCCGTCAAAATTTGAACGAGCGAGCGGGTTAGTTAGATAAGTCTTCACTTCTTCTCGTTTCTACCCCCATTGATATCTCCTAGGTGCAGAGTCGACATTGATGGCTTGATTTTTGAGAGTCTTCATCCTTCTATTTGCTCCGTGGAGATCAAGCACGCGAGTCTTCGGGCTTCAAATGGCAATAACGTGTTGAACTACGAGAGTTAGGCTTGGCTTTAATACTACTATGCTCAATGTTAGTTGGCTTGTTAGAAGATTTAGCAAGTGTTGGGGGTGTTAAGGGAGTATCATCAAGGTTAGTGAAACTCTAGATTTAAGGTTAGGCGATCCGAGTTAGTGAAGTCCTCGTCTCCTAGAAGTCCTTTGTAGTCCAGGCGGGTCTGTCTTCTGCTTCCCGGATGTTGTAGAGAAGTCTTGGTGAAGCTTCAAGCACGTAGCAAAGTTTGTCGCATCGGATCTTAGGGAGGTGTTGCGAGAAGAGTTATTATCCACCATTATCAAGGTTAGAGTTAGAATTCTACTTTGAACTACCTATGCTACTCGAGCTGACGTAAATGGATGGGAGGAAAACACATTTTTTGGGAGGTCTTTCTATTTGGGGTTTCACATGCCCTAGGAGTTGGTAAGGCTGAAAGGCCAAGTCAATCATGAGCACAAAGCACAATACACATTCAAGAAACATGCAAGAAAACTACAAAACACTATCAAGAACACACAAGGCAAACAACAAACAATTACAGAAATCACACGAGGTACTTCAAGTACCAATGATGCCTAAGAACTCGCGATATTTGGGGGTTGATCCTATCATCCTAGGGTCATGGTCGGCCATAGTTGTTGATGTCTTCATTCTCCTTGACTCTCGCTTCAGCAGAAACTTGATGGCAGTTGGTGGTGAAGCTGCAGTGTTGTTGAACTATCGATGCTGAGTTGGGAAGTGTGAATTTACAGATCTTCTTGTCTTACATCACATTGATGTGAGGTCTTCGGAAGGGTCATTGAAGTTCTCCATATGTGGCAATGTCTCATGACAGGCCTAAAAATTTCTAGTCAAGCAATTGAGTACTTGGTCCTTGGCGACTGTAAAAGTGCGAGTCCAGGGAGGAACAAGGTCAAGTTCTTGACAGAGCCATTGGTGTCATCCAAGGGCAAAATATTTGTCAATATCCTTCTTCCTTTGCAGCTAGAGAGGTTTAAAGATGTCCTTCTGAAGTTTGCTCCATATTGTGTTGCTAAGCACCAGGTCTATTTGGGGACATCATCCAACAGGTAGTTTTGAAGAAGATGAGACAGATGGAGTAATAGACTTCAAACATCTTTGAAAACCAGAGAGATAAGATTAGAAGTTTTGAAGAGGTGAGAAAGGGATAACCCATACTATTGTCTACTTAGAGGAAATAACCTTTGCAAATAGTTTTAGCAAAATATTACTTTCCTATCTAATGCCCATGCTAACTAAGGTCTCCTACAGTCAGGATGGCTCTGATACCAACTCTGTGGGGGACCCCGGATTAGCCATCCGGAATACCCGATATGCATACAATTCACGATCCCATGATCAGTGTGTCGTGAATCCACATATCCAAGTTGATAACAGAATTACATCATCCTTTACAGTACCGAATAATATACTTACAAATGGTCACATGACCAAGTTTGATATTGCCACGCAGGGCAAGTTTACAATTAAGCAGCGGATACCAAGCAGCGTTGATGACCCACGTCATGCCTACTACCCTACAGGCAACTGACTGGGAGATGTTCCTAGCTCGCACCAGCATCGTGAAACTGCTCTCCATCGTCCTCATAACCTTCTTCTTAATCTGACCAAGTTAATAGCCAGGGACAAAGCCGTGAGTACATTTTGATTTGTACTCGCAAACCATCTAAGAGAGAGTGATTAATATGCAGTTTGGTTGTAGCAAGGGAAGTGGTTTCAGCTAGTGCTCTACGCTAATCATAGTTTCTCGTGTCGATATAGCATGTCATATGACATCTCTATATCCTAGTTTCCCTTGTCGATATAGCATGTCATACAACATCTCTATATCCTTATTAAAGAAGAATTTTTATAAAATCATTTGTAGTAAAAGCTCTAGGGAAGGGGGAACTCATTTATTTCCCAAGAACAACGATGGTCAATCAAACATGACCATTGCCTTTCCTCGGCAGTACCCTCCAAGTACTCCAAACCATCATCATGCCACGGCAGTACCCTCCGAGTACTCCGTCCGACACCTTTCTCCTTTTCTTTCCAAAAATATCCCTTGAAAACAAAACCGACATTGGGCTAGATAGCAACCATTCCAACCATCCATGACCGAGGACTCGGCTATTTGAATAGATTTACACTCTGCAGAAGTTGTACACTTTACCCACACCATCCGAATATTCATCATGTGGGCATCATCCCTGCATAGCATACTATGCCATGACAAGCACCCGATCAGAGCCTTCCGCTTACCTACCTTAGTACGGGTGCCTGCCCTGTGGAGTTAACCTCCCCGGCAAACCCTGGCAGCCTACCTCCATTTCCTTGAGTGTAGCTCTAGTGCCACGGCGGGAGAACCCAAGTGTCTTCCAGCCGGATAAATCCTGAAGGATCCCGATTCACTATTGCCCATACACTTGCGGCAACCCGGATTCCAGGGTTCTACAAACCCTTATATAGTGTGAGGCTCCCCGCACTAAAGCAAATAAACTTCGGGCTAAGCCCCGTCCCATACCGGGGTAATGTGGTTGCACGGGTTAATTGTTCCGGTGGATACCTAGTGATCACCAACGTCATTTGAAAACCACCATCTCCTTCATCCTCCACGGATCATCTCCATTGATCCAGAAACCATTTTTGAAAACATTTTAGTGGAGTAGACACTACTCCAAGGTTTTCAAAGACATTTTCAAGAAACCTTTTTGAGTGTTCCCATCCTAGAGTTTTAGGCTCCACTAGAGGGTTTCCAAAGGCTTTGTTGCTAACCAATAAGCCACTACTACAAGGGTAAGGAGTAGGTGTTCAAAGGGGTCATCACGAAGGATGATAACAATAGTCTTGTGGAGCTTGAGCCCGTAATAGACCTGCTATAGGAGCTATAGCAATATATAAAGCATGCAGTTTAATAAACATTTATGCAACCTGTAAAAAAAGTGAATAGGATTCAGATATGCAACAAGTTTAGATGGCTTGCCTTGAGTGGCTTGTCCCTGGTTCTCCTCCTCTTGATACTCAAAGATTTCCCCCTCCTCGGTACACTCCTCGTTCGATTATATCGCCAGAAAATAATAGCACACAATCAATATACATGCATACACAAGCCACAAACATTTCATTCAGTCAATACCACACAAGTAAAGAGTATCAGAAACAAACAAGTTTAGAAAACAAATCAAGGTTTTAAAGATTTTAGTTATTAAGTTAATCCTATTATAAACTAGGGTTTTTCAAATGAAGCAATCACACACCAACTCATTTCTAACAAGCATGCAGGTGGTCTCATGGACCAAGTAACTCATTCAGTACACTTGCAGGTTGACAACAATCTTAAGAACCTAACAAGTTGGATTTAATGAAAAACAATTTAGGGTTGATTTCCCATGAATAAATCAATAGGAAATAATACTAGCACACCAAAATAATCCTCAGATATTCTCTGAGTTTCATAAAAATATGAGGTAAAATGTTCTGGAAACCTCTTCCAGAACACAATCCAACAAAGTTGGATTCAGCACAAAATTCTACTTCTATAGCAAATGATAAATCAACTAAGATTAACTACTCACAAGGCCATATTAATTACTACTGTAAAAGTGTAGATCCTAAAATAGATAAACTAGTGTGTTAGGTAGGATAACATAATAAGCTACCACTAGGAATTAGAATCACCCAAAAATAATATTCATACTGTGCACAATAAATAAAACAATGTGAAACCTAAACATCACCAAGATAATTACTACAGGCAACCCTATGCTCCTAAAATAGCAAAACTAGGGTGACATGCAAGCTAACACACCAGGGCATCACTAAAAATTGAAAACACAGCATTTCAATTTATAAAAATCTAGATTTGCAATTTTGACTAAAAAGGTGCTTGTTTTACAAGTTTAAATTCAAGTATTTCTGTAGGGGCCTAAATAGAATGGGGAAGGTGCCATTAGCTAGATAATTTAACAAGGACTCTACAGAAACTTTAATCACTCGATTCGCATAAACAGAGAATATTTGGTGAATTTTTGAATCTAGCAGCGAAACCTAATTAGCTAAATAGATTGACTGAAAAAATAGGAACGGGCTGGAATCTGGCGGTCCGGGACGGATCCGCACCGGGCCGGCCCATTCCAGGCGTAGTGCGCGTGGGAGCAGAAATTCGAACGGGCTGACAAGTGGGGCCCGACTATCAGCGAGGTGGAAGACCGAAGGGGTACGGGACGCGCTGGACCGTTCGATCAAGTCGCGATCAACGGCCCAGCGTCGTCATCTTCCCCAGGACGCGCGCGACGGAGACCGAACCCTAGGTCCACTGGGGTGACACGGGAGCTCACCTAGAGGCCTCCTCTGGCTAGGGCGATGCGAGGGGGCGACGAGGTGCACGACGGCGAGCTCGGAGAGGGGCGGCAGCGGCGGATTGGTCCCCGGGAAGAAGATCTGCACACCGGCAGTGGAGGAACTCGATCGGGTGCTCCAGATGTTTGTTGATTTGGCATTCCTGGATCACGAAAAGGGTAGGGTTAGGTAGCTGCCGATGAGGGATGTCCATTTAGGAAGAAATAGAGGGAGGTGGGGGTCTAGATCGACGGCAGGGGCTTCCTCTTCCTTGCAGAACTCCGAGGAAGAAATCTCTCTCCTCGGCCAGCAGAGAGGGAAGGGGCTCAGGCTAGGCTACTGGATCTCGAGAGAGGGTGTGTGGGAGTGGAATGAGTGTCCAGTGGGAGGCTGTGGTGGCCTGTGGTCTTATAAAATAGGGAGGGGTGTGTTAGGTCGGTTTGGGCAAAGTGGGACCCATGGAGGGGCTCTGGTTGGGTAGTAAGGGCGGTGGAGAGAGTGAGAGAGAGTCCAGAGGGGGTGCCTTGCTCTAGAAGGGTCTCTGCTACAACTTATGGCAATATTTGAAAATGTGCATGTGTCTTTCCAAAAGCTACCTCCAAGCACTAGGGGACAAAAGAGAGGGTGCTGCTACAGTACCATTTTGGCCAGAGAGGGCTGGGGGTGTTGGAGAGGTCAATGAGGTGGTTTGGTGGAGTTTCAATTAATTTTGAATTAGATAGGGATAGATATGGTGGTGATTTTATGCATGATGCAATTCTTGGATTATTGGCTAGTCTCATATGCACCAAACAATGGAATGCATAAATGGATTAGATAGGAGTGATTTGGTGAGATTAATGATATTGCCAATTTGGAAGATTTTGTTTGGGAATAGGCAAGACCACCAAAATTAGAATGTGAAGATTTGCACTATACTACTTGAGACAAGGTTTTAAAAATTTGAAGATGAACCACTAGGGTTTTGGGTCTGTAGGGTCCTATAGAAATAGGATAACATGGTAGGAGATTATAAAATACTTGATGAGTAGAAAAAGTGCATGAAATAACATAGTTATCAATCATATGCATTTTGGTAAGCAAGAAGGGTGAGATAAAGAAACAATTATTTTGATGGAGGAAAAGTGATATTGTGCAAGAATAACATTTCCCAATGCTAGCAGAGAGGAAATGAATTTATGGAGAGATTTTATGATGAGTGCTAACAAATTACCAAGAAGATCAAAGAAAACTAGAAAGTGAAATCAGTTTTGACTAGGGTTCAAAACCTAGTCACACAGATAGGTGGCATGCTTCAAAATACACTAACAAGTGCATAGAGAGTTAGAGTAGATCAAAAGGAAGAGGAATAGGTCAAAGAATGGTCTCTGTACAATTTATTTCGAAATTTAAAGGTGGGGGCAAAAGTGCATCTGATAATAGTCAAATGGTCAGTGGTTTGATAAGGGTCAGAAACAGGATTAGAACAAGTAGCAGATGACCTCAAATGAATAAGTGGTAATGGAAGGAATGGAAAAACACATGCCAAAGATGAGTTCTATGGGTGGTCATTTCCTTGGATAGAAAGTATGAGCTTAATACAAGTGCTGGAAAATTAAAGCTGTTAACAGACACGAAGATAGTCTGTACACTAGGTGTTTGATGAAATGTCTACAAGAAAATATTTTTCGAAAATGTAGAGGAACCTCTTAGGGTTGGATGGGGATGGTTCCTATAACCTCAGTGGTGTTGAACTGGGCTAAAATGATTTGTGCCAAAATCCTCAAGAAGGGATCATAATGTCTTATGGTAAGACATTAAGGTTAGGGTTTTAGGATTGAAAGGGAAACATCAAGATAGGTTTTAATTGAAAGGTAGAAGTGAAACAATTGACTTTGGGAAAGAAATTCATTGATGGGTTTTGAATAGGTTAGGCCACATGCCTAAATGAAGATTATATCTACACATAAGCAACTCATCAAAGTCAAACAGTCACACAAAGTCAACTCACCACACAAGGTTAATCATTTGCAGCTAATCTAGCATCACCAGAAACAATGATTGAATGAGTGCTCAATGATTATCATGCCATGGTCAAGTAGAAAAGAGTTTCAAATAAAGGAGTAAAGCTTTTGTAGATTTTTCAGAAACTAGTGGAGACATAGCATCTCTTTTAGGAAGTTTTCTTAAAGGCATTTGAAATCCTTTTATAAATATCAACAAAATATAAGTTTGTAAAATAGTGGGACCACTCTACTTTGTAGGTCCAGATAATTTTGTAAATACTTAGTTTTGATAAAAGCTTTGTCTCAAAGATAAATCTTGGCGCTTATTTTGGACAAATAAAATAATTTGAAAAAGGAGAGGTTCCAAGATAATGGTTTTAGAAAATTAGCTAGAAACACAAATAAAGGCATGATCACAAGGGCACAAGGATTGTGTTGGTTCACAATAGTGCTCAACAAGCAACTCAAATAGATACAATTAACATAACAACCAAGACAAACAAGCAAGAAATAGTACTTCCAGAGGTTTGCACAAAAAGTTTTTGTTGGCCCTCATTTTTGGCTCACTAAACACTACTTAAACAGGGTTACAGAAAGTGGGGTGTTACATCCCATCTCCTCATGCAGGAACTGATAGCATGCCTCTGTGGACGTCACTTCTCCAAGCTCCAGAACCACTACTCCCACATCTTCAGCCGACGTGATGAGAAGGGCATGGTCATCGAGCTATCTGACAGCATCCAGGATCCCATGCACATACACCTCGCCAAGTTAGAGTACCTCATTGGGGACATTAATGTTGAGAGGTACAATGAGTTGTTTAACAATGACGAGCTACACGCCCAGCTTGCTGAGAAGGACAACCAACACCTGGAGTAGGAGCAGAGGATCAAGGAGATGGAGGTGAAGTTTGAGACTCAAGAGAAGCAGCGGAAGAACCAAGAGAAGAGGATCCAAGCTAGGAACAAGGAAGTTAGAGAGCTGGTGCAGAAGTTAGAGTGAAACAACTTTGAGCTTAAAGTGGACCATGATCCGATCGAGAAGCTGCACGCCGACAAGAGAGAGCTTCAAGAGAAGATCGACACTCTAACTGAAGACCTACAGGACTACAAGAGTTTACTCAAGGAGAATGGCTTCGATGTTGAAGAGGAGGAAGTCGCCATGGAAGAGTAGAGTAGTTAGAGAGACTACCCCACTTTATCTACGATTTTGTGTTTATGCCCGTGACCGCTTGTGGTATGGCATTAGACATTGTATCCCTTAAGACTTGAACGTTTGCGTACCTTCTAACTATTTGTGAGTTGTTTATTGCATCCTTGGTTTTAACGTTTTCTCCTATGCTTGTGTATGTGTTATTTTTAAGGAGTGTTTGTATGCATGTGTTGTGGGTAGGAGATTTTATTCCCTTAGACTCTATCTCTAAGTCTAACCTCACCTATTTCAAACCCAGCAGATGCCCCCTCGCCTCGCTCCTGAGGAACAGATGTAGCAGATGATGGAAGCCCAGGCTCAACTCATGAAAGTCATGACTTAGTTTCTTGCCAACACTCAGAACAACAACAATAACAATAAAAACCCTCCACCACCGCCACCCCCTCAGGTCGACATGCTTGCAAGGTTCTTAAGGCTTCGCCCTGCCAAGTTTTCACGTGCTGTTGAACCCTTGGAGGCCATGGATTGGCTCTATTCTGTTAACAAAGACTTGGTGACTACTGGTTGCACTGATGCTGAAAAGGTCAAGTTTGTAGCTCATCTGCTGGAAGGACCAGTAGCAAGCTGGTGGGACACTTACCAGATCACTCATCCCATTGAAGTAGTGACTTGGGACTCATTCCAGGAAGGATTTTGGGCTGCACACATTTCCTCTGGTGTGATGGGCCTGAAGAAGAAAGAGTTTCGTGATCTTAGACAGAAGTACCGCAGCGTGTCTGAGTACATTGATGAGTTTACCAATCTGTCACGCTATGCACCGGACGATATTGACACTGATGCAAAAAGGAAGGAGAAGTTCTTAGAGGGCCTCAATGACGAGTTGTCAATCCCTCTATTTGTTGCTTACACTCCTACCTTTCAGTCTCTGCTTGATCAAGCTATAACTCTAGAAAGCAAGATGAAGTAGTCTGAAAATAGAAAGAGGAAGCATCATGCTAGCATGTATCAGGAACCATAAGAATGGAGGAAACCATAAGAATGGAAATAGGTGGCAGTGGCAGTGGGAGTTCTGGATTCCATAAGAATGGAGGAAACCACCACAACAATAATGGTGGAAATAGGCACCAGCATCACAAGGAAAATGGCCACCACCATAATGGCCATAGGAGTCACAACAATCACAACTCCACAAGGACAAATGGCCACAACAATGGCAACAACAATGGCAGAAACAACAATGTCCTTGAGAAGAGGGATATTAGTCAAGTGGAGTGCTTTAAGTGCCACAAGACTGGGCATTACGCAAATGATTGCCCACAGAAGAAGGACAAAGGAAACAAGCCCAATCCATTTCAGAAAGGACATGTTAATCATGTCAATGTGGAGGAGATTTTTGATGACCCTGACGCTGTGTATGGTACGTTTTAGCTCAATGATTTTTCAGCACTTGTTTTTTTTATACTGGTGCATCTCATTCATTCATCTCAAGGGTATTTGTGGATAAAAATAAAATACCAACCAGAACCATAGACAGACCAATTAAAATAAGTTACCCGGGAGGGGAGTTAGTAGCAGCTTTTGGGTGTCGAGATCTGACCATAGAAATCGGGAAGTATCAATTTCCCGCTCATCACATAGTTCTGTAGTCTCAAGTCCTGGATGTCATTCTAGGCATGGATTGGATAACACCTTTTGAGGGTATCATAGATATAACAAAAAGGACTATCACCCTTACAACCCCTGAAAAGAAATGCATCCATTTCAAATCAACCTTTGAGCTTAAGGGGTCTAAGGTTAACTCTCTTAAGGGGGTTAGCATGGATGAAGTGACAGTTGTGAAGGAGTACCCCGATGTGTTTCTAGAAGAGTTGCCAGGAATGCCACCAGACAGAGATGTCTAGTTTATCATAGACTTGCTGCCTGGAACATGACCCATAGCAATAAGGCCATATAAGATGGATATAGAGGAACTAAAGGAGTTAAGGAAGCAGCTCAAGGAACAGTTGGACAAAGGTTTTATCCAACAAAGTTCATCATTATGGGGAGCCCCTATTTTGTTTGTGAAAAAAAGACTCTAGCAAGAGATTGGTTGTGGACTACCGCTCTCTGAATGAAGTGACAATCAAGAACATATACCCATTGCCCAACATCAATGACCTGTTCGACCAACTGAAAGGAGCAAGAGTATTCTCCAAGATTGATGTCCGATCAGGATATTTCCAACTAAAGATTCGAGAACAAGACATACCCAAGACAGCCTTTACCACCTGATATGGTCTATATGAGTATACTATCATGTCCTTTGGACTAACGAATGCCCCGGCATACTTCATAACCATGATGAACAAGGTGTTCATGGAGTACTTGGATAAATTTGTAGTGGCATTCATTGATGACATCCTGATTTACTCCAAGGATGATAAGGAACATGAGAAGCACTTACACTTAATCATGGAAAAGGTCAGGGAGCATAAGCTATATGCAAAATTTAGCAAGTGTGAGTTCTGGCTGAACAAGGTGGGATTTCTTGGACACACAGTTTCCATGGAAGGAGTCGTAGTGGATCCAAGAAAGGTAGCATCTGTTACCGAACGGGAGTCACCCAAAAATGCAGGAGACATCCGGAGTTTCTTAGGCCCTGAAGGATACTATCAGAGATTCATTGTAAATTTCTCCAAGATCGCAAAGCCAATGACCGAACTATTGAAGAAAGACAAGAAGTTTGAATGGACTGACTCATGTGAAGCCAGTTTCCATGTCGTGGGAATTTAGAGACAGTAGCCATGGGGTGGCTTATCGAAGGGGCTCGACAGTGGTGATGATGGTTCCGGCTCGGGATTGTGCCAACGGAGACACCTCGGTTTACCCAGGTTCAGGGCCCTCCCAGATGGAGGTAAAACCCCTACTTCCTGCCTGCTTCGTATTATCTCGATAGTAGCGATTATAGTGCTCCTTGAGCTGTTCGGGCTAGAGGAGGAAGAAGAAGATTGGATCCCCCCAGACTAAAGGCCCAGACCCCCTTATATAGGCGGGGGTCTGGTTACAGGTTAGGTGGCGATTCGGCCGGCTGCCGGCTCCTCCGTGGCCGCGTCCTTGATACGTCTCAAACATATCTATAATTTTTGATGCTCCATGCTTGTTTTTACACCATTTACCCGATGTTTCGTTACACTTCGTGGCACTTTTATGCATTTTCCGGAACTAACCTATTAACAAGCGCCACAGTGCCAGTTTCCTATTTTTTGCTATTTTTGTGTTTCAGAAGTGATACACAGGAAATATTCTCGAAATTGGACGAAACAACATCCTGAAGTCTTATTTTACCCGGAAGCTTCCAGAGATCCGAAGAGGAGTAGGAGGTGGGCCACAGGGGCCCCACACACCATGGTGGCGCGGCCAGGCCCCTGGCCGTGCCAGCCATGTGTGAGGGCGCCTGGTCCCACTCCTGACATCGCCCCTTCGCCTATATAAAGCCTCGGGACGGAAAACCCTAGGGGATTCGGCAATTTTCCAGAAAGAGTTCCGCAGCTCCGCCGCCGTCGCCGACGAATTTCGGGGGACAGAAGTCTCTGTTCCGGCACCCTGCCAGGACGGGGAAGTGCCCCCGGAGCCATCTCCATCGGTCTCCATCACCGTCTCCGCCGTCTCCATCGACCTCACCGCCATCTCCATCAACCTTGCTGTCTCCTATGATAAGGAGGGAGTAGTTCATCCCCGGGGCTAAGGGCTCTACCGGTAGCTATGTGGTTCACCTCTCTCTCCCATGATGTGATCTTTATGTGATCGTGAGCTTTGTATCATGTTGAACAAGTACATGTTATTATTCAGATATTTTGTGTACTCTAGTGATGTTATTAAAGTAATCTATTCCTCCTGCCTTGGTGTAACGGTGACAGTGCGTGCATCATGGTGGTACTTGGTTTAGGCTATGATTGTGATCTCTTGTGGATTATGAGAATAATTATTGCTATGATAGTTTGAGTGATCTATTCCTCCTTTCATGGTGTAATGTTGACAGTGTGTGCACCGTGTTAGTACTTGGTCTAAGTTGCAATGATTTCTATCTTGAGTTGTGATCTGATTTGGGTATCTCTATGAGTGGTGTTTGTCAAGTACTTGATGAACTTTAAGGGGTGCTTCTGTAGCCACTACACAATGATTAGTGTTATTCAATAGAAGAGTAATTCTGAGTGCCTTAGCAAAGAGAAGTTATTTGTTCAGTCATGTTATATTGTTGGGAGTGTGTCCACTAGTGAAAGTATGATCCCTAGGCCTTGTTTTCAAGCTTTGCATACCGTTTACTTGCTATTTTATTACTTGTTTGCTCGCAGCGATATTTATTTCACATCACGTTTGCTACTTATAATCATCTGTACCACTTGTATTTCACTATCTCTTCGCCGAACTAGTGCACCTATACATCTGACAAGTGTATTGGGTGCGTTGGGGACACAAGAGACTTTCTGTATCGTAATTGCAGGGTTGTTTGAGAGGGATAGCTTTGACCTCTTCCTCCCTGAGTTCAATAAACCTTGGGTGATCCACTTAAGGGAAACATGCTGCTGTTCTACAAACCTCTGCACTTGGAGGCCCAACAAGTGTCTACGAGAATAGAAGTGCGTAGACATCAGTCCTCAGCGTGATCCTCTGGCCCTGCTCTGACGATCATGCTTTATAAAGCGCCTTTCGCCTTGGACCGGCATCTGGGAGGCATATGCCCTCCCTTTTTCATCAGATCCTGTCATGGTGAAGGCTCCTTGATCGCTGGTTGGCTGGGTCCGGTCGTGGCATTCGTCACTCCCGTCCTTTGCCTCTGTTGCTCTTGTCGGGGCCAGCCCACTTTCGGCGAAACAGCCGTTGGGAGGCCTTTGTCTTCATCGCCCGGCTCCGGCTCTCCTCGGTGGAGTCGCCAGCCGGCTGCTGGCGCAGCCGGCCCTTCGGGTGGAGCCGGTCTTCTCATCCCAGAGCCATGGAGATTCCTGGGACGCCAGCCGGCAGATAGCTTGGCCCGTGGCATGCCCCATTAGTCATCCCCATGACACTAGCCCCCGAAACTGGCGAAGTCTCATGGGTTAGCATGGGGCTTCGGCGGGTTCTTTTCCTTGCCAAAGTCTTGTTTGTTTTCGTCGAAGTCCTAGGATTCTTTGTCTGGCCTGGAAGCCATTGGCCTCGAGGTCAAGTCCTGCGGAGTGTTGCCAGCTGTCTCGGGACGAGCCGGTTCTGAGACCGATCCGGCTGGCGACCACCACGCAGCCGTCCGCCGTTGTCCGGCTCCTTGGGACTTGCTCCCTTGGGGACTGGACCGATGCACCACTTGTCCGCGCACCGTTGCATCACGTCCAATCGGCCCCAGCCCCATGATCCTTTGCGGCAACCGTGGCGGTTGCCCGATCTTTATGCGGTCGTGGCTCGTGATGAAAGGGGTCAGTTGCCAGCCCATCGTGGGCGAAATACGCAACTGACCCGCCCCCTCACTTTTAAATCGGGAACCATTCCTAAAGCAAAGGACCGGTTGATTGCCTAGTTGACGAGGGAGATTATTCTTCCTTGTTCCCTGGCAATAGTCCTTGTGCGTGGTGAATGACCAGCCCGTTGGGAACCCCAAGAGGAAGGTATGATGAGTATAGCAGCTGGTTTTCCCTCAGTTAAGAAACCAAGGTTTATTGTTATTGGAGAGGAGAGACAAATGACTGAAGGTGATGCAGACTAGCTTAATAGCACTCCAACAAGGGCGCCATTTAACGATACTTGTTGACTCATCTTCGGCCAGTAGCAATGCGGAACCTGCACACAACACAACCAAGTATTTGTTCCCAACTTGCGATGAGGTTGTCAATCTCACCGGTTTGCTTGAAACAAAGGTTATGAGCATATCGAGTGGAAAACAGTAGAGTATGCGAGTAAAGTAAACAGTGCGAGTAAAGTAAACAGGTGATAGCAATATGATGGAAATAGGACCGGGGTCCACAGTTCACTAGTGGTGTCTCTCCATAAGATAAATAACACATGCTGGGTAAACAAATTACAGTTGGGCAATTGATAGAATAAAGATAAACGTGATATGTCAAGAAGATCACTATGAGATTTACTCTGGGCATTACAACAAAATACATAGACCGCCATCCAACTGCATCTATGACTAATAATCCACTTGTGGCGAATCAATCCGAGAACTCCACAAGTATTAAGTTGCGAACAATAGATAATTGCATTAAGCAAAGTGTGTAATGTAAACAAAGCATATGCCCTTGACCATATGAATGTTGTTTTCTCCCTAGTAGCAACAGCACATCTACAACCTTAGAGGTTTCTGTCACTCCCCCAGGTTAAATAGAGGCATGAACCCACTATCGAGCATAAATACCCCCTCTTGGAGTCACTAGCAACTACTCGGCCAAGATAGCTACTAACAACGGAGAGCATGCAAGATCATAAACAACATAGAGATAACAAAAGATAATATTCAGTATAGCAACTCAATCATAAACACCAATATTCATCGGATCCCAACAAACCAAACATGTAGAATTACATAACGGTGATCTCAATCATGTAGGGCAGCTCATGAGATCTAAACATGAAGCACATGGTGGAGAAGACAACCATCTAGCTACTGCTATGGACTCATAGTCCAAGGTAGACTACTCACTCATCGCTCCGGAGGCAAGCATGGCGATGAAGAAGACCTTCGGTGGTGATTCCCCTCTCTGGCAGGTGCCGGGAAGAGCTTCTGGACCCTCCCGATCTTTGGGTCAACGGCGGCGGCGGATCGCGATGTGTTCTGGAAAAGTGATCGGGTACTTAGGTTTTTCCCGTCGGGGGGTCTTTATAGGCGAAGGGGCATCGTCAGAAGTGGACCGAGGTGGTCTCACACATAGGGGGCGCAGCCAAGGGCTAGGCCGCGCCGCTCTGGTGTGAGGCCTCCTCGTGGCCCCGCTCCATCTCCTCTTCGGTTCTCTGGAAGCTCCGTGAAATATCTGGACGGCTGGCTTTGGTTTCAACCAATTCCAAGAATATTTCCTGTGTAACTTTTCTAAAACACAAAAACAGCAGAAAATAGGGAACTGGCACTGTGGCGACTTGTTAATAGGTTAGTTCCAGAAAATGCATAAAAGTGCCACTAAGTGTAACGAAACATTAGCAAATGGTGTAAAAACAAGCATGGAGCATCAAAAATTATAGATATGTTTGACACGTATCAAGCATCCCCAAGCTTAACGCCTGCTCATCCTCGAGTAGGTAAGTGATAACAAAAGAATAATTTTTGAGGTGATATGCACCTACACAATCTTGATCATATATGTAAGCATTGTGAGCTGGGATCATAAGAACTTAAAACATGGGCATGAAGATATAATCTTGACAATAAGAAACTTAGCAACCATGTTGTAAACATGCGAATGAACACAAACAAAAGATCATGAAAATGAAACAATGAAAGTCAAACGTGTGTTCAAATCATAAGGAAAAACATACAAATGGTTTTCAGCTTGTCCTTCATAGAGAGCAAAACATAAATGCATAGGACACCTTCAAGTTTAAGAGGGTGACTAGATACAAATAATTTGAGAACAAGTGAAACCAACAATATGAATCAATCAATGAAAACTTTGGGACAATACACATTATACTAAGAATGACAACTATGCTCTCTTATGGTGCATAAAGATAGAAGGTGGTGACTCAACATAAAAGTAGAAGAAAGGCCCTTCGCAGAGGGAAGCAGTGGTTGCAAGTTTTATAACATTCAAAATTATGGTACTTACCGGCTTTGAGCTCTCATTGCCCCCATCATAAGCATCTTGAATGGTTAAAGTTAATGCGAGAACAATTATGATGCATATGCTTGACAAATCATAAGTTGAAAACCTCGTGCCCCGTGAATACGAGTACCCAAACCTCATGCTACTTTACTTAGAGTCCCAAGCAAGGCTCTTGTCATTGTAAGTATATGCATATCATTGAGAACCGCCAATGGGGTACCTCCGTGCCCGATGACATGGAACAAGCCCACACCAAAATGACAGGACAAGCAGACAATGAACACCTCGACATCTCTTTTATTTGCCATTTGTTTAGCTTTTTATTGTGAGATGCGTCGTCGAATGTTCACCATGGGTATGCTGCAAATTTCCACCATGAATTATGCATGGCTTAGATTGGTATCCCGGCGTTTCTCTAACACATATACAAACTCCATGATTCCCACAAGATTCCCAATTCATTTCACACCGCGGGCATCCATAAACAAAAGATCACGATATCAACTCAAATAAGAAGTGCAATGTTGAAAGCTTGCCCATGACTGCATGGCTGGGCTAGTCTCCAACTTACAACTTGCAAGCATAACAACTCAACATAAGAGACCACAATGTCAAATTTTTAAGAATAGGAAAAAGTAAAGTGTGCCTTCCGGTTCGTGAGAGCTTTACTGACCGAATTTCGCATAACACTGGTAAGAGTTTAATTTGAAGAGAAAATAAAAGCTAGTCAAATTTACTTGGAATAGCAAATTGCTAGTAGGTATGTATGGTGGACACTTTGGAAAACTTTGGCTTTTAGGAGTTGGATGCACGAGTAGAGCTCATACTCAGTAAAAGGCGAGGGCTAGCAAAAGACTGGGAGCGACCAACTAAGAGAGCAATAATGGCCATAATCATGCAAAGCGACAAAGCGACATTAAAAGAAGCATAAGATGGCATCAAAAGTCAAAAACTAAATGATCATAGAGGCTATTGGCGACTTTGTAAGATTCTAACATGTGTGAGCATGCGCCAAGTCAACCCAAATAAAGCATCAAGGAGAAAACCAAAATAATGCTTCGATACAATAAAAACAACGCATGATTTTTTCAAAGGCTCATTAAGCAATCTCAGTTATTTGAGACAAGTCATGCTACAGAAAAACCACTAAGCATACTATCAAAAAGACATCAAGCATGACATGAAAAAGCCTAAGCCGCATTCTACACAAGCTCCTTCTTGTACCACTATTTTGCATAAAGCTTTTTCTCTTTTCCAACACCATTTGAAATTTTTAAAGACACCTCTTTTGATGAAAACCAATAAAGATCAGAGGCAAAAATACACCTTGATGAAAAGATATGACAAGGTCTGAACACAAATCAAGGCGAAAATGAAAACCAAAAGCAGTAGCAGAAAAGAAGAACACTCGGTGAAATGATAAGAGTGAAAACGGAGTGTTCTTGGCAAATGAAAACGAGTACATCTCCTCCAAAGGAAATTTGTTGGGGTCCAACCATTTATTGCAGCAAACAAACTAAACCAACTAAGAAAACTAAAACAACTGACACTCTAAGAAAAACACATAGTGCATGAAGCAATAAAAATATAGTGTTTTGAATGGTGACCTGATTTTTGCCGATGAAGAAAGGGTGCCTCGGGGGCATCCCCAAGCTTTGACGCTTGTACTTCTTGGATATTTCTTGGGGTGATACATGGGCATCCCCAAGCTTGAGCTTTTGTCCATTCTTCAACTCATCTCATCATTCTCCAATCCCTACACTTGAAAACTTCCTTCATACAAAACTAAACACAATTCTATTAGCAACATTAGTGTAGCATAACATATAATCAACCTCTTTTTGCTTCAGGTTTCAAGTCAAAACCACCACATATAAAGCAAATACGACTGTAGCAACTTCCCCAAAAGTTCCATGATCAAAAGAAACTCAAAAGAAAGCGATAAAGTGGCAAACACAAATATTGGCAGAAATCTGTCAAAACAAAACAGCTGACAAAAGTCGAATTTTTGAGGGGTTTTCTGTTGCTCAAATCAAAAAGTGTTCAACTAATGAAAGTTTGGATTAACCTGGGGCATATGAACAAGAAATCGGAGGTCCAAAAGATATACAGAGAATTTATACGAATTTTTACGGTGCAGCACCGAAAACAGTTTCAGGACAGCAACATCCCCAAATCTTTACCTCACTCGAATTAGAGGCTTCTCTTGGCACAAAAATGAAATAAAAAGGATAAGGAGCGGTCATTACAGTAGTAATGACTTCCAAGACTCAAATAAAATAAAAAGTACTGAAAAGAAAATATTGGGTTATCTCCCAAGAGTGCTTTTCTTTAACGCCTTTGAGCTAGGCGCAGAAAATTGCGAATCAAGTATTTTCAGAAGAAGCATTAAGATCAACTGTAGAGGTCTTATCAATAAGGCATTGTATTTTATCCATATAAGTTTTAGAAGACCCTTTGTGATCACGCTTTGGTTCACTCAAATCACAAAAAAGGTTTTTGGGATAGATCCAGTCAAAATTATTTTCGAAAGCTTCACACAATCCCAAGAGCTTGCAAGTTATAGGTATTTTGGCTCCTTCATCATTTGTACTAATAACCTTTATAGGTGAACCGAGTTTATTAAAACGTTTAAGAACTTTTCTAGCCTCAATAATGACATCTTTAAATTCTATGCGCAAAGTTTCCAAGATAAAAGCTTTCTTTTCAAGATCTTCAATTTCATGGAGCTTAAGAAACATGTATTGCATAAAAGGATTAAGACTAGCAAACCTAGTCTCCAACATGTGAATTAAATAAGCAGAAGCAACTTCAATACTAGGAGCTAGCTCAACCAAAGACTTTTCCTCAACTTCCTTATCCATACTAATGTGATTAAAGACTTCCTCAATGTTACTTTTGCCAATAATTGAACCACTACCTACTGAGAGGTCCTCCAGAATGTACTTAGGGATCAACATGATAAACTAAAATAAAGAAATAATAACTACCAAGGATTCTATTTTTTTTGGGTTTTTGATATAAAATGATGCAGGTAAAATAAAGTAAAGCAAAACAATAACAAAGTAAAGGATGTGCATGCAAAAAACTCCCATCGCAGAAGTCTTCTACTTCCTCCCCGGCAACGGCGCCAGAAAAATAGTTGATTGCCTAGTTGACGAGGGAGATTATTCTTCCTTGTTCCCCGGCAGTAGTCCTTGTGTGTGGTGAATGACCAGCCCGTTGGGAACCCCAAGAGGAAGGTATGATGAGTATAGCAGCTGGTTTTCCCTCAGTTAAGAAACCAAGGTTTATCGTTCTTGGAGAGGAGAGACAAATGACTGAAGGTGATGCAGACTGGCTTAATAGCACTCCAACAAGGGTGCCGTTTAACGATACTTGTTGACTCGTCTTCGGCCAGTAGCAACGCGGAACCTGCACACAACACAACCAAGTACTTTGTTCCCAACTTGCGATGAGGTTGTCAATCTCACCGGTTTGCTTGAAACAAAGGTTATGAGCATATCGAGTGGAAAACAGAAGAGTATGCGAGTAAACTAAACAGTGCGAGTAAAGTAAATAGGTGATAGCAATATGATGGAAATAGGACCGGGGTCCACAGTTCACTAGTGGTGTCTCTCCATAAGATAAATAATACATGTTGGGTAAACAAATTACAGTTGGGCAATTGATAGAATAAAGATAAACGTGATATGTCAAGAAGATCACTATGAGATTTACTCTGGGCATTACAACAAAATACATAGACCGCCATCCAACTGCATCTATGACTAATAATCCACTTGTGGCGAATCAATCCGAGAACTCCACAAGTATTAAGTTGCGAACAACAGATAATTGCATTAAGCAAAGTGTGTAATGTAAACAAAGCATATGTCCTTGAGCATATGAATGTTGTTTTCTCCCTAGTGGCAACAGCACATCTACAACCTTAGAGGTTTCTGTCACTCCCCCAGGTTAAATAGAGGCATGAACCCACTATCGAGCATAAATACCCCCTCTTGGAGTCACTAGCAACTACTCGGCCAAGATAGCTACTAACAACGGAGAGCATGCAAGATCATAAACAACATAGAGGTAACAAAAGATAATATTCAGTATAGCAACTCAATCATAAACACCAATATTAATCGGATCCCAACAAACCAAACATGTAGAATTACATAACGGTGATCTCAATCATGTAGGGCAGCTCATGAGATCTAAACATGAAGCACATGGTGGAGAAGACAACCATCTAGCTACTACTATGGACCCATATTCCCAGGTAGACTACTCACTCATCGCTCTGGAGGTAAGCATGGCGATGAAGAAGACCTCCGGTGGGGATTCCCCTCTCCGGTAGGGTGCCGGGAAGAGCTTCTGGACCTCCCAATCTTTGGGTCGACGGCGGCGGTGGATCGCGATGTGTTCTAGAAAAGTGATCAGGTACTTAGGTTTTCCCGTCGGGTGGTCTTTATAGGCGAAGGGGCATCGTCAGAAGTGGACCGAGGCGGTCTCACACATAGGGGGCACAGCTAGGGGCTGGGCCACGCTGCCCTGGTGTGAGGCCACCTTGTGGCCCCACTCCGTCTCCTCTTCAGTTCTCTGGAAGCTCCGTGAAATATTTGGACGGCTGGCTTTGGTTTCATCCAATTCTGAGAATATTTCCTGTGTAACTTTTCTGAAACACAAAAATAGCATAAAACAGGGAACTGGCACTGTGGCGACTTGTTAATAGGTTAGTTCCGGAAAATGCATAAAAGTGCCACTAAGTGTAATGAAACATTAGGCAAATGGTGTAAAAACAAGCATGGAGCATCAAAAATTATAGATACGTTTGAGACGTATCACCGATCGCCCGCTTCTATTCCTCCTTCGGCATTTGCTCCACCTGAAATCCTCTGCTCCCAAGCTTTGTCCCCACTGGATTAGGGTTTTCCGCTCGCTCCATCACCATTCCGCTCATCCAGATCCGCACCCGGATGGCTCCCAAAACATCCTGGCCCAAAGGGAAGGGGGCAGCCTCGGACAAGGATGCTGCTCCACCCGCTTTCCCGAAGGGATCCTGGGAAGGCTCTTGGGTGAAGGAAAAGCAGATCGAGCTACTACGCTGAGGTCGAGTGCTTCCACCCGCGGATCTCGTGGGCTGCCGTCCTGCCGGCAACGAGTGAGTCCCCGCTCCTGAGCCCGGGGAGACAGTGGTCTTTTATGACCATTTCCCCCGGGGCTTCACGCTACCTGCCAGCAGCTTCCTGCGCCAATTCCTGGATCACTTTCGCCTGCAGCCGCATCACATCGGGGCGAATGCGATGATGACGTTGGCCATGTTTGCGACCCTTTGCAAGGCGTACTTGGGCATCTGGCCCAACGTTGAGCTGTTCCGCCGACTGATTTACTTCAAGACCCAGACGGCAGAAACCGTCCCGGTGATATGCGGTACTGCCTCCTTCTATGCGCGCAAGACCGTGGACTTCCCTGGTATAAAGGGGAAAGAGTCTTTCAAGAAGTGGCAGCGCTCCTTCTTCTATGTGAAGAATCTGAAGGAGGGCACAGACCATATCAATCTGCCGCCCTTTGAAGCGAACGGGCCTGAGCGGGACAGCTGGAGTGCCCCTCTTCCTTGTCCCACGCTGGAAATGGAGAAGATCCTTCAACGGATCTCCACTCTGCAGAAGGAGGGCGGCCTGAAGCTGCCCGACCTCTTGCTCGCCTTTTTGGTCACCCGCGTGTCACCTCTCCAGCGCTGCTCGCACAAGATGTGCTTCCTGGGATCAGCCAGGGATCCAACTCGCCACTCCTCCAGGACACTTTCGGCGATAGAGGTGGCACGGAAGGCGAATCACATTGCTGATGTCAAGCTTCAGGCCTCATGGATGTGGGGCCTGGAGCCTTACGACCGGGATAACCCAATTGCTAAGGTGCGCTTGCCGGGTTGGCTTCTGTCTCTCCCCCCTTGCGATTCTGATCATCTGACCCTTGTTTATTTGGCTCGGGTAGAACTTGTTTGCTCTGCAGACCGCAGAGAATTCAGCCCAGCGCCGAGCTGGCTTTGCCACTGACAGAGCGGAGTCAGACAATGAGGTCACTTGGGACGATGCTGAGGAGGAGGAGGACGCTGGCTCCCATGCCGCCGTCAAGAGCTCAAGCGCCACTCATGGCGACGAAGGAAGTGAAGAGCTCGTAGACTCGGGCGAGCCCCTCAGCCACTCCAGTAAGTTTCCAGGTCCCTCCCTCTTAAGAGACTGGTCCGAGGATGATGATGATGAAATAGGATCGGTTGCCACCCTCGGGGGCGCAGCACTTCATGTAGCCGCCGCGGCCGCCGCTGGAGCTCAAGCTCCCCCGACTGTGGATTTGCCAGAGTCTCCGGAGCAACATCCTGTTGCTTCAGAGCCGGTAGACCATGAGGGGACTGGAGGCGGGTCGGCTGGCGCCAAGAGAAGGGGTCAGCCGGCTCCGACCGAGCCGGCTGAAAAGCGTAGGAGACCGGAGCCGGCAACGAAGAACATGCTCCATCCTAAGATGAAGAAGGTGACCAAATGGCGAGCTACCGCTGTAGCCGGGTAAGCTTCCCACCTCAGTGCTTCTTATCATTATTGGCCACCGCAGCTCTGATCGACTCAATCGTGGGGTGCCTTATTTGTAGGTCTCCCCTTTCAGCCTCCCCCTGCTCCCGCTTCCGGGGAAGCCGTGACTTTGGCTCCTGACCTCCCATGCAACAAGAGGGCGCGCATGGAGGATGCCGGCGGTGACCTGGGTCACGCTGAAGAGGACCTCCGTTCCCCACGGTTGGAGCTTGTTGCGAGCGAAGCCAAGGCGGAGGAGCCTGCTCGCCCGGAGGCACCAGCGAATG
Organism: Dactylis glomerata; assembly: GCA_007115705.1. Lineage (NCBI taxonomy): Eukaryota > Viridiplantae > Streptophyta > Magnoliopsida > Poales > Poaceae > Dactylis > Dactylis glomerata. The sequence continues at coordinate 1,630,808 of QXEO01000167.1, forward strand.
CCACTTCTATCCCGGCTGCCGTGACTGAGGCCGAACCTACGCAAGCCGGGGAAGCCGCCTCGGTGGAAGCTGTCGTGTCTCCTCCCGCCAACAGCGAGATCACGACGGGGGACGTCGCTGCCGCCAGTGCGTCCTCTCACCCGCCCGGCCAAGAAGACATGCGAGAGGCCGCGGTGAAAATGGTGGAAGAGGCCCCGGCGCCCGCATGATTGCTGGAGCCCTCGGAGCTGGCTGTCCGGACCTCTTCCAGCTCTGAGGTTGCACTGAACATGTGGGCTGTAGCACCTGCATTTGGGGCAGGGGCTGGCGTGGCCGCTAGTCCCCTTTTCTTTGGGTTGGCCTCCAACTCTGGTGAGATTCTTCAAGGACCCCCCACTACTCGGGTAGTGGGGAGTGAGCATGGTGAAGCCTCTCCGGCTCCTGAGGTTGTGACTAGGGATGCCTCAAGGGGGAAAACTCCTGCTACTGCGGCTGGGTCTGGCGTTGGGAGTTTAAGCTCTGCCAGCCAACTTCAGCAAGAGTGGGCGGACACTGCCTCGAGCGCCGAGGCCAGAGGAAAACTCAAGGTCCAGGGTAGCAAGTTGACCCTGGTGGATCTGAACAAGCAATTCTCTACCGTCAGCGAGTCACTGAGGAATGTCAACCTCCAGTTCCTCGATGCCGTATAGACGACCGATGTAAGTACCGCACCTTTAACCTTTGATTTCTTCTGCTGGCTGGGAGGCGAGGCTCGCAGCTATGTGGCCAATTTCTCTATGCATCCTAGCCCCCGAGTTTCAAGGTAGCTGTAGCTGTAGCTGGCTTGAAAATAAATCTCGCTAAGAAGCATTGTCTTTCTATCTCCTGCAGGATCTAAATGCGCTTCGAGCTAGCGTCTTCCAGAAGTTACTAGCGAAGTATCTCGCTGGCAAGGTTCAGTACCAGGGTCTAAAAAAGGAGCTGGAGAAGCTGTCAGGTAAGCTCGGGACCCTTCGCTTCGAAATGCTGCTACTGCCCTTTCCGCTCTCATACTTCCATTCTCAGATGCTGCCTCACTCATCGCTTCGCTTGAGTCCTAGTTGGCCAACACGGTGTCGGCCGATGTAGTTGAGTCACTCAAACAAAAGCACGCAGAGGAGCTTCAAGGCCTGCGAGCTCAAGCTGCCCGGGTTCAAGAGTTGGAGATGGAGCTGGCGAAGGCTCGACGGGCGGAGTCGTCGCTGCGGCTGGAGTTTGACCACCAGCTGGCCAAGGAGAAAGGAATCCTCTCCGTGATGTATGACAGCGAGGTGGACGAGCTTCACGCGTCTCTGGAGAGTAAAGTCGAGGGCCACGATGCTGAGATCAATGAGCTAAAAACTCTTTGAAAGCTTGACAGTGAGCGGTATGACAATGAAATCGGCGTTTGGCGCGCCCGGGACCGCAAGATCTAGTCCGGCTTGCTGGGGTTAGAGCACGCTCTTCACGGTAAACTTGCCTCTCTGTTTCCCAGCTTCTGCTCTTTCACGCTATTTCCTCATTCTCTGATAGCTCTCGCAGAAGCTTTTCCAGGTTCTGACGGAGCCGCGGCGGCTGCGCTGGAGGAGTATAGGGCTGAGCAAAAGATCGTCCCTAGTAGCGACCCCAAGACCCAACTTTCCTTAGGGGAATTGGTGGCATCGATCAAAGGTCGGCTCCACCCTGTTGCTAAGCTGGGCGGGGATCTCTGCCAAGCTGTTGTTTCTGTCTTCAGAACTTTGTGGCCAGGGCGAGCGGTGCCTAACGAGGTCCAGGCGCTCCTCAAGTGGATTCCGCTTGCGTCCAACCGGGTCGACATCTGGAAAGAGTCCGCGGCTCGAGCCGTCACCAAGCAGGCTTTGGAGTTCGTGCTCTCATGGTATCCAGGCGTTAACCTGGACCAACTAGAGAACCTTCGCGAGGGCGGGTCGGTAGGTCTTGATAAAGCCAAGCTCCGCCAAAGCGCTTGCGCCATCGCAGAGTGTGCCAAAACTGATGTGCTTTTCAACACTGGGGATAGCGACGAGTCCTTGGATGGCATGGATTTCGAAGAGCCCAGCTCCGCGGACGAACCCCAGAAGGCCCCCGAGGATCTTGCTAACAATTCCATCCCTCCGTCCCCCAGCAGCAATGACTTCATCTTGGAGGCTCGAACTGGCGATGCTGCTCCGCTAGAGCCGGCTGGCTCGCCAAGCGCCCCCTGACTGTGTCAGGACTTCTTTATTTGTTTGTATGCACGTTGAACTTATGTCGTGCCCAATGACATTACGTTCATGTACACCGATGACATTTCACCCTAAGTCCCTTACGTATTGGTTTCTAGTTGTTTATGAACCGGATTTTGCCTAACCCCTTTCGACTTTTTCCTTTATCTCCCCATCCTTTGGCCCTTCTACCCCCAACCGCCAGCCTGGTGCTGATTGGTCTCCCTTGGATCAGCAGCCAAATGCCAGTCTAGGGTGGGAGCATGCCGCGGGATGAGGAGTAGTACTTGGGTGTGTAAGAGGTCCGGCTTGGTCCAGTCCACGCACAACTATTAACCGATGCGCGCGGTTTTTGGGTGAACGCTGGTTAACGTTTTTGTGTTCTGCCCTTTTAGCGATTTTCCTGTGTGGGTGACCTGCTGGCTCCATCGCCCGCTGTTCGGGGTGGAGGTTGGGCACGGGGTCTGATCCGCACATAGTACTCGTTCGTCTAACAAGAGACTCGGTTCGTCGGGTCGCGGGCGTTTCCTCTTAGCGATTTTCCTAGGTGGGTGACCTGCCGGCTCCATCTCGCGCGACGCGGGATGGAGGTTGGGCTCGGGGTCCAGTCCGCACACAGTACTCGTTCATCTGACAAGAGGGTCAGTTCGTCGGGTTGGGACTGCCGGCTCCCGTCTGGAGCCAGTTTCCAGCCCCCGTGAATAACGCTTAGAAAGGTAAAAGGTACTTTAAAGCACTTTTTCCTGGGATCAGCCGTATGCTGCCCAACTTTCTTTTATTCATCAGTACTTGTTCGGGATACAAGGTTTTTTGCCTTGGCTTAGCCGAAGGTCTTAAGCGATTGACATCTTGACTTGTCTCGAGCGAGGCTGTGGGGTGCTCCCTCCTACCTCGAGGAAGGGCCAGCCCCCAAGACAAGAGCTTCTGCCTTCTTGCCCGCTTTGGGCGGGACTTCCTTGGCACTGCTTGCCGGCTTGAGGTGAGGAGTTGGCTGGCTCAACGCCGGGCGGCCCGGCTGGATCGCCTCCACCCGCTGTAGCAACTGACGCTTCTCCTCAGCGATGACCAAAGCCTCCGCCAGCTTAGAGCTGGCCCTTGCGCACTCTATCGACTTCTTGTAGCACCCAGTGACAGTGATCATCCCACGGGGGCCTAGGAGCTTCATCTTCAAGTAGGCGTAGTGCGGGACTGCCATGAACTTGGCCAGGGCAGGTCGACCAAGCAGCGCATGGTAGGGGCTATTGAGTTCTACCACCTCGAACCAGATTGGCCTGCAACGATGATTGTCCTTTCCACCGAACAACACTTCCAATTCGATCCTCCCCATTGGTGTACAAGAGTGCCCTGACACGATCCCATGGAAGGTTAGCTTGGTTGGCTTCAGCTGGATCTCTAGGATCCCGAGCTTCTTCATCGAAGTGCGATAGAGCAGGTTGATGCTGCTGCCTCCATCGATGAGCACGCGCGAGAACCAGCAGGTGTGTGTCTCTGAGAACACAATCAGGTCCAAGACCAGCGCATAGCCCCCAGGTCTCGGCATGAGTGGCGGATGGTCTTCGCGCCCCCAGGTGATAGACGCATCAGACCAGTGTATGTACTACGATCCAACTTGTATGACTGCATTCACCTCGACACCGAACCATGGGTCATCCTTTGGATCTTCCATCTGGGAAGTGAACACATGATATTGTTCCACATTGGCTTCCTCGGGGTAGTCCCCAGCTGCTTTAGCCGATTCCCGATTCTTATTTCCTTGCGCTTCAGCTGGTAGGCCTGGCAGAGGACCAGGCAGTTGGTGGTTTCCTTGCTCCAGGTCCCTGGTGAAACTGCACTGGCGGGTAGTATGCGCTGTCGGCTTGCCTGAGACGCTATGGAACTTGCAGGGTTGATCTAGCATCACCTCGATGGTGTACTTGTCCTTACTGAATTTGTCCCCTTTGTGCTTCTGACTTCCACCCGTAGCCCCCAGGCTTCCTTGAACAGCGGCCACTTGCTGGGAGCCGTACTTGTTGTCACGGCGCTCGTCTTTCCTCTTGCTGTGTCGATCACGGTTGTGATGTCCTCCTTGACCGGCTGTCGGCTAAGATTGGCCTCTGGCTGGTGCTGGCTCAATGTATTGCACTCTTGCAGCAGAGTCGGCGAAAGCGTACTTGTCCGCTATCGCCATGAAATCCGCCATTGACTTCGGCTTGGCCCTGTGGAGCTTGTGTTTCAATAAGGTTCCTTCTCTGCATCCGTCCGTGAAGTAGCCAATGGCTTGCTCCTCGCCCACTCCTTCACATGAGTTGCGCAGCTCGGACCATCTCGTGAGATAGTCAAGGTCTGGCTCATCCGGGCCTTGCTTGCAGAGGGCCAGTTGTCGTGGGCGGGGTGGTCGCTTGTAGGTTCCTGTGAAGTTCTTGATAAACGCTTCTTGGAAATCATGCCAGGAGTTGATCTGCAAAGCTGGCAGGCTGTTGAGCCACGTCCGAGCAGATCTTGTCAGCATGAGTGGCGCGTAGCGCACCGCTGTCCTCTTGTTGCCACCCACGATGTTGACGGCGGTGACGTAGTCCGACAGCCAGTCTTCCGGCTTCACCGCCCCAGTGTATTTGGGCATGTCGCGCGGGAGCGCGAACTTGGCCGGAAAGGGCTCGTTGCGGATGCGAGGGCCGAAACAGATCGGCCCCGCTGAAGATTCCTCCTCGTTGACCTTGGAGTCCGCCAGCTGGTTGAGCCGATGGCGAGCATCATCCTTTGGCGGGTCGATGCGTTCCCCAATCCTCTAGCTCACGTGCAAGCGAGCTAGCTGATGACCTTGAGCGCCTTGGCCGGCTCCCTGGGCCGGCTGGGCTTGCGCTGCAGGCTTGCTGCGCGCCGGCTCCACCGCATCTGCCCGAGGAGGGTGACGCGGCTTGCTGGTGACCGCAGCTGGATCTCAGGGCTGCCGGTTGTGGTGGCCAGAATGCTGGGTGCGATGGTTTCCACCACTTTTGCCAGGAGCTCGGTGCTCCGGCTATGCTCCGCCTCTCCGTGCGGCTCCATCGCCTGCTACTGCAGATCGGCAGCGTCTAGGAGTTCTTAGATCTGGGCTTGCTTCTCCCGCAAGTCCTTGCCTTGCAGTCCATCCAGTTCAGAGGTGATGTAGCATGCGGCGCGAAGGTTCTTCGTGGGCGTGCTGTAGGTGGGCTTGGTGATGATTGGAGGTAGCCTCGCCGAGGGCGATGCCTGGTTCAGCTTCGCGCCCAGCTCGCGGCCTCGCTGACGAACTTGTCCCGCCCGGCTAGGGCCGTCTCCAACCGGAGTGAAGCCGTGGGCGGTGTTGTACTCTTGGATCGTGGAGAGGACGCGCCGACGAGTGTCTTTGACGTCGATCGCTTCCTTGAGAAGGTTACGGCGTGTCCGCTCCAGATCCTCGGAGATCTTGACCGGATCCGCGGTGAGGTCGAGTGGAGCATGCAGGTCCGTGATGGCTGCGTCCAACACGTCCCGCTTTGGAGGTGGAAGAACTTGTTCCGGTGGAGGTGGGCGTTCAAGCAGCGGGCGCGCGGAGTGCGGTAGGTCACTGCCACCATCCTCCTCTAGGGCCAGCACTTCAACCATGTTGCAAAAGTCGCTGCTTTCACCGTCGTCAGAATCTGTGTCACAGAGAGGGTCAAGCACGTCGGTTACCTCCTCCGGGAAGGGCTTGGCAATGTAGAAGCAATGGCTGCCGATGTCGAGGAAGGAGCCGCTATCGCCGAGGCCGTTCTTGAAGTAGGCCAAGTTGTCGTCGACGCAGTCAAAGGTGCCAAACCTCCAGACAAGGCCGGAGGCAACCTTCCCGCCGAGAGTCGATGAGGGTCGCGGCCGGAACTTGACTCCGCTCGCCGCCGTGCTTTGCCCCACGGTGGGCGCCAACTGTCGTGGGAATTTAGAGACAGTAGCCATGGGGTAGCTTATCGAAGGGGATCAACGGTGGTGACGATGGGTCCGGCTCGGGATTGTGCCAACGGAGACACCTCGGTTTACCCAGGTTCAGGGCCCTCCCGGATGGAGGTAAAACCCCTACTTCCTGCCTGCTTCGTATTATCTCGACAGTAGCGATTACAGTGCTCCTTGAGTTGTTCGGGCTAGAGGAGGAAGAAGAAGATTGGATCCCCCCAGACTAAAGGCCCAGACCCCCTTATATAGGCGGGGGTCTGGTTACAGGTTAGGTGGCGATTCGGCCGGCTGCCGGCTCCTCCGTGGCCGCGTCCTCAGCGTGATCCTCTGGCCCTGCTCTGACGATCACGCATTATAAGGCGCCTTTCCCCTTGGACCGGCATCTGGGAGGCATATGCCCTCCCTTTTGCCTCGGATCCTGTCTTGGGGAAGGCTCCTTGATCGCTGATTGGCTGGGTCCGGTCGTGGCGTTCGTCAGTCCCATCCTTTGCCTCTGTCGCTCTTGTCGGGGCCAGCCCACTTTCGGTGAAACAGCCGTTGGGAGGCCTTTGTCTTCATCGCCCGGCTCCGGCTCTCCTCGGTGGAGTCACCAGCCGGCTGCTGGCGTAGCCAGCCCTTCGGGTGGAGCCGGTCTTCTCATCCCAGAGCCGTGGAGTTTCCTGGGATGCCAGCCGGCAGATAGCTTGGCCCGTGGCATGCCCCATTAGTCATCCCCACGACATTCCAGGAACTGAAGAAATGACTAGTAAGTGCACCAGTTCTATGCCTGCCAGATATACAGAAAGATTTTCAAGTCTACTGCAATGCTTCTCATCAAGGACTTGGTAGCGTTCTAATGCAAAATGGAAAGGTGGTGAGTTATGCTTCACGCCAGCTCAACCATCACGAGAGGAGTTACCCCACACATGACTTGGAGCTAGCATCTGTTGTTCATGTTCTAAAAGTGTGGAGGCACTATTTCATGGGAAAGCATTGTGATGTGTTCACTGATCACAAGAGCTTGAAGTATATATTCACCCAGAAGGAACTGAACATGAGACAAAGAAAATGGTTGGAACTCATAAAAGATTACGATATGAGCCTACAATACCATTCAGGAAAAGCAAATGTTGTGGCTAACGCCTTGTGTTGTAAGAGCTAAGTAAATGGGCTTACAGCAAGAGAGTTGCCTGAAGATTTGTGTGAATAGTTCAAAGTGCTCAGATTGGAAATTGTGCCAGAAGGGTTTTTGGCATCACTTGAAGTTCAACCTACACTGATGGACAAGATCAAAGAAGCTCAGAAGCTAGATAAGGAGATAGAAGAAATAAAGAGTAATATGAGTAAAGGAAAGGCAAAGGGATTTCGTAAAAATGAGCAAGGAGTTGTATGGTTTGAAAGTTGATTATGCAAGAAGAACATGACTCGCCCTATTCCATTCATACTGGAAACACCAAGATGTATGTGGATTTGAAGGTTAGATTTTGGTGGAGCAATATGAAGAGGGATATCGCTGAGTACATTGCCTTATGTGACGTATGTAATGGAGTCAAGGCAGAGCATCAGAAGCCAACAGGTTTATCGCATCCATTGCCTATACCAGAATGGAAATGGGATAACATTGGCATGGATTTTATCACAGGCTTACCAAGGACCAATTCTGGCTATGACTCCATCTGGGTAGTAGTTGACCATTTAACTAAAGTGGCTCATTTCATTCCTGTGAAGACCACTTATACCAGTGCTAGACTAGCCAAGATATACATGAACCGAATAGTATGCTTACATGGAATACCCAAGAGCATTGTGTCCGATAGAGGCACTCAATTCACCTCTCACTTTCGGCGCCAACTCCATGAATCCTTGGGGACTAGACTGGAGTTCAGCATCGCGTTTCATCCTCAGACTGATGGACAAACAGAAAGGGTGAATCAATCTCTAGAAGACATGTTGAGAGCTTGTGCTTTGGACTACAGGTCTAGCTGGGATGAGAATTTTCCATATGTAGAGTTTTCTGACAACAATAGCCATCAAGCTAGCATTGAGATGGCACCATTTGAAGCTCTATATGGAAGAAAATGCACTACACCATTGCTTTGGAGTGGTGTTGGAGAACAAAGTCTTTTCGGGCTATACATAATAAAAGATGTTGAGGAAAAGGTTTGCTTGATCAGGGATAGACTCAAGATAGCTCAATCCAGACAGAAGAGCTATGCTGATTCAAAGCGTAGAGAGGTGACCTATGAGATAGGCGATAGAGCATATCTTAGAGTATCGCCACTTCATGGAGTGAAAAGATTTGAAGTCAAAGGAAAGTTAGCACCTTGCTTTGTAGGGCCAATTAAAGTTTTGGCTCGCAAAGGAGAGGTTGCATATGAGCTAGAACTGCCAGAATCCTTGTACACGGTACATAATTTGTTCCATGTGAGTCAGTTTAATAAGTGCCATCCAGAGATGGCAGAAACCCCACTAAGAGACACAATACCGTTGGAAGAGGTTTAGTTGGAAAGTGATCTCACGTCTGAAGAGAAACCCATCAAAATCTTGGAGACATCGGAAAGAGTTACTCGTACCAAGACGATCAAATTTTGCAAGGTTCAGTGGAATCACCACACTAAGGAAGAAGCAACTTGGGAACGAGAAGATGAACTCCAAGAAGCCCACCCGCACCTATTTGCTAGCCAACCCGAATCTCGAGGGCGAGATTCTTCTTCAGGGGGCTAGACTTGTAACATCCCAAAATTTGAAAATTTCAAAATTTCATGGATGCATGCATTCATGTCATCATCTCCTTGCATTAATTTTTTTTCTTAAATTAATCTTACTGATATTTGACCAAAAACCTTTTCCCTATGTTTCTATGAAGACAAGGGAAAATTTCTACAAAGTTTGTTTTTGATTTGAATCAATTTGGAGGTTATTTGCAAAAGTTCACAAATAGAAAAAATCAGAAAAGAAAAAGAGAAAGAAAAAGAAAAGGAGAAGAAAGCCGCCGGGAACGATTCGGTGTGGAGCCAAAAGAGGCCCACGGCCCAACTAGACAGAACCCCAAATCGGTATCTTCACCTCAACTGACAGTGGGTCCCACTCGTCAGCGCCGGGTCTTCGTCTACCTCCAGCCGAAATTCTCACGCGTGACAGCCGCGCGCAGTAACTCCCTCCCCTCTTCAATTGCCGATGATCTCCTTCCCATTTCGACGCTAGCCCGCGGCTATAAGAAGGCCTCTACCCCCTCTTCTTTTCCCCTCTGTTTCCTACCTCAGCCGGCCACCGTGCTGCTCAAATTCGAGAACTACATCCCGCAGTAACCGACGAACTCCGGCGGCAATTCCGGTGAGGACAAACTTCCCCCACCCTTCCCTCTAGCACCATCCTCTTTCTTTTTGTCTTGCGCATCTGTTGGACATACTGCCTTGTCCCCGTGCGTCCCAGGTCGATGAGGAGCACCTCATTTGGACATCACTGTCCACGGGCGCAACTCCGGCGAAGGATTGCCAGGGAACTAGAGCATCTCCACCTCGCCCACTTCGCCCACTTCGCCACCAAGCCCACCTCGTTGGTCTGCATCATCTGGTAAGAGCACCACATCCCAAAGCCCTCTGTTCAGTGCTGTTTTCATCCACTCTGGAAGATCTCGCCGCCAGCACCTAACTCCGGTTGCCTCTCCGCGATGATATAGGAAGCGATCGATGATAAGGACCCCACCCTCGAGCTCGTCATGACCATCTGCACCTCGTCTATACCTACGTTGCCTCCGGGGACTCCTAGAACACTGACGACGCCCACACCCATAGCACCACCTCACCGGAACCCTACACGATGGTGAGCACCTCACCCCCTTCCTTTGTCTACCGTTGGATCTAAGATCTAGGGTCTAGATTAGATTTTAACTGAAGGGGTATGGACAGATCTGGGCCACCCAGATCATTTTTAATCCAACGACCCAGAAGGACTATCCGCCCAAAATGGTACCGTCGAATCGGAATGCACCATGTGGACAGCCCCCATTGAATTAGGTTTCGAATTAGATTTTAAAACCAGAAAATGACTGAATCTTAGAAAATTCATAACTTGAGTTCTACTAATCCAAATTTAGCAAACTTCACGTCGCTAGATTCAGAAAAATGAGTAGAATCTATTTCTAGTATAAAATTTTATTTTTGAATCTGTTATAAACACTGTATTGCTGCAAGCTTTATTCTTGTATTATGGCTATTAAAAATAGTTGTAAAATTTATTTTTTTAGTAATTCCTGTTGTTTTTGATCAAATAAAACCTCTCTGTATTGTAGAATGTTGAGAAAGTTTTTAGTATTCTTTTGTTTACCTTTGTAGATTCAACTTGTTTAGTGGTTCTATTTGTGTGTTAAAAATATTTGAGCTTTATAAATAACTCTAAAATGTTGATCATGGCATCATGCATATAACAATCAACCAGAAGACTTACTAAGTGCCATTATGGTGTTTAAGACACATATTGCGTACATATTTCTCTTCATGAGTGTTATGAATGTTGTGCTTATGGTTTGCAAAATTCTATGTGTAGATTGTGCTGAGTGCAACGAGTGCCTTTGTGATGAGTGCACCAACTCCTCTCCTCACTAAGGCAAGCGTCACCATATTTCCTTGTCCTACTGAATGTTTTGTAACTTGTAGCTTTTCTAGTAGAAGATACATGTGTAAGTGGTTTTTTTAAGAGTTGTGTCCTTTAGCTTGCTAGATTTTATGCTAAAGTCTTTTTGTCTAGCTTTTCCTAGCTTTTGCATCTCCTTAGTAGAATTGCTGCTGCTATAGGTTGCTTTGTTTTATACTTATGGGTGGGAAAGGGAATTTCACATGTTTTGATTAAAGTGTTGAAAACCATGTTTTTGGTAAAACTAAGAAAACAACTAAGTTAATGAATAACCTAGGTGGAAGTGGTTGTTTTGGGTTATGTTGAGTGGTTACACGGGAGCCATGTCTATGGCGGTCGTGTGTATCAAACTTGTGGATGGCCACACAGGAGCAAAGAGATTGGAGATGTTCAAGTCATGAAGCTTCCAGTGCAACCACAAGTCAAATGGGCTCTATCTTGATCAACTAAGATGCAAGAACTCAGCCAGATGGACAGAGGGTGGTAGGAGATGATAGGATGGAGCGCGTCCGGGTTGGTCTGAGGGATTGCTTCTGAAAGATCTCATCTTGGTCTCCACCTGCCCATTTGATGCAAAATGAGCTTCATGGGAAAAAGGAATGATTAAGTCTTGTGGGAAAAGTGCACTACCTCTGCAGAGTGTTAGAACTAAGTACTTAGCCGTGTCCCCGGTTATGGACAATTCTGAGTGACATGATATTTAAGCTGCTTGAGAATCTCCTCATCCCAATTTCTGAAGTTAAAACTTGATGGGAAAACTTGGGTAGTAAAGAGATACTCTTAAACAAAAATGTTGCTAAGGAAAAACTTGAGTTTTACAAAAGATAGCAAGAAGCTTGCTTTTTTCAAAGTCCAACCCCACCTGGTCAGATAAGCATATAAGTGTAGGCGCCATTGAGTCCACCAAAGTGATGTCTTGCCAATACATTCAAAGTATTGACCCTCCGTGGCTGCAACATATCATGTTGCAGGTTACTACTATGAAGATTGAAGAATGCTGCGCTTCGGTCATGAGTCTTCGTCCAACACATCTGCCTGCGGCACTATGAAGAAAGAAGACTTGTAGTTTCATTTACTTAGTCATTTATCGAGTTGTAACAAGTTGTGGCATTGTGCTACTTGAGTTGTAAAGTTACTATCTTATTTGCGGATCAAACATTGTAATAAAGACCTTTGTATTCTTGATATTTCATCTTGTAACTGTGTGTGCTAGCAGTTGATCTAGGACTAGCACAAATAAAGCACAGGTATGCTACAGATGGTATCAGAGCAAAGTGTTGCCCTTAGGTTCGTGACCCTAGGATTGGACGAAAACCCTTAGGAAAAAGTAGGAGTTGTTCTTGTTCTCTTTGTTGCTAACACTTAGAAATAGTTTTGACCTGTCCAAGTTTGGAATCTCATTTTCTTTTGTTCAGCACTTTTGTTAAGTTTTTATTTCGGCTTACTAACTTGTCATGTTCCAATGTAAAGATGTCAATCTTCCACATCACCAAGCCCGAGAGTTTCAAGGCCTTAAGTTTCAGAGAGCGTCTCATCGACATCATCACTGCTTTGTCCCTGCCTACCCCGTTCATCAATGGGAGCGATATGACCAAGTTTCACAAGAAGGGCATCTGGGTCATCCACATCACACATCCAGGATGCGAGATAGAGCCAAAGACTAAAGAAATCAAGTTCAAGACCTTCCACACCGACAAAGATGCGGGCTCACATCTCCTCATGCAGGAACTGATAGCACGCCTCTGTGGATGTCACTTCTCCGAGCTCCAGAACCACTACTCCCACATCTTCGGCCGACGTGATGAGAAGGGAATGGTCATCGGGCTACCTGACAGCATCCAGGATCCCATGCGCATACACCTCGCCGAGTTAGAGTACCTCGTTAGGGACGTTGATGTTGAGAGGTACAATGAGTTGTTTAACAACGACGAGCTACGCGCCCAGCTTGCCGAGAAGGACAAACAACACCTGGAGCAGGAGCAGAGGATCAAGGAGATGGAGGTGATGTTCGAGACTCAAGAGAAGTAGCAGAAGAACCAAGAGAAGAGGATCCAAGCCAGGAAAAAGGAAGTTAGAGAGCTGAAGCAGAAGTTAGAGTGCAACGACTTTGAGCTTGAAGCGGACCACGATCTGATCGAGAAGCTGTGCGCCGACAAGAGAGAGCTTCAGGAGAAGATCAACACTCTAACTGAGGACCTGCAGGACTACAAGAGTTTACTCAAGGAGAATGGCTTCGATGTTGAAGAGGAGGAAGTCGCCATGGAAGAGTAGAGTAGTTAGAGAGACTACCCCACTTTATCTACAAGTTTGCGTTTATGCCCGTGACCGCTTGTGGTATGGCATTAGACATTGTATCCCTTAAGACTTGAACATTTGCGTACCTTCAAACTATTTGTGAGTTGTTTATTACATGCTTGGTTTTAAGGTTTTCTCCTATGCTTTTGTATGTGTTCTTTTTAAGGAGTGTTTATATGCATGTGTTGTGGGTAGGAGATTTTATTCCCTTAGACTCTATCTCTAAGTCTAACCTCACCTATTTCAAACCCAACAGATGCCCCCTCGCCGCGCTCCTGAGGAACAGATGCAGCCGATGATGGGAGCCCAGGCTCAACTCATGAAAGTCATGACTTAGTTTCTTGCCAACACTCAGAACAACAACAATAACAATAACAATAAAAACCCTCCACCACCGCCACCCCCTTAGGTCGACATGCTTGCAAGGTTCTTAAGGCTTCGCCCTGCCAAGTTTTCATGTGCTGCTGAACCCTTGGAGGCCATGGATTGGCTTCGTTCTGTTAACAAAGACTTGGTGACTACTGGTTGCACTGATGCTGAAAAGGTCAGGTTTGCAGCTCATCTACTGGAAGGACCAGCAGCAAGCTGGTGGGACACTTACCAGATCACTCATCCCATTGAAGTAGTGACTTGGGACTCATTCCAGGAAGGATTTTGGGCTGCACACATTTCCTCTGGTGTGATGGGCCTAAATAAGAAAGAGTTTCGTGATCTTAGACAGAAGTACTGCAGCGTGTCTGAGTACATTGATGAGTTTACCAATCTGTCACGCTATGCACCAGACGATATTGACACTGATTCAAAAAGGAAGGAGAAGTTCTTAGAGGGCCTCAATGACGAGTTGTCAATCCCTCTGTTTGTTGCTTACACTCCTACCTTTCAGTCTCCGCTTGATCAAGCTATAACTCTAGAAAGCAAGATGAAGTAGTCTGAAAACAGAAAGAGGAAGCATCATGCTAGCAAGTATCAGGAACCTGTGCATAAGCGAAGCTTCCATAGTGGCAGTGGGAGTTCTGGATTCCATAAGAATGGAGGAAACCACGACAACAATAATGGTGGAAACGGGCACCAACATCATAAGGGAAATGGCCACCACCATAATGGCCATAGGAGTCACAGCAATCACAACTCCACAAGGACAAATGGCCACAACAATGGTAGAAACAACAATGTCCCTGAGAAGAGGGATATTAGTCAAGTGGAGTGCTTCAAGTGCCACAAGACTGGGCATTATGCAAATGATTGCCCACAGAAGAAGGACGAAGGAAACAAGCCCAACCCATTTCAGAAAGGACATGTTAATCATGTCAATGTGGAGGAGATTTATGATGAGCCTGACACTGTCTATGGTACGTTTTAGCTCAATGATTTTTCAGCACTTGTTTTTTTATACTGGTGCATCTCATTCATTCATCTCAAGAGTATTTGTGGATAAAAATAAAATACCAACTAGAACCACAGACAGACCAATTAAAATAAGTTCTCCGGGAGGGGAGTTAGTAGCAGCTTTTGGGTGTCGAGATCTGACCATAGGAATCGGAAAGTATCAATTTCCCGCTCATCTCATAGTTCTGGAGTCTCAAGGCCTGGATGTCATTCTAGGCATGGATTGGATAACAGCTTCTGAGGGTATCATAGATATAGCAAAAAGGACTATCACCCTTACAACCCCTGAAAAGGAACGCATCTGTTTCAAATCAACCTTTGAGCTTAAGGGGTCTAAGGTTAACTCTCTTAAGGGGGTTAGCATGGATGAAGTGCCAGTTGTGAAGGAGTACCCCGATGTGTTTCCAAAAGAGACAGAGATGTCGAGTTTATCATAGACTTGCTGCCTGGAACATGACCCATAGCAAAAAGGCCATATAAGATGGATATAGAGGAACTAAAGGAGTTAAAGAAGCAGCTCGAGGAACAGTTGGACAAAGGTTTTATCCAACAAAGTTCATCATTATGGGGAGCCCCTATTTTGTTTGTGGAAAAAAAGACTCCAGCAAGAGATTGGTTGTGGACTACCGCTCTCTAAATGAAGTGACAATCAAGAACAAATACCCATTGCCCAACATCAATGACATTTTCGACCAACTGAAAGGAGCAAGAGTATTCTCCAATATTGATCTCCGATCAGGATATTTCCAACTAAAGATCCGAGAACAAGACATACCCAACATAGCCTTTACCACCAGATATGGTCTATATGAGTATACAGTCATGTCCTTTGGACTAACAAATGCCCCGGCATACTTCATGACCATGATGAACAAGGTGTTCATGGAGTACTTGGATTAATTCATAGTGGTGTTCATTGATGACATCCTGATTTACTCCAAGGATGATAAGGAACATGAGAAGCACTTATGCTTAATCATGGAAAAGCTCAGGGAGCATAAGCTATATGCAAAACTTAGCAAGTGTGTGTTCTGGCTGAACAAGGTGGGATTTCTTGGACACACAGTTTCCGCGGAAGGAGTCGCAGTTGATCCAAGCAAGGTAGCATCTGTTACCGAATGGGAGTCACCCAAAAATGCGGGAGACATCCAGAGTTTCTTAGGCCTTGCAGGATACTATCGGAGATTCATTGAAAATTTCTCCAAGATCGCAAAGCCAATGACCAAACTATTGAAGAAAGACAAGAAGTTTGAATGGACCGACTCATGTGAAGCCAGTTTCAAGGAACTGAAGAAACGACTAGTAAGTGCACCAATTCTATTCCTGCCAGATATATAGAAAGATTTTCAAGTCTACTGCGATGCTTCTCATCAAGGACTTGGTAGTGTTCTAATGCAGAATGGAAAGGTGGTGAGTTATGCTTCACGCCAGCTCAAGCATCACGAGAGGAATTACCCCACACATGACTTGGAGCTAGCATCGGTTTTTCATGTTCTAAAAGTGTGGAGGCACTATTTGATGGGAAAGTGTCAATGGATTTCGTGTCGCAAGAACACGGGGTACCACGCGACGGACCCGAAGATTCGAACGCAGGGGGCTGAACGTGGGAGATCTTGGATCGCAACGAAGCACGGTGACGGAAGTCTCGAGCTGTCGAACACGCTACGCACTGCAGAGAGAGAGAGAGGCCGAGCTTTACCCAGGTTCAGGGCCCTCGTGGTGAGGTAAAACTCCTACTTCCTGCCTTCTTGTATTACAACGCGACACCTCGTGAGGAGTACAAGGTCTTGGTTACAAAACTCTAGCTGGCCAGAGGTTGAAGAATTTATGTGCCCAGCTAGCAGCTTGAAGAAGATGAAGATCTGATCCCCTCTAAGGGGTGGCCTCCCCCTCCTTTTATAGCGCCAAGGTCCTCCTTCCCCTTATCTTATTGGGGAAGGGGTTGCCACACATGGCCAAGGAGGGAGGACAGCTGTAGACTCTATTCTTCTACGGACGTAGTCTTCGTAGGGTGTCCACAGGAGTGGGTGGAGGAAGCTGACGTCTTCCTCTGGCGCCCTGCACCGTCCATGCTATTTTTAGGGGGGTGGCCAACAACCACTGTGCCGCTTTAGGCAGGCACAACGAAAGTTGGTCTCCTCCCTGTCGAGGGTAGCGTGGGCGGTACGCGGTCTTCTGCCCATTATCTTCTTGCTCTGCACGCAAATGTGCTGAGCTGACGTGGGCGTGCTTCCTCTCCTCACCAGCAGGGGCTCGTGAGGAGGTCTTCTGGTCCTTAGCAGTTTTGGTCGTCGTTCTCCTCACGAGGCGCCTCCTCGTGAGGGTCTTCTCCGTAGTTTGGATCGTCGTCCTTCCCCTGGGCTGAAGATGGGCCGATGACAGGGCCCAGGAGCAGGTGGACCGGGATACCCCGGTATTCAGAACACCGACAGTAGCCCCCGGGAGCCCGGCCCGCGAACGCGCCCTCTTGAGGAAGCGAAGGGCCGGGGGCCCCCGAAGCTGCTGGGCCCTCCAACAGCATGCGTCAACCGCGCGGTCAGAGGACCATGTGAAGAGGCAGAGGCTGCGGACATGTGGCGCGGCCGCAGCTGGCGAGACGAAGCGGCGGGCGACGCTGCAGTCTCCGAGGCGTCAACCCATCATAATGATGCGTCGCCTGACTGCGGAGCGCTGCGCCAACGCTTCGATTCCCGCGCAGGGATTTTATGCATCGACGCTGAACGCCCCCCTTAAATAGATCCTCCTCGAGTCCTCCGGTACCTCACCTCCTTCTTCCAGTGCTACTTCTGCTTCCACGCCCCCGAGCTCATGGATCCTTCCAACTCCTTCGTCGCCGCTGGATCGCGCTCTGGAGTGAAGCGCCTCGGACGCCCCCCGGGCAGCGGGAAGAAGGCAAAGATCCCGGCCCGATGGACACCCGGCGCCGGCGGCCCCCTTCGCATCGGCGCGCCGAGGCAGGACGAGGCGAGCTGCGCTGCCACGGGGGCCTCCGGCGCTCTGACCCTTAGGGGTCCTGCTGCTGGTGGCGCCCTGAACTCGCCGTCGCCGCTGACGGCGGCGCCTGCTCCCCGCGCCTCGGGGAGCGTCGATCGGGCCCTCCAGGAGGTGGAGGCCGCCCTGGGCCCGCCTTCCCCTGCTGTAGATCCTCCGGCCCCGCCGGCGAACGGAGTGGTTGCCACTCCGCGGCACCTGGCGGCGGCGATGCTGGGACCCCTCATCAGCCCGGGGTCCCGCTTCCTGGAGCTTCTCGTCGTCGTCGATGCCCCGGGCTTCAACTCCCTCCGGCTGCCCGACGCCGTCCGGAGGGTGATTTACGCCCCCGGCGTGGCCGCCGGGGAGATTGCCCTGGGGGAACAGAGCAGACCAGATCTCTTCTGGCTTGTGGACATCCTCCTTGGGGTCGGCGGCAACGCCGTCCTCTTCGGCCGCTGGAGGGCATTCGCCCTCGGCCATCGCCTCCGCGTCGGTGACCACCTCGTCTTCCACTTTAAGCTGGGGATGCTGGAGGCTACGGTGCGGATCTTCACCGCCGGCAGCTTCCGCCGCACCTACCCCCAGCCCGTGGCGCAGTGAAGAGGAGGTCCTGGCGCGGTAGTCTTCTGGGGAGGGGAGCTAGTCTCCTCCCATCTTTGGTCGTGTAGTCCTCGCCGGCGGGGTATGCCCTGCCGTGCTTTTGCTCCTTCCCCCACTGGGGGCATTTTAATGGAATCCGCTTGTTAATCATCTTGATGTCCTGCTTTTCACTTCTCATTGCTCTTCATAGTCCTAGTCATTCGCACGCTCGAGAGCCCTGATGAGCTGTTGGCTTCGACGGGAGGCCTCCCTTCGCCTCAGAGCTCGAGACGGGGTCGGCGCCGACGACACATTGGATGATTCCTGAGACAAGAAGTTGAAGAAAGAGTTGGAAAAGAAAAAACCCCAAATCCCCGAAAACGGAAAAACAAGTCGATAAAACAAATGAAAAAAGAAGGCGAATAAGATGCCCCTGTGACCGGCACAGGGACCTTCTCCGTCGTGGAGGAGCGCGGCACTATCTGTGCCAGCAGCTAAGAGCAAATTGCCGCGCGTGGCGATTCACGGGGCCTTCCTCGTCGTTGAGGGAAGCTGGACCCTCACGGACGTGAAAACGTCGACGCTTAAGAGAGCCCAGAGACCGTCGACACCTCACAAGGGTTGCTCATGAGGTGAAGGGCCTGGCGTGGACCTCCGGATCTGCGTCTCCTTGGCAAGATGACCGGAGCGGCCTTGGTCTTCAATAATCCTGCCACGTTAGGCCTTCCTCGATAGAGGGAATCTTCTTGCGGATGCCTGTTGCATCGACGCATCCTTGCCTCCTCGTGAGGGTTTCTCACGAGGTGCTGGTCCTTAGCGGGTGCCTTGGGCACACCTTGGACTTTCCTCGAAGATTTTTTATTTTTCGATGTACTTCGCGAGGAACTAAGCACTATGGGTATTTGGAGGTGATCGATAACAGGGCCGTCGCTCCCGACCAGAGCTCGCTCCCTTCGGGTTTTTCGGGCTTGCTGTTTTCTGGGCGAAGGCCCCAGCATAGACACCGTGCCTAGCCCCCTTCCGCGTGGAGTACAACAGAAAATAAATGGACTTCATGCCATTTTGATGTCATGCCGAAGCAGAGGCGCTATATTGCGCATTAACTTAATATCAGTGCTTAAGAGCAGGTTGAGCTGATACAAGTGCCGTGAAAACGGTCTTTTTCTCCTCATGAGGAACCTAAGGGTAGAACTTTCGCAGATGAGCTATGTTCCACGGGTTCCCCACCGGCACGCCTTCTGCGGTTTCCAGCCGCGCCGAGCCTGGCCTGGCGATGTGCGTCACCTTGAAGGGTCCTTCCCACATTGGAGACAGCTTGTGCAGGCCCTCGCGAGAGAGTATTCTCCTCAGCACCAGGTCGCCGACCTCCAGAGTCCTTGCTCGAACATGGCGGCTATGGTAGCAGCGTAGTCCTTGCTGGTACCTCGCGGCGTGGAGCGCAGCTTGGCACCGAGCTTCTACGAGCAGGAGGAGGCGATCCTTGATGAGGTCTTCTTGGCGAACTTCGTCAAAGGCAAGCACCCTTGGCGACCCGAACTTGACGTCGGTGGGAAGAACAGCCTCCGCCCCATAGACCAGGAAGAAAGGGGTTTCTCTAGTGGGTTTGGTGGCGGTAGTCCTGATGGACCACAAGATGGATTGGAGGTTGTCTAACCATTTTTTGCCGCAGGCTTCGAGCTTGGCGTTGAAGCTTTTCGTCTTGAGCCCTTTGAGCACTTCAGCGTTGGCTCGCTCGGCTTGACCATTGCTCCTGGGGTAGGCGACGGAGGCGAAGCAGATCTTGATGCTGGCCGACGCGCAGTACTCCCAGAACAGTCTGCTGGTGAACTGGCTGCCGTTGTCGGTGATGATGCGGTTAGACACACCAAAGCGACAGACCAGCCCTCAGATGAACTTGACTGCGGACCTGGCCGGGATTGTGCACACCGGCTCCACCTCCACCCACTTGGTGAACTTGTCAATGGCGACGTAGAGGTAGCGGTAGCCCCCTTGCGCTCTGGGAAATGGGCCGAGGATGTCCAGCCCCCAAACCGCAAAGGGCCAAGTGAGTGGGATGGTTCGCAGCTCCTGCGCCGGCTGGTGAATTTGCTTGGCATGGAATTGGCATGCCTCGCACCTCTTGACCATCTCTGCTGCGTCTCCCAGCGCCGAAGGCCAGTAGAAGCCACTTCGATATGCCTTTGCGGCTAGAGTTGCAGCAGAGGCATGATGGCCACACTCGCCGGTGTGGATGTCCCTGAGAAGCTCTTGGCCTTGGTGAGTAGATATGCACTTCAGAGCGACGCCATTTGGGCGACGCCGGTACAAGTCACCATCCTTGACGCAGTAGCCCGAAGCTTGGCGTACGATCCTTTCGGCCTCCTCTTCATCCTCGGGAAGCCTGCTGCTGATGAGGAAGGCCTTGAGCTCAAGAATCCAATCCACTCCTTCCTGCCGTGCCAATGCCAGAAGGACGCGGTCACCCGAAGGAGGCCCGCAGTCCGGAGCCCCCTGCTCCGAAGGTGGCGGAAGGGCAGGTGGAGGGTCGGATCCAGATGACGGTGGAGAAGCGGATGGCCTGAAGAGACGCTCCTCAAAGACGCCGGCAGGTTGTGCCAGGCGGTGAGAGGCGCGCTTGGCGATCTCGTCGGCTTCCACATTTTGTCCTCTCGGGATGTGCTTCAGCTCCAAACCTTGGAAGCGCTTTTCCATCTTTCGATGCTCCTCGAGGTAGGCCGCCATGTGCTCATCCTTTGGAGTGTAGCTCTCGTTCGAGAAGTTCACAACCAGCTGTGAATCTCCCTTGACGATGAGGCGCTTGATGCCCAAAGCGTTCGCCGCCCTTAAGCCGGCAAGTAGTCCTTCGTATTCCGCGATGTTGTTGGAGACCTTGCTCTTAGGCTTGAAGCAGAGCTGCACAGCGTAGAAAAGCTTGTCTCCAGAGGGAGAGGTTAGGACAGCACCGGCTCCTGCACCAGGGAGGTTGAAGGCGCCGTCGAAGTGCATTGACCCAGAGGCCTGGGGCCTCCTCTCCAGGGAGAGTTGACTCCACCTCCGGAGGCTCGTCGGTGAACGGATCGGTCCACTCCGCAGTGAACTCGGCCAAAGCTTTGCTCTTGATTACCTTTGTAGTTTCGAAGGAGATCTCGAAGGGTTGAAGCTCCACGGCCCATTATGATACCCGCCCGGTGATGTTGGGATTGCGTAGGATGGTTTCCAGGGGACGATCGGTTACCACCTTAATCGGGTGACCCTGGAAGTAGTGGCGTAGCTTCCGCGAAGCGATGAGCAAGGTGTAGAGCAGCTTTTGCTGCATGGTGTAGCGTTCCCGTGCATCGCGCAGTACCGTGCTGACGAAGTACACAGGCTTTTGCACCTTGACGACACCCTCAGAAGGCTCCTCCTCGGGAGGCTTTTGAGCGTTGCTCTGAGAGAGCGGCTCGGTCGGTGAAGATGTCATGGGCGGCTCCTCTCGAGGGACGGGAGGTGCAGCGGCCTCTTCCTCGCGAGGAGCCCCTGGGCCGGGAGGACCGACCTCTTCCTTGGCGATCACCTTCGCGTCTCGCTCCGCGACGAGAACAGTGCTTGCAGTCCTTGGAGTTGCCGCGATGTAGAGTAGCAAAGGCTCGCGGGTGGTTGGGGCAACCATGATCGGTGGGCTCGTGAGGTACCTTTTCAACTCAGCGAAGGCCTTGTCGGCTTCTGGAGTCCACTCGAACTTCCCGGCGCGCTTCATAAGCTTGAAGAAGGGCAAGGCTTTCTCCCCACTCCTCGCGATGAAGCGCCCCAGGGCTGCCATGCATCCCGCGAGGCGTTGCATCTCCTTGAGATTGCGCGGTGGACGCATTTCTTCGATGGCCTTGACCTTGTCAGGGTTCGCCTCTATCCCGCGATGGGACACAAGGAACCCCAACAGTTTCCTCGACGGTACGCCGAAGGCGCACTTGGAGAGGTTAAGCTTGATGTTTACCTTTCTCAGGTTGACGAATGTTTCCTCCAGATCCTCGATGAAGGTGCGACTCTCGCGAGTCTTGACGACGATGTCGTCGACGTAGGCCTCCGCGTTCCGTCCCATCTGAGCCCCCAAGGCCTTGCGCATGAGCCTTTGGAAGGTGGCTCCTGCGTTCTTTAGGCCGAAGGGCATGCAGATGTAGCAATACACACCACAAGGCGTGATAAAGGCGGTCTTCTCCTCGTCCTCCTTTGCCATCTTGATCTGATGATAGCCGGAGAAAGCATCCAAGAAGCAAAGGAGGTCACAGCCGACGGTGGAGTCGACGATTTGATCTATCCTTGGGAGCGGATAAGGATCCTTTGGGCAGGCCTTGTTGAGACTTGTGAAGTCCACGAAGAGGCGCCCATTGCCGTTTGCCTTTGGGACGACCACCGGATTTGCAATCCAGGTGGGGTGGGCTACCTCGCGTATCAGCTTGGCCTTCTTCAGCTTTTCTATTTCCTTGACTATGAAGTCCTGCTTCTCTTGCGCTTGTTTCCTAGTCTTTTGCTTCACGGGGTGTGCCTGAGGGCACATGGCTAAGTGGTGCTCAATCACCTCCCTGGGAACGCCGGGCATATCTGACGGAGTCCAAGCGAACATGTCAGAGTTTGCCCGCAGGAAGGTGACGAGCGCGCTTTCCTATTTGGGGGAAAGCCCTGCCTCGATGGTCATGAAGTTGTCACAGCCCCCAGCCTGAAGCGGGATCTTCTTGGTTGCAGAGCGCTCTTGGGTGAACTGGGGCCTCCTGCCTGAGGGTACCGCAGCTTCCCCAATGCTCATGTCCAGCATTGGATGGACCAGGTCCTCGCTTAGAGTAGGTGATGCCGAGGCGGCGAACTTCTTCCCTGTCGAGCCCAGTGGGAGGGGCTCGAGAGAGGCCTTCTTTGCCGCAGCCCGCTCTTGGGATACGAGCTGCTTCTTCCTCGCGAGGTCGCCGGAGTGTTCCAGTAGATCTTCGTCGGCGGGGAACATGGTGGCGGCCTCACGGTAAACATTCTCCACTGATCGGAGAGCATCCTTCTCGTTGCAGCGCACGGTGATCGTGCCATTGGCGCCCGGAATCTTGAGGACGTTGAAACCATGGTGCGTCACCGCCATAAACCTTGCCAAAGCTGGGTAGCCGAGGATGGCATTGTATGGCAGGGTGATGTAGGTGACGTCGAAGTCGAGGCTTTCCGTCCTGTAGTTGTCCCGGGTGCCGAAGGTGATGGGCAGGCGTACCTGCCCAATTGGCATTGTAGACCCTTCGGTTACCCCGAAGAATGGTCGAGTTGGCATGAGCCGGTGGTATGGCACCTGCATCTTCTCGAAGATCTCGACCGAGATGATGTTGAGGCCCGCCCCTCCATCGATGAGAGTGCGGTTGACGGCGACGTTGTTGATGGTTGGCGTGCACAAGAGAGGGATTGTGCCCACGCCCCTGGTGGAGGCCGGATGATCTTCTTCATCGAATCCGATCTTGCACGTTGACCACTTCATTAGGCGGTTGCCAACGCTGGGTTGTGCCGCCGCGATCTCTCGCGACAGCTGCTTGAAGTGTCAGTTAGACAAAGGAGCCAGAGCTCCACCCAGGAGGCAAGCGGTGAAGTCTCGCGGCTCTTGATAGCCCTCCTGGTTCTCCTCCCGACGATCGTTTGCTGGTGGGGGCAGCGGCTCGGGATCGGCTCGAGACAGACCCTCGCGGCGGCGACCTTCCTCGCGGTCGTCGTCGCGGCGATCGCCTCGGGATCCACTCTTGCCGTAGCTGCGGCCACCCCCGCGGCGCTTGGAGACACCATTTTCTTCATGAAACCTTTGGACAAACCAACAATCGTCGGTATTGTGGGTGTCCTTCTTATGGAGGATGCAGTAGCATCGACGTTGACCCTTGTCGCGCTCGGAGCGGTCCCCGCGGCGTTGCTTATGATCTGGCTCCGCCGCGAGGGCGGCGGCCTCCTTTCGCTTGGGGTCCTTGGTCTTTGGCTTTGGGGGAGGCGCCTCCGGCAGGTTATGCATGAAGAGCCTCCCCTCCTCGGCCTTGGCGCATCGGTCGGCGATCTCGAAGAGCCTGACGACGGAAGTCAGCTCATCATTCACGGACAGCTTCTCCCTCATCTTGATGTCGGAGACGCCCATGGAGAACGTGGAGATGACCTCCTCGTTGGAGATCCTAGGGATCTTGTTCCTCATCTGGCTGAAGCGCTGGATATACTAACGAAGTGTCTCGCCCTTGTACTGACGCACCGCCTTAAGATCGTTCTTGGTAGCGGGGCGCTCGTACGTGGGCATGAAGTTGGCAACGAACTGACGACATAAATCCTTCCATGAAGTCACAGATTCGTGAGGAAGATTCATGAGCCAAGTTTGCGGAGCGTCCTTGAGGGCCATGGGGAACCAATTTTCCATGGCACGCTGATCTCCACGCACGGCCTGGACGGCGACGATGTAGAGTTGGAGGAATTCGATGGGGTTAGTGGTCCCGTCGTAATGCGCACCGATGTCCGGCTTGAACTTGTCAGGCCAGACGACGTAGCGTTGCTGGCGAGTGAGAGCAAGACACCCGGGGTTGTAGATAGGGTCGCCGGGGGTCCTGACGTTCTTGCCAGCTTCACCGATGTCATCAATGGCGCGGTCATGATTTTCGCGGTGGCGCTCGAGGGAGACGCGTGCGTCTTCTGGAGCGCGTTGGACGATTTGGCAGCTGGGCTCCCCGTGCGGCGAAGATGCGGCGCGGGAAACCACCTTCTTGGCCTTGTTGGCCCTCCCATCTCCAGCGCCCGGGGCACGACGCCCCGCCGCCGGATCTGGGTTCCCCGCGCCCTGGGCTCCTCCCTGGGCCGGGTCTTCGTTGGCGATGGCGACGAGCTCGGCGATTCGAGCGCGCCACCCCTCACGCCCGTCATCGGTGGATTGATAGCGCAGCAGCTCCTGCGCCATGGCGAGAGCCTGTGGAGGAGACAGCTGACTCCCAGAACGAGCGCGTGAAGTGGCGGTGGCGGTGAAGGAGAGTGAAGGCTCTGCACGCCCGGACGGGAGGTAGGAGGACTCCAGATCTTCCTCCTCTTCATCCTCGGACGAAGCTTCATGACGACGGAAGCTGGGCTCAGTTTGCCCCCGAGCAGCGTTGCGGCGGCAAAGACGCTCGAGCCTTGCGTTGGCGTCGGCCATGTCGAAGCAAATCTAGGAATAAACACACTACAGCCCCCTACCTGGCGCGCCAAATGTCGATGGATTTTGTGTCGCAAGAACACGGGGTACCACGCGACGGACCCGAAGATTCGAACGCAGGGGGCTGAATGTGGGAGATCTTGGATCGCAACGAAGCACGGTGACGGAAGTCTCGAGCTGTCGAACACGCTACGCACTGCAGAGAGAGAGAGGCCGAGCTTTACCCAGGTTCAGGGCCCTCGTGGTGAGGTAAAACCCCTACTTCCTGCCTTCTTGTATTACAACGCGACACCTCGCGAGGAGTACAAGTTCTTGGTTACAAAGCTCTAGCTGGCCAGAGGTTGAAGAACCTGCGTGCCAAGCTAGCAGCTTGAAGAAGATGAAGATCCGATCCCCTCTAAGGGGTGGCCTCCCCCTCCTTTTATGGCGCCAAGGTCCTCCTTCCCCTTATCTTCTTGGGGAAGGGGTTGCCACACACGGCCAAGGAGGGAGGACAGCTATAGACTCTATTCTTCTGTGGACGTAGTCTTCGTAGGGTAGTGGCGCCGGTCCACAGGAGTGGGTGGAGGAAGCTGACGTCTTCCTCTGGCGCCCTGCACCGTCCACGCT
The DNA here is from genome assembly GCA_007115705.1 of Dactylis glomerata. Lineage (NCBI taxonomy): Eukaryota > Viridiplantae > Streptophyta > Magnoliopsida > Poales > Poaceae > Dactylis > Dactylis glomerata. The sequence goes on from QXEO01000167.1 coordinate 1,656,467, forward strand.
ATTTTTAGGGAGGTGGCCAACAACCACTGTGCCGCTTTAGGTAGGCACAGCGAAAGTTGGTCTCCTCCCTGTCGGGGGTAGCGTGGGCGGTATGCGGTCTTCTGCTTGTTATCTTCTTGCTCTGCACGCAAACGTGCTGAGCTGACGTGGGCGTGCTTCCTCTCCTCACCAGCAGGGGCTCGTGAGGAGGTCTTCTGGTCCTTAGCAGTTTTGGTCGTCGTTCTCCTCATGAGGCGCCTCCTCGTGAAGGTCTTCTCCGTAGTTTGGATCGTCGTCCTTCCCCTGGGCTGAATATGGGCTGATGACGGGGCCCAGGAGCAGGTGGACCGGGATACCCCGGTATCCAGAACACCGACAGAAAGCATTGTGATGTGTTCACTGATCACAAGAGCTTGAAGTATATATTAACCCAGAAGGAACTGAACATGAGACAAAGAAGATGGTTGGAACTCATAAAATATTACGATATGAGCCTACAATACCATCCGGGAAAAGCAAATGTTGTGGCTGACGCCTTGAGCCGTAAGAGCTACGTAAATGGGCTTACAGCAAGAGAGTTGCTTGAAGATTTGTTTGAACAGTTCAAAGAGCTCATATTGGAAATTGTGCCAAAAGGGTTTTTGGCATCACTTGAAGTTCAACCTATACTGATGGACAAGATCAAAGAAGCTCAGAAGCTAGATAAGGAGATAGAAAATAAAGAGTAATATAAGTAAAGGAAAGGCGAATGGATTTCGCGAAGATGAGCAAGGAAATGTATGGTTTGAAAAGCATGTTTGTGTAACACAAGATCCTGAACTTAGAAAGTTGATTATGCAAGAAGCACATGATTCGCCCTATTCCATTCAGCCCGGAAACACCAAGATGTATATGGATTTGAAGGGTAGATTTTGGTGGAGCAATATGAATAGGGATATCGCTGAGTACATTGCCTTATGTGACATATGTAATAGAGTCAAGGCAGAGCATCAGAAGCCAGCAGGTTTATTGTAGCTGTTGCCTATACCAGAATGGAAATGGGATAACGTTAGCATGGATTTCATCACAGGCTTACCAAGGAACAAGTCTGGCTATGACTCCATCTGGGTAGTAGTTGACCGTTTAACTAAAGTGGCTCATTTCATTCCTGTGAAGACCACTTATACCAGTGCCAGACTAGCCAAGATATACATGAACCAAATAGTATGCTTACATGGAGTACCCAAGAGCATTGTGTCCGATAGAGGCACTCAATTCACCTCTCACTTTTGGCACCAACTCCATGAATCCTTGGGGACTAGACTAGATTTCAGCACCACATTTCATCCTCAGACTGATGGGCAAACAAAAAGGGTGAATCAAATTCTAGAAGACATGTTGAGAGCTTGTGCTTTGGACTATGGGTCTAGCTAGGATGAGAATTTGCCATATGCAGATTTTTCTTACAACAATAGCCATCAAGCTAGCATTGAGATGGCACCATTTAAAGCTCTATATGGAAGAAAATGCACTACACCATTGCTTTGGAGTGCTGTTGGAGAACGAAGTCTTTTCGAGCCAGACATAGTAAAAGATGCCGAGGAAAAGGTTCGCTTGATTAGGGAGAGACTCAAGATAGCTCAATCCAGACAGAAGAGCTATGCTGATTCAAAGCGTAGAGAGGTGACCTATGAGGTAGACGATAGAGCATATCTTAGAGTATCGCCACTTTGTGGAGTGAAAAGATTTGGAGTCAAAGGAAAGTTAGCTCCTTGCTTTGTAGGGCCATTCAAAGTTTTGGCTCGCAAAGGAGAGGTTGCATATGAGCTAGAACTGCCAGAATCTTTGTCTGTGGTACATAATGTGTTCCATGTGAGTTAATTAAAGAAGTGCCATCCAGAGATGGCAGAGACCCCACTAAGAGACACAATACCATTGGAAGAGGTTCAGTTGGAAAGTGATCTCACGTATGAAGAGAAACCCATCAAAATCTTGGAGACATCGAAAAGAGTTACTCATACCAAGATGATCAAATTTTGCAAGGTTCAGTGGAATCACCACACTGAGGAAGAAGAAACTTGGGAAAGAGAAGATGAACTCCGAGAAGACCACCCGCACCTATTTGCTAGCCAACCCGAATCTCGAGGGCGAGATTCATCTTAAGGGGGTTAGACTTGTAACATCCCAAAATTTGAAAATTTCAAAATTTCATGCATGCACGCATTCATGTCATCATCTCCATGCATTAATTTTTTTTCTTAAATTAATCTTACTGATATTTGACCAAAACCCTTTTCCCTTTGTGTCTATGAAGACAAGGGAAAATCTCTACAAAGTTTGTTTTTGATTTGAATCAATTTGGAAGTTATTTGCAAAAGTTCACAAATAAAAAAATCAGAAAAGGAAAAGAGAAAAGAAAAAGAAAAGGAGAAGAAGGCCACCGGGAATGATTCGGCCTGGAGCCATAAGAGGCCCACGACCCAACTAGACAGAACCCTGAATCGGTATCTCCCCCCCCCCCCGACTGATAGTGGGTCCCACTCGTCAGCGCCGGGTCTTCATGTACCTCCGGCCGAAATTCTCGCGCGTGACAGCCGCGCGCAGTAACTCGCTCCCCTCTTCAATTGCCGATGATCTCCTTCCCATTTCGACGCTAGCCCGTGCCTATAAGAAGGCCTCTACCCCCTCTTCTTTTCCCCTCTGTTTCCTACCTCACCCGGCCACCGCGTTGCTCGAATTAGAGATCTACATCCCGCAGTAACCGATGAACTCCGGCGGCGATTCCGGTGAGGACAAACTTCCCCCACCCTTCCCTCTTGCACCATCCTCTTTCTTTTAGTCTTGTGCATCTGTTGGACATACTGCCTTGTACCCATGCGTCCCAGGTTGATGAGGAGCCCCTCATCTAGACATCACTATCCGCGAGCGCAACTCCGGCGAAGGATTGCCAGGGAACCAGAGCATCTCCACCTCGCCCACTTCGCCACCAAGCCCACCTCATCAGTTTGCATCATCTGGTAAGAGCACCATGTCCCAAAGCCCTCTCTTTAGTGCTATTTTCATCCGCTCTGGAAGATCTCGCCGCCAGCACCTAACTCTGGTTGACTCTCTGCGACGATACATGAAGTGATCAATGATAAGGACCCCACCCTCGAGCTCGTCATGACCGTCTGCACCTCGTCCATACCTTCGTTGCCTCTGGGGACTCCCAGAACACCGACGATGCCCACACCCATAGTGCCACCTCACTGGAACCCTACACGACGGTGAGCACCTCTCCCCCTTCCTTTGTCTTCCATTGGATCTCAGATCTAGGGTCCAGATTAGATTTTAAAGCCACCCAGATCATTTTTAATCCAACAACCCAGAAGGCCGATCCGCCTAAAATGGTACCGTCGAATCTGAATGTGCCATGTGGACATCCCCCGTTGAATTAAGTTTCGAATTAGCTTTTAAAACAAAAAATTACTGAATCTTAGAAAATTCATAACTTGAGTTCTACTGATCCAAATTTAGCAAACTTTGCGTCCCTAGATTCAGAAAAATGAGTATAATCTATTTCCAGCATAAAATTTTATTTTGAATCTGTTATAAACAATGTATTGCTGCAAGATTTATTCTTGTATCATGGCTATTAAAAATAGTTGTAAAATTTATTTTTTCAGTAATTCTTGTTGTTTTTTATCCAATAAAACCTCTCTGTACTGTAGCATGATGAGAAAGTTTTTAGTATTATTTTGCTTACCTTTGTAGATTCAACTTGTTTAGTGGTTCTATTTGTGTGTTAAAAATATTAGAGCTTTATAAATAACTCTAAAATGTTGCTCATGGCATCATGCATATAGCAATCAACCAGAAGATTTACTAAGTGCAATTGTGGTGTTTAAGCCACATATTGCATACATATTTCTCTTCATGAGTGTTATAAATGATGTGCTTATGGTTTGCAAAATTCTATGTGTAGATTGTGCTGAGTGCAACGAGTGCCTTTGTGATGAGTGCACCAACTCCTCTCCTCACCAAGGCAAGTGTCACCATATTTCCTTGTCCTACTGAATGTTTTGTAACTTGTAGCTTTTCTAGTAGAAGATGCATGTGTAGGTGGTTCTTTTAAGAGTTGTGTCCTTTAGCTTGCTAGATTTTATGCTAAAGTCTTTTTGTCTAGCTTTGCCTAGCTTTTGCATCTCCTTAGTAGAATTACTGCTGCTGTAGGTTGCTTTGTTTTATACTTATGGGTGGGAAGGGAATTTCACATGTTTTGATTAAAGTGTTGAAAACCATGTTTTTGGTAAAACTAAGAAAACAACTAAGTTAATGAATCACCTAGGTGGAAGTGGTTGTCTTGGGTTATGTTGAGTTGTTACACCGGAGCCATGTCTATGGCGGTTGTGTGTATCACACTTGTGGATGGCCACCCAGGAGCAAAGAGATTGGATACGTTCAAGTCATGAAGCTTCTAGTGCAACCACAAGTCAAATGGGCTCTGTCCTTATCAACTAAGCTGCAAGAACTCAGCTAGACGAACAGAGGGTGGTAGGAGATGATAGGATGGAGCGCGTCCGGGTTGGTCTGAGGGATTGCTTCTGAAATATCTCGTCTTGGTCTCCACCTGCCCATTTGATGCAAAATGAGCTACATGAGAAAAAGGAATGATTAAGTCTTGTGGGAAAGGTGCACCACCTCTGCAGAGTGTTAGAACTAAGTACTTTGCCGTGTCCCCGGTTACGGACAATTCCGAGTGACATGATATTGAAGCTGCTCGAGAATCTCCTCATCCCAATTTCTTAAGTTAAAACTTGATGGGAAAACTTGGGTAGTAAAGAGATCCTCTTAAACAAAAATTTTGCTAAGGAAAAACTTGAGTTTTACAAAAGATAGGAAGAAGCTTGCTTTTTGCAAAGTCCAACCCCACCTGGCCAGATAAGCATATAAGTGTAGGCGCCATTGAGTCCACCAAAGTGACATCTTGCCAACACATTCAAAGTATTGACCCTCTGTGGCTACAACGTATCATGTTGCAGGTTACTACTATGAAGATTGAAGAATGCTGTGCTTCGGTCACGAGTCTTCGTCCAACACATCTACCTCCGGTGCTATGAAGAAAGAAGACTTGTAGTTTCATTTACTTAGTCATTTCTCGAGTTGTAACAAGTTGTGGCATTGTGCTACTTGAGTTGTAAAATATTATCTTATTTGCGGATCAAACATTGTAATAAAGACCTTTGTGTTCTTGATATTTTATCTTGTAACTATGTGTGCTAGTAGTTGATCTGGGACTAGCACAAACAAAGCTCAGGTATGCTACATGTACTCAGGATACTACTCAGGCATGCCACTCAGGATTAAAGAGATTATTATGTCTCCCATGTTTTAGAGTACTTCCAGTGCAGCCTTATGACACTATGGGCTCTGTCTTGATTGAGTAGGGTTAAGGGTTCAGCCATGGGTACTGACAGAGGGTGGTAGCAAAATATAGGGGGCACGGTCAGATCCGTTTGGTTGAATGCTTTTTCTGAAAGGTCTTGTCTTATTTTATTCTTCGGGGTAAAATAAGTCTTAAGGTGAAAGTGCACAACCCCTGCAGGGTGTCAAAATCTAAGCGTTTAGCCGAGTCCTCGGTTATGGACAATTGAGTCCCTAGTCATGGAATGCTCGGAAGAATCTCATCACCGTTTCTGAATGCTTTAAAACTTGACTAGAAACCCTTAGGCATGAGATCAGGATCATGCCCTTCAAAAGGTGTGGTATTCCTAGTTGTTCCAGCTTTGTTGAGTTTCCCCCAAAACTAGTTGCCTAATTAACATGTAGCGTATGGGGGTTATCTTGACCCTTATAAACTAAAATTTTGAAAGAAATCTTTGAAAAGTATTGTAGGATAAAATTGGCTATATGCAAACAAGCTTATGAGATCCACCAGCCAAATGTCATATAGTTTAGTCTTTTTCACAACAGCCACCAATATGTGTCATTTGCCAGTACATTGTTGTACTGACCCCTTTTTCTGGGGCTGCATATTCAAACGTGCAGGTTTTATTCGGATGATGAACAGTTTGTAGGATCTCGAGACTACATTCCAACATGTTGGCCTGTGGCACATGATGAAGATGGAGGCTCATTGCTACTATGCTTCATGTTGTGTACTCGTAAGGTTGAAGACCTATATATCTGGATTTACATTGTAATTTTGATACTATTGCAATGATTACTATATTTTGTATTGTGGTGCTATCAGTGATCCAGGGAGTAGCACTTAACACAGGAGTTCTGCCTTTTTCTAAAGGTAGGGCGTTATAGCCCCGCTTGTCAGCGGCTGCGCGCGGCGCAGCGTACCGTTTCAGGCACGGCGGCTAGCTGGGTCGGGCCGGCTTTCTAGCCTGGGCTGGTTGGCTTGCCCACGGCCCTTTTCTATTTATTTATTTTGAAATTGATTTTTCCTTTTTCTATCTTGAATCACAAAATGATTTGGCTTGCAATAAAAATGCATAAATTTGAATAACTTCAAATTTGCAATTTTTTAAAAAGATCAGGGGTTTTGGGCCAAATAAAAGTAGAATAAATGAGAGCAAAACTAAACTCATTTTGGAACAAGAACAATAATAACTCACATGAGTTATTTGAAAATATTTTTAATTCAAAACTTTCTTTGAAACAACTTAAAGCAAGATTATTTCAAAAATGCAATGATGCTCATGAATGCATGCTGATTTTGAAATTTTAAAATCTAGGGATGTTACAGACTAACTCCCTTAAGATGAAGCTCGCCCTCGAGCTTTGGAATGGCTAGCAAATAGGTGAGGGTGATCTTCTCAAAGAGTTTCTTCACGCTCCCAAGTGGCTTCTTCCTCAGTGTGATGATCCCGCTGTACCTTGCAAAACTTGATGTTCTTGGTGCATGTATTCCTCTCTGCTATCTACAGTATCTTGATTGGCTTCTCTTTGTATGTCAAATCACTTTCCAGTTTCACTTCCTCGAGAGGTATGGTGTCATTCACCGGTGTATTTGACATCTCGGGGTGACACTTTTTTAGCTGACTAACGTTAAACACATTGTGTACAGCTGAAAGAATTGTTGGTAGTTCCAACTCATAGGCCATTTCTCCTTTGCAAGATAGAACCTTAAAGGGGCCTATGAATCGTGGTGCTAACTTCCCTTTGATTCCAAATCTCTTGACTCCTCGAAGAGGTGATACTCTAAGATAAGCTCTATCACCTACCTCATAGGTGACGTCTCTGCGCTTGTTATCAGCATAGCTTTTCTGTCTAGATTGGGCTATCTTCAATCTATCTTTGATCATTCTAACCTTCTCTTCTTCTTCTTCGATAATATCTGGCCCGAAGAAACTATGTTCTCCTACACCACTCCATAGCAATGGTGTAGTACATTTCTTCCCATATAGAGCTTCAAATGGTGCCATTTCAATACTGGCTTGATAACTATTGTTGTAAGAAAACTCTGCGTACGGCAAGTTGTCATCCGAGCTGGATCCATAGTCCAGAGCACATGCTCTCAACATATCTTCCAAGATAAGCCCATCTATTTCATATAGTCTAGTATCGTCTATAAACTTGATCTTTCTTCGGGGTGGCTACTTTCCTTAGCATCTTTCCCCTAAATAGAAAAGAATAGTGTGGCTGTCCCTCGATTTGGTTTACTCTCTCGGGTTGTCCATCAATTTGTGGATGAAATGCTATGCTAAACTCTAATCTTGTTCCTAGAGATTCATGAAGTTGCTTCCAGAAATGCGAAGTAAATTGGGTACCTCTATCTGACACAATACTATTTGGGACTCCATGTAAGCACACAATTCTCTACATGTAGATATCTGCCAACTTAGCACTGGTGTAGGTTGTCTTCACGGGTATAAAGTGAGCTATCTTTGTTAAACGGTCAACCACTACCCAAATGGAATCATAACCAGATTTTGTTCTAGGTAGTCTGGTAATGAAATCCATACCAATCTGATCCCATTTCCAATCTGGCACCTTCAAAGGTTGTAGGAGTCCTGCGGGTTTCTGATGTTTTGCTTTCACTCTGCTGCACACATCACACTTTGCTATGTATTTGGCGATGTCTCGCTTCATGTTGTTCCACCAGAATCTCTCCTTCAAGTCCATGTACATATTGGTATTTCCAGGATGAATGGAATACGGTGTCTCATGGGCTTCCTGAAAAATTACCCCCCTAAGATCGGGATCATTGGCAACACATACACGCTTCTCAAACCATATGGTTCCTTGCTCATCTTCACTAAATCCATTTGCTTTTCCTTCCTTCAGGGCGTCTCTAATTTTCTCAATCTCTTTGTCTACCTTCTGAGCTTCTCGTATTCTGTCCATCAACGTCGGTTGCACGACCAATGATGCTACAAAACCTGCTGGTACCACTTCCAAACTAAGATCTTTAAGTCCCCTGCATAGATCTTCTGGCAGCTCGTCCATCGACAAACAATTCACATAAGCCTTGCGGCTTAAGGAATCAACGACCACATTTGCTTTACCAGGATGGTATTGCAAACTTAGATCGTAATCCTTGATAAGTTCTAGCCATCTTCTTTGCCTCATATTCAGATCCTTCTGGGTGAATATATACTTCAAACTCTTGTGGTCGATGAAGACTTCACATCACTTTCCCATCAGATAATGTCTCCATGTCTTCAAGGCATAGACTACTGAAGCTAACTCTAGATCATGAGTAGGGTAATTGGTCTCATGTTTCTTGAGTTCCCTAGAAGCATAAGCTAGTACTCTGCCTCCTTGCATCAAAACACTTCCTAGACCTAGACGTGAAGCCTCACAGTACACTTGGAATTCCTTCTCCAGAGCAGGCAAACACAAAACTAGGGCTAACACTAACCTCTTCTTCAGCTCTTGGAAACTAATCTCACACTCGTCAGTCCACTTGAATTTCTTCTCCTTCTTGAGTAACTCCATCATGGGTGTAGCAATCTTGGAGAAGTTCTCAATGAACCTTCGATAATATCTAGCCAACCCTAAGAAACTGCGAATTTCTCCAACATTCTTGGGTGGTTCCCATTCTGTTACTGCTGTAACCTTGGAAGGATCAACATCAATTCCTTCCTTGGATACAATGTGACCAAGAAATGCTACTTCACTGAGCCAAAATTCACATTTACTAAACTTGGCATAAAGCTTGTGCTCTTAAAGCTTTTCCATTATCAGACGAAGATGTTTTTCATGTTCTTCGTTGCTCTTGGAATAGATCAGTATGTCATCAATAAAGACTACAACAAACTTATCTAGAAATTCAATGAATACCTTGTTCATCATATTCATGAAATACGACGGTGCATTGGTTAAACCAAACGGCATCACCGTGTATTCATATGAACCATATCTAGTGACAAAGGCTATCTTGGGTATATCATACTCCCTAATCTTGAGCTGAAAGTAACCAGACCTAAGATCGATCTTTGAGAAAACACTAGCTCCTTCCAACTGATCAAACAAGTCATTGATCCTTGGCAATGGGTATTTATTTTTGATTGTCACTTCGTTCAACAAACGATAATCCATAACCAAACGCTGACTCAGATCTTTCTTCTCTACAAACAACAATGGTGCTCCCCATGGGGATGAACTCTCTCTAATGAATCCTTTCCTTAACTGCTCTCCCAACTGTTTCTTAAGTTCCTTCAGTTCATCTATGGACATTGGGTAAGGTCTATTTGCTATAGGTCCAGTGCCTGGCAACAGTTCTATGAGAAACTCAATATCTCTATCTGGTGGCATCCTCAGTAACTCATTCGGGAAAACATTAGGTTATTCCCTTACTACAGCCACTTCTTCTAGCCTAACCCCCTTAAGATGGTTTAGCCTAATATTATTAAAGTCCATGTTGGATTTGTACCTAATTCTTCTCCCTTCTGGGGTAGTGAGTGTAATTGCTCTATTGACACAATCTATGACTCCCACATAGGTAGTCATCCAATCCATACCCAAGATAACATCTAACCCTTGTGAATTCAGAACTACCAAATGAGTCAGAAACTTGTATTTACCAATTTCTAAGATCAAACTCCGACATCCAGCATTGACTATCAATTCTCCACCCGAGGAACTAACTTTAATAACCCTTCCTATGGTTTCGGTGGAAAATGCATGCTTTTTCACAAATGCACTTGATATGAATGAATGAGATGCTCCAGTATCAAATAAAACCAATGATGTAAATGAGTTGCAGCACGGTGTTGATGATGTAAATCACCGTCCAGTAGGGAACCCCAAGAGGAAGGTATGATGAGCACAGCAGCAAGTTTTTCCCTCAGTAAGAAACCAAGGTTTGTTAGTCCAGGAAAAAGCCAAACTCTAGAAGGTGATGCTTGCTAGCTTCGCGACAGCTCCGGACAATTTATAAGGCGCCTCGTCCAGTGCTTTGCTTTGCCAGCTGCAATGCGGAACCTGCACACAACACAACCAAGTACTTTGCTCCCAACTTATGATGAGGTTGTCAATCAAACTGGTTTGCTGTAAACAAAGGAATGAGCGTATTGAGTGGAAAGCAATAATAGTATGCGAGAAAGTAAACAGTGCGAGTAAAGTAAACAGGTGATAGCAATGTAAAGGAAATAGGACCGGGGTCCACAGTTCACTAGTGGTGTCTCTCCATAAGATAAATAACACATGCTGGGTAAACAAATTATAGTTGGGCAATTGATAGAATAAAGATAACATGCATATGTCGAGAGGATCATGCCATCCAACTGCATCTATGACTAATAATCCACTCAATGAGAATCAATCCAAGGACCCCTTGAGTATTAAGTTGCAAACAACAGATAACTGCATTAAGCAAAGTGTGTAATGTAAACAAAGCATATGCCCTTGGACATAAGAATGTTGTTTTCTCCCTAGTGGCAACAACACATCTACAACCTTAGAGGTTTTTGTCACTCCCCCAGATTAAATAGAGGCATGAACCCAACTATCAAGCATAATTACCCCCTCTTGGAGTCACTAGTATCTACTCGGCCAAGATAGCTACTAACAACGGAGAGCATGCAAGATCATAAACAACATAGAGATAACATAAGATAATATTCAGCACATCAACTCAATCATAACACCAATATTCATCGGATCCCAACAAACACAACATGTAGAATTACATAAAGGTAGTCTCGATCATGTAAGGCAGCTCACGAGATCTAAACATGAAGCACATGGTGGAGAAGACGACCAACTAGCTACTGCTATGGACCCATAGTCCAAGGTAGACTACTCACTCATCACGCTAGAGGCAAGCATGGCGATGAAGAAGACCTCCGGTGGTGATTTCCCTCTCCGACAGGGTGCCGGGAAGAGCTTCCGGACCCTCCCGATCTCGGGTCGACGACGGCGGTGGATCGCAATGTGTTTCTAGAAAATTGATCGGGTACTTAGGTTTTTCCCGTCGGGAGGTCTTTATAGGCGAAGGGGCAGCGTCAGAAGTGGACCAGGTGGGGCTCACCATAGGGTGGCGCGGTGAGGCCCTAGGCCGCGCCCCCTGGTGGTGAGACCACCCCCTGGCTCGATTCTGTCTCCTCTTTGGTGTTCTGGAAGCTTCGTTTAATATATGGATGTTTGGCTTTTGTTTTGTCCAATTCCAAAAATATTTCCTGTGTAACTTTTCTGAAACACAAAAATAGCAGAAAATAGGGAACTGGCACTGTGGCATCTTGTTAATCGGTTAGTTCCAGAAAATGCATAAAAATGCCACGAAATGTAACGAAACACTAAGCAAATGGTGTAAAAACAAGCATGGAGCATCAAAAATTATAGATACATTTGAGACGTATCAACATCCCCAAGCTTAACTCCTGCTCGTCCTCAAGTAGGTAAGTGATAACAAAAGAAATAATTTTTGAGGTGACATGCACCTACACAATCTTGACCATCTATGTAAGCATTGTGTGCTGGGATCAAAAGAACTTAAAACATGGGCATGAAAGATATAATCTTGATAGAAGAAACTTAGCAACCATGTTATAACATGAAAAAGAACACAAACGAAAGATCATGAAAATGAAACAATGAAAGTCAAATGTGTGTTCAAATCATATGGAAAAACATAGCAAATGGTTTTCAGCTTGTCCTTCATGGAATAGCAAAACATAAATGCGTAGGACACCTTCAAGTTTAAGAGGGCGACTAGATACAAATAATTTAAGAACAAGTGAAACCAACATCATGAATCAATCAATGAAAACTTTGTGACAATGCACATTATACTAAGAATGACAACTATGCTCTCTTAGATGGTGCATAAAGATAGAAGGTGGTGACTCAACATAAAAGTAAAAGAAAGGCCCTTCGCGGAGGGAAGCAGTAATTGCAAGTTTTATAAACCTTCAAAAATTATGGTACTTACTAGCTTTGAGCTCTCATTGCCCCCTTCATAAGCATCTTGAATGGTTAGAGTTAATGCGAGTACAATTATGAAGCATATGCTTGACAAATCATAAGTTGAAAACCTCATGTCCCGTGAAGTACGAATACCCAAACCTCATGCTACTCGACTTAGAGTCCCAAGCAGGCTCTTGTCATTGTAAATATATATGTATCATCGAGAACCACCAACGGGGTACCTCATGCCCGATGACATGGAACAAGCCCACATCAAAATGACAAGAAAAAAAGATAATGAACTCCTTGACATCTCTTTTATTTACCATTGGTATAGCTTTTTATTTTGAGATGCGTCGTCGAATGTCCACTATGGGCATGCTGTAAATTTCCACCATGAATGATTCATGGCTTAGATTAGTGGCCCAGGAGTTTCCCTAACACACATAAAAACTCCATGATCCCGCAAGATTCCCAAATTATTTCACATCGCGAGTATCCATAAACAAAAGATCACGATATCAACTCAAATGAAAGATAGTGCTATGTTGAAAGCTTGCCGCATGACAGCATGGCTGGGCTAATTTACAACTTACAACTTGCAAGCATAACAACTCAACATAAGAGAGCCACAATGTCAAATTTTTAAGAATGAGAAAAATAAAGTGTGCCATCAGGTTTGTGAGAGCTTTACTAACCAATTTTCGCATAACACCAAAAAGAGTTTAATTTGAAGGATAGATAAAAGCAAGTCAAATGTACTTTGGAATAGCAAATTGCTAATAGGTATGTATGGTGGACACATTGGAACAACTTGGTTTTTAGGAGTTGGATGCACGAGTAGAGCTCATACTCAGTACAAAATGAGGGCTAGCAAAAGACTGGGAGCGACCAACTAAGAGAGCAACAACGGCCATAATCATGCAAAGCGACAAAGCAACATTAAAAGAAGCATAAGATGGAATCAAAAGTCAAAAACTAAATGATCATAGAGGCTTATGGTGACTTTGTATGAGTCTAACATGTGTGAGCATGCGCCAAGTCAACCCAAATAAAGCATCAAGGAGAAAACCAAAATAGTGCTTCAAAATAATTTAAAACAACGCATGATTTTTTAAAGGCTCATTAAGCAATCTCAGTCATTTGAGACAAGTCATGCTACAACAAAACCACTAAGCATACTATTAAAAATACATCAAGCACGACATGCAAAAGCCTAGGCCGCAGTCTACACAAGCTCCTTTTTGTACCACTTCTTTGCATGAAACTTTTCCTTTTTTCCAACACCATTCGAATCTTTTTAAAATAACTCTTTTGATGAAAACCAACATGGACCAGAGGTCAAAATACACCTTGATGCAAAGATATAACAAGATCTGAACACAAATCAAGGCAAAAATTGAAAGCTAAATGCAGTAGCAAAAAAAGAGAACACTCGTTGAAACGATAAGAGTGAAAAACGGAGTGTTCTTGGCAAATGAAAAGCAAGGCAACTTCTCCAAAAGAAATTTGTTGGGGTCCAACCATTTATTGGAGCAAACAAAAATAAACAAAACTGAAAACTAAAACAACTCATGCTCCAAGAAAAACGCATAGTGCATGAAGCAATAAAAATATAGTGTGTTGAAAGGTGACCTGATTTTTGCCGATGAAGAAGGGTTGCCTCGGGGGCATCCCCAAGCTTTGACGCTTGTACCTCTTGGATATTTCTTGGGGTGTGTGTGCATCCCCAAGCTTGAGCTTTTGTCCATTCTTCAACTCATCTCATCATTCTCCAATCCCTACACTTGAAAACTTCCTCCATACAAAACTCAACACAATTCTATTAGCAATATTAGTGTAAGCATAACAATGAATCAACCCTTTTTGCTTCAGGTTTCAACTCAAAACCACCACATATAAATCATATACTACTGTAGCAACTTCCCCAAAAGTTCCGTGATCAAAAGAACTCAAAAAGAAAGCGATCGAGCGGCAAACACAAATAATGGCATAAATCAGTCAAAACAGAACAACTGAAAAAGGTTGAATTTTTAGAGGGTTTTCTGTTGCTCAAATCAAAAAATATTAAACTAATGAAAGTTTGGATATGACCTGGGGCATATGAACATGAAACCGCAGGTCCAAAAGATATACTTAGAATTTTCACGAATTTTTATGGTGCAGCACCGAAATCTGTTTCAGGACAGCAACATCCCCAAATCTTACCTTACTCAAATTAGAGGCTCCTCTTGGCACAAAAACGAAATAAAAATGATAAGGAGAGGTCATTACAGTAGTAATAACTTCCAAGACTCAAATAAAAGAAAAAGAACTGAAAGTAAAAACATTGGGTTATCTCCCAAGAGTGCTTTTCTTTAACGCCATTGAGCTAGGCGCAGAAAGTGTGAATCAAGTAATATCAAGTGATGAAGCATCAAGCTCATAATTTGCTCTAAGAATAGAGTCAAAAAGTAATTTCTTCCTCTTTCTAGGGAAGTGTTCCATACCTTTCTTGAGTGGAAATTGATATTTGATGGTGCCTTCCCTCATATCAATGATGGCACCTATAGTTCAAAGAAAGGGTCTTCCCAAAATAATAGGACACAAAGCATTGCATTCAACATCCATGACAAGGAAATCAACGGGAACAAGGTTATTGTTAACCATAATAAGAACATCATTAATCCTTCCCAAAGGTTTCTTCTTAGCAACATCAGCAAAAGGAACATCATAATAACACTTTTCAAGCGGTGGTAAATCAAGCATGTCATAAATCTTTCTAGGCATAATAGAAATACTAGCACCTAGATCACATAAAGCATGGCAATCAAAACCATTAACATGCATATCAATGATGGGTTCCCAACCATCTTCTAACTTCCTAGGAATAGAAGCTTTCTGCTTCAACTTTTCATCCCTAATTTTCATAAGAGCATTGGTAATACGGTACCAAGCATCTTTCAAGCTCTCTCCCCCTTGTTGCTTAAAAGTACGAACTTCAACTTCAGGATTACTCATTCTAACAAGACTAAAAGCAAACAAGTAAAAACAACTATAAGGACACTAATTTTTTTGGGTTTTTGATAAAACGAAACAAGTAAAAATAAAGTAAAGCAAAACTTAAAACAAAGTAAAGGATGTGCGTGCGAAACTCCCCTTGCAGAAGTCTTCTTTTTCCCCGGCAACGGCGCTAGAAAAAAGTCTTGATTAGGCACGGTGTTGATGATGTAAATCACCGTCCAGTTGGGAACCCCAAGAGGAAGGTATGATGAGCACATCAGCAAGTTTTTCCCTCAGTAAGAAACCAAGGTTTGTCAGTCTAGGAAAAAGCCAAACTCCAGAAGGTGATGCTTGCTAGCTTCGCGACAGCTCCAGACAATTTATAAGGTGCCTCGTCCAGTGCTTAGCTTTGCCAGCTGCAACACGGAACCTGCACACAACACAACCAAGTACTTTGCTCCCAACTTACGATGAGGTTGTCAATCTCACCGGTTTGCTGTAAACAAAGGAATGAGCGTATTGAGTGGAAAGCAATAGTAGTATGCAAGAAAGTAAGCAGTGCGAGTAAAGTAAACAAGTGATAGCAATATAAAGGAAATAGGACCGGGGTCCATAGTTCACTAGTGGTGTCTCTCCATAAGATAAATAACACATGCTGGGTAAACAAATTACAGTTGGGCAATTAATAGAATAAAGATAACGTGCATATGTCGAGAGGATCACTATGAGATTTATTCTAGGCATTACAACAAGATACATAGACCGCCATCCAACTGCATCTATGACTAATAATCAACTCGCGGGGAATCAATCTGAGGACCCCTTGAGTATTAAGTTGCGAACAACAGATAACTGCATTAAGCAAAGTGTGTAATGTAAACAAAGCATATGCCCTTGGACATAAAAATGTTGTTTTCTCCCTAGTGGCAACGACACATCTACAACCTTAGAGGTTTCTGTCACTCCCCTAGATTAAATAGAGGCATGAACCCAACTATCGAGCATAAATACCCCATCTTGGAGTCACTAGTATCTACTCGGCCAAGATAGCTACTAACAATGGAGAGCACGCAAGATCATAAACAACATAGAGATAACATAAGATAATATTCAGCACATCAACTCAATCATAACACCAATATTCATCGGATCCCAACAAACACAACATGTAGAATTACATAAAGGTAGTCTCGATCATGTAAGGTAGCTCATGAGATCTAAACATGAAGCACATGGTGGAGAAGACGACCAACTAGCTACTGCTATGGACCCATAGTCCAAGGTAGACTACTCACTCATCGTGCCGGAGGCAAGCATGGCGATGACTAAGACCTCCAGTGGCGATTCCCCTCTCCGACAGGGTGCCAGGAAGAGCTTCTAGACCCTCCCGATCTCAGGTCAACGACGGCGGCGGATCATGATGTGTTTCTAGAAAATTAATCGGGTACTTAGGTTTTTCCCGTCTGGGGGTCTTTATAGGCGAAGGGGCAGCGTTAGAAGTGGACCAGGTGGGGCTCACCATAGGGCGGCGTGGCCAGGCCCTGGGCCGCACCCCCTGGCTCAGTTCCATCTCCTCTTCGGTGTTCTATAAGCTTCATTTAATATCTGGATGTTTGGCTTTTGTTTCGTCCAATTCCGAGAATATTTCCTATGTAACTTTTCTGAAACACAAAAACAGCAGAAAATAGGGAACTGGCACTGTGGCATCTTGTTAATAGGTTAGTTCTGGAAAATGCATAAAAATGCCACAAAGTGTAACAAAACACTAAGAAAATGGTGTAAAAACAAGCATGGAGCACCAAAAATTATAGATACGTTTGAGACGTATCAGTACCCATCACAACATCAGGCTCATTCATCACTTCCTCCACATTGAGGTGGTTCACCTGTCCCTTCTGGAATGGATTGGGCTTGGCGGCATCATCTGTCTTTGATGAGGGTTAAACTTGACAAATGTCCTGGATGAAGGACTTAGGATTGGGGAGATAGGGCGTCGGATGAACTCAAAGGTAAAACTCAGTCAAACAAGGTGGCTATGAAAGTAAATGTGGGTGTAGAACTTGGCTTGCTTTCAATCTGTCCCACACCGTCCCCTCCTGGCCCCTATATATAGGTGGCCAGGTCTCGAGGATCGGGTGGGATCCGATACAGATTACAATATCGGCATATGACATGAACGCATATTTTGACTAGTATTACAATTAGGCCTAGTCTAACGGGCCTCAGGGGTACCCAACTGACAGGCTCTATTATCTATACCCTTGTCAGTAGCCCCCGAGATTCTACCAGAATTACAAATTCGGGTTGAATCTCAAATCTTCAATTCTTCAACTTGATCAATACTTGACTTCTTCACATCTTGAAATCTTCGACTTGGTATTTTGACTTATCTTTTATTACAATATCTCGCAAGGGGCATTGATGAACAAGCCTGACAACTCAGATGGATCGAGAGGTCAGTTAACTACCAAAACAGATACTTGCCACCTACTTCAAATTCAATCCCCTTGGACTTGAATTTGGGAAACTGGTCAAACCCATTCTTTTGCCGCATTTAGGTATTACAAAGAATGAGTCCCAGTGGTTCTCAGGGTACCCAGTGCGTCCACCAGGATTTTTCTTCGCGTCGTAAACACGGATACATACCAGCAGAGCACATCCATGTGCGTATACCAAGCCACACAGGACGGATCCTAGGGTCTTACCTTCGTGATATATTTCAACCACGACATTCAAATTTTGTCGCAATGACGCAACTCGAGAGTCATATGTCACAGCCTTGTTTGACTGATCCATTGTACAAAATATTCGGGTTATTTAACCTTAATAAAAAACTTCCTCCCGATGGGAGTAATGATGCTTCCTGAACCTTGTTTCGCCTTCCTTGCTTCAGTATTCATGAATAAATATCATCGGGTGCATGCCCAGCGCTCTCGATGGGAGTAGCCCCCGAGGCTATAGCCGAAATTTTCGGGTATAGGCTCAAGAAAAATAGATAGACCTGTTCCATATATATTTCTTCTCGCGACATTTGTCGACTTTATTTGCCTTTTCAATTGTTCTCTCCTTCTTATGACGCAAGCCCCTGAGTCAAGGACGAGGTGAACTTGTGCTTCTTTTTTTTGTACGCATCTTTTTTTCCTTGATACATTGATTCTTCTGTACTACCTGCATTTTAAATATCTAGAAGTGTATTTTGGGCCTTGCCTCCCCAGAGGCCAATTATGATGTGCTTATAAATAAAGCAGATTTGGCCAGGGTAAAAACCCTAATTCTTTCATTAGCTCCTTTCTCTGCCACATCGTGTTCTTCGTGCTTATCCCATCTAGGGTTTTTTGCTCCCAACGTCTGTCTCATGGCCGATGCAAGTGGATTGCGCTTAAGCATCGATGCCCCGGTGGAGAAACAGGGCCGCGACCGCCCTCGCGGTAGCAAGAACAAGGCTACCGCCATAACTCTGGTGGTGTCATCATCTGCTCCGGTGAAGCGGCACCCCGGCCGCCCAGTCGGGAGTAAAAATAAGATCAAGGTGCCATCCCCTACACCAGGTCCAAGTGCTCCTTCCGCTAATGCTTCTCCTCCCAGAATCTATTCCTTTTTCTGCATTGCCGGCGCTCAGTGTCATGAGATTCAGCGCTTACCGCTAAAATTCACCAAGTTCATGGACGGGTGAGAACTGCGAGAAGCGGTTCTTCATGAACACTCTGGGGGAGAAACTCCCTATGAAGTGGAGGTTTGGTACGACAGCGCCGGTGAGCAGTACTTCAAGGGTGGCTGGTCGCATTTTGTGGAGGATCACGATCTCCATCAAGGCTTTTTCATGACTTTTGACTTCCATATTGGCATGTCAAAGTTTGACATGAGAATCTATGACGGCACCCAGTGCCAGAAGGAGTATGAAGCCGAAGTGCATTTTCATTAGTTTCCTCTCTATGTAATCTCCTTCCCTAGTTGTATTTCCTTGTGGTATCTGTAATAAGTAATCGTACCTGGATTATGTGTTTACTTTATTAATATACCATGGGAACAAATCATGGTTCCGAGGTGTGTGCATTACTATTTTATCGGATTCCTTTGAACCGTTTATGTCGCTACCGAAATATTGGGTTGTGAACAACCTTGTAATATGTCAAAGATAGTAATCATAGATCTCAATAGTAACCTTTTATTCTTTATTTTGTACGACTCGAGGGTCTGAGCCCCCGAGTGGAAAAAACAAAATATTTACTCATATTGTCGAGTTGACCCAAGGAACCCGACCTATGGCCTCATGTTCTGGGTTCGGAAGGTCAGAACTCAAAGAATCCTTTATCGCCTTATGTCGTCTATGCGTAGAACCGTCGTAGTTGTTCTGCATTCCACAGGTTACTCTCATTTTGCCATGTTTTCTTGTCTTGTAGTTGATAAGCTCCTCCTGGTATCACCTCTGTCACGATGTAAGGTCCCACCCATGGGGACTTGAGTTTTCCATGCCCATCTTGCTCGAGTCGTAAGATGAGGTCTCCCACTACAAAAGACCGTGGTCGAACTCGACAGCTATGGTAGTTTTGTAGGCTTTGCTGATATTGAGTGGCTCTGGTGAGTGCTACATCCCTTACCTCATCGAGTGCATCGACATCGTCCTGAAGTGCTTCTGTAGAAGTTATCTCATCATACGCCGTGATTCTTGGAGCTTCGTGTGTGATTTCCACTGGAAGCACAGCTTCTGCACCATGGACTAGGAAGAAAGGTGTTTCTTGAGTAGCTGCGTTGGGTGTAGTTCATAGACTCCAGAGCACAGAGGGTAACTCATCTACCCAAGCGTGCTTGGCTTTCTCGAGGGGTGCTAACAGCCATTTCTTTATCCCATTGCATATTAAGCCATTGGCTTTTTTGACTTGCCCATTTGTCTTTGGGTGCACCACCGATGCAAATTTTAATTTGACTCCCAGTCCTTCACAGTAGTCCTTGAATTCCTTTGACGTAAAATTTGTGCCATTATCTGTGATTATGCTATGTGGTACTCCAAAGCGAAAGACTATGGACTTGATGAAATTTATTGCGGCTTTAGAATCTTGAGTTGTTACTGGGGCTGCTTCTACCCACTTTGTAAACTTGTCAACTGCCACCAGCATATAAACATGCCCTCCTGGCCAAGATTTGTGCAATTTCCCTACCATGCCGAGACCCCACTGCGCAAAGGGCCAGGATAGTGGTATTGGTTGTAGCTCTGCTGCTGGCGCGTGTGGCCGAGATGCAAATCTTTGACATGCTTCACACTTTTGAACTATATCTTTTGCGTCCTCGATGGCTGTTAATCAATAAAATCCTGCTTGAAAGGCTTTTGCCGCGATAGCTCTGCTACTCGCATGATGTCCACACACTCCTGTGTGAATATCCTTTAAGATTTCTTGCCCCTCTTGAGGAGTAACGCATCGCTGCAAGATGCCTGATATACTTTTCTTATATAATTTTCCTTGTAACACGACGAAAGCCTTGGATCGTTGTATTATCCTTTTTGCTTCTACCATGTTTTAGGGTAGCGTTTTGTTTATCATGTACGCCAGATATGGCTGCATCCAAGATTCTTCTATCATCATGACTTCTTCTAGTTCTGTTGCACTTGCTTTCCCAGCCCCCGAGCCTGTTGCTTGGTGCTGACCTTGTTCCTCTGTAGTCGAGGTTTTGCTGTTCTTTATTGATCTCTCTATGATTTCCTCCCAAAATACTCCTTGCGGTACGGGCAAGCATTGGGACCCGATGTTTGCTAAATTGTCGGCCTCCTCGTTATTGGCTCTGCTGATGTGCGAAACTTTGCATCCATCGAATGTCCCTTCGAGATAGTAGTATAAGTTTCTGTATGCTGTCATGTTGTCGCTGATGGCGTCGCATTTGTTCATTACTTGTTGGACGACGAGATTTGAGTCTCCAAATATTTTCAGTCGAGTTGCTCCACAAGCTTTTGCCATTTTCATTCCATGGAGCAACGCCTCGTATTCGGCTTCATTGTTGGAAGCTTGGGGAAAACTCATCCTTAGCACATATTTCAATTTGTCGCCTTGTGGTGATATCAGGACTACGCCTGCTCCTGCGCCTTGGATTCTTTTTGAACTATTGAAGTACATTGTCCACACACTCGATAAATCTGCCAGACCTGCACTTTGTAATTCCAACCACTCTGCTGTGAAATCTGGTAGAATTTGTGATTTGATCACCTTTTGCTGTGTAATTCCAACCACTCGTACGTGATGTCCAGGGATGATAGTTAATTCCCCATAAGGAGACATGTCCTGTTGCTGAAGGGTTGTTCAATATATTGGATAGTGGTGCTTTGTTAACCACTATAATTGGGTGCACCGCAAAATATTGCCGTAATTTCCGAGCTGTTGTGAAAACACTATATGCGAGCTTTTGATAGTGCGGGTACCTCTGCTTTGTTGGGGAGAGTACTTTGCTGATGAAATATACTGGCCTCTGAACACCATGAGCTTTTCCCTCTTCACTTCTTTCGACTACCAATACTACACTCACCACTTGATGTGTTGCTGCGATGTACAGTAGTAGTGGCTCTTTTTCATTTGGTACGACCAACACTGGGGGTGTGGAGAGTACTTTTTTCAACTATGCAAAGGCTACATCTGCCTCTTCTGTCCACTCGAATTTATCCTTTGACTTTTTCATGAGCGCGTAGAAAGGGAGTGCTTTCTCTCCTAGTCGAGCAACAAATCGACTTAGCGCCGCGACGCGCCCTGCGAGCTTTTATATGTCATGTAACTTTGTTGGTTTCCCGATTGTTAAAACTGCTTGGACCTTTTCTGGGTTCGCCTCTATCCCTCTTGCTGACACCAGGAAACCCAGGAGTTGCCCTGCAGATACACCGAAAGAGCATTTTGTTGGGTTAAGCTTGAGCTTATACCTATTCAGGTTGTCGAAAGTTTCCGCCAGGTCGCTGATCAGAGACTCCTCCTTCCTTGTGGTGATGACTACGTCGTCGATGTAGACTTAGATATTGTGTCCTATTTGACTTCTGAGGCAATTTTGCATCATTCGCTGGTAGGTTGCTCCTGCGTTTTCTAGGCCGAAAGGCATGACTTGATAACAGAACATGTCGTATGGTGTGATGAAGGATATTTTTTCCTCATCTTCTTTCTTTAATTTGATCGGTTATAACCAGAGTATGCGTGTAGGAAGGAAAGCCTTGTGCACCCCGCTGTTGAGTCGATTATTTGATCAATGCGAGGTAGAGGGAAGGGATCCTTTGGACAGTGCTTATCGAGAGACGTGTAGTTGACACATACTCTTTGTACGTCTCTATTTTTCTTGGGGACTATAACTGGATTAGATACCCAAGTTGATGTTTTGATTTCCCGGATGAACCCTACGTTTTCCAGCCTGTGTAGTTCTGATGCTATTGCTTTTCTCTTGGGTTCATCAAATCGTCGTAGTGTTTGCTTGACTGGCTTTGCTTTAGGATCCACATTTAGTGCGTGATCGACAAGTTCCCTGGGGACACCTGGCATATCTGAAGGACATCAGGCGAATATTTCCCAGCGCTTACAAAGGAACTCAATGAGCGTGCTTTCCTATGCGGGATCCAGGTTTACTACCATGGAGGTGGTCTTGTTCGGGTCGGTGGGGTGGACCTATATTTTCTTCGAGTCTTGAGTTGCATCGAAAGCCTGATCTGGCAGGGATCGCCCGACGTCGGGTAGTACGTTATGGTTAGTTTCGCCTTTTAGCCTTGCGTACTCTGCTGTCATGCCGAAAGTTTGCGCCAACCTATTAAATTCTTTGTCACAAGTGTTGGATACTTCAAAGCTGCCTTGCACTGTGATCGTTCCTTTGGGTCCTGGGATCTTGAGTGTGAGATATGCATAGTGAGGTACTGCCATGAATTTTGCAAATGCTGGGCGCCCAATGATTGCATGGTATTGTGAAGGCTAGTCCATAACTTCAAACTCCAGCTTCTCTCTGCGATAATTGCTGCTGTCGCCAAAGCAGACGTCGAGTTCTATTTTTCCCAAAGGATAATTTACGACTCCTGGTACTATTCCATGGAAAGAACAATCTATTGGCTTTAGATTTTCCAGTGATATGCACATCGCTTTCAATGTTCTGGCGTATATTAGATTTATGCCACTTCCTACATCCATGAATACTCTCCCGACATCATATCCTCCTATATGCGCTTTTAGCACCATTGGTGAGTGACCCGGTCTGGGCACTTTCCTCGGGTGGTCTACTCTGCTGAACCTGACTGGTTGATCAGACCATTGCAAATACTCTGTAGTGGCTGGTGGCGATGAGATGGCTAGATTTACCTATCTGGATATGCTCTTCCGCTCTTTCTTTGACTTTGGCACTGGTTGGATCATTGCAGATATATAAACTTTCAACTCCAGGTGCTTTGCTAGCCGCTGTACTTGATATCCTTGACTCATGTTCTTCTTTCCTTGCCGTGCTCCTTGGTTTGTGTCCATGGCACTTTGCAACCTTAAGAAGGTTCTGCAATCCTTCATTTGGTGGTTAGAAACTCTCTTTCCATCTAGATATGCATAATGGATCCGACAAGGTCCGTATAGCATGTCCTCTGCCGATGGGCCAGAGTATTTTTGTTTTTCTGCGTCATGTTTTCCTCTTGCCTGGAACTCCTTGTTTTCGTAGCCTTCCTCGTCCCTTCTTTCGTATCATGCTGCTACCTGATTTCTCCTTGCATGGTTATCTCCATTGCGATATCTTCACCTCTGCCTGCTTGCTCTATCGACTTCTGATGAACATCCCCTTTTGTTGTTGTATGCGTCTTCTCCGTCAACGAATCTGTTGGCTACTTCCATTAGCTCAGACACTATTCTTGGCCTTGTTCTCCCTATCTCTTCTACTAGGTCTGAACGACGAAGGCCACTCGAAAAAGCGTCTATCGCTCTTTTGTCGGAGACGTCTTCTGCTGAGTTTTTGATTACACACCAGCGTTGGATGTAAGAGCGTAGGGTTTCGCCTTTCTGCTGCATGCACGACTTGACTTCTTCCAGTGATGCTGGGCGCTTATATGTTGAGCGAAAATTTCTCGCGAATTGATTCTCTAGCTCTCCCCAACTTCCGATGGAATCGTTGGGTAGGGTATTTAACCAGGACCGTGCTGCGCCGGTGAGGTGTAACTGTAAACTTTGCATGGTTGTTGCTCTTGTTCCTCCTAGTATTTGTACTGCTTGCAGGTAATCTGACAACCATAGAATGGGCTCTTGCGACCCGTCATTCTTTTCTTGATCATGCGGCAACTTGAAACCTTTGGGTACCCTTGTTTTCCGAACCCTGCGGGTAAAGCATAACGCGACTATCTCTTTTTTATCATCTTCATAATTTTCCTCTCTCCACGCATAGCGTGAGTTGTTTACTCGTGCTTGTGCTATTATGTTTCTTGCGTCCGCCTTCCTTTTTTATCGCCTCTCATCTTCGGATGAATCACTGGATTCGTTTCGCGAGGGTTTGCGCTTGAATTCTTCTTTTTGCCTTTCCTTTCGATGTGTCGCCTTTTCCTCTAGAAGCTTTCCCATCAACCTGTCTTCTACCAGATGGAGGCTTTGTATTGCGACCAGATGCATGTGCTCCCGTGGATCTCCAGGCTCTGGTTGTGTGGTTAGTAGGTACGCATGTGCTGCTACCAACGCTGCTTCTGGTGTCTCTTGAATGAAGTCTTCTTCCTCTTCTAACTGCTGTGCACTCTGACTTTTCATGTAGCTCTCCTCTCTTACCTGTGCTGTTGTCCTCCTGTTATGTTTTGGGTCTCTGTGTCTTTCCATGCTACTTTCTGATGCATCGCTGTACTCATCCCAGTATCCTCCATTTGATGTACTATCGTCGCCTTGACTTCTCATGAACATGTCTCTTTCCTCCCTTAGCTTCTTTTTGTGCTGGTGCAGTGCATACTGGTATCTCATCAGAACTTCTCTCCTTGAATCTGCAGGTACCTCTATGCTGTGATTGATTGCTGACATGATAATTCTCCACTCTCCAGTTGAAACGTGAATTTTCTCCTTTTCCATTTTGCTGTTACTCCTCGGTTTGTCGACTTGCAGGTCGACCTCTTTATTGCCTTCGTGATTATCCTCTTCTGCTGCTTCAGTGATAATGACGCATAACTGATGTACGCTTCTGGAGACGCCACTACTTTCGATGGCGAAATCCCTTGAGCTGTCATGAGTTTTAGCCACTGCTTCTTCTGTGTCGGGCTTTCCCCGAGTTTTGTCGAATTCCTCGAGTTTCTCTTTCATACCTTCTGTTGCTGTGAGACTGACCGGCAAGTTTACCTCGCTGGAAGAGCCCACAAATAATCTAGATGCTGTGATTCTCTCGGTTTTGCTTGCCGACGGACCTGATTTCATTGGATCCGAAAGGCGAGTTGAACCCGAAGGTCCGATGTAGAAGCTTAAACTTCCGAACGTCAGCTCCGTCTCTTGATTTTTGTCGATTCCTGGATTGTTACTAGCTAAAAGCAAAAAAGCCATCAAATTCATGATTCCAACACCTAGAGTCCCCACGGTCGGCGCTAATTGATGAGGGTTAAACTCGACAAATGTCCTGGATGAAGGACTTAGGATCGGGGAGATAGGGCGTTGGATGAACTCAAAGGTAAAACTCAGTCAAACAAGGTGGCTATGAAAGTAAACGTGGGTGTAGAACCTGGCTTGCTTTCAATCTGTCCCACACCGTCCCCTCCTGGCCCCTATATATAGGTGGCTAGGTCTCGAGGATCGGGTGGGATCTGATACAGATTACAATATCGGCATACGACATGAACTCGTATTTCGACTAGTATTACAATTGGGCCTAGTCTAACGGGCCTCAGGGGTACCCAACTGACAGGCTCTATTATCTATACCCTTGTCAGTCTTGTTCTCTGGGCATGTGGTGGAGTAGTGCCCAGTCTTCTTACACTTGAAGCATGTGACGTGGGAGAGATCCTTCTTGGCATCTGATTTGAAACAACGCTGTCCATTTCCTCCATTGTGGTGTCCATTGTTCTGATTGTGGTGACCATTGGAGTTGTTTCCCCTGAATCCTCCATTGTGCCTGTGGCCATTGAAGTTGCCACCATTGCCTTTGTTGAAGTGGCCTCCATGCCTGTGTGAACTTCCATTCCCACTGCCCTCAGAGGAGTGGTGCTTCTTGTGGAAAGGCTCAGTGTGTGTCTTGCCACTGCTAAATTCCCTCTTGCGGTTCTCTTCCTTCCTGATGTTGTTGTCCAGAGTGACAGCTTGATCAAGAAGTCCCTGGTAGCTTGGAGCATAGGCCACTAATAGTGATATCTTCAATTCTCCCTTGAGTCCAGCGAGGACCTTATCCTTCCTCTTAGCATCTATGTCCACATCATCTGATGAAAGAGTACATTGATGAGGGTTAAACTCTTTCAACGTTCTTCCGCCCTGCCTCAGTGTGTGGAACTCATCTTTATTCAGATTCATAATGCCCGTGGAGATGTGAGCATTACAAAAACCTTCCCTAAAGGTGTCCCAGTCTAGGCCTTCCACAGGATGTGTGACTTGATAGGTTTTCCACCACATTGTGGCATGTCCTTCTAGCAGATGAGCAGTGAATCTCACCTTTTCAGCATCGGTGCACTCGCAAGTAATCAAGTCCTTGCGAACAGAACGTAGCCAGTCATCAGCCACTATTGGGTCGGTGGCAGATGAAAACTTATTGGGTCTGAGCCTTAGAAATCATGCCAGTCTATCAATCTGAGGTGGGGGTGGTGGTGGTGGAGGTGGTGGCGGGTTGTTGTTGTTAGCACTGGCCTGGATGAATTGTGTCATCATTTGCATGAGTTGTGCTTGAGCTGTAGCTAACTATTGGATGACATCGTTGGTGTTGTTGTCGTTGGAGTTGTTGTTGTTGGTGTTGTCGCAGCGAGGAGGCATCTGAGGGGTTTTTTAGCATGGGTGAGTAATTAGATAGATAGAACTAAGGAAGAAAACTTTCCTACCCATGCTCAATCA
Organism: Dactylis glomerata; assembly: GCA_007115705.1. NCBI lineage: Eukaryota > Viridiplantae > Streptophyta > Magnoliopsida > Poales > Poaceae > Dactylis > Dactylis glomerata. The sequence continues at coordinate 1,683,718 of QXEO01000167.1, forward strand.
TCTCACCATACAACAAACAATCATAAGACAACTTTGAAAATCTTTATTAATTAAACTTTGATAAAGTACGCTAAAGGTTCGACAAAACGACTAAGGTAGATGGTACTACCATACCAACAAGGGTAAGGCAATACAACGAGTATTTAAACTATTACAATAAATGGTAGTCTTCTAACGTCTCTTGATCCTGTTGAGGCATGCAAGTGGAAGTGTCGTGCGACGCTTCGCTTCCAACCTTGCTGCTCTAGCTTTCTTCGCCTTCCTGACTGCTCTTGCTTCCCACTATTCTATGGTGATCTCTTCACCATCGGTGTTGTACAAGGTCACCTCTTCCGGGTCTTCATCTGCAAGAGCTGCGGCTTCATCTCAGCTATCTTCTTCTTCAACTCCTCATTCTCCATCTTCAGCACATCATTATCCTCCTTTAGTTGATCTTTCTCCTCCTTGGACTTCATTAGGTTCTCATACTATAGTAGTAGTAGGGTCTTCTCTTGAACAAGTGCCCAGTTATTCTTGCAAAGTAACTCCTTCTCCAGCTTCTGGGGTTCCTCCAGGACCTTCAGTATCTCCTGCAAGACCTTGATCTTCTCTTCCAAAGCAGTCTTCTTGCCATCTAGCCAAAGAATCACTGTCTCTTCCTGCTTGAGCCTGATGTTGACATCACTGCACAACTTCCTAAAGCTATCCATGATGGAGATTTGCTTCCTCAACATGTTCTCCAGGCGCACTGAGCTATGCTCCCTCTCAGTGAAGTAAGTGCAGCAGAAGGAATGAGCTTCTTCACCTCTGCGGTCGATGGGATTTCCCGTCCTGGTGCGCTCTCCAAAATAGAAGAAGACCGAAGTAGTGGGGATATCGTCATGATACTTGTGGCATATGCAGGCGATGGCGCCCTGCATGGCTATCTCCACGGAATGATCCCAGTCGATGTAAGCATCAGTGTACTACATGGTTGCTTCATCAGATTCATCTTGCCTTCCTTCGATGGTGGTTTGGATCAACCACTTCTCAGTACCATTCTCCTTGTACTCCAGCTTGCCACAAAACTCTGGTGGTGGTATCTCAAAGAAGTCAGCAACATCAAGTAGCATCTCACTAAAGAGGTAGGTTCCAAGTCCAGCAACAACTCTCTTATCGTAGGGATCCATCTAAAATTTGATGAAGAAAGGACAAGGTTAGAACAAGGCAAGAATTTTACAAGTATAGAATGAAAGGCATAAGATAAGTTAAAGTATGAGATTAACAAAAGAAAATGTAGTAAAAGGCTTTAAAATAAACTTTTTAATTCCTATGGTTATCCATTCCTAGGTTCTCGATCCTACACTAGTGCTCTGATACCATTTTGTAGCATCCTAACTTTTTCTAAAGGTAGCACAACTATGTAAGTGCTATTCCCTGGATCACTGATAGCACCATAAAACAAAATATAGCATTCATTGCAGATAGTGTAATTATTACATTGCAGATACAGACTCACGAGTCTTTAAACTTACAAAAATGTTTAGTCACTTGGACTATCAAATACCAGAGTTCAACACAAATAACACAATGGAAATAGAAGCAATGAGCCTTCATCTTCAGCAAGTGCCATAGGCAGTCATGTTGGAATGCAGGCTCGAGAATTCCTCCACTTACTCCTCAACAGAATAATCTACATGTTTGAATATGTAGCCCCAAAGGGGTCAATACAACAACGTACTGGCAAATGACACATATTTGGTGGCAGTTGTAAAATAACTATGCTACATGACATTTGGCTTGGTGGATCTCATAGGCTAGTTTGCATAAAGACAATTTTTATCCTATACTTCTTTGCAAAACCTTTTCCCAAAATTTTAATTTATAAGGGTCAAAATAACCCCCAGATACTACATAGTTGCAAGTTATGTAGCATTGGGCGCAACTCAACAAAGTTGGAACAATAGAAGCCACCACACGTCGGAGTGTATGGCCAGAAGCTCCTGCCTAAGAGTTTCTAATCAAATTTTAAAGCATTAAGAAACAGTGATGAGATTCTTCCGAACATTCCATGACTAGAGACTCAATTGTCCATAACCGAGGACTCAGCTAAACGCTTAGATTTTGACACCCTGCAGGGGTTGTGCACTTTCACCTTAAGACTTATTTTACCCCAAAGAATAAAATAAGACAAGACCTTTCTGAAGAAGCATTCAACCAAACTAGTCTGACCGCGCCCCCTATGTTTTGCTACCACCTCGAGTCAGTCCCTCTTGGTTGAACCCTTATGACTTACTCAATCAAGACAGAGCCCATAGTGTCATAAGGCTGCACTGGAAGTACTCTAAAACATGGAAGACTTATTAATCTCTTTAATCCTAAGTGGCATAACCCGAGCAGTATCTTGAGTGCACATCCTTCCTGGCATGTGCCCCAGGACCCACCTTCTTCGCCTCATCTTATCAAACCATTCTACCCAGGTAGTTCTTTTTAGTTGAAGTTGTTAATTTATTCACAAAACAACTTTGACATGGTGATCATAGCATGGCATCAATATTCAAGTATTTTAGCATCCTATCAAGTGGTGTTTGAGGTTGGCTACACACTACTAGGATCTAAGCACTTTGCAAAACAATTGAGTATTCCACCTATCATGCATACTACTGAAAAACACTAATGCAGTAGTAAAAGTGGGTAGAATATATGTGTGTCACTTGCCTTGGCAACAAACAGCACAGTCATAACAGTCACAAGGATAGTTCAGCTCCTCTTCACACTCTAAACAAACAATAACACAAACATAAACACATAGCTCACAATAACAAGTCATAGACATGTATGCATGCATGCACATGGCCAATTAATTTCACACAACTTATGTTGTGTGAAAATGTTGCAATTAGGGTTTTAGATGATGAGTTTTGATAAAACAAGACCAATGCAAAAAGAATTACTCATATAGCACTTTTAGAAATTTAATTATTGCAAAAACAGTGACAAAAGGGCAATTAAACTACACCAAGTTCATGCATGTTTCAAAAGTGAGGAAGTTTGATTCTAAAACAATCTACAAGTTCCAAAGAATCCAAAGACTACAAAAACACAAGATTTGAAATAGTAGATTAAAAGATAAAAAATAATTAAAACAAGATTAGGGTTTAATTCAATCTGAATTTAGATTCAGATTTGATACAAAAACTTTGAAAATAAACTACACTAATAAATTCTACACATCCTAAGCTTTCCATTGATATATTATTCATCAAAAAAGGATCAGTAGAACTATTTCTATGAATTTTGCAAGAATCAGGAGTTTAAAAGTAAATTAAATCTAATTTTGAAAACAGCAGCCCTAGGCGTAACACGTGTCGCGATCTAATTTGCCCGTACCGCTTCGGGCGGATTAAGGTTCTGGGCCGTTAGATCTAAATAGATCTGAGCGGCTCAGATCGGATTGTACCGCTTCGATTAAGTTCTAATCATGGCCGCAGAGATTAGATCGGATGGTCAAAACGAGAGGGGGAGAGGGCTCACCGGTGGCGGCTAAGTTTCCAACGAGATCGGCTCGGGCGTGGACGTTCTCAGCAATGTGGTGCTCTCCGGTGAAGGCAAAGACGATGACGATGGTGTTCGCCACGGCGAGGCAAACTCAGTGGTGGTGGTGGCGTCGACGATTGTGTGGCGGCGGCGTGCAGAAAGGCAGCTGGAGGCGGTGGTGTCTTTGGTGAGAACGAGCATGATTCCATCGGTCTGGAGGCGCTCTGCTCGTGCGGTTTGGCAGAGAAAAGAGAGGGGCAGGGGGTTTTATAGGCGGTGCTGGCTTGGGCTAGGGGCTAGGGTTTGTGGAGATGGGGACGGCATCGGACGGCGGCGGTGGCTAGCGTGACCGAGCTGGTCTCTGGCGAGGTGGAGACGATGGCTGACAAGCGGGCCTCGCTTGTCAGCAGCTGCACGTGGCGCAGCGTACCATTTTGGGCGCGGCGGCTAGCTGGGTCGGGCCGGCTTTCTGGCCTAGGCTGGTTGGCTTGCCCGCGGCCCTTTTCTATATTTTTTTTAAATTGATTTTTCCTTTTTCTATTTTGAATCAAAAAATGATTTGGCTTGCAATAAAAATGCATAAATTGGAATAACTTCAAATTTGTAGAATTTTTAAAAAGATCAAGGGTTTTGGGACAAATAAATGTAGAATCAATGAGAGCAAAACTAAACTCATTTTGGAACAAGAACAATAATAACTCTCATGAGTTATTTGAAAAGATTTTTAATTCAAAACTTTCTTTGAAACAACTTAAAGCAAGATTATTTCAAAAATGCAAAGATGCTCATGAATGCATGCTGATTTTGAAATTTTCAAATCTAGGGATGTTACATCACACATAATTTCAAAGGGTAAATTCCAATCAGGTGGTTGGACAATAGGAGCAGTAGTTAAAGCCTTCTTAAGAGTTTTGAAAGCTTCCTTACAATCATCATCAAAAACAAATGGTACATCTTTTTGAAGAAGATTAGTAAGAGGCTTTGAAATCTTAGAGAAATCTTTAATAAACCTCCTATAAAAATGAGCATGACCAAGAATACTACGAATACCTTTAACATCCCTAGGACAGGGCATTTTCTCAATTGCTTCATGATACGTCTCAAACGTATCTATAATTTTTGATGATCCATGCTTGTTTATACACCATTTGCTTTATGTTTTGTTACACTTCATGACATTTTTATGCATTTTCCGAACTAACCTATTAACGAGATGCCACCGTGCCAGTTCCCTATTTTCTGCTATTTTTGTGTTTCAAAAAAGTTACATAGGAAATATTCTCGGAATTGGACAAAACAAAAGCCAAACCTCCTAATATTTAATGAGCTTCCAGAAGACCGAAGAGGAGACGGAGGGGGGCCACGGGCCAGCCACACCATGGGGTGGCACGACCAGCCCTTGGCCCACGCCCCCTATGGGTGAGGCCGCCCTGGTCCACTCCTGACGCCACCCCTTCGCCTATAAAGACCCCCCGACAGGAAAAACCTAAATACCCAATCAATTATCCAGAAACACATCGTGATCCGCCGCTGTCGTCAACCCGAGATCGGGAGGGTCTAGAAGCTCTTCCCGGCACCCTGCCAGAGAGGGCAATCACCACTGAAGGTCTTCTTCATCGCCATGCTTGCCTCCAGCACGATGAGTGAGTAGTGTACCTTGGACTATGGGTCCATAGCAGTAGCTAGATGGTTGTCTTCTCCACCATGTGCTTCATGTTTAGATCTTGTGAGCTGCCCTACATGATCAAGATCATCTTTATGTAATTCTAAATGTTGTGTTTGTTGGGATCCGATGAATAATGGTGTTATGATTAAGTTGATGTTCTAATTTTTATCTTATGTTATCTCTATGTTGTTTATGATCTTGCATGCTCTCCATTGTTAGTAGCTATCTTGGCCAAGTAGATACTAGTGACTCCAAGAGGGGGTATTTATGCTCGATAGTTGGGTTCATGCCTCTATTTAATCTGGAGGAGTGATAGAAACCTCTAAGGTTGTAGATGTGCTGTTGCCACTAGGGAGAAAACAACAATCTTGTGTCTAAGGACATTTGCTTTGTTTACAGTACACATTTTGTTCAATGCAGTTATCTGTTGTTCGCAACTTAATACTCAAGGGGTCCTCGGATGATTCCCCACGAGTGGATTATTTGTCATAGTGCAGTTGGATGGCAGTCTATGTATCTTGTTGTAATGCCTAGAGTAAATCTCATAGTGATCCTCTTGACATGTGCACGTTATCTTTATTCTATCAATTGTCTAACTGTAATTTGTTTACCCAGCATGTCGTTATTTATCTTATGGAGAGACACCACTAGTGAACTGTGGATGTCACATCCCAAAACTTTGGAATGTGAAAATAAATAAAATAGGATCCATGTATGTTTGAATTGATTTAAAATTCACAAGGAATTGAAACTTTTTGCTTTATTCAAATGCTTTATTAGAAAAACCATTTTAAACTTTCTATTATTACTTGAAGAACTCAATTGAGAAAATAAGAATTCAAAATACTATTTTGATTTTATTCAAATCCTATAGAAGCATATTTGCAAAAGAAATATTTTACAAAATGATTTATCTCAAATAAACCTTGCTATGACAAAAGCATGTTTTAAATAAAATTCAAATACTATTTCTATAAAGTTTATTCTCTAATTTTAAAAGGAATTATTTTGAAAGCCCTAATTTTTATTTTATCTTATGCAATAAAGCCCTTAGATCAAATTATAAAGATTTATTTAAATTCTTTCTTAAATTGTGAAAAACATGTTTGTTACTGTTCTGGAATGTTGCTTGGAATTTTAGAAACTTTACAAAATTGGTTTGAAGCAATTTGGACCAGATTGGCAAAATTTATAAAAGAAATAAGAAAACAGAAAAAGAAGAAAGAAGAAAGAAAGAAAAAAATATATAAAAGGGCCCCGGGTAACGATTCAGCCCAGCAGCCGAAGTGGCCCATGGCCCAGTAAGCAAACCGAACCGGTACCCGCTGTCCCTCTCTCTCTCGCTGACTTGTGGCACCCACACATCAGCACAACTTCTTCTTCTTCCTCCGTCCGAAAATCCCGCCGGTGACCGAGCTCTTCCCCCCGCTGACTTCTCCCTTCAATCGCCTTAATACCTTGCCCAAATCGACGCCTGCCGCACCTATAAGATCCCCGCTTCCTCCTCTTCCTTCCCCTCTTTTCCCCGAGCTCGAGAAACCGCCAGACCGATGAATTTCACCGTCTGGATCCGCCACTGCTGCCGCCGGGTTTGCTCCGATTCGGCCGTCCCAGCGAGGTAACGCTCTTCCTTCTTGGTCTCTGCCTCTTCCCAGGGTCCAGCGCACCATCTGATGTTTATTCTTCCTCCGATTTCGCCACAGATTGACGCGTCCGCACAAGCCGAAGCTCACCTCCGCCCGCCTCACCTCCGGCCACCTCTCCCCACCTCTACTGGAAGCATTCGAGCTCCTAGATCATGGATTTGACTCCGCCGTGATCCCCTGCATCTCGTCCATGTCTTCATCACCTCGGAGAACCGCCGGAAGTTCGCCAGAAATCACCTCCAGTGCCACCTCGTCGCCGGCGCTGACCAAATCCCGGTGAGCTTCCCCTCCACTTCTTCTGCACCGTTAGATCCAGATCTAGAGGCCATAATAGATCACTTAACTCAATCGGTATGAAACGATCTGGACCGTCAAATACCCTTCAGATCCAATGGCTCAGGAAGCGGATCCGGCCAAACCGGTATCGGCCAATGGCAACATGCCGTGTGGCAGCCCTTTGTTAAACCGAATTTGAAATTAGATTTAAAAGAACAGAAATAACCTGAATCTTGTAAAATCAATATCTATTGTTCTATTTATCCAAAAATTGCAAATGATATGTCCTTGGATTCCTAAAATTGTGTAGAACACTATTTTGTAATAAAATTTGACTTTAGAAATAGTTAAAATCATTCAAATTCAAACATGTGAATTTGAGTAATTTTGATATAATTCAAATTCTACAAATCCTTTTTAATTGATTCTTTTTGCAATAGGATCTTATTATTACCCTCTATCCAGTAGAGCCACTTCAAAAATCATTCGAACCAATTTCACCAAATATTCAAATTCAAATGGAGATTTGAGTATTGTCTTTCTATATTTAATTCTATAATTAATTTAGGCCTAACTCCTTTTGCAAAATTGATTATCTTGATAATAGAAAACCACCAGAAGACTTCACACACCTTTCTCACACTTTTCCAAGATCAACTCCATTAATTCATCTTTTTGCAAGTTACAGTTGTATTTCAAGCACCTTGCAAAATATCAAATTCCTAAAAATCCTATCATGCACTTTTGTGCTATTTGTTTTGTCCCACTAGAACCAAGAAGTGTGATTTATGCTAAGTCCTAAATGACCACATAAAATTCACCATGACTTAGTAAAAATCTACTCTCCACCTTTTGCCCAAGTGCAAAACCCTCAAACTCCATCTCATCCAAATTCTCCCAAGTGTTGGCTACCCCATCCAACAATGTGACAAAGAAGTTTTTCATACCAAGACCATGGAGAAGAAGTTGAAGAAGAAGACAAGAGATGAAGTCAAACAAGAAGAAGATCAAGATCAAGAGCCAAGTCAAGAAGATGAAAGTGATAAACCTCAAGACTTAGAATATATTCATCCAACTTCTCAACCTAAACCTAAGTTTCACTTGAAAATATTTTGCTAAGTGTTTTCTTAAACAAAGTAGGAAAACCCCCAACAAACTTAAGTCCTTGACTTAGCCAAAGATCTCCATCCTTATCAAGTCAATTTCTTGGCCCAATCCTTGTCCAAATATCACTAAGGCAAATCAAGACTATGCTAAAACAAATAAACACCTTTGTTGTCTTGTTTGATTTTGTTGCCTTGGATTGTATGTTTATTTGGTGTTATCTTTCATCTTATAGTTATACGAAGAGCTACGTGTGTTGACTAAGAGAAGTACAAACTTCAGAAAACTTACTAAGACAAGTGTCATCATCTTCTTGTCCTACTAAAGAATTGTCACTAGTAGCTTTTCTTGTAGAAGATGCATGTGTAGGTGTTTTATAAACTTATGATTTTATGAGTCTTTTGTCTAGCTTATGTCTAGCTTTTGCATCACCTATTAGAACTGCTGCTGCTATAGGTTGCCTTACACTTGTTGTGGGAAGGGATTATCACATGTTTGACTAAGTGTTGAAAACCATTGTTTTACAAAAACCAAGAAAACAACTAAGTTAATGAAACACCTAGGTGGAAAGTGGTAAGAATGGATTTGTGTTGAGTGGTTCCCTGGGGTCATGTCGTCGAACCTCTGAACCACCAGGTGTATCTCACTTGTGGACAGCCACCCAGGAACAAAGAGATTGGAGACGCTCAAGTCATGAAGCTTCCAGTGCATCCACGAGTCATATGGGCTTTGTCTTGACTAACTAAGTTGCGAGAACTCAGCCAGACGGACAAAGGGTGGTAGATGATGATAGGAGGGAACGTGTCCGGGTTGGTCTGAGGGATTGCCTCTAAAAGGTCTCGTCTTAGTCTTCACTTGGCCATTTGAGCAAAATGAGCATCATGGCAAAAGAGGTTGACTAAGTCTTGTGGGAAAAGTGCACCACCTCTGCAGAGGGTTAAAACTAAGTACTTAGCTGTGTCCCCAGTTATGGCCAATTTTGAGCGACATGATTTTGAAGATGTTCAAGGATCTCATCATGCCAACTTCTTTAAATTAAAATTTCATGGACAACAAGGGATTTATTGTGTGATCATAATTATGTACACTTGGTGGATTCCTGTGTGTGCATAATTTATTAGGAGCACCTCGTGGATTCCTGTGTGTCTAATAGTGTTTTAAAAGAGAATTGAGGTTTCGACATTTGATGTAGGTATCTATCGACCAGTGTGTCCCGTACGATAACTACGGCCTGTGGCTACAGGGGTAGGTCACCCAAGTCAAGTTGTCCAGCTAAAGTTTTGCTTCAAGAAAATGATAGGATTAAATTGCTTAGTGCAAATAGGTCTAAAGCTCCACCTAGCCAAATATTCATTTAAGTGTTAGGCTCCATTTGTGTCCACCAAACAATAACATCTTGCCAATACAATTCAAGTGTATTGACCCTTTGTGGCTGCAATGTTTCATGTTGCAGGTTTGACGTTAAGAAAGGTACGACAGGGTTACGAGTCTATCCATAGCATGTTCGCCTGTGGCACATGAAGAAGAAGGACTCCATGCTAGTTTTGATTTCATTGTAAACTCTGAAAGCTCTAAGCTATGAGCATTGTAAAGTTCTTTATGTAAATTGCTGGATCATGCGATGTAATAAAATGACCTTTGTTCCTTGATGTTACATCTCAAACTGTGTGTGCTAGCATTGATCCAGGGACTAGCACTGAAAAGCACAGGGATCGTCATCTTTAAAAGATGAGGTCACCACAGATGGTATCAGAGCATTGTGTTGCCCTTAGGTTCATAACCCTAGGATTGGACAAAGACCCCTTAGAAATATAGGAGTTACTTTTATTTCTAAGTTAAAAATTTACACACTCATTACCTCGTAAACTCTTTCCTTAGTCATTTTTGTCTCTACTTCTCTTCATTTCAACTCAAAGACGAAGAGCTTCAACTTCAACACCTCAAAGGACTTCAAGATCCACCCACCTCTATCATCAAAGGAAGCAAATTGAAGAAGTTAGAAGAAAAAGTCTATGCATCAATAGTTCTAGGACTTAGAAATTCTTATGAAGGATCATGATAGCAATAGGACCAATGAACTATTTAGCAATTGATGAGCTACTTGCCCAACTGAAGGATACGACATTCTAGGAGCAAGAATATAAGTTCATGTTCAAGAGAAGCACGAGAAGGTGAGAGAGATGAAAGACCCTAGGATGAAAAATCTAACTAATTTAGTTTTTATTTAAGAGGTGTTTGCAATTTTAACTTCTTCCATTCTCATCTACCTCACCTTCAAAAATATTATCCTTTCTTTAGAGTTCATATCCCATGAAGACTATCAAGAAGAGATTGATGCTTCATATATTATTCCTCTACTTCACAAGATGCACTACATGGAAGCTATCGAAGAGCTTGGAGGAAGACTCTAGTGTAGACTGCACAACACCTAGAAGGACCCCAAAGATGAAAAGAGTAGACTACTACCTGGAAGACATCCAAGAAGCTCTAGTTGGACCCCCATTTAAGATCTATGTAAGAATGACATCGTAATACATTATGATCATATCAAATTGTGGTATGACCATACTCGTTTGTTTGTGGTTGAACCATGTTACTTGATGTACGAATGCGTGTAAGATCTTGATTGTAAGGTGATTTGCCTTCGAACTTTTGTATGGGTAGGGTTTCTCTTTAGACTCTTTCGATCTATTCTCGTCTTATTCAAACCCAAACAAGTGTTTTCTTGACAAGCCTCCATTATCAACTCCAGCTAAAGATGCTCAGCATCAAGAAGAAGAAGCATAGAAGAAGAGATGGAAAAACTGAAGGATCTGCAAGTTAAGGGATTTTATCATATGAGAGTTTACGCAAACCACTAGCTAAGGATCGATAGATTGTTTTCTAAAAGTTCTTAACATGAATTGCAACATGGATTCAATATCCATAGAATCTTTTGTCAAAACTAGTAGGAGACCAAGAGTTAGAATGCGAGATGCACCAAACCAAATGCAAGGTAATGATTGGGTGCATTATGGATTGGCCCCCATGACGACTACTCAAATTGTTCGCTCTTGTTATGAGGAATGGTAAATATAGAGAGACATACCTACAAGAGAGATGACATTGTTAAGCCTAAAACCTTAGGAGGATAGAATATTATGCCCTCTATATAGGCAAGTGTTGCCAAACGTAGGAATACGGTGAGGATGAACCACAAGCTTACTGTAGAAGATGACTTACAATGGAAGATGACCCTCAGAGTTCAGATGTATCCAACAGTGGTGTGCAAAAAGTTTCAATCCTAAGATGGAAGTCTATGAAGATCAAATAAGGGTAAGAAATGAAGCTTTGAGAACATCTCAGCTTAGTCTTCTGATTGACCCAAAGAGTGACTCTTCAGTATCCAAAGTAGTTCAACAAGGTACCTTGTAGAATAGAAGCTCTACAACGGAGGAAGCTATACTCAATGCCATCTTGAGGAAGATTTGATGCAATAGTATGTGAATAGACAACCACCTATTGGAAATGAAGGTAGGAGCTACATATGGTACAAAAGATGACCCAGTATCAAGTCATGTCTCAGATGTGCTTACGATGAACCAAAAACCTAGACTACCCACAAAAGTTTCTTTTAAGGGTGGTAGCCCACCTAATATCCCAAACCCATCTTTCTTTCTAGACTCTCCAAATCTTGGGACGAGATTTCTTTTAAGGGTGGTAGTCTGTCACATCCCAAAACTTTGGAATGTGAAAATAAATAAAATAGGATCCATGTACATTTGAATTGATTTAAAATTCACAAGGAATTGAAACTTTTTGCTTTATTCAAAAGCTTTATTAGAAAAACCATTTTAAACTTTCTATTATTACTTGAAGAACTCAATTGAGAAAATAAGAATTCAAAATACTATTTTGATTTTATTCAAATCCTATAGAAGCATATTTGCAAAAGAAATATTTTACAAAATGGTTTATCTCAAATAAACCTTGCTATGACAAAAGCATGTTTTAAATAAAATTCAAATACTATTTCTATAAAGTTTATTCTCTGATTTTAAAAGGAATTATTTTGAAAGCCCTAATTTTATTTTATCTTATGCAATAAAGCCCTTAGATCAAATTATAAAGATTTATTAACATTCTTGCTTAAATTGTGAAAAACATGTTTGTTATTGTTGTGGAATGTTGCTTGGAATTTTAGAAACTTTACAAAATTGGTTTGAAGCAATTTGGACCAAATTTGCAAAATTTATAAAAGAAATAAGAAAACAGAAAAAGAAGAAAGAAAGAAAAATATATATATATAAGGGCCCCGGGTAACGATTCAGCCCAGCAGCCGAAGTGGCCCGTGGCCCAGTAAGCAAACCGAACCGGTACCCACTGTCCCTCTCTCTCTCTCTCTCTCTCTCTCTCTCTCTCGCTGACTTGTGGGACCCACACGTCAGCGTGACTTCTTCTTCTTCCTCCATCCAAAAATCCCGCCGGTGATCGAGCTCTTCTCCTCCCCCCCGCTGACTTCTCCCTTCAATCGCCTTAATACCTTGCCCAAATCGACGCCTGCCGCACCTATAAGATCCTCGCTTCCTCCTCTTCCTTCCCCTCTTTTCCCCGAGCCCGAGAAACTGCCAGACTAACGAATTTCACCATCGGGATCCGCCACTGCCGCCGTCGGGTTTGCTCTGATTTGGCCGTCCCGGCGAGGTAATGCTCTCCCTTCTTGGTCTCTGCCTCTTCCCAGGGTCCAACGCACCTTCTGATTTTTTTCTTCCTCCGATTTCACTGCAGATCGACGCGTCCGCATAAGCCAAAGCTTACCTCTGCCCGCCTCACCTCCAGGCACCTCTCCCCACCTCTACTGGAAGCATTCAAGCTCCTAGATCACGGATTTGACTCCGCCGTGATCTCTTGCATCTTGTCCAAGTGTTGGCTACCCCATCCAACAGTGTGACAAAGAAGTTTTTCATACCAAGACCATGGAGAAGAAGTTGAAGAAGAAGACAAGAGATGAAGTCAAACAAGAAGAAGATCAAGATCAAGAGCCAAGTCAAGAAGATGAAAGTGATAAATCTCAAGACTTAGAATATATTCATCCAACTTCTCAACCTAAACCTAAGTTTCACTTGAAAATATTTTGCTAAGTGTTTTCTTAAACAAAGTAGGAAAACCCCCAACAAACTTAAGTCCTTGACTTAGCCAAAGCTCTCCATACTTATCAAGTCAATTTCTTGGCCCAATACTTGTCCAAATATCACTAAGGCAAATCAAGACTATGCTAAAACAAATAAACACCTTTGTTGTCTTGTTTGATTTTGTTGCCTTGGATTGTATGTTTATTTGGTGTTATCTTTCATCTTATAGTTATACGAAGAGCTACGTGTTTTGACTAAGAGAAGTACAAACTTCAGAAAACTTAATAAAGCAAGTGTCATCATCTTCTTGTCCTACTAAAGAATTGTCACTAGTAGCTTTTCTTGTAGAAGATGCATGTGTAGGTGTTTTATAAACTTATGATTTTATGAGTCTTTTGTCTAGCTTATGTCTAGCTTTTCCATCACCTATTAGAACTGTTGCTGCTATAGGTTGCCTTACACTTGTTGTGGGAAGGGATTATCACATGTTTGACTAAGTGTTGAAAACCATTGTTTTACAAAAACCAAGAAAACAACTAAGTTAATGAAACACCTGGGTGGAAAGTGGTAAGAATGGATTTGTGTTGAGTGGTTCCCTGGGGTCATGTCGTCAAACCTCTGAACCACCAGGTGTATCTCACTTCTAGACGGCCACCCAAGAACAAAGAGATTGGAGACGCTCAAGTCATGAAGCTTCCCGTGCAACCACAAGTCATATGGGCTCTGTCTTGACTAACTAAGTTGCGAGAACTCAGCCAGACGGACAGAGGGTGGTAGATGATGATAGGAGGGAACGTGTCCGGGTTGGTCTACGGGATTGCCTCTGAAAGGTCTTGTCTTAGTCTTCACTTGGCCATTTGAGCAAAATGAGCATCATGGCAAAAGAGGTTGACTAAGTCTTGTGGGAAAAGTGCACCACCTCTGCAGAGGCTTAAAACTAAGTACTTAGCCGTGTCCCCAGTTATGGACAATTTTGAGCGACATGATTTTGAAGATGTTCAAGGATCTCATCATGCCAACTTCTTTAAATTAAAATTTGATGGGACAACAAGGGATTTGTTGTGTGATCATAATTATGTACACCTAGTGGATTCCTGTGTGTGCATAATTTATTAGGAGCACCTGGTGGATTCCAGTGTGTCCAATAGTGTTTTAAAAGAGAATTGAGGTTTTGACATTTGATGTAGGTATCTATCGACCAGTGTGTCCCGTACGATAACTACGGCCTGTGGCTATAGGGGTAGGTCACCCAAGTCAAGTTGTCCAGCTAAAGTTTTGCTTCAAGAAAATGATAGGATTAAATTGCTTAGTGCAAATAGGTCTGAAGCTCCACCTAGCCAAATATTCATTTAAGTGTTAGGCTCCATTTGTGTCCACCAAACAATGACATCTTGCCAAAACAATTCAAGTGTATTGACCCTTTGTGGCTGCAATGTTTCATGTCACAGGTTTGACGTTAAGAAAGGTACGATAGGGTTACGAGTCTATCCGCAGCATGTTCGCCTGTGGCACATGAAGAAGAAGGACTCCATGCTAGTTTTGATTTCGTTGTAAACTCTGAAAGCTCTAAGCTATGAGCATTGTAAAGTTCTTTATGTAAATTGTTGGATCATGCAATGTAATAAAATGACCTTTTATTCCTTGATATTACATCTCAAACTGTGTGTGCTAGCGTTGATCCAGGGACTAGCACTGAAAAAGCACAGGGATCGTCATCTTTAAAAGATGATGTCACCACAGTGGACCCCGGCCCAATTTCCTTTATATTGCTATTATTTTTTACTTTTACTCGCATTATTTACTTTCTTGCATATGACTATTGCTTTCCACTCGATATGCTCATTCCTTTGTTTAAAGCAAACCAGTGAGATTGACAACCTCATCGTAAGTTGGGAGCAAAGTATTTGTTTGTGTTGTGTGCAGGTTTCACATTGCTGCTGGCGCAAAGAAAGCACTGGACGAGGTGCCCTATAAATTGTTCGGAGCTGTCATGAAGCTAGCAGGCATCACCTTCTGAAGTTTAGCTTTTTCCTACTGGTTCGATCAACCTCGGTTTCTTACTGAGGGAAGACTTGCTACTGTGCTCATCATACCTTCCTCTTGGGGTTCCCAACTGGGTGGTTATCCTGCCCGCATCAAGCACATTTTCTAGCGCCATTGCCGGGGAAAAAGAAGATTTCTGCAAGGGGATTCTTGCACGCACAATCTTTACTTTGTTTATTGTTTTGCTAAGGATTGGTTGCTATCTTTGCCTAAAAATAGTATTGATTCATGGGCTAAGTGTAAGGATGCTTTTATTGGAAAATACTATCCTCCTGCTAAGATTATAGCTTCGCGTAGTGATATTATGAAGTTTAGCCAGTTTGATAATGAACATGTTGCTCAGTCTTGGGAAAGAATGAAATGTATGAAAAAGAATTGTCCCACATGGACTGACTACTTGGATGATTCTCCAAACTTTTTATGCAGGACTAAATTTTTCTTCAAGGAACCTATTGGATTTAGCTGCTGGAGGCACTTTTATGTCCCTTACGTTGGGCGCTACAACAAAGCTTCTTGACAATATGATGGTAAATTATTCTGAATGGCACACCGAGAGAGCTCCACGAGGTAAGAAGGTAAATTCTGTTGAGGAAACCTCTTCCTTGAGTGATAAGATTGATGCTATTGTGCTTATGCTTTCTAATGATAGAGCTCATGTTGATCCTAATAATGTTCCTTTAGCCTCTTTGGTTGCTCAAGAAGAGCATGTTGATGTAAACTTCATTAGAAAAAATAATTTTAATAACAATGTTTATAGGAACAATTTTGCTAGTAACAATTATATGCCGTACCTTTCTACCAATGGTAATGGTTATGGTAACTCTTATGGTAATTCCTCTAGCAACACTAGGGGCGCGCCCTCCGATCTTGAGGTAATGCTCAAGGACTTCATCGGTAAGCAAACTGCTTTTAACAAGTCTGTTGAGGAAAAGTTAGGCAAAATTGATATTCTTGCTTCTAAAGTTGATAGCTGATACGTCTCAAACGTATCTATAATTTTTGATGATCCATGCTTGTTTTTACACCATTTGCCTATTGTTTCGTTACACTTAGTGGCACTTTTATACATTTTCCGGAACTAACCTATTAACGAAGTGCCACAGTGCCAGTTTCCTGTTTTCTGCTGTTTTTGTGTTTCAGAAGTGATACACAGGAAATATTCTCGGAATTGGACGAAACAAGTTCCTGAAGTCATATTTCACCGGGGAGCTCCCAAACATCCAAAGAAGTGTCGGAGGGGGGCCACCAGGGCCCCACACAAGGGGGCGGCGCGGCCCAGCCCCTGGCCGCGCCACCCCTGTGTGAGGACTCCTGGTCCCTCTCCTAACATCGCCCTTTCGCCTATAAGTACCCCCTGACGAGAAAAACCTAAGGGCCCGATCAGTTTTCTAGAATACATCGCGATCCGCCGCCGCCGTCGACCCGAAGATCGGGAGGGTCCAGAAGCTCTTCCCGACACCCTGCCGGAGAGGGGAATCGCCATCGGAGGTCTTCTTCATCGCCATGCTTGCCTCCGGAGCGATGAGTGAGTAGTCTACCTTGGACTATGGGTCCATAGCAGTAGCTAGATGGTTGTCTTCTCCACCATGTGCTTCATGTTTAGATCTCATGAGCTGCCCTACATGATTGAGATCACCGTTATGTAATACTATGATGTTGGTTTGTTGGGATCCGATGAATATTGGTGTTTATGATTAAGTTGCTGTACTGAATTATATCTTTTGTTATCTCTATGTTGTTTATGATCTTGCATGCTCTCCGTTGTTAGTAGCTATCTTGGCCGAGTAGTTGCTAGTGACTCCAAGAGGGGGTATTTATGCTCGATAGTGGGTTCATGCCTCTATTTCACCTGGGGGAGTGACAGAAACCTCTAAGGTGGTAGATGTGCTATTGCTACTAGGGAGAAAACAACATTCATATGCTCAAGGGCATATGCTTTGTTTACATTACACACTTTGCTTAATGCAATTATCTGTTGTTCGCAACTTAATACTTTCGGGGTGTTCGGATGATATCCCTGGGGGTGGATTATTAGTCATAGATGCAGTTGGATGGCGGTCTATGTATTTTGTTGTAATGCCCAGAGTAAATATCATAGTGATCTTCTTGACATATCACGTTATCTTTATTCTATCAATTGCCCAACTGTAATTTGTTTACCCAGCATGTTATTTTATCTATGGAGAGACACCACTAGTGAACTGTGGATCCCGGTCCTATTTTAATCATATTGCAATCACCTGTTTACTTTTCCCGCACTGTTTACTTTATTCGCATATTACTACTGTTTTCCACTCGATACACTCATAACCTTTGTTTCAAGCAAACCGGTGAGATTGACAACCTCATCGCAAGTTGGGGACAAAGTATTTGTCTGTGTGTGTGCAGGTTCCACAAACACCTTCAGTCGTCACCGTCTCTCTTCTTCAAGATCGACATTAAACCTTGGTTTCTTAACTGAGGGAAAACTAGCCGCTACACTCATCATACCTTCCTCTTGGGGTTCCCAACGGGCTGGTCAATCACCACGCACAAGGACGTCTGCTCCACACCATCACCGAGTCAGCAGCCTCTTTTCTGGCGCCGTTGCCGGGGAAGAGAGAAGACTTCTGCGAGGGGAGTTCTTCGCACACACATTCTTTACTTTGTTATTTGTTTTGCTTTACTTTATTTATTTTACCTGCATTGCTTTTTATATCAAAAATCCAAAAAATTAGAATCCTTGTTAGCTGTTTTTACTTGTTTACTTTCGTTTTGCTGAAATGGCCAATCCTGAAAACACCAAGTTGTGTGACTTTGCTAGCACGAACAATAGTGATTTTATCTGCACTCCTATTGCACCACCTGTTCCTGCTACTACTTTTTATGAGATCAAGCCTGCTTTATTGAACCTTGTTATGAAAGAGCAATTTTCTGGTACTAGTACTGAAGATGCTGCAGCTCATCTCAACAATTTTGTTGAGCTATGTGAGATGCAGAAATATAAGGATGTTGATAGTGATATTATTAAGCTCAAGCTGTTTCCTTTTTCCTTGAGAGGAAAAGCTAAAGATTGGTTGCTGTCTTTGACTAAGAATAGTATTGATTCATGGGCTAAGTGCAAGGATGCTTTTATTGGTAGATACTATCCTCCTGCTAAGATTATATCGTTGCGTAGCAATATTATGAAGTTTACTCAGTTTGATAATGAACATGTTGCTCAAGCTTGGGAAAGAATGAAATCTATGATTAAAAATTGCCCCACTCATGGACTGACTACTTGGATGATTATCCAAACTTTTTATGCAGGACTGAATTTTTCTTCAAGGAACCTACTTGATTCAGCTGCTGGAGGCACTTTTATGTCCCTTACCTTGGGCGCCGCATCAAAGCTACTCGACAACATGATGGTAAATTATTCTGAATGGCACACCGAGAGAGCTCCACAAGGTAAGAAGGTAAATTCTGTTGAGGAAACCTCTTCCTTGAGTGATAAGATTGATACAATTATGGCTATGCTTGCTAATGATAGGACTCATGTTGATCCTAATAATGTTCCTTTGGCCTCTCTGGTTGCTCAAGAAGAGCAAGTTGATGTGAATTTCATTAGAAATAGCAATTTTAATAACAATGCTTATAGGAACAATTTTGCTAGTAACAATTATAGGCCGTATCCTTCTACCAATGGTAATGGATATGGTAACTCTTATGGTAATTCCTACAACAACACTAGGGCCGCACCCTCCGAGCTTGAGGTAATGCTCAAGGACTTCATCGGTAAACAAACTGCTTTTAATAAGTCTGTTGAGGAAAAGTTAGGCAAAATTGATATTCTTGCTTCTAAAGTTGATAGCCTTGCTCATGATGTTGAACTTCTGAAATTAAAAGTGTTCCCAAATGATGTGAATGTGAGCAATATTGTTGCTGTCGCTAATGCTACCCAAGTTGGAATTGATAGAAATATTAGATTGTTAGCGGAATTGCATGCCAGGTGGGAAAGAGAAGATGAGATGGCTAGAGAGATGAAGGTATGTACTATTACTACCTCTAATGATGTTGCTCCTACTGATAGCAATCCTCTTACTTTGATTGGTGTAGAGAAAACTCCCACTCCTTGTGTTAAAAAGCCTAAAACTGCCAAAACTTTTTCTCAAAAGAGTGCTGAAATTTTTCGGAGTGTGGGAGATGATAGCTCTATTTCTTTTAATGATTTTGATGTTGATGGCTGCAATATATCTGAAGTTATTTTGTTCTTGCAAAAGCTTGCTTTGACTCCCAATGCTAGTTCTTTAAATATTGCTTTTACTAAGCATATTACCAATGCTCTCATAAAGATTAGGGATGAAAAGTTGAAGCAAAAAGCTTCTGTTCCCAAGAAGTTAGAAGATGGTTGGGAACCCATCATTGATATGCATGTTAATGGTTATGATTGCCATGCTTTATGTGATCTAGGTGCTAGTATTTCTATCATGCCTAGAAAGATTTATGACATGTTTGAATTACCACCGCTGGAAAAATGTTATTTTGATGTTCCTATTGCTGATGTTGCTAAGAAGAAACCTTTGGGAAGGAATAATGATGTTCTTATTGTGGTTAATAATAACCTTGTTCCCGTTGATTTTCTTGTTATGGACGTTGAATGCCATGCTTCATGTCCTATTATTTTGGGAAGACCTTTTCTTCGAACTGTAGGTGCTATCATTGATATGAGGGAAGGCACTATCAAGTATCAATTCCCACTAAAGAAAGGTATGGAACACTTCCCTAGGAAAAGAAATAAATTACTTTTTGACTCTATTCTTAGAGCAAATTATGAGCTTGATGCTTCATCATTTGATATTACTTGATTCGCAATTTTCTGCGCCTAGCTCAAAGGCGTTAAAGAAAAGCACTCTTGGGAGATAACCCATTGTTTACTTTTCAGTACTTTTTCTTTTTCTTGAGTCTTGGAAGTCATTACTACTGTAATGACCACTCCTTATCTTGTTTATTTCGTTTTTGTACCAAGAGAAGCCTCTAATTTGAGTGAGGTAAAGATTTGGGGTTATTGCTGTCCTGAAACTGTTTTCGGTGCTGCACCGTAAAAATTCGTATAAATTCTCTGTATATCTTTTGGACCTGAAATTTCTTGTGCATATGCCCCAGGTTATATCCAAACTTTTCTTAGTTGGACACTTTTTGATTTGAGCAACAGAAAATCCCTCAAAAATTCGTCCATTATCAGCTGTCCAGTTTTGACAGATTTCTGCCAATATTTGTTTTTGCCACTTTATCGCTTTCTTTTGAGTTCTTTTTGATCATGGAACTCTTGTGGAAGTTGCTACAGTAGTATTTGCTTTATATTTGGTGGTTTTGAGTTTAAACTTGAAGCTAAAAGAGGTTGAATATATTTTATGCTTACACTAATGTTGCTAATAGAATTGTGTTTAGTTTTGTATGAAGGAAGTTTTCAAGTGTAGGGATTGGAGAATGATGAGATGAGTTGAAGAATGGACAAAAGCTCAAGCTTGGGGATGCCCCCGAGGCACCCCTTCTTCATCGGCAAAAATTAGGTCACCTTTCAAAACACTATATTTTTATTGCTTCATGCACTATGTGTTTTTCTTGGAGCGTCAGTTGTTTTAGTTTTCTTAGTTTGTTTAGTTTGTTTGTTTGCTGCAATAAATGGTTGGACCCCAACAAATTTCCTTTGGAGGAGATGTACTCGTTTTCATTTGCAAAGGATGCTCTAGTTTTCACTCTTATAAATCGAGCATTCTAGTTTTTCTGCTACTGCTTTTGGTTTTCGATTTCGCCTTGATATGCGTTCAGATCTTGTCATATCTTTTCATCAAGGTGTATTTTTGCCTCTGAACTTTATTGGTTTTCATCAAAAGAGGTTGTTATAAAAGTTTCAAATGGTGTTGGAAAAGAGAAAAAGCTTTGTGCAAAATAGTGGTACAAGAAGGAGCTTGTGTAGACTGCGGCTTAGGCTTTTTCATGTCATGCTTGATGTCTTTTTGATAGTATGCTTAGTGGTTTTGCTGTAGCATGACTTGTCTCAAATAACTGAGATTGCTTAATGAGCCTTTGAAAAAATCATGCGTTGTTTTATTGTATGGAAGCATTATTTTGGTTTTCTCCTTGATGCTTTATTTGGGTTGACTTGGCGCATGCTCACACATGTTAGACTCTTCCAAAGTCGCCATTAGCCTTCATGATCATTTAGTTTTTGACTTTTGATGCCATCGTATGCTTCTTTTAATGTCGCTTTGTCGCTTTGCATGATTATGGCCATTATTGCTCTCTTAGTTGGTCGCTCCCAGTCTTTTGCTAGCCCTCGCCTTGTACTGAGTATGAGCTCTACTCGTGCATCCAACTCCTAAAAGCCAAGTTTTCCATTGTGTCCACCATACATACCTACTAGCAATTTGCTATTCCAAGTAAATTTGACTTGCTTTTATATTCTCTTCAAATTAAACTCTTACCAGTGTTATGCGAAATTCGGTCAGTAAAGCTCTCACGAACCGGAAGGCACACTTTACTTTTTCCTGTTCTAAAAATTTGACATTGTGGTCTTTTATGCTGAGTTGTTATGCTTGCAAGTTGTAAGTTGGATTCTAGCCCAGCCATACCGTCATG
Source organism: Dactylis glomerata (assembly GCA_007115705.1). Classification (NCBI taxonomy): domain Eukaryota; kingdom Viridiplantae; phylum Streptophyta; class Magnoliopsida; order Poales; family Poaceae; genus Dactylis; species Dactylis glomerata. Next base: position 1,705,659 of record QXEO01000167.1, read on the forward strand.
GGGCAAGCTTTCAACATTGCACTTCTTATTTGAGTTGATATCGTGATCTTTTGTTTATGGATGCCCGCGGTGTGAAATGAGTTGGGAATCTTGTGAGGATCATGGAGTTTTTATATGTGTTAGGGAAACGCCGGGCCGCCAATCTAAGCCATGCATAATTCATGGTGGAAATTTGCAGCATACCCATGGTGAACATTCGACGACGCATCTCACAATAAAAAGCTAAACAATATAGCAAATAAAAGAGATGTCGAGGTGTTCATCGTCTGCTTGTCCTGTCATTTTGGTGTGGGCTTGTTCCATGTCATCGGGCACGGAGGTACCCCATTGGCGGTTCTCAATGATATGCATATATTTACAATGACAAGAGCCTTGCTTGGGACTCTAAGTAAAGTAGCATGAGGTTTGGGTACTTGTATTCACGGGACACGAGGTTTTCAACTTATGATTTGTCAAGCATATGCATCATAACTGTTCTCGCATTAACTTTAACCATTCAAGATGCTTATGATGGGGGCAATGAGAGCTCAAAGCCGGTAAGTACCATAATTTTTGAAGGCTATAAAACTTGCAATCACTGCTTCCCTCTGCGAAGGGCCTTTCTTTTACTTTTATGTTGAGTCACCACCTTCTTTCTTTATGCACCATTAAGAGAGCATAGTTGTCATTCTTAGTGTGATATGCATTGTCCCAAGGTTCATTGATTGACTCATATTGATTGGTTTCACTTGTTCTTAAATTATTTGTATCTAGTCGCCCTCTTAAACTTTGAGGTGTCCTATGCATTTATGTTTTGCTCTCTTTGAAGGACAAGCTGAAAACCATCTGCATGTTTTCCTTATGATTTGAACACACGTTTGACTTTCATTGTTCATTATCATGATCTTTTGTTTGTGTTCATTTGCATGTTTACAACATGGTTGCTAAGTTCTTATTGTCATGATTATATCTTTCATGCCCATGTTTAAGTTCTATTGATCCCAGCTCATCAATGCTTACATATATGATCAAGATTGTGTAGGTGCATGTCACCTCAAAAATTATTCTTTTGTTATCACTTACCTACTCGAGGATGAGCAGGAGTTAAGCTTGGGGATGCTTGATACGTCTCAAACGTATCTATAATTTTTGATGCTCCATGCTTGTTTTTACACCATTTGCCTATTGTTTCGTTACACTTAGTGGCACTTTTATACATTTTCCGGAACTAACCTATTAACGAAGTGCCACAGTGCCAGTTTCCTGTTTTCTGCTGTTTTTGTGTTTCAGAAGTGATACACAGGAAATATTCTCGGAATTGGACGAAACAAGTTCCTGAAGTCATATTTCACCGGGGAGCTCCCAAACATCCAAAGAAGTGTCGGAGGGGGGCCACCAGGGCCCCACACAAGGGGGCGGCGCGGCCCAGCCCCTGGCCGCGCCACCCCTGTGTGAGGACTCCTGGTCCCTCTCCTGACATCGCCCTTTCGCCTATAAGTACCCCCTGACGAGAAAAACCTAAGGGCCCGATCAGTTTTCCAGAATACATCGCGATCCGCCGCCGCCGTCGACCCGAAGATCGGGAGGGTCCAGAAGCTCTTCCCGGCACCCTGCCGGAGAGGGGAATCGCCACCGGAGGTCTTCTTCATCGCCATGCTTGCCTCCGGAGCGATGAGTGAGTAGTCTACCTTGGACTATGGGTCCATAGCAGTAGCTAGATGGTTGTCTTCTCCACCATGTGCTTCATGTTTAGATCTCATGAGCTGCCCTACATGATTGAGATCACCGTTATGTAATACTATGATGTTGGTTTGTTGGGATCCGATGAATATTGGTGTTTATGATTAAGTTGCTGTACTGAATTATATCTTTTGTTATCTCTATGTTGTTTATGATCTTGCATGCTCTCAGTTGTTAGTAGCTATCTTGGCCGAGTAGTTGCTAGTGACTCCAAGAGGGGGTATTTATGCTCGATAGTGGGTTCATGCCTCTATTTCACCTGGGGGAGTGACAGAAACCTCTAAGGTGGTAGATGTGTTGTTGCTACTAGGGAGAAAACAACATTCATATGCTCAAGGGCATATGCTTTGTTTACATTACACACTTTGCTTAATGCAATTATCTGTTGTTCGCAACTTAATACTTTCGGGGTGTTCGGATGATATCCCTGGGGGTGGATTATTAGTCATAGATGCAGTTGGATGGCGGTCTATGTATTTTGTTGTAATGCCCAGAGTAAATCTCATAGTGATCTTCTTGACATATCACGTTATCTTTATTCTATCAATTGCCCAACTGTAATTTGTTTACCCAGCATGTTATTTTATCTATGGAGAGACACCACTAGTGAACTGTGGATCCCGGTCCTATTTTAATCATATTGCAATCACCTGTTTACTTTTCCCGCACTGTTTACTTTATTCGCATATTACTACTGTTTTCCACTCGATACACTCATAACCTTTGTTTCAAGCAAACCGGTGAGATTGACAACCTCATCGCAAGTTGGGGACAAAGTATTTGTCTGTGTGTGTGCAGGTTCCACAAACACCTTCAGTCGTCACCGTCTCTCTTCTTCAAGATCGACATTAAACCTTGGTTTCTTAACTGAGGGAAAACTAGCCGCTACACTCATCATACCTTCCTCTTGGGGTTCCCAACGGGCTGGTCAATCACCACGCACAAGGACGTCTGCTCCACACCATCACCGAGTCAGCAATAGCCTTGCTCTTGATGTTGAACTTCTGAAATTAAAAGTGTTGCCTAACAATGTGAAGGAGAACAATACTTTTGCCACTGCTAATGCCATCCAAGTTAAAATTGATGAAAATGTTAGGATGTTAGCAGAATTGCATGTTAGGTGGGAAAGAGAAGATGAGATGGCTAGAAAGATGAAGGTATGTACTATTACTACCTCTAATGATGTTGTTCCAAATTCTAGCAATCCTCTTACTTTGATTGGTGTAGAGAAAACTCCCACTCCTTGTACTAAAAAGCCCAAAACTGCAAAAACTTTTTCTCAAAAGAGTGCTGAAATTTTTTGGAGTGTGGGAGATGATAGCTCTATTTCTTTTAATGATTTTGATGTTGATGGCTGCAATATATCTGAAGTTATTTTGTTCTTGCAAAATCTTGCTTTGAGTCCCAATGCTAGTTTTATAAATGTTGCTTTTACAAATCATATTATAAATGCTCTCATGAAAATTGGGGAGGAAAAGTTGAAACAAAAGGCTTCTATTCCCAAGAAGTTAGAAGATGGTTGGGAACCCATCATTGATATGCATGTTAATGGTTTTTATTATCATGCTTTATGTGATCTAGGTGCTAGTATTTCTATTATGCCTAGAAAGATTTATGAGATGCTTGATTTACCACCACTTGAAAAATGTTATTATGATGTTCCTATTGCTGATGTTGCTAAGACTAAACCTTTGGGAAAGATTAATGATGTTCTTATTATGGTCAACAATAACCTTGTTCCCATTGATTTCCTTGTTATGGATGTTGAATGCAATGCTTCATGTCCTATTATTTTGGGAAGACCCTTTCTTCGAACTGTAGGTGCCATTATTGATATGAAGGAAGGCACCATCAAATATCATTTTCCACTCAAGAAAGGTATGGAACACTTCCCTAGGAAGAGAAAGAAATTACTTTTTGACTCTATTCTTAGAGCAAATTATGAGCTTGATGCTTCATCGCTTGATATTACTTGATTCACACTTTCTGCGCCTAGCTCAAAGGCGTTAAAGAAAAAGCACTCTTGGGAGATAACCCATTGTTTTACTTTCAGTTCTTTTTTCTTTTATTTGAGTCTTGGAAGTTATTAATACTGTAATGACCTCTCCTTATCATTTTAATTTCGTTGTTGTGCCAAGAGAAACCTCTAATTTGAGTGAGGTAAGATTTGGGGAAGTTGCTTGAAGGGTTTCGCAGCATAGTAAATCAAAAATTTTCCTACGGAGCGAACAAGAAAGCCAAGATCTAATCTAGGAGATGTAATCAATGAGAGAGGTAGATGAGATCTTCATACCCTTGAAGATATCGCACAGCGGAAACGTTCAACAGAACGTGGTTGACGTAGTCGTACTCGCCGTCTCCTCCTCGCGATCCGATCCGATCCTACGCCGCAAGTGGCGGCGCCTCCGAGAGATGCACACGTACGGTGCAGCGACATCTCCTCCTTTCTTGGTCCAGCAAGTATGGTGGAGAGATAGATTGGATCTGCAGCACGACGGCGTGGTGCTTATGGTGGAGAGTTTCTGCGGCAGGGCTTCGCCTACGCGCAGTCGCGAGAGAGAGAGATTGGAGGGCAGCAGTTGGCCGGTGGCTAGGGTTGGAGTAGGAGGGGGCTGCGCCCCTGCCCCCTTTTATATGGGGGGCAGGCCGGCTGCCTTGGCCCCTCCTCCAAGCCTCTAGGGCGGCGGCTAGGGGGGAAGAGTAGGGGGCAAGTCTTCCCCCCCCCCTTCTGGAAGGTTCCCCTAGGGTTTCCCCTAGGGCTGGCCGGCTGGGCCTTTGGGGCCTTGTGCGCCTGGCCCAAGGTGGCCAGAGCACTTCCCCTTAGTCCCACATAGGCCTCCGACAAGTGGGCCATGTTGGTCCCACTCCGGAACCTTCTAGAACCTTCCGATACAATACCGATAAATTCCAAAACGATTCCGGAATCCAAAAACTGCTTTCCTTTATATGAATCTTATTCTCCGGACCATTCCGGAACCTCTCGTGATGTCCTGGATCTCATCCGAGACTCCGACCAAAAACTCATAAACCAATTATCCATTCTATCCTAGCGTCGATGCACGTTAAGTGTGTGACCCTACGGGTTCGAGAATATGCAGACATGATCTTCTATCAATAATCAACAGCGGGATCTGGAAACCCATATTGACTCCCACATATTCATCGATGATCATATCGGATGAACCACGATGTCAGGATTCAATTAATCCCGTATATGTATTCCCTTCGTCACACGATATTTTACTCGCCCGAGATTCGATCGTCGGTATCGACATACCTAGTTCAATCTTGTTCACAGCAAGTACTTTACTCGTTCCGTAATCCGATATCACTTCATGATTAACTCCTTAACCATATGCTTGCAAGCGGTGTTGATATCGATTACCGAGTGGGCCCGAAGTATATCTCTCCGACTCGGGAGGGACAAATTCCATCTCGATACATACAACCCAACAAGTACTTTCCGATCACCTGAGAGACACCTTTATGATCACCCTCACATAGGATGATGTTTGATGACCTCAAAGCTTTCTTCCGATACCAGGGAGTTGTATTATCTCATGGTCTAAGGAATACAATACTTGACATAGGAAAAAGCTTTGCAAAGATGAACACAATGATACGATCTAATTGCTCTGCTTTATTTGGGTCTATCCATCACATCATTCTCCTAATGACATGACCTCATTATTAATCGACAACTCATGTCTATGGTTAGGAAACCTTAACCATCATTAATCAATGAGCTAGTCTAGTAGAGGCGTACTAGGGACACGGTGTTGTTCATAAACCACACAAGTATTAATGTTTCCACTTAATACAATTATAGCATGGAGTATAAACATTATCATGAACAAGAAATATGATAATAACAATATTATTATTGCCTCTAGGGCATATTTCCTTCAGTCTCCCACTTGCACTAGAGTCAATAATCTAGTTAATACTTGCGCATTCAACACCTATGGCATTCCGGTGTTACTCATACGCGTTGCACGTGGTAAACCTTATATATGGGTCTGACACTTTCAGGTCCATTTGTATTTGCATATTCTTTTGCGTCAGCATGCATTACTCATCTTGTATGAGATAGCATCGTATAAACTTGGTCTTCTGGTGAGACCTTTGTTTCTTGGCCGAGACTATGTTGTCACTATTGTCATACAATAGAACTACATAGTACTAGCACACTTAGAAAAATAGCGATATCCACCGTGCGTCGAAATACTCATTGGTCCACACACATCGGTATGTATGATTTCCAATAAGTCCGTTGCTCGCTCCATTATTCCGGAGAACGGGTTTTTGATCATCTTCCCATGGCTTGTACGTGTCAAATGATTCAAAATCAAGAGACTCCAAAAGTCCATCAGAATGGAGTTTCTTCATGCGTTTTACGCCAATATGACCTGGACGACAGTGCCACAAATAAGTTGGATTATCACTATCTACTTTGCATCTTTTATGCCGCTTCTAAAGCGATTATATACTTAGCCCTCGTTGCAATGTCCGCCACAATATTAACATTGGAACTCATCCAAGTCATCATGGAACTTTCTTCCATCTTATTATGCCACCTTCTAACTCAAAACAAATAGCTTAAAAATTGAGATAAAATTTTAACTGTATATGTGACAAAGCCAATGTAACACATTGCAATGAACCATTTGTCACTTTTGCATACAGAACATATTCTTAGTTCTTCTAAAGTACATAAGAATATCTTACTATTGTCCAACAATCATCATATGAATGCTCGTAACCTTTTAGAGCATCAGACATATCTGGATCTACATATCATGGTATACAAGATTGATAAAATCATTCTTGCGGTTTCACTCATCAAGTGTCAAAACAATTGAATCTTGCTCCAACCTCTTCCATGCAACAAGAACCGTTCTTATTGTTTCCATATTGAACAAATTCAATATTTCATCTATGTACTCTGGTAAAACTATATTAGTGCCTCAATCTATCTGCATAGACATTGATGCTTAATATTCTGGTTTTACCTAAGTCTTTCATCAAAAACTAATTTTAATGAAAACTTAACAATATCAAGAAAAACACATTATTTCCAATAAACGATATGTCATCTACATAAAGTATTAGAAATATGTCTTAGCGCTCCCACTTAATTTCTTGTAAATACAAGCATCTTCAAATATCTTGATGAAATTAACACTTTAACATTTTCATCATTGAAGATTCCAACTTCGCTATGCTTACTTCTACCATAGAAGTTTGCATACATATCTAGCAACCTTTGAATCAACAAAACCCATTGGGTCGTGTCAGTTACACGTCCTTGGTGTGCATTCCGGTAGAGGAACGTTGTTTCATTTATTCAACTATCATATCTCAATATGTAATTGTTGCTAGAATAATTCATATGACGAAGTCAGGGCCCATCATCGTTTCTTTGTATATTGTTGGTTACTATTATCTAATAATATCTCGTCCTCAAATCTTGCTATTTGATTACGACCAACTTGGTTAAATAGGAACTTCGATGTCGTGACTACAACATATTGTAGACGCATGAGCTATGAATGTAGTTGCCGCTTCCAGAACATTTTCTGGTGCTGCGCTACTCTGATCATCTTGCTCAGATTCAATAACCTCATCAAGTTCTATCTTCCTCCCACTTAAACCTTTCGCGAAAAACTCCTTCATAAGAAGTTCACTTCTTTCAGTGACAATCACCTTTAATTGGGTTTATGGCAGAAGAAACACCCATCGACATTCTTTGGGATAACCTACAAAGACTTACTAATCCAATTTTGGTTGTAAACATTTTACACATATGCCTTGCATACCAAAATTCAAGAAAAGACAACTATAACTTGTATGGTGTCATTTCGGTAGATTATGATGGCACTCTATTCAGTAAAAAGCGGTAGTCTCTAAAGCATAATCCACAAATTATATTGGTAGTTTATTTCATTATTGATCTAACCATGTCAAACAAGGTTTGATTACATCCATCGAAAACTCCATACTCCTATGGTGTTTATCACGATGAAAATTTGTGGAACAATTCCTCTAACTCTTAGATGTTTGCTAAGCTTGTAACTCAAATATTCTTCTTTATGATCTAATCATACAACTTGAATATTCTTGTTACAACAATTTTCACTTCATAAATTGAACAATTTCAATTATTTCATATTTCTATCTCATCAAGTAGATATACAATACATCTATCGATGAAATAGAAAATACACCATGATCGACTTCACACCATGGACTCCATACATCAACATGTATGATCTCCATTTAGTTAGTCGCTTGTTCTGTCCATGGCCCACGAACGGAGTTTAATCATCTTTAGGAAAAGTCTCACAAGCGTCAATCAATTCAAAATCAAATGACTCAAAAATCTATCAATATAGAATTTCTTTCATGTTTTGTTTCCAATATGACTTAAACGGCGGTGTCACATATAAGTGAATTTTGTTTTGTCTTGCGACCTTTAGCATCAGTGTTATAAATGTCTATTTCACCAACAAGATTTATAATAATCTATCCATCAATTATGGAAGACGGTAATGACATGAACAACAATTGTTCTCATAATACCAGAACAAGATAACAATTATTAAGTTCATGAAATATCTTGAAGGCTAGGTTTTATGCCGACGAAAAACACAATAACACATTTATTTGTTTCTCGATGCGCATTATTACCACATTCTTTTGCTAGTTACTTAGGCCATCGTAGTTCTTGTATTGTTGCTTTGTATGACATTTCATACCAACAATCTAGTATCCAATACCCAAGAATTACATTATGTACTAGCAAAGAATACATCTATAACATGTATATCATTTATATACCTGAGCTGGACAATTCCAGTCTTTTCCTTTTTCTACCAAATAATTTTGCAGATCCTATTTAGCATTTCCTCTCCTTTTAGAAGAATCTATCGACATCAATAGTGGCGTCAATCATTTGACACATAGTCCAAAGGATTTTAGTCAAATACTAATAGCCTTGGATTTTGCACTTTGAAGTGGATCGCCATCATCATATGATTGGTATTCTTCCAGATTCCATTCTTTAGTATTCTTTTGGTATAGCAAAACAATTTAGCCGATACCTTTTCATTCGTCCTATCATGACATCTTTCATGATGAAACTACTATAGCTTATAAGGATGAATGCAAGTATAATATTAGTTCCCAAACTTTTGGGTGATCGGGACGCCTAGCATCTTCAATCTTCGCATATAGTCATACAATATGAGCATATGTTCTTTTTAACTAAATTATACTTCATCATTTTGCAAACAATCAAAGTCTTAGATATCAAATATCTTTCACTTCTTATTTGTTTCTGAAACAATTCTTTCAGCTCGATGATCACTTTGATTCTCAAACAATTTTGAAGATCAATTTATCATGAAGGCAAACATATGATCTTTAGATACTAAACTTGAATCGTTGCTCTTAGATTAATACAATTTATTAAATCGTATGGAGCAAGCAAGGTTTGCTAAAGTTTTCAATAGGACTTAATCTTTAGTCTTGACATTTTAACTAAACGGCACTAGACCGAAAAGAGATTATCCAGAATTCTATAGTTCTTTTAACTCAATTAAGCTAAGTGTCGGTGGGAAACGGTGCCAAAAACTACAACGACTTATGCAAATACAACAAGATTTTTGTTCATGATAATTAGTTCAAGTTAATCAAATTACTAATAAACTCCCACTAAATTCAACATCCCTCAAAGTTGTTTAGTGAAGCATGATCCAAATTCACTACACCGAGACCGATCATCACGTGAATGATGTAGCTTTAATGGTGAACATCAACATGTTGATCATATCATCCATATGACTCATGCTTGACCTTTCGGTCCGTGTGTTCCGAGGCCATGTCTGTACATGCTAGGCTCGTCAAGTCAAACCCAAGTATTTCTGCCTGTGCAAAACTGGCTTGCACCCGTTGTATATGAACGTAGAGTTTATAGCACCCGATCATCACGAGATGCTTCAAAACGACAAACTTTCGCAACGGTGCATACATGGGGAGAACACAATTTTATCTTGATCTTTAAGTGAGGAATCATCTTATAATGCTACCGTCGCGATCTAAGCATAATAAGATACATAAAAGGATAAACATCACATGCATATAATTTTATGTGACATGGTATAGCCAATCTCCGCGCAATGATCTCCATCTTGTGCGCGCCGGCATGATCTCCATCACTCCACCATGATTGCCTCCACCACGAATAGCAACTACAACTATTGCTAACTACTTAGCGATAAAGTAAAGCTATTACATGGCGTATAAGAAGTTGACACGCAGGTCATACATAATTATAAAGACAACCATATGGCTCCTGCCAGTTGTGAACTCATCGACATGCAAGTCGTGAAAGATTACAAAACATGATCATTGCATACATCTCAATTCATACACATCATGTCTTGGGCCATACCATATCACAAAACACTCCCTGCAAAAACAAGTTAGACGCCTCTCCTTTGTTGTTGCATGTTTTACGTGGCTTATGGGAGCAGCAAGCTAAGAACGATTCTTACCTACGAAAAGCCACAACGGTGATATTATGGTTGCTAACATCCGTTGTAAATCTCATGACTACTATAGTGAGAGAAACTGGCATCCACCAGCCGCATGTGTGGAACAAGCCACACTTCAAGTGCGGAGCCGGTCTCGCGAACGAGGTCGCGTAAAGTTGGCCTGGACCGCTTCGATCTCACTATGCCGCGCCATAAGAAGTACAAAACAAGAGGTTTACAACAGAAAACATCAACGCCCGCAACAAGCATGTTGCGTTCTACTCGTGAAATACATCTACGCATAGATCTAGCTCTGATACCACTGAAGGGTTTCGCAGCATAGTAAATCAAAAAATTTCCTACGGAGCGAACAAGAAAGCCAAGATCTAATCTAGGAGATGTAATCAATGAGAGAGGTAGATGAGATCTTCATACCCTTGAAGATATCGCACAGCGGAAACGTTCAACAGAACGTGGTTGACGTAGTCGTACTCGCCGTCTCCTCCTCGCGATCCGATCCGATCCTACGCCGCAAGTGGCGGCGCCTCCGAGAGATGCACACGTACGGTGCAGCGACGTCTCCTCCTTTCTTGGTCCAGCAAGTATGGTGGAGAGATAGATTGGATCTGCAGCACGACGGCGTGGTGCTTATGGTGGAGAGTTTCTGCGGCAGGGCTTCGCCTACGCGCAGTCGCGAGAGAGAGAGATTGGAGGGCAGCAGTTGGCCGGTGGCTAGGGTTGGAGTAGGAGGGGGCTGCGCCCCTGCCCCCTTTTATATGGGGGGCAGGCCGGCTGCCTTGGCCCCTCCTCCAAGCCTCTAGGGCGGCGGCTAGGGGGGAAGAGTAGGGGGCAAGTCTTCCCCCCCCCTTCTGGAAGGTTCCCCTAGGGTTTCCCCTAGGGCTGGCCGGCTGGGCCTTTGGGGCCTTGTGCGCCTGGCCCAAGGTGGCCAGGGCACTTCCCCTTAGGCCCACATAGGCCTCCGACAAGTGGGCCCATGTTGGTCCCACTCCGGAACCTTCTAGAACCTTCCGATACAATACCGATAAACTCCGAAACGATTCCGGAATCCAAAAACTGCTTTCCTTTATATGAATCTTATTCTCCGGACCATTCCGGAACCTCTCGTGATGTCCGGGATCTCATCCGAGACTCCGACCAAAAACTCATAAACCAATTATCCATTCTATCCTAGCGTCGATGCACGTTAAGTGTGTGACCCTACGGGTTCGAGAATATGCAGACATGATCTTCTATCAATAATCAACAGCGGGATCTGGAAACCCATATTGACTCCCACATATTCATCGATGATCATATCGGATGAACCACGATGTCAGGATTCAATTAATCCCGTATATGTATTCCCTTCGTCACACGATATTTTACTCGCCCGAGATTCGATCGTCGGTATCGACATACCTAGTTCAATCTTGTTCACAGCAAGTACTTTACTCGTTCCGTAATCCGATATCACTTCATGATTAACTCCTTAACCATATGCTTGCAAGCGGTGTTGATATCGATTACCGAGTGGGCCCAAAGTATATCTCTCCGACTCGGGAGGGACAAATTCCATCTCGATACATACAACCCAACAAGTACTTTCCGATCACCTGAGAGACACCTTTATGATCACCCTCACATAGGATGATGTTTGATGACCTCAAAGCTTTCTTCCGATACCAGGGAGTTGTATTATCTCATGGTCTAAGGAATACAATACTTGACATAGGAAAAAGCTTTGCAAAGATGAACACAATGATACGATCTAATTGCTCTGCTTTATTTGGGTCTGTCCATCACATCATTCTCCTAATGACATGACCTCATTATTAATCGACAACTCATGTCTATGGTTAGGAAACCTTAACCATCATTAATCAATGAGCTAGTCTAGTAGAGGCGTACTAGGGACACGGTGTTGTTCATAAACCACACACGTATTAATGTTTCCACTTAATACAATTATAGCATGGAGTATAAACATTATCATGAACAAGAAATATGATAATAACAATATTATTATTGCCTCTAGGGCATATTTCCTTCATTGCTATCCTGAAACAGATTTCGGTGCTACACCATAAAAATTCATGAAAATTTTCTGGATATCTTGTTGACCTGCGATTTCTTGTGCATATGCCCCAGGTTATTTCCAAACTTTCATTAGTTTTACACTTTTTGATTTGAGCAACATAAAACCCTCGAAAAAATTGACCTTTGTCATCTGTTCTGTTTTGAAAGATTTCTGCCACTATTTGTGTTTGCCTCTCGATTGCTTTCTTTTTGAGTTCTTTTGATCACGGAACTTTTGGGGAATTTGCTACAGTAGTATATGCTTTATATGTGGTGGTTTTTAGTTGAAATATGAACCGAAAAGGGTTGATTCATTATTATGCTTACACTAATGTTGCTAATAGAATTGTGTTGAGTTTTGTATGAAGGAAGTTTTCAAGTGTAGGGATTGGAGAATGATGATATGAGGTGAAGAATAGACAAAATCTCAAGCTTGGGGATGCCCACGCACCCCAAGAAATATTGAAGAGGTACAAGCATCAAAGCTTGGGGATGCCCCCGAGGCACCCCTTCTTCATCGGCAAAAATCAGGCCACCTTTCAAGACACTATATTTTTATTGCTTCATGCACTATGCCTTTTTCTTGGAGCGTCTTTACTTTAGTTTTCAGTTTTCTTTTGTTTTGTTTTCTGAAATAAATAGTTGGACCCCTACAAATTTCTTTTGGAGAAGATTTACTCATTTTCATTTGCCAAGAACACTCTGTTTTCACTCTTATCGTTCAACGAGTGTTCTCTTTTTCTGCTACTACATTTAGCATTCGTTTTTCACCTTGATTTTTATTCAGATCTTGTTTTATCTTTGTATCAAGGTGTATTTGGACATCTGGTCTATGTTGTTATTCATCAAAAGAGTTGTTTTAGAAAGGTTCGAATGGTGTTGGAAAAGAGAAAAAGTTTCATGCAAAAAAGTGGTACAAAAAGGAGCTTGTGTAGACTGCAGCTTAGGCTTTTGCATGTCGTGCTTGATGTCATTTTGATAGTATGCTTAGTGATTTTTGCTGTAGCATGACTTGTCTCAAATGACTAAGATTGCTTAATGAGCCTTTGAAAAAAGCATGCGTTGTTTTTATTATTTGGAAGCATTAATTTGGTTTTCTCCTTCATGCTTTATTTGGGTTGACTTGGCGCATGCTTACACATGTTTGACTCATACGAAGTCGCCATAAGCCTCTATGATCATTTAGTTTTTGACTTTTGATGCCATCTTATGCTTCTCTTAATGTTGCTTTGTCGCTTTGCATGATTATGACCGTTATTGCTCTCTTAGTTGGTCGCTCCCAGTCTTTTGCTAGCCCTCATTTTGTACTGAGTATGAGCTCTACTCGTGCATCCAACTCCTAAAAACCAAGTTATTCCAATGTGTCCACTATACATACGTATTAGCAATTTGCTATTCCAAAGTACATTCGACTTGCTTTTATCTATCCTTCGAATTAAACTCTTATCAGTGTTATGCGAAAATTGGTCAGTAAAGCTCTCACGAACCTGATGGCACACTTTACTTTTCTCGCTTTTAAAATTTTGACATTGTGGCTCTCTTATGTCGAGTTGTTATGCTTGCAAGTTGTAAGTTGGAAATTAGCCAAACCATGCCGTCATGGGGTATGCTTTCAACATTGCACTTCTTATTTGAGTTGATATCGTGATCTTTTGTTTATGGATACTCGCGATGTGAAATAAGTTGGGAATCTTGCGGGATCATGGAGTTTTTATATGTGTTAGAGAAATACATGTGCCGCTAATCTAAGCCATGCATAATTCATGGTGGAAATTTACAGCATGCCCATAGTGAACATTCGACGACGCATCTCAAAATAAAAAGCTATACCAATGGTAAATAAAAGAGATGCTGAGGTGTTCGTTGTCTGTTTGTCCTGTCATTTTGATGTGGGCTTGTTCCATGTCATCGGGCACGGAGGTACCCCGTTGGCGGTTCTCGATGATAGACATATACTTACAATGACAAGAGCTTCCTTGGGACTCTAAGTCGAGTAGCATGAGGTTTGGGAATTCATACTTCACGGGACACGAGGTTTTCAACTTATGATTTGTCAAGCATATGCTTCATAATTGTACTCGCATTAACTCTAACCATTCAAGATGCTTATGATGGGGGCAATGAGAGCTCAAAGCTAGTAAGTACCATAATTTTTGCAGGTTTTTAAAACTTGCAATCACTGCTTCCCTCTGCGAAGGGCCTTTCTTTTACTTTTATGTTGAGTCTCCACCTTCTACCTTTATGCACCATCTAAGAGAGCATAGTTGTCATTCTGAGTTTAATGTGCATTGTCCCAAGGTTATCATTGATTGATTCATTATTTTGGTTTCACTTGTTCTTAAATTATTTGTATCTAGTCGCCCTTTTAAACTTGAAGGTGCCCTATGCATTTATGTTTTGCTATTCCATGAAGGACAAGCTGAAAACCATTTGCTATGTTTTTTCGTATGATTTGAACACACGTTTGACTTTCATTGTTTCATTTTTCATGATCTTTCGTTTGTGTTCTTTTTCATGTTATAACGTGGTTGCTAAGTTTCTTCTATTGAGATTATGTCTTTCATGACCATGTTTAAGTTCTTTGATCTCAGCACTCAATGCTTTACATGGATGATCAAGATTGTGATGGTGCATGTCACCTCAAAAATTATTCTTTTGTTATCACTTACCTATTCGAGGATAAGCAAGAGTTAAGCTTGGGGATGCTTGATACGTCTCAAACGTATCTATAATTTTTGATGCTCCATGCTTATTTATAGACCATTTGCTTTATGTTTTGTTACACTTCCTAACATTTTTATGCATTTTCCGGAACTAAGCTATTAACGAGATGCATTTTCCGGAACTAAGCTATTTTCCGGAACATTTTTATGCAGTTCCCTGTTTTCTGCTGTTTTTGTGTTTTAGAAAAGTTACACATGAAATATTCTCGGAATTGGACGAAACAAAAGCCGAACCTCCTAATATTTAACGAAGCTTCCAGAAGACTGAAGAGGAGACAGAGGGGGGCCACGGGCCAGCCACACCATAGGGTGGCGCAGACAGCCCCTGGCTCGCGCCCCCTATGGGTGAGGCCGCCCTGGTCCACTCCTGATGCCGCCCCTTCACCTATAAAGACCCCACAATGTGAAAAACCTAAATACCCGATCAATTTTACAGAAACACATTACCATCCGCCGCCATCGTTGACCCGAGATCAGGAGGGTCTAGAAGATCTTCCCGGCACCCTGCCAGAGAGGGGAATCTCCACCGGAGGTCTTCTTCATCGCCATGCTTGCCTCTGACGCGATGAGTGAGTAGTCTACCTTGGACTATGGGTCCATAGCAGTAGTTAGATGGTTGTCTTCTCCACCATGTGCTTCATGTTTAGATCTTGTGAGCTGCCCTACATGATCAAGATCATCTTTATATAAATTCTACATGTTGTGTTTGTTGGGATCCGAAGAATAATGGTGTTATGATTAAGTTGATGTTCTGAATTTTATCTTATGTTATCTCTATGTTGTTTATGATCTTGCATGCTCTCCGTTGTTAGTAGCTATCTTGGCCAAGTAGATACTAGTGACTCCAAGAGGGGGTATTTATGCTCGATAGTTGGGTTCATGCCTCTATTTAATCTGGGGGAGTGACAGAAACCTCTAAGGTTGTAGATGTGATATTGCCACTAGGGAGAAAACAACCAATCTTGTGTCTAAGGCATTCGCTTTGTTTACATTACACACTTTGTTTAATGCAGTTATCTGTTGTTCGCAACTTAATACTCAAGGGGTCCTCGGATGATTCCCCACGAGTGGATTATTAGTCATAGATGCAGTTGGATGGCGGTCTATGTATCATGTTGTAATGCCGAGAGTAAATCTCATAGTGATCCTCTTGACATATGCACATTATCTTTATTCTATCAATTGCCCAACTGTAATTTGTTTACCCAACATGTCATTATTTATCTTATGGAGAGACACCACTAGTGAACTATGGACCCTGGTCCAATTTCCGTTATATTGCTATTACTGTTTACTTTTACTCACACTGTTTACTTTCTTGCATACTACTATTGCTTTCCACTCGATATGCTCATTCCTTTGTTTACAGCAAACCGGTGAGATTGACAACCTCATCATAAGTTGGGAGCAAAGTATTTGTTTGTGTTGTGTGCAGGTTTCACGTTGCTGCTGGCGCAAAGCAAAGCACTGGACGAGGCGCCCTATAAATTGTCCGGAGCTATCGCGAAGCTAGCAGGCATCACCTTCTGAAGTTTAGCTTTTTCCTACTGGTTCGATAAACCTCCGTTTCTTACTGAGGGAAGACTTGCTACTGTGCTCATCATACCTTCCTCTTGGGGTTCCCAACTGGGTGGTTATCCTGCCTGCATCACTTCAACCTTTGCTCGGTCAACTTCAATACCTCTTTCAGAGATTTTATGTCCAAGAACAATTCCTTCATTCACCATAAAGTGGCATTTCTCCCAATTAAGGACAAGATTAATTTCTTCACACCTCTACAAAACTTTATCAAGATTGTGCAAACAATTATCAAAAAAAGTTCCATAGATGGAGAAATCGTCCATCAATACCTCCACGATTTCTTCACAAAATCCATGAAAAATAGCAGACATGCATCTTTGAAAATTAGCAGTAGCATTGCACAATCCAAAAGGCATACGTCTATAAGAATAAGTTCCATAAGGACAAGTAAAAGTGGTTTTCTCTTGATCTTGCTTTTTAACAGCAATCTGAGAGAAACCAGAATAACCATCAAGAAAACAAAAATGAGTTTTCTTAGATAACCTCTCTAACATTTGATCTATAAACGGTAAAGGATAATGATCTTTCTTATTAACTTTGTTGACCTTTCTAAAATCAATGCACATCCTATAACCAACTACTACCCTCTGAGGAATAAGCTCGTTATTCTCATTAGGCACAACAGTAAATCCTCCTTTCTTAGGAACACAATGCACAAGACTAACCCATCTACTATGAGCAATAGGATAAATAATACCGGCATCAAGAAGTTTCAATACCTCATTTCTTACCACTTCCTTCATCTTAGGAATTAAACGGCATTGATGTTCAACAACTGGCTTTGCATCAGGCTCCATATTAATAGCATGCTGACATATAGTAGGAAAATCCCTTTTAAATCATCAAGAGTATATCCCATAGCTCCTCGGTGTTTCCTCAGTATTTCCAATAACCTTTCTTCTTCCTTCCTTGAAAGTTTAGAGCTAATAATAATAGGATATATTTTCTTATCATCAATATAAGCATATTTAAGATCATCGGGTAAGGGTTTTAAATCAAAAATAGGGTCTTCCTAAGGCGGAAAAGTGGTACCCAAATCCTCCATGGGTAAATTGTGTTTAAGCAACTCTGGCTGACGAAGAAGAATCTTGTCAATCTCATTTCTTTCTTCCCTGAAGATCTCACTTTCGTGGTCCTCCATATATTGCTGCAAAGCATCGTTAGGAGCAAGAGCAATAGAGGCAAGCTGTTCAACTCTAAAATCTTCATTAGGCAATTTAGTTTCATAAGGAGCTTTGGTAAACTTAGAAAAATTAAACTCATAAGATTCTCCATCAAACTTAGTCAAAATTTTCTCCTTCTTACAATTTATAACAGCACCACAAGTATTCAATAAGGGTCTACCAAAAATAATAGGACAAGTTTTACTAGCAGCTGTACCAAGTACAAGAAAATCAGCAGGATATTTAGTCTTACCGCATAAAACTTCCACATCTCTAACAATACCAATTGGAAAGATAGTCTCTCTGTTAGCAAGCTGAATAACCACATCGATATCTTCCAGTTCACAAGAACCAATTTCATGCATGATTTGTTTGTAAAGCTCATAAGGAATAGCACTATAATTTGCACCGATGTCGCATAAACCATAATAGCAATGATCACCAATCCTGACAAAAAGCACAGGAACACTTGTTTCCTAGATCTACTAAAGTTGTGAAACAATGTTAGAAGCATCTTCACAAAAGATAATATGTCCATCTTCTACATTTTTAGTAACATGGTCCTTTACTATAGCTACAGGAGACTTAACAGTTATTTGCTCATCGGGTTCTAAAGCTTTCTTTGTACTTTTATTAAGCACAATAGTTAATATAGAATGCTCCTTTACCTTAGCAGGGAAAGGCATTTTCTCAAAATAAGGCTTAGGCAAAATGCGATCAATAGTACAAAACTTCAGTAATTCTAGCAGGAACACAACTAGTTGTATCTTTATAAGGTGCATGGTACTTGTTCCAATCCTTCTTTAGAATATCAAGATAAGAGGCAAAGGCCTTAAAACAGTTAGCAAGTATTTGAGAATCAAGACCATACACAATGCTAACATTATAAAAGTCATCGGTTCTCATAAAAGCTTTAATGCATTCATAATCATAATTTATACCTGACTTTCTACCTTTGTCGTTCTCCCATCCTTCAGTATTTTCTCGAATACGGTGAATAAGATCCCATTTAGCTTCTTCTTTCATACGTGTAAACGATCCAGAGCAAGAAGCATCCAATAAATCCTTGTCGTGAAGAGTAAGCCTTGCATAAAAGTTATTAATAACAATATTACTGGGGAGCTCATGAATGGGACATTTGAGCATTAGTGACTGATACGTCTCAAACGTATCTATAATTTTTGATTCTCCATGCTTGTTTTTACACCATTTGCCTATTGTTTCGTTACACTTAGTGGCACTTTGATGCATTTTCCGGAACTAACCTATTAACAAGTGCCACAGTGCCAGTTTCCTGTTTTCTGCTGTTTTTGTGTTTCAGAAGTGATACACAGGAAATATTCTCGAAATTGGACGAAACAAGTTCCTGAAGTCTTATATTTCCCGGAAGCTTCCAGAGATCCGAAGGAGAGACGGAGAGGGGCCACCAGGGCCCCACACACAGGGTTGGCGCGGCCAGGCCCCTGGCCGCGCCACCCATGTGTGAGGGAGCCTGGCTCCACCTCTGACATTGCCCCTTCGCCTATAAAGACCCCCCGACGGAAAAAACCTAAAGACCCGATCAGATTTCCAGAACACATCGCGATCCGCCGCCACCGTCGACCCGAAGATCGGGAGGGTCTAGAAGCTCTTCCCGGCACCCTGCCGGAGAGGGGAATCGCCACCGGAGGTCTTCTTCATCGCCATGCTTGCCTCCGGAGCGATGAGTGAGTAGTCTACCTTGGACTATGGGTCCATAGCAGTAGCTAGATGGTTGTCTTCTCCACCATGTGCTTCATGTTTAGATCTCATGAGCTGCCCTACATGATTGAGATCACCGTTATGTAATTCTACATGTTTGGTTTGTTGGGATCCGATGAGTATTGGTGTTTATGATTAAGTTGTTGTACTGAATTATATCTTTTGTTATCTCTATGTTGTTTATGATCTTGCATGCTCTCCGTTGTTAGTAGCTATCTTGGCCGAGTAGTTGCTAGTGACTCCAAGAGGGGGTATTTATGCTCGATAGTGGGTTCATGCCTCTATTTCACCTGGGGGAGTGACAGAAACCTCTAAGGTGGTAGATGTGCTGTTGCTACTAGGGAGAAAACAACATTCATATGCTCAAGGGCATATGCTTTGTTTACATTACACACTTTGCTTAATGCAATTATCTGTTGTTCGCAACTTAATACTACTGGGGTGTTTGGATTGATATCCCCGGGAGTGGATTATTAGTCATAGATGCAGTTGGATGGCGGTCTATGTATTTTGTTGTAATGCCCAGAGTAAATCTCATAGTGATCTTCTTGACATATCACGTTTATCTTTATTCTATCAATTGCCCAACTGTAATTTGTTTACCCAGCATGTGTTATTTTATCTATGGAGAGACACCACTAGTGAACTGTGGACCCCGGTCCTATTTACATCATATTGTTATCACCTGTTTACTTTACTCGCACTGTTTACTTTCTCGCACTGTTTACTTTACTCGCATACTATATCGTTTTCCACTCGATACGCTCATAATCTTTGTTTCAAGCAAAACCGGTGAGATTGACAACCTCATCGTAAGTTGGGAACAAAGTACTTGGTTGTGTTGTGTGCAGGTTCCGCGTTGCTATTGGCCGAAGACGAGTCAACAAGTATCGTTAACGGCGCCCTTGTTGGAGTGTTATTAAGCCAGTCTGCATCACCTTCAGTCGTCGCTGTCTCTCCTCTCCTGATCGATAAACCTTGGTATCTTAACTGAGGGAAAACTAGCTGCTACACTCATCATACCTTCCTCTTGGGGTTCCCAACGGGCTGGTCATTCACCACGCATAAGGACTTACTGCTCCACGTCAACTACACGCCAGCAGCCTCTTTTCTGGCGCCATCACCAAGTAGCAGCTTCTTTTCTGGCGCCGTTGCCGGGGAGGAAGAGAAGACTTCTGCGAGGGGAGTTTTTCGCACACACATCTTTTACTTTGTTTTATTGTTTTGCTTTACTTTATTTATTTTACCTGCATCATTTTTATATCAAAAACCCAAAAAAATTAGAATCCTTGGTAGTTGTTATTTCTTTACTTTAGTTTATCATGTTGATCCCTAAGTTCGTTCTGGAGGACCTCTTAGTAGGTAGTGGTTCGATTATTGGCAAAAGTAACATTGAGGAGTTCTTTAATCACATTAGTATGCATAAGGAAGTTGAGGAAAAGTCTTGGGTTGAGCTTGCTCCTAGTATTGAAGTTGCTTCTGTTTATTTAATTGACATGTTGGAAACTAGGTTTGCTAGTCTTAATCCTTTTATGCAATACATGTTCCTTAAGCTTCATGAAATTGAGTATCCCGAAAAGAAAGCTTTTATCCTGGAAACTTTGCGCCTAGAATTTAAGGATGTCGTTATTGAAGCTAGGAAGGTTCTTAAACGTTTTAATAAAATCGGTTCACCTATAACGGTTATTAGTACAAATGATGAAGGGGCCGAGATACCTATACCTTGCAAGCTTTTGGGATTGAATGAAGCTTTCAAAAATAATTTTGACTGGATTTGTCCTGAAAATTTTATTGATGAGAATAGTGTACCAAAGCATGATCACAAAGGGTCTTCTAAAACTTATGTGGATGAAATACAATGCCTTATTGACAAGACCTCTGCTGTTGATCTTAATGCTTCTGCTGATGTTACTTGATTCGCAATTTTCTGCGCCTAGCTCAAAGGCGTTAAAGAAAAGCACTCTTGGGAGATAACCCAATGTTTTCTTTTCAGTACTTTTTCTTTTATTTGAGTCTTGGAAGTCATTACTACTGTAATGACCGCTCCTTATCTTGTTTATTTCGTTTTTGTGCCAAGAGAAGCCTCTAATTTGAGTGAGGTAAAGATTTGGGGATGTTGCTGTCCTAAAACTGTTTTCGGTGCTGCACCGTAAAAATTCGTATAAATTCTCTGTTTATCTTTTGGACCTGCGATTTCTTGTGCATATGCCCCAGGTTATATCCAAACTTTTGTTAGTTGAACACTTTTTGACTTGAGCAACAGAAAATCCCTCAAAAATTCGACCTTTTTCAGCTGTTCAGTTTTGACAGATTTCTGCCAATATTTGTGTTTGCCACTTTATCACTTTCTTTTGAGTTCTTTTGATCATGGAACTTTTGGGGAGGTTGCTACAGTAGTATTTGCTATATATGTGGTGGTTTTGAGTTGAAACCTGAAGCAAATATAGGGTTGATTATATGTTATGCTTGCACTAATGTTGCTAATAGAATTGTGTTTAGTTTTGTATGAAGGAAGTTTTCAAGTGTAGGGATTGGAGAATGATGAGATGAGTTGAAGAATGGACAAAAGCTCAAGCTTGGGGATGCCCATGCATCACCCCAAGAAATATCCAAGAAGTACAAGCGTCAAAGCTTGGGGATGCCCCCGAGGCACCCCTTCTTCATCGGCAAAAATCAGGTCACCTTTCAAAACACTATATTTTTATTGCTTCATGCACTATGTGTTTTTCTTGGAGCGTCAGTTGTTTTAGTTTTCTTAGTTGGTTTAGGTTGTTTATTTTCTGCAATAAATGGTTGGACCCCAACAAATTTCTTTTGGAGAAGTTGACTTGTTTTCATTTGCAAAGAATGCTTTAGTTTTCACTCTTATTAAAAATCGAGCGTTCTTCTTTTTCTGCTACTGCTTTTGGTTTTCGTTTTCGCCTTGATTTGCATTCAGATCTTGTCATATATTTTCATCAAGGTGTATTTTTGCCTCTGATCTTTATTGGTTTTCATCAAAAGAGGTGTTTATAAAAATTTCAAATGGTGTTGGAAAAGAGAAAAAGCTTTGTGCAAAATAGTGGTACAAGAAGGAGCTTGTGTAGACTGCGGCTTAGGCTTTTTCATGTCATGCTTTATGTCATTTTGATAGTATGCTTAGTGGTTTTGCTGTAGCATGACTTGTCTCAAATAACTGAGATTGCTTAATGAGCCTTTGAAAAAATCATGCGTTGTTTTTATTGTATGGAAGCATTATTTTGGTTTTCTCCTTGATGCTTTATCTGGGTTGACTTGGCGCATGCTCACACATGTTAGACTCTTACAAAGTCGCCAATAGCCTCCATGATCATTTAGTTTTTGACTTTTGATGCCATCTTATGCTTCTTTTAATGTCGCTTTGTCGCTTTGCATGATTATGGCCATTATTGCTCTCTTAGTTGGTCGCTCCCAGTCTTTTGCTAGCCCTCGCCTTGTACTGAGTATGAGCTCTACTCGTGCATCCAACTCCTAAAAGCCAAAGTTTTCCAAAGTGTCCACCATACATACCTACTAGCAATTTGCTATTCCAAGTAAATTTGACTTGCTTTTATTTTCTCTTCAAATTAAACTCTTACCAGTGTTATGCGAAATTTGGTCAGTAAAGCTCTCACGAACCGGAAGGCACACTTTACTTTTTCCTGTTCTTAAAAATTTGACATTGTGGTCTCTTATGTTGAGTTGTTATGCTTGCAAGTTGTAAGTTGGATTCTAGCCCATCCATGCTGTCATGGGCAAGCTTTCAACATTGCACATCTTAATTGAGTTGATATCGTGATCTTTTGTTTATGGATGCCCGCGGTGTGAAATGAATTGGGAATCTTGTGGGGATCATGGAGTTTGTATATGTGTTAGGGAAACACCGGGCCGCCAATCTAAGCCATGCATAATTCATGGTGGAAATTTGCAGCATACCCATGGTGAACATTCGACAACGCATCTCACAAAAAAAACTAAACAAAAGGCAAATAAAAGAGATGTCAAGGTGTTCATTGTCTGCTTGTCCTGTCATTTTGGTGTGGGCTTGTTCCATGTCATCGGGCATGGAGGTACCCCATTGGCGGTTCTCAATGATATGCATATACTTACAATGACAAGAGCCTTGCTTGGGACTCTAAGTAAAGTAGCATGAGGTTTGGGTACTCGTATTCACGGGGCACGAGGTTTTCAACTTATGATTTGTCAAGCATATGCATCATAATTGTTCTCGCATTAACTTTAACCATTCAAGATGCTTATGATGGGGGCAATGAGAGCTCAAAGCCGGTAAGTACCATAATTTTTGAAGGTTATAAAACTTGCAATCACTGCTTCCCTCTGCGAAGGGCCTTTCTTTTACTTTTATGTTGAGTCACCACCTTCTTTCTTTATGCACCATTAAGAGAGCATAGTTGTCATTCTTAGTGTGATATGCATTGTCCCAAAGTTCATTGATTGATTCATGATGATTGGTTTCACTTGTTCTTAAATTATTTGTATCTAGTCGCCCTCTTAAACTTTGAGGTGTCCTATGCATTTATGTTTTGCTCTCTTTGAAGGACAAGCTGAAAACCATTTGTATGTTTTTCCTTATGATTTGAACACACGTTTGACTTTCATTGTTTCATTTTCATGATCTTTTGTTTGTGTTCATTTGCATGTTTACAACATGGTTGCTAAGTTCTTATTGTCATGATTATATCTTCATGCCCATGTTTTAAGTTCTTATGATCCCAGCTCACAAATGCTTACATATATGATCAAGATTGTGTAGGTGCATGTCACCTCAAAAATTATTCTTTTGTTATCACTTACCTACTCGAGGACGAGCAGGAGTTAAGCTTGGGGACGCTTGATACGTCTCAAACGTATCTATAATTTTTGATGCTCCATGCTTGTTTTTACACCATTTGCCTATTGTTTCGTTACACTTAGTGGCACTTTGATGCATTTTCCGGAACTAACCTATTAACAAGTGCCACAGTGCCAGTTTCCTGTTTTCTGCGTATTTTGTGTTTCAGAAGTGATACACAGGAAATATTCTCGGAATTGGACGAAACAAGTTCTTGAAGTCTTATTTTTCCCGGAAGCTTCCAGAGATCCGAAGGAGAGACGGAGAGGGGCCACCAGGGCCCCACACATAGGGCTGGCGCGGCCAGGCCCCTGGCCGCGCCACCCATGTGTGAGGGAGCCTGGCTCCACCTCTGACATCACCCCTTTGCCTATAAAGACCCCCCGATGGAAAAAACCTAAAGACCCAATCAGATTTCCAGAACACATCACGATCCACCGCCACCGTCGACCCGAAGATCGGGAGGGTCCAGAAGCTCTTCCCGGCACCCTGCCGGAGAGGGGAATCGCCACCAGAGGTCTTCTTCATCGCCATGCTTGCCTCCGGAGCGATGAGTGAGTAGTCTACCTTGGACTATGGGTCCATAGCAGTAGCTAGATGGTTGTCTTCTCCACCATGTGCTTCATGTTTAGATCTCATGAGCTGCCCTACATGATTGAGATCACCGTTATGTAATTCTACATGTTTGGTTTGTTGGGATCCGATGAATATTGGTGTTTATGATTAAGTTGCTGTACTGAATTATATCTTTTGTTATCTCTATGTTGTTTATGATCTTGCATGCTCTCCGTTGTTAGTAGCTATCTTGGCCGAGTAGTTGCTAGTGACTCCAAGAGGGGGTATTTATGCTCGATAGTGGGTTCATGCCTCTGTTTCACCTGGGGGAGTGACAGAAACCTCTAAGGTGGTAGATGTGCTGTTGCTACTAGGGAGAAAACAACATTCATATGCTCAAGGGCATATGCT
Organism: Dactylis glomerata; assembly: GCA_007115705.1. Lineage (NCBI taxonomy): Eukaryota > Viridiplantae > Streptophyta > Magnoliopsida > Poales > Poaceae > Dactylis > Dactylis glomerata. The sequence continues at coordinate 1,731,013 of QXEO01000167.1, forward strand.
TTGTTTACATTACACACTTTGCTTAATGCAATTATCTGTTGTTCGCAACTTAATACTACTGGGGTGTTCGGATTGATATCCCCGGGAGTGAATTATTAGTCATAGATGCAGTTGGATGGCGGTCTATGTATTTTGTTGTAATGCCCAGAGTAAATCTCATAGTGATCTTCTTGACATATCACGTTTATCTTTATTCTATCAATTGCCCAACTGTAATTTGTTTACCCAACATGTGTTATTTTATCTATGGAGAGACACCACTAGTGAACTGTGGACCCCGGTCCTATTTACATCATATTGTTATCACCTGTTTACTTTACTCGCACTGTTTACTTTCTCGCACTGTTTACTTTACTCGCATACTATATCATTTTCCACTCGATACGCTCATAATCTTTGTTTCAAGCAAACCGGTGAGATTGACAACCTCATCGTAAGTTGGGAACAAAGTACTTGGTTGTGTTGTGTGCAGGTTCCACGTTGCTATTGGCCAAAGACGAGTCAACAAGTATCGTTAACGGCGCCCTTGTTGGAGTGTTATTAAGCCAGTCTGCATCACCTTCAGTCGTCGCTGTCTCTCCTCTCCTGATTGGTAAACCTTGGTATATTAACTGAGGGAAAACTAGCCGCTACACTCATCATACCTTCCTCTTGGGGTTCCCAATGGGCTGGTCATTCACCACGCACAAGGACTTACTGCTCCACGTCAACTACACGCTAGCAGCCTCTTTTCTGGCGCCATCACCAAGTAGCAGTGACTTCAATCTCCCCCACGCTTGGGCAATACTCTCTCCATCATGAGGCCAAAAATTATATATTTGATTCCGATCTTTATGAATCTCACTTGGAGGATAGAATTTGGAATAAAAGAGGGGTACAATTTCCTCCCAGCCAATAGATTGACCATCCTTTAGCAGCCTATACCATTCCGCGGCTCTGCCGTTTAGTGATAAAGAGAATAACTTTCTCTTAACCTGGCTTGATGAAATACCTGCACACTTGAACAACTCGCATAATTCATGTATAAAGAGTAAATGATCACCTGGATGGATAGTTCCATCTCCTGAATAGCAGTTATTCATAACACGTTCAACAATTTTCATAGGTATTTTAAAAGGATCTAATTGAGCAGGCGGCGGTTCATCAACTACCGTAATAGTGGCAGTAGTATTCCCAAATAGGGAACCAACTGGAGACTTCTCCATAGCAAAATAAAGTAAAAGATAGAAATAAAAACAATACTCACAATGAAAGTTACCTTTACCAATTCCACTCTTCAATAGCGCTTCACTCCCCGGCAACGGCGCCAGAAAATAGTCTTGATGACCCACAAGTATAAGGGGTGTATCATTGTACTTTTGATAAATAAGAGTGTCGAACCCAACAAGGAGCAGAAGGTGTTGACAAGCAGTTTTGATCAAGGATTCACTGTAAATACTAGCAAACGGGTTTTCAGGGGTATTTGGTAATGCACATAAATAAAGTACGAGTAAATAAAAGATAGTAATAATAATTGCTGCAAGTGGCACAATCCTTTCTAGAGCAAAGGACAAGCCGGTTGTGTAACTTCTGATTACCAAACGTTTTTGAGGACACACGGGAGTTTCTGTCGAGTGCTTTCACTTTATGCAGCTAAGTAATCTTCATTGGTTTGATAAGTGTTATGGGGGTGAACCTATGCTAGTGCACTACCCCAACTTGGACTAATACACACTTGTGATTATACCCCTTGCAAGCATCTGTAACTACAAGAAAGTAATTAAGATAAATCTAACCACAACCTTAAACTCTGAGATCCTACAACCCCTAGTGCAATGGTTTCCTAACGGGGGTTTAGGTTTCTGTCACTCCGGCAACCCCACAATTAGTAGCCAAATACACAATGCATCCCACTAGGCCCACAAAGGTGAAGTATCATGTAGTCAACGTTCACATGACACCACTAGTGAAATAGCACCACAACATATAAATATCAAACCATTAAATATTACTCAACATAGTTTCACTACTAGCATCTCGACTTCTCCCATGTCCTCAAGAACTAAATGAACTATTCACAAGACATCATATGGATCATGACCAGAGGTGAAATAATGGTAAATAACAATCTGAACATAAACCTTAATTCAACGGTTCCACTCAATAGCATCAACTAAAAGAGTAATCAACACCGGGAAAGTTTCCCCTAAGAATTGGACAAGATTCAACCCAAGATGTTACAGCGGGATGGTGTGGTGATGGTGAAGATGAAGGTGCTGATGATGATGGTGATGAAGATGATGATCCCGATGAGGCCCAGCTCGATGGTGATGACGATGGTGACAATCTCCCCTCTTCGGGGAAGGAATTTCCCCGATAGATTTCTGCCTGCCGGAGAGCTTTCCCTCTCTGTGTTTTCCACCCCACGGAGGCGACGGAGTCTATCTCTGATCCCCCTCTCATCTTAGATTTTCGAGGATGACGATATATGCGAGGGGGCACTGGCAGAAGTGGGCCAGGGTGGCCACACCACTGGATTGTGCGGCCAGGGGCTAGCCCGCGCCACCTGGTGGTGTGGGCCCCTGGCTGCTCCCCTCGCTCTCTCCTTCTGGCTACTTTTGTCTTCTGATGAAATATGAATTTCTGGGTATTCTCCAAGAATTGCTGATCTACAAAAAATTGGTGTCTTGACGGTCCTTTTTCCTGCAGAATCCTGACTCCGGCAACAAGTTCTCCAATAATCATCAAACATGCAAAAACAGAGGAAACAACATAAGTATCATCTCTAAATATGAAATATATCAATGAATAACAGTAAATTATGATATAAAATAGTGATGCAAAATGGACGTATCAGCCATGATGGGCATACCCAACATTATTATGTAACATGATGTTCATGTTACAATAATAAGAAATGTTGTGACCTAAATCCTTAGACCATGAGATCATATTTAATCACTACTTCCAGAGCAAGCTTTGATAGCATCAACTGTCACTCGGTAATACGGTGACTAAAAAGGTGTCTCTTGGGTTTCCAATGGAGTATGTTGAGGCGTATGGATCAAGAGCGGGATTTGCTCATCCGCGTGATGGAAGATACTCTGGGCCCACTCGGTGAGATTCATCTAATGTTGCAACATGTGACTAGGTCACGGGGATGTAATATCACAGGAACGAGTAAATAGAAATGTTGGTAACAAGATTGAACTGGGTATGGAGATATCAGGCTATCAAGTCTCAGATATTGCAAGTATCGCAGAAGCAAAGGGAATAGGACATCGACGTTTGCGGTAATGACAAAGTTCCTTCATGGGGAATACACAAGGATCATCACGGATGTCCAGATCCGATTGATGATCATTTACCAGAGAGGAGTCTCGGTAATGTCTGGAGTATTCCCGAACCATAGGTTAACACAATTTAGGGTGCGATGACATTAAGATGTTTCTGGAATTGTCAATGTGTTGACAGGAGGAAACCGGAAAAGTTCCGTGGAGATCCGAAAGTTGTTCGAAGGGTTCCGAAAGGAGTTTCAGAGCTACGGGGAATTAAATAAAGAAGTAATTGATATTAATTAATTAATATTAATAAACATTATTTAATTAATAAATAAAGGCAGCCCACCTATTTGGGTCCTCTCGGAAAGGAGAAGCCCATTAGGAGGCCGGCCAGGGCATGGGGCGCCATGGGCCAAGAGCCCAGGGCCTAGACGGCCAAGGGGGCTAGGGTTTTGGGGTAGGTGGCAGCCCTAGGGCATGCTCCTCCTAGCCCTAGCCGCTGGCCCCCCTAGATACCTTGGTGGGGGGGTGGGTAAAGTCTCCCCCATCCGCCTATATACCCCCCTAGAGGAGAGTTTGACACAAGTGGATTGAGGGAGTTACATGAAGAGCTCTCTTCTCCTCTCCCCTATGCGTCACCTCTCTTATTCTTGGCTCCACTCCCATGATTGGAGCTGTGCTAGTGAGTTAGAGGATACTCCACATACCGGACGCCGTCAGGCTGCCGGATCTCTAGTCCAAATACTTCTTCTTCCGCTGCTCTGCTATACCTGATCCGGAAGGAGCCAAGGTGCACCATACTTGTGCGAGTACTATGAGGTACTGCACGTGCAACACTATGTCGTTGTGCCGGTGTTGTCCCACTGGCGGCGTGGCGCCGAGGCACCATGGCATTGTTACGTCAAGATCTTCATGACCTTGAGGTCGGCTATGTCGTCTTCATCGTCAACACTTGTGCGGGAGCGTAATCCACGTGATCGGTCTACAAGGGTATGCACCGATCTTATCTGGGCTATTCGGGGTTCCGTAGGGAATAATTTTTTGTTATTTGCACCGAACCCCAACAGTGGTATCAGAGCCAATCTATGCGTAGTATGCTTATATGATTAGAACACATAGAAATATGTGGGCATTGATCCTCTCATTGTTACCCTTCCATGTGCATTCGTTTATATCTATGGCATAGTTGGATTGAAGTGGCCCGAATACCGACTTTATGCATTTCACATGAGGCTGGTCCCATGACTGACATACGGCTTGCACGGTATAAAAGTGGCTTGTCGGGTGTCTGTTTCTCCAACTATAGTGGATATGGTGTCTGCAATGGAGGGCCCTTAACGGGGAATCAAAAAAACAATCCGTTGATCAACATTGTGGTTTTATGTTCATAGGTAAGAAACGTTTCTTGTGTGAAATCCCTAGAAGCCACGTAAGACATGCAAAAGATAAAAGTAGAGCGTCTAACTTTGTTTTGCAGCGGGGCATGTGATGTGATATGGTCAATACGGTAATTTGTGTGACATTGCCGGAGGCTTCATGACGATGGCGCCGTGGACTTGGCGCCACACTAGTGCAAGGATGGAGATCATGCTGGAGGGCTCGATGGAGATCAAGCACGTCGATGAAGAACCATATCATATCACACATTATTTACATTTGATGTTATTGTGTGAATCTTATTCATGCTAGTATTTAGATACATGATGGTAGCATAGAATAAGATAATCCCTAATAAAATACCAAAGAAAATATGTTCTCCCTTAGTGAAGCAATCGCCACAAAGTTCTTAGTTATGAAGCCGGCCGTGACGATTGGGGCTAGACATATCGAAGTTTGCATAAGGCGTGGGTACAAGCAATGTATGTGTCACGCATACACTAAGGTTGTTTTGGCGAGCCCTAGTATGCGTAGACATGGCCTCGGGAACACAAGATTGAAAGATCGAGCATGGGTTACATGGATGATGTGATTGACATAAGTTCTGTCTACCTTTGAAATTATATCGCTTGGCCGTAATGATCGGGGCGGTATAGTGGATGAGGACTGTGTAATCACTAGAAAATTTTAGGGATATTTTTCTAAGAGGAGCTCATATTGTGCTCATATTAGGAACTCAGTTTTAATACCTTTGCAAATTTGTGTAGATGAATAGTCCACTTTCGTTTTAGTCCTTTTATGCATAAAGTAAAACTTAAAATTGATGGGTCAAGTTTATCTTTTATACCAACGCATGAGGATTTTCCAAAAAAGAAATGATTAGCTCTATGTGATAAAATAACTATTTAGGAGACGCATCAGGGGTTTTGTGAGCAAGAATGATAATAGTGATTATCGTGACCAAAGTGACAATTCAAGTCTATTACACCGTGCTTCATACCATGAAGTTTGAATTATGGGAGCGTTCTTCAAACACCAACTCATGTTTGATGGTTGTTGAAATTGAGGCTCTCTTGGCATCGCAAGACAAAATTATGAAGTATGGGTTAATGGACTAGTTCCTTTCAGTTGTGTTGGAAGCGAACATCTTCTTAAAGAGTCATACAGAAACCATGATAGGATTCATGAGTGCCACTCTGACTAAGTCTACTGAATCACAAGTGGATTTGCGATAGACGGGGTGTCGTGTTGACTTCCTCCCATCTACAAAGATATTGTCACATGCTATGCCATGCAAGGGGAATCGTTCACCTTCCATGGATTATGGACTCGATGGAGGAACGTGAAAGTAGATCCAATAGCAAGGGAAATTTTCAAACCTGAAAAGGTATATTTGATATACAAGTTATGAATGTTTAATGATAAACACTTATAGCAGATTTTGTGTATTCGACACAAGTTCTCATTTATTCAAAAACAGGAACTTCTGCGTAAGAATTGCATGAAGAATCTTATGGCGTGTGACAATGGAAATCAAGCTGTTGATGGCCATGAACACCATACCTCCACATTTATTATCAGGATTAGTGATAGAATAAATTTCAGGATCAACAATGGTTAAGGACCTTATTTGTGTGTCTTGCTTTTCACGAGACAAAGTTATGGTCACATTATGATTATGAATGCATTATTCTTGTTTATCCTTGATAATTATGTTATGAGCATTTATAAACATTGAACATAAATTATCCAAGCTAAATCATGAATTCATATTTTTTTGAAATGATATGACTTCATATTTAAATGACACTACTATTTGAAAGTTATACTTTATGATTAAGTACATATGAAATTTCATATTGATGAAATGTATTGTTTCTAAATGTTTTGATCATACAATATGAATCATGTTTCATTTGACGAAATGACTCAAACTCCGCGTTATGGAGAGTATGCCTAATTGTTGAGAAAATACGGATGATTTCAACATAGGAAAAGGGATTGTACTTAAATTGTTGATATTATATATGTCGATGTATAATATTCATACAAGTAGTGGATATCATTATTTCATATTCTTCATTAGAAATCCAAAGTGAATATTTGTATTTATGAGGTTTTGAATTAATTTGACGTGTTCAAAATATTTTGGAAATGAAGGAATAATTATAATTGAGTCCTTGTGATTTTGATCAAAGCACCAAGATTATAAGTTATGATTTGGTGTAAGAATTTGTAGAAGTCATTCTAACAAATAAACACCCGGAACACTTCAATATGTTTGTGTGTGTTATAAATCATAACTTGTTGGATATTATGTGATGCCAAATTATCTCCTATAGTGTTAGAATTATCTTTTAAGAGCGGTTCATTAAAATAGCAAACACTCATTTTAATAAATAGGAAGCCATAACAGTATATGAGTTATAGTATGATTCATAGAAACTTTTGAGTTATACATGATAATTTGAAATTGATATGAATAAATCTTTGTAGTGTGTCCCTATGTGTAATATGGACATGTCTTCCATACACCCAAGTGCGAATTGTATTGAAAAGTCTTGGTGCAATCTAGAGAAAGAGTATTCTCGGTAAGGGTGTTAAAAGGAAGAAAATAAAGGACCAAAACAGAGTTATTGAGTTTATCTTGATAATGTTAGAATAGCGCAACGGAATATGTTCCGAAGCAAAGGTCTACATTAGAGGAAAGAAAATTAATGATAAAGATCATATTTTTTAAAATTGAAGTCCTTTATTGAAGAAAATAGGATTTATGAATAATTTTGTGCCTGTTCGCAAAATATAATTCATGATTTACTTGTCATGTTATTGGAACAAGACATACCTACGAACTATGAAGAAAAGATGGTGGACCTAAATGCGAGAAATGACTTGGACTCATGAAATCCTATTAAGTAAAATAGTTACTTAATTCAAAGTTACATTTAGGATTGAAAAGTAAGAGTACTTCATCTTATGAAGTAATGTGTTACTAAAATCTTGCCAAACAATGCAAGATTGTAAGGAAGAAATGAAACTTCTAATGAGGACATAAAAGCACGATTTGTCACAAAAGTGTATTTTGACAAATTCAATAAGTTGACTACAACATGTAGTGATGCTTAAGTATTTTAGGTAATTAAAACCAATAGGTTGTCAAAATTGCAAGTTCTTAAAATTCGTTTAAGGAAATGCAGAGTTTTGAACCTTTTGGAAATTAATATCTCGCAACTAGAAATATCAATTTTATAAGAGATCAAAAGATTTTGGAATCGTCCGAAATATTGAGAAAATCTAAAATTTACATTAAACTGAGTGGGAGTTAAATTAAATAGTGTCTCGTCATTATATGTAAGAGACATATTTTTAAGTGGGAGCTATGAAAAGCTTTCTCAACTTATATGTGCCAGACATATTTTTGAGTAGGAGCTTGAATACATTCTTATATGTAGATGACATATTATGAATGGACTAGTTGGTATTAACAAATATTAATAAATGGTATTAATAGATAAATAAAAGACATTCAAATCTATTGAGATAGATTGATATGTTAAACAAAACATTAAGTCAGAATGTTTTCTTAGTCAAAATTTTGAGAGTCCAGAATGGAACAAGTCAGAGAGGAAGCTCTTGATGACTGAATGGCTAAGGGAAACATTGAGTTGGAACTCAACACAATAATAGTGGTTAATAGATGTGCCACGTTGTGAACAACATCTAAACCATATTATGTATACGACATAATGTGACCCAAGTTCTTGTATAGAAGAACGTGTTCTCGAATGATTTGAGAATTATTGAACAAAGGATAAAGTTTGAAGGAATAAGTTCTAGAACAATTTGAGAATCGTTGAACAAAAGTTCATCTTGATGTTCTAGGTAGAACTAAGGACATATTTCTAAAAAAAAGTAGGTTTGGCCGCATGTGCAAGTTTACCAGGTTCAGAAATTTACAAAATTAAAGGCTTAGATAAATGGAAGCATGGTTAGAAAATCGAAGTTGCACTTTGCACTTCTGATTGAATCTACATAAATTGAAAAGTTAGAGGCTACTTGAAAGTGGCAAGTATAATGTTATGGCCTAGAAAGGTTGTCTTCTAGATGAGTGTGTTTCTGGTGTGCATGGCGGCAGAGAAAGTTCCATTCGACTGATCTAATGCCATTACTAGAATACAAAGTCTCACTCTTCAGCCAAAAACACATATACACTTTAACGACATCATTCGATAATGGAATAATGTCAAACTGGTTGACAAGTTGCAAAGGATATAAAAGGTCTGAGTTGTACAGATCGTTGAAACACTCTCTCACGAGCAAGCATGATCAAGAACGCATATGACTAATATGATATCACGATTGAATGCAACTGGATTATTTGTACTCTAGTGCAAGTGGGAGACTAAAGGAATTATGCCCTAGAGGAAAATAATAAACGATTTATTTGCATATTCCAAAGAGTTCATAATAAGTTTAATACTGTGCTATAACTGTGTCGATCTGAAACACTAATACACGTGTGGTATTAAACAACCAGAGTCCCAAGTAAACCTCTATAGTAGCTCATTGGTCAACTGATGATCAGTTTCCAGACCATGTGACAAATACGTCACTTGACAACGAGGTTCATGCCATTGTATAAATGCCATGATGGACATACCCAACATTATTATGTAACACGATGTTCGTGTTACAATAATAAGAAATGTTGTGACCTAAATACTTAGACCGTGAGATCATATTTAATCACTACTTCCGGTGGAAGCTTTGATAGCATCAACTGTCACTCAGTAATACAATGACTGAAAAGGTGTCTCTTGGGTTTCCAATGGAGTGTGTTGAGCCGTATGGATCAAGAGCGGGATTTGCTCATCCTCGTGATGGAAGATACTCTGGGCCCACTTAGTGAGATTCATCTAATGTTGCAACATGTGACTAGGTCATGGGGATGTAATATCACGGGAACTAGTAAATAGCAATATCGGTAACAAGATTGAACTGGGTATGGAGATGCCACGCGATCAAGTGTCGGATATTTAAGTATCGCAGAAGCAAAGGGCATAGGACATCGACGTTTGCGGTAACGACAAAGTTCCTTCGTGGGGAATACACAGGGATCATCATGGATGTCTAGATCCGATTGATGATCATTTACCAGAGAGGAGCCTCGGTAATGTCTGGAGTATTCCCGAACCATAGGGTAACACAATTTAGGGTGCAATGACATTAAGATGTTTCTGGAATTGTCAATGTGTTGACAGGAGGAAACCGGAAAAGTTCCGCGGAGATCCGAAAGTTGTTCGGAGGATTCCGGAAGGAGTTTCAGAGCTATGGGGAATTAAATAAAGAATTAATTGATATTAATTAATAGATTAATATTAACTAGCAAAGTGTCCGTGCGTTGCAACGGAAGAAAACACATGATAGCCGCTAATGATCAGGCTACTAATCTCTTTCTTCTCTTGTTGGGCATATCGTGAGTCTTCAGATTAGGTGCATGATAGCTGACCTCACCGCAGCCCACGAAGCGATTGATCGTCACCTACTCATTCCCCCATCTGCTTCCCTAACGTCCATTCTAGGGTGTCTCAAGCCTAGCATCTCTGAAGAATAGAATATGTAATCCAACCCTTTAGCTTGCCAATGTCTCCATGGAAAGAGTTGCACCTTATCCATGACGTTCGGGCTTGCCATCGTTGTTTGCCTCGTCGACCATCGGCCGATTCGGCTCCAAGAAGATCTGCACGATGTTGTTGTCATCATGGATGGCCTCATCGACAACCAGCCGGTTCGTCTACTTCCTTTCAAGGATCACTGTAGATTAATCTTTCTTCCCGCTTGGACGTCCTACGTAGTTTTAAAATAATTTGGAAAGTTCTGTTACATATATCTCGATCTAAGTTTATATTTTGGGTTTCAAGGTGTATAATTGGTTTAAGTTAAACCTGATGTTGAAATGGTCTGATCATATCCAATTGGCAGTTCGGCACTAACCTGCAGGTACATATCAAAGGACGTTAAAGTCAAAACCATATTTTTGACAGTTGCGCTTACCGATTTGTGAGCTACAGCTAGCATGAAGTAACCATTGAAGTGAACCCACATCGAGTTGTACCTAGTACTTTATACTGTCTAGGATAACGTATGTACACCCTTACACATGAGACGGCAGCAGAATATGTTTCGTCAGACATGCGCATCTTGATTGCCATGTTCATGGAGCAACTACGCCGAAGCAACATCAATGGTATCAGCCTGCCGGCGGTGCTGCACCACCTGATGAGCAGCTCGCTGCCATACCATAACCACGCCATGGTCGACATTGCACACGCCGGCTGGACGCGCCTTTCGTGCACCTCAGGTCCGGCAAGGTCCAACAGTAGTCATTAGCAGACATTGCACAACGTCCTTTTCTCTTTCCTCCCGAGGACATCACCTCCGCCGCCTGCCAAAATCCGGCCACCATACAACGCCCCGGACAGATTCCTCGTGGCCGCCGCTATCCACATAGATTCCAGGCCAAGACCGGCCGACTTCCGGCCAAGAATGGCTGCACTATGCCGGCCCTGCCGCCTGCAGATCTTCACCGTGTCGGCGCCTCCATCGCCACGCCGTCGTCCTGGAGCACCACCACACACGCGGCGGCCATACCGAAACAACCTCACCATGTATGGAGCGCCGACAGCTCCGAATCCAGCCGGTGTCCTCCGCCTGTCCCGTCGAGCAGGATCGGAGATAGGGGATCGATCTGGTGGCTTAAACCTATTCATCGGCCATGGGATAAAGGGGAAACCGCAGCCACTATAGAAGAGGACCAGGCCGCAGCCACTACAGGGGAGGACCAGGCCAGTCCTTGCCATGGAAGCCCAGGCCGCGGACCATGCCGGCGCTGGCGGCTACGCCATCGAGAACATCGTCACGGAAGCCATCTCCGCGCGGTCCATGGTCTATGGTGTGGTGCCTGGCAACTTGGACTGCGGGTTGATACATATATTTCTGAGGGGCCAAAGCATTAAAGTTTCGCGATGTACGGACGTACATACGTACGAGTCGCATCCCCAGATTATTTGTAAAGAAAGATAAATAGTTTTAATTAATAAATAAAGGCAGCCCACCTATTTGGGCCCCCGGGAAGGAGAAGCCCATTAGGAGGCCGGCCAGGGCATGGGGCGCCATGGGCCAAGGACCCAGGGCTTTGTCGGCCAAGGGGACTAGGGTTTTGGGGTAGGTGGCAGCCCTAGGGCGTGATCCTCCCAGCCCTAGCCGCCCGCCCCCCTAGATGCCTTGGTGGGTGGGGGGGGGGTAAAGTCTCCCCGATCCACCTATATAAATGCCCCCTAGAGGAGAGTTTGACACAAGTGGATTGAGGGAGTTCCTTGAAAAGCTCTCCTCTCCCCTATGCGCAACCTCTCTTTCTCTCTTCTTCCTGGCTCCGCTGCCATGTTTGGAGCTGTGCCAGTGAGTTAGAGGATACTCCACATACCGGACACCGTCAGGCTGCCGGATCTCTAGTCCACATACTTTTTTTCCGCTGCTCTGCTCGGCTGGATCCGGAAGGAGTCATGGTGCGCCATACGTGTGTGAGTACTACGAGGTACTGCACGTACGGCACTATGTCATTGCGTCGGTGTTGTCATACTGGCATCGTGGCGCCGAGGCGCCGTGGCATTTTTACGTCAAGATCTTCACGACCTTGAGGTCGGCTACGTCGTCTTCATCGTCAACGATTGTGCGGGAGCGTAATCCTCGTGATCGGTCTATGATGGTACGTCACCGATCTTCAGTTAATCGTTACAATATTACTAGATTGATAGATCTGGCCAATTCGGGGTTCCGTAGGGAATAAATTTTTGTTATTTGCACCGAACCCCAACATTGATGAGGTTGGAGAAGCGTCTGGGGGCAACTCCGGCAGCGTTTCCCCTTACAATCTTCGCTAGAATAGCCTCTGTTTCTATATTTCATATTTCTCTGCCGCCTCCTCTCGGGAATGCCGAGGTATATGCGTTTTTTAGGTCAAGCTAAGCATCAGGAGATGAGGATGGACGACATCGGAGGCTCGAGCCTCAAACGAGACATAGTGGCGCAGTTAGGCCTAGGGCCCGCGCCACCCATGCTCATATGGGCCTCGTGTCCTCCCTCGTTGACTTCTTGTGCTCCAGAAGATTCTCGTGATAAAAATATTAACGCCCAAAAAATCTCAGGTCAATTTGAGTTCAGCAAGGTTACCGAAACGTAAAAATACACAAAACAGGGTTTTCCTATTCTGCAGAGTTATAACCAAAATAAGGGGGATCGATGGGAAATCCACATAAATCATTGCAAATCATGATTATAACGGAAATTCAACTCGGCTCCCATGTGTATATGCTCCCTATGTTAAAAAAACATATTTCAAAGTGTCAAAAAATTCAAAAGAAAAATTTCAAATGTACATCTCCAAAATCCATATGCCTTCATAAAGTTTCGCGACAAAACAATATTGCACGTGGTCGGTGTAAAAAAGACAAAATATGTACCATAAAATGTCTTGTTTTTAGCACCAAAATTTGTCTTTTCTACGTAGGCCAAACAACAAGTCGATTTTTCATGAATGACTTTGTGCACACACAACATGTGAAGACGTAAGTGTGAATTTTTTGTGTAATTTTTTTTAACATTTCAAAATGTGTCAAATATTACTTTCAAATAAAGAGAGCATATGCACCCGGGAGCTAAAACACCATACAACTAATAATATTATAATATATAGGAATATGCATCAATAAACTACAAAGTTCATGTATGTATTTTGCATACATCAACATCCCCAAGCTTTACCCATGCTCGTCCTCGAGTATGAAGGTGATAAAATCAAACTAGAACTTTGGAGTTTATTGCTTCTATGAAAATAACAAGTAGTACAAGTAGTAATACATATAATCAATGGTTCAATCTTTAATGAACAACAACAATCAAATGAGATATCAAGTGGTACTTATAATTCAACTCAATGATGTGCAACAATCAATAATAAAGTGCAAAAACTAATGAAAGTACTATGGACATTAAACATGCAAGTGCTTGTGCTTTGTGATACGTCTATTTTGCATCACTAAGTACTGGTACAACACAACATTTCACTCAACGCTGGGAAAATATCGTTTTGAAGTGTTGTATGGGTGTCAGGCGTGGCATTTCAGCATGCATAGTGGAGATGCTCCTGCCGGCACTGACCTGGTGCAATGGTTGTAGGAACGGGCTATTATGATCCCTATCATTAAGCAACATCTGGAATGTGCCCAGACCCGCATGACACATCAGGCAAACAAGAAGAGACTGGAACGTTCCTTAAAAATTGGTGATTGGGTTTACCCGCGGCTCCAATCATATGTGCAATAGTCTCTCATGCCACGTTCTTCTCACAAGCTCAACTTCCGTTACTTCGTACCATACCAAGTGATTCAGAAGGTAGGGAATGTCTCATGCAAACTCCAGCTACCTGAACACTCCAAGATCCATCATGTGGTCCATGTGTCACTCCTCAAAAAGGTGATCAAGCCCACGGATCAGGTAATGGGCGATATCCTAGTCTCCCTGATCAATCTTGCCAGCCAGGAGAAACCCTTGCAGATTGTGGAAGAGGGCATGATCAAACGAGGGTGCAAACTCCAGCCTCAGGTACGTGTGCAGCGGGACATTTTACCTGACATTTACAGCACCTGGGAGAACCTCTACTCCTTGGTCGATGCATTCCCGGACACACCAGCTTGGGGACAAGCTTCTCTTCGAGGGGAGGACACGCGACTAAAGATGGCCCAACAAGGAGCCTAGCCCAACAAGAAGCAGGCCGCGAACATCGAAGCAAAGGACATGGCCACACCAGCTACTTAGCGAGAGGAGGTGCGCATTTGTGGGCACCGAATTACTTGTAACCAAATCCTATCGGGATCTAAACCTATCCTCCTCCTTCTCTGATGAACTGAGTTCAACACCAAACTCATCAGCGTGGCGCTGATTGTATCGAACCTTGATGTTTATCCTTGCAATGCATCTGTAGTGGAGTGTGTAGCGTCACAGTCAATGAACACCATATGCAGGTCCTTCTTTTTCTCCTGGTATCTCTCCATAAGTTGTCGTACCAAGAAAATGGCTTCCATGGTCGTCCTCCAGGGCATGAAACCAAACTGATTTTTTGTCACGCTTGTCATTTGTCTTAAGCCATGCTCAATGAATCCCACCCATAGCTTTATTGTATGGCTCATCAGCTTAATTCCACGATAATTAGTACAACTCTGAACATCCCCTTGTTCTTGAAGATTGGTACTAATATACTCCGTCTCCACTCTTCGACATCTTGTTTGTCCAAAAAATGAGGTTAAAAAGTTTAGTTAGCCATAATATCACTATGTCTCTGAGGCCTCTCCACACCTCAATGTGTGTACAATCAGGGCCCATTGCATTTCCTCCTTTCATCCTTTTTAAAGCCTCCTTGATCTCAGACTCCTAGATTTGCCCCACAAAATGCCTGCTGGTATCATCAAAGGAGTCGCCGAGTTCAATGGTAGAGCTCTCGGTCTCCCCATTGAACATATTGTCAAAGTACTCCCATCATCTATGCTTAATCTCCTCGCCCTTCACCAGGAGTTGGTCTGCTCCATGCTTGATGCATTTCACTTGGTCAACATCCCTCGTCTTCCTCTCTCGAATATTGGCCATCTTATAGATATCCCTTTCGCCTTACTTTGTGTCTAAACGTTGGTATAGAGGCTGTCATACGCCCGACCCCATGCTTCACTCATAGCTCTCTCTCTAGCCTTCTTTTCCATCTTGTATTTTTCTGTGTTGTCTGCACTCCTATCAAAGTATAGGCGTTGGAAACAATCCTTCTTCTCCTTAATAGCCTTCTGGACCTCATCAGTCCACCACCATGTATCTTTAACTTCTCTTCTACTTCTTCTAGACACTCCAAACTCCCCTGAGGCCACCTTACAAATACAAGTCGCCATATTCATCCACATATTGTCTGCATCACCCTCTTCCTCCCAAGGGCCCTCCTTGATGACTCTCTCCTTGAATGCCTGAGCTACCCTTTGAGCTTCCACCACTTCGTTCTAGAGAAGTTGGCATGCTTCTCCCGCTGGACACGAATCCAAAAGCAGAAATCATACACCACAAGCTTATGCTGATGGACAACACTCTCTCTGGGTATCACCTTGCAATCTAGGCACACACTTCTGTCTTCTCTTCCCGAGAGGATGAAATCAATCTAGCTACAGTGTTGTCCACTACTAAAAGTCACTAGATGTGACTTTCTCTTTTCAAAGAGGGTGTTAGCTATGATTATGTCATAGGCTAGAGCAAAGCTTAAGCCATCTTCTCCCTCTTGATTCCTAATTCCATAGCCAAAGCTCCCATACACCCCCTCAAAACCTGTGTTGGATGCACCCACGTGGTCATTGAGGTCTCCTCCTATGAAGAGCTTTTTGCCACTCGATACACTCCTAACCAAGTCCTCGAGGCCTTCTTGGAACTCCCTCTTGGTCTTCTCATTGTGGCCTACTTGATGGGTATATGCGCTGATAACATTGTGAACTAAGTCCCCAAATACCAGCTTGACCAGGAAAATCTAGTCTCCACATCTCTTGACGTCTACCACTCCAAACTTGAGGCTCTCGTTGATCAAGATGCCTATCCCATTTTTTGTTTGTAGGCATCCCCATGTACCACAGCTTGAAGCCTATATCCTCCACCTCCATCGCCTTCTGTCCCTTCTATTTGGTTTCTTTAAACGCAAAGGATATCCACACCTCTCCACACCGCTGTATCAACTAGCTCCTGAAGCTTACCTGTCAGGACCCTACATTCCAGCTACCTAAGCGAATCCTCCTAGGCTTGGCTAGCTTCATTACTCTTCACACTTGTCGAGTCAAATGCAAAGACCCTTGCTCATTTTTCACTATACCCGGTCGTTGATGTAGCCTGGCACTTAGGATGCGACTACCTGATCCTCGTTCATTTGTCACCGTATCCAGATCAAGACATGGCGGGCCACCTAGGGGGTGATGGCCCGGCCCTTGCCCATTTGACACCACACCCGAGTTCCGGTGTGGTGCGTCGCTAAGAGGGTTACACTCAAATGATATTCTTTTACATTTCATCTCTATAAAAGTAGATGGATTTTTTACGTTAGCTCGCCAAGCCTATCACAACCCATGACCTTTACCCGGGCTTGAGCCGGCTATGTTGAGGCACGGAGTTCATAAGGTGATAATTTAATTTCACAAAATCTATTTCCTGCCCACGCACCGTCCGGTCTTACGCGGTGCTCACCTGTTTCTTCCGTCCGATGTCCACCGAGCGGGCTGGATGAAGCGGCGCTAAAATCCAAGGAAACGACACCCCGTCGCCCCCTTTATTTTTTAGTTGGCATGTTCAAATTTCGGTAGTCAAGCCGTGTTCTTCCCCCATTCCCCTTCCCTCCCCCTCGATGTCGTCCTCTTTGAGGCATCGCTCGATTCGCCGTCATTTCGGCTTGCCGCCGGCAAGCTTTTCGATGAACTCACTATCGCGGGCTCTTGGTGTGCGGGGTGAAGTTTTGGAGTAGTTCTGCCGGCGGTGAATTACGGATTGAAGCCCACGATGCCCATGCCCGTGAAGGGGGTGGATTCGGGGGCTGGGGTGCGGGTTCGCTGATCCGCGGGTCTGCGGAGGTCGTTCGTCACTGTAGGAGTGCCCGGAGACGATTCAACGGCTAGGAGTCTCGGGATCTACTTTCTGTAGGCAGGGGGGCATGATTCAAGAGGTGTCTGCGAAGTTCATCGGTGCCGTGGCTATGGTGAGTGCTTATCGATTCATCTACTTCTGTTTTTTCGTTGTTTGTGGCATGTGGTGGTCGAATGCGTTCTGTGGTGCTGCTCATTCCTGTTTTGCTCATCCTGTTTGTAGTTCTGGCATGCGGATTCTATAGTTTTTGCTAGAGATGCGTCAGTATGTTGTGCATGTAATTTATTCTGATTTGTTACACACGGGGTGGTGTAGTTT
This sequence comes from Dactylis glomerata, assembly GCA_007115705.1. Taxonomy (NCBI): domain Eukaryota; kingdom Viridiplantae; phylum Streptophyta; class Magnoliopsida; order Poales; family Poaceae; genus Dactylis; species Dactylis glomerata. Next base: position 1,748,673 of record QXEO01000167.1, read on the forward strand.
CGATGCAGCACATGTAATTTTCTACTGCAGATTTAGAACATGTAGCATACGTTTGAAATAGAGAACATGTATTTTATGCAGGTTAGAGCATGTAATTTTTGTGGCCTGGCATGCGGATTCTGTGTCATTTTTTTTAGGTATTCGCCAGTATGTTGTTCATGTAATTCATCCTGATTTGTTACCAATAGGTGATATAGTTTCGATGCAGCATATGTAATTCTCTACAGATTTTTAGAACACATAGCTTACGTGTGAAAGAGATCAGATTAGGACATGTATTTTTTGGCTAGGGAATGTAATTTTCTGCTGCAGATTAGTACATATAGCTTATTTTTTTAATGTGTAGCACACGTAATTTATGTTTAATAGAACATGTTATTTATGTGGAGCACATGTAATTTGTGTGAAGCACTTGAAGTAGCACATGTAATTTGTGTGCCGCACATGTATTTTTCATGATGAGTAGAACATGTGTTCTATGATGATTAGATCTTGTAATTTCTGTGGAGCACTTAGCACATGTAATTTATGAGCTGCACATGTATTTTCATGATGAGTATTACATGTGTTCTGTGATGAATTAGATGATGTAATTTCTGTGGAGCACTTGAAGTAGCACATGTAATTTATGAGCTGCACATGTATTTTCATGATGAGTATTACATGTGTTCTATGATGATTTAGATGATGTAATTTCTGTGGAGCACTTGAAGTAGCACATGTAATTTATGTTTTTTTTGGCTATAGCACATGTAATTTTTGGATTTAGATTAGCACACACAGCTTATTCTTGGAGTGGAACACATGTAATTTCATGGGTGTAATTAAAATTTATTTTTGACTTAAAATGATCTAAATGTACATATCTGTTTCACTTCATCTTTCCACAAGATGTACAAAAGTTGCAGAAACAATCGCGCACACCGAAGAGCGTGGCCAAGGCTGTACAATCAAAGTACAGTAAGTTGAGGCAAAAACTGAGGTTAAAGGACAGAGTTCATGGTAGTGGGCCGCAACTAGAGCCAGTGAAGAACCACCTGATGGGGAGGGAGGGAGGACAGAGTTCATGTTACTGTGCCGCAACAAGAGCCAGTTGAGGAGGGGGAAAAAGATACCGAAACAATGGATGTAAAGCAGAAAAACCAGGTAGCTTTTATATGTTAAGCTCTAGCTTTTGCACTCTGTCATTTTTTCCTCACATGATCAGTTTTCTGTTTACAATCCCTCATGATTCATTGGTTCTATGGCAGGGCAATCCTCTATTCAATCGGGCTTCTCCATTGGGTCTCACAAAAGTCTGTAGGGGGATGTCTCTGATACGTCTCAAACGTATCTATAATTTTTGATGCTCCATGCTTGTTTTTACACCATTTGCATATTGTTTCGTTACACTTAGTGGCATTTTTATACATTTTCCGGAACTAACCTATTAACAAGTGCCACAGTGCCAGTTTCCTGTTTTCTGCTGTTTTTGTGTTTCAGAAGTGATACACAGGAAATATTCTCGGAATTGGACGAAACAAGTTCCTGAAGTCATATTTCACCGGGGAGCTCCCAAACATCCGAAGACCTGACGGAGGGGGGCCACGTGGCCCCCACACACAGGGGCGGCGCGGCCTGGCCCCTGGCCGCGCCAGCCCCGTGTGAGGCCGCGTGGCTCCACCTCTGACAGCCCCCTTTCGCCTATATATACCCCCTGACGAGAAAAACCTAAGGCCCCGATCAGTTTTCCAGAATACATCGCGATCCGCCGCCGCCGTCGACCCGAAGATCGGGAGGGTCCAGAAGCTCTTCCCGGCACCCTGCCGGAGAGGGGAATCGCCACCGGAGGTCTTCTTCATCGCCATGCTTGCCTCCGGAGCGATGAGTGAGTAGTCTACCTTGGACTATGGGTCCATAGCAGTAGCTAGATGGTTGTCTTCTCCACCATGTGCTTCATGTTTAGATCTCATGAGCTGCCCTACATGATTGAGATCACTGTTATGTAATTCTATGATGTTGGTTTGTTGGGATCCGATGAATATTGGTGTTTATGATTAAGTTGCTGTACTGAATTATATCTTTTGTTATCTCTATGTTGTTTATGATCTTGCATGCTCTCCGTTGTTAGTAGCTATCTTGGCCGAGTAGTTGCTAGTGACTCCAAGAGGGGGTATTTATGCTCGATAGTGGGTTTATGCCTCTATTTCACCTGGGGGAGTGACAGAAACCTCTAAGGTGGTAGATGTGCTGTTGCTACTAGGGAGAAAACAACATTCATATGCTCAAGGGCATATGCTTTGTTTACATTACACACTTTGCTTAATGCAATTATCTGTTGTTTGCAACTTAATACTTTCGGGGTGTTCGGATGATATCCCTGGGGGTGGATTATTAGTCATAGATGCAGTTGGATGGCAGTCTATGTATTTTGTTGTAATGCCCAGAGTAAATCTCATAGTGATCTTCTTGACATATCACGTTATCTTTATTCTATCAATTGCCCAACTGTAATTTGTTTACCCAGCATGTTATTTATCTATGGAGAGACACCACTAGTGAACTGTGGACCCCGGTCCTATTTTAATCATATTGCAATCACCTGTTTACTTTTTCCGCACTGTTTACTTTACTCGCATATTACTATTGTTTTCCACTCGATACACTCATAACCTTTGTTTCAAGCAAACCGGTGAGATTGACAACCTCATCGCAAGTTGGGAGCAAAGTATTTGTCTGTGTGTGTGCAGGTTCCGCGTTGCTACTGGCCGAAGACGAGTCAACAAGTATCGTTAACGGCGCCCTTGTTGGAGTGTTATTAAGCCAGTCTGCATCACCTTCAGTTGTCACCGTCTCTCCTCTTCAAGATCGACATTAAACCTTGGTTTCTTAACTGAGGGAAAACTAGCCGCTACACTCATCATACCTTCCTCTTGGGGTTCCCAACGGGCTGGTCATTCACCACGCACAAGGACTTACTGCTCCCACGTCAACTAAACGCCACAGCTCTTTTCTGGCGCCATCACCGAGTAGCAGCCTCTTTTCTGGCGCCGTTGCCGGGGAAGAAGAGAAGACTTCTGCGAGGGGAGTTTTCACACACACGTTCTTTACTTTGTTATTGTTTTGCTTTACTTTATTTATTTTACCTGCATTGCTTTTTATCAAAAACCCAAAAAAATTAGAATCCTTGGTAGCTGTTTTTACTTGCTTGCTTTAGTTTACTATGTCTAGTTCCGTTGCTACTGCTATGTCCCCCGAGGACATGATTTTCACTTTTAAGCAAAAGGATGAGGAAAGTTTTAAGGAAGCTTGGTCTAGGATTTATGATTGGTATGAAAAAACTGAACCTAAAATGACTTTGAGTTTGCTTCTTAGTAGTTTTTACTTTGGACTTTCTCTTCGTTATAGATATGCTTTGGATGCTACTTCTGAAGGAGATTTCCTTCATAGTGATGGAGATCAAGCCTTCAATACTATAAAAAAGTTGATCACAATTTATAGCATGCCAACCTATTTTGATTCCTCTCTTGTGTGCATCTTTAATAGACTTAATACTCTTGAGGCTCGCACTGCTAGTTTGAATTCTTGCTACAATACTTTGCGCCAGCATTTTGATTATGTGCCAATAAATTCTGAACCTTCGAGTTGGAATCCTACAATAAAAATCACCATTAATGGTGAAACTTTTCATGCTCGTTGTGATATTATGTCTGAATTTTGTCTTATGCCAAAGAGTGTTTATGAATCTTTGAGCCTTTGGAAGCTTTCTGAGGGGGGAGAAGAAATTTCTCTTACTAACAATGCCACTATATTTCCCCTTGGAATTGCTGAAGGAGTCTTTACAAAAGTCCTAGGAAGAATGATATCTACTGATTATCTTGTTATTGAATGTGTAGGGAAAGGACAAATCACACTTGGAAGATCCCTCTTGAAGCTCTTGGGCGCCGTCATCGACGTGGGAAAAGGCAATATAACATTCACCACTTCACCTTGCAATAACCATGTCTTTCCTAAAATCAAGAGCAAAGGTAAGAAAGCAAGACGTAAGGCACGCGCTGATCCTAGCACTTCATCTATTGATATTACTTGATTCGCAATTTTCTGCGCCTAGCTCAAAGGCGTTAAAGAAAAGCACTCTTGGGAGATAACCCAATGTTTACTTTTTAGTACTTTTTCTTTTATTTGAGTCTTGGAAGTCATTACTACTGTAATGACCGCTCCTTATCTTGTTTATTTCGTTTTTGTGCCAAGAGAAGCCTCTAATTTGAGCGAGGTAAAGATTTGGGGTTATTGCTGTCCTGAAACTATTTTCGGTGCTGCACCGTAAAAATTCGTATAAATTCTCTGTTTATCTTTTGGACCTGCGATTTCTTGTGCATATGCCCCAGGTTATATCCAAACTTTTCTTAGTTGAACACTTTTTGATTTGAGCAACAGAAAATCCCTCAAAAATTCGTCCTTTGTCAGCTGTTCAGTTTTGACAGATTTCTGCCAATATTTGTTTTTGCCACTTTATTGCTTTCTTTTGAGTTCTTTTTGATCATGGAACTTTTTGGGAAGTTGCTACAGTAGTATATACTATATATGTGGTGGTTTTGAGTTTAAACCTGAAGCTAAAGGAGGTTGAATATATTTTATGCTTACACTAATGTTGCTAATAGAATTGTGTTTAGTTTTGTATGAAGGAAGTTTTCAAGTGTAGGGATTGGAGAATGATGAGATGAGTTGAAGAATGGACAAAAGCTCAAGCTTGGGGATGCCCATGCATCACCCCAAGAAATATCCAAGAAGTACAAGCGTCAAAACTTGGGGATGCCCCCGAGGCACCCCTTCTTCATCGGCAAAAATCAGGTCACCTTTCAAAACACTATATTTTTATTGTTTCATGCACTATGTGTTTTTCTTGGAGCGTCAGTTGTTTTAGTTTTCTTAGTTTGTTTAGTTTGTTTGTTTGCTGCAATAAATGGTTGGACCCCAACAAATTTCCTTTGGAGAAGTTGACTTGTTTTCATTTGCAAGGAATGCTCTAGTTTTCACTCTTATTCAAAATCAAGCATTCTACTTTTTCTGCTACTGCTTTTGGTTTTCGATTTCGCCTTGATATGCGCTCAGATCTTGTCATATCCTTTCATCAAGGTGTATTTTTGCCTCTGATCTTTATTGGTTTTCATCAAAAGAGGTACTTATAAAAGTTTCAAATGGTGTTGGAAAAGAGAAAAAGCTTTGTGCAAAATAGTGGTACAAGAAGGAGCTTATGTAGACTGCGGCTTAGGCTTTTTCATGTCATGCTTGCTGTCTTTTTGATAGTATGCTTAGTGGTTTTTCTGTAGCATGACTTGTCTCAAATAACTGAGATTGCTTAATGAGCCTTTGAAAAAATCATGCGTTGTTTTTATTGTATGGAAGCATTATTTTGGTTTTCTCCTTGATGCTTTATTTGGGTTGACTTGGTGCATGCTCACACATGTTAGACTCTTACAAAGTCGCCAATACCCTTCATGATCATTTAGTTTTTGACTTTTGATGCCATCTTATGCTTCTTTTAATGTCGCTTTGTCGCTTTGCATGATTATGGCCATTATTGCTCTCTTAGTTGGTCGCTCCCAGTCTTTTGCTAGCCCTCGCCTTGTACTGAGTATGAGCTCTACTCGTGCATCCAACTCCTAAAGACCAAAGTTTTCCATTGTGTCCACTATAAACTCCTATGCATGGTATTTGTAAGCCATTCCAAAGTAAATTCTCATGTGCTACCTTTCAAAAACCTTCAAAATACTTCTCGTTTTGTGACACTGTTTTCAGCTCATGGGGATGTAGTGGTCGGATTTGCTATCTTCCATATTGCTTATTCCAAAAAAAGGGAAAAAAGGCACTCCTCCAAAGAATGTGAATGTTGGTGGGCACCCGATGGAATCGGTTAGCCATGGTATGTGAAAGGAAAAAGGTGGGGAGGAGTGCCAAGCTTTATAAAAAGATCACAAAAGTGCCAATCTCTCTCTCAAAAACTTGCTTCATTTTTGTATGGAAGATAGTAAGAACCCCATTGCTAGTCGTTGACAAAAGCAACCACCTCTCAAAACCCAAGTTTTATCTCTGTTTTACAAATGAAAAGCTCTAGCACATGCTCAATCAATGCTTCCCTCTGTGAAGGGCCTTTCTTCTACTTTTATGTTGAGTCACCACCTTCTTTCTTTATGCACCATTAAGAGAGCATAGTTGTCATTCTTAGTGTGATATGCATTGTCCCAAAGTTCATTGATTGATTCATGATGATTGGTTTCACTTGTTCTTAAATTATTTGTATCTAGTCACCCTCTTAAACTTTGAGGTGTCCTATGCATTTATGTTTTGCTCTCTTTGAAGGACAAGCTGAAAACCAAGTGTATGTTTTTCCTTATGATTTGAACACACGTTTGACTTTCATTGTTTCATTATCATGATCTTTTGTTTGTGTTCATTTACATGTTTACAACATGGTTGCTAAGTTCTTATTGTCATGATTATATCTTTCATGCCCATGTTTAAGTTCTATTGATCCCAGCTCATCATTGTGTTATCGCCACATTTTGGCCAAATGAGGAGATGGGCCGTAATCAAGATGGGCTTGGAGGCTAGATCGGCCTTGCGCGTGGATTTGGGCTAATTGCCCGTGTATCTGTATATTATGATAGAGTACGTTTCGGTTTAAACAAGAGATAGAGTTGTTAGGTTTATTCCAAAGATAGAAAGTCTCCGGACTATAAATATGTACCTAGGGTTATTGAGAAAGGAGGACGACCACGTTCGCAACAAACACAATCTCGGCGCATCGCCACCCCTTGTTTCGAGGGTTTCTTTCAGGTAAGCGTCGTGCTGCCTAGATCGCATCTCGCGATCTAGGCAGCATCTGCTTATGTGTTATTTGGTGTTGCTCGTACTGAAGCCTTGTTGATGGCGAGTAATACTGTTATCATAGATCTGTTTGGGCTAGCATCAGTGCTTTTTGTTTCTGTTTGCTTAGTCATGCTGCCCCTAGAGATCTCGCTGCCTTTGCACCTATTTTGGGTGTAAGGGCAGCATCTTGCTTGATCTTTATTCAGTCGATTCAATCTGTCATAGTTGTTCCTTGTTCTCCAAGGATTAGTTTAATATCCGCATGGTCAGGCCTCACAAACGGGTTGAACGGTCCAGTAGTACGTAAGGATATGGTTTGCTAATTCGAGAGGAGTTGTTCCGGGAATTGACTCTACGTTGGTTTTTTGGCCTCCTCTAGGGTTAGTTTCTGTTATCTTTCGTATCTACCAGGCTCAATTACGTGTGGGATGTTCCAATTATGTGGTGAAAGCGTTAAACTGTCGTAGATCGATTTGACTTATATTGATAAAGCAAAACCCCATGTTATCGTAGATCCAATGCAGATCCATGGGACAATCGGCTACCTGAGCCGATTCACAGGGAAACCTGAGAGCCGATCGAGGCTCGTATTTAATGTTTACATGTCTGCCATGCAGGAAACCAATCGAAGCAATCCATCACCTTCCTGATCAGGTATAGGTCAGGTGGCACGCCCTTGCATCAGCCAGGACGTGTGCCGGAGTTTTGCGGGCCGTTGACCGAGGGACCAGGGCCCACCAGCAGCTCTGGGAGCCTCCCGGCTCTTCGTGTTGCTCGTCGCTGCTCGCCGGTGGGTTTTGACAGGCAACACATTCTGGCACGCCCGGTGGGACCCTCAACAACATCTGCATCAACATCTGACGCTGCGATGGGGGACAGACCAATCACGTACGACGATCTGTCTGATGAGCACAAGAAGAGGTATGATGATATCAAAGCTCTCTTCGAAGCCGATCTCATCGGCTCTTTTGAAAGGACCCGTAAGCATGGCATCAGGTGGAAAGGGTTCTCACCCGAAGGCGCTCTCGATGAGGTGGATCTGTCTGTTCCTTCAGAGGATCGCACCAGAGCTCTGCGACAGGAAGTCAATTACATGGTGGCTCATTCTCTTCACCGCCATTCTGAGAGCCTGGTGAACGCTTTCGAGCGCGTCGCGGTTCGCGTGGTTCAGGAGATCATGAAACATCAGTACTCTCCGTCGGGGCCTACCCTAGGGACTCACCAGGGAGAAAGACCGCTCCAGACCAGGCCACAGCTACCATTCACGCTTGCAGCTCCGGAGCCACCGGGGTCACCGGCGTACGTCGTCTACAAGATTGGAGGCGATCCTGGCGATTACCAATTCCTGTCTGAGCCACCTAAAGAAATCCCACATGGATATGTGTGCACATACGTGCCGGACTGCAACAGCCTGACGCGCACGAACCAGATTGCAACCGCAGGGATTTCTGGGGCAGGTGTTTCTGGAGTAGGGATTTCGGGAGCAGGGATGTCCGGGATGGACGCTGATAAACAGGCGTGGCTAGCTAAGTATGCCACCGGAACGAGTCATGAGAATTTAGCCCCTGCAGCTCAAACGGTGGAGCAAATCAGTACCATCTTGAGAGACCAGTTCGGCTTCGTGCCGAAGAGGAGAACAATCGGCTATTCCAAGCCGTACCCCAACGAGTATGATCTGATTCCGCTTCCACCCAAGTATCGGCTCCCTGAGTTCTCAAAATTTAATGGTTCAGAAGGGTCTAGCTCGATCGAGCACGTGAGCCGATATTTGGCACAGTTAGGCATGATTTCAGCATCGGATCAGTTACGCGTAAGGTTCTTTGCGCAATCTCTGACAGGACCAGCTTTTGGGTGGTACACCTCGTTGCCACCAGATTCGATCCGGACCTGGAAGCAGCTGGAAGAACAGTTCCATATTCAGTATCATTCAGAAGCTACCGAGGCTGGCATTGCCGATCTGGCACAGGTGCGGCAGAAGCGGGGAGAAACGGTAGCCGAGTATATTCAGCGTTTCAGGACTGTCAAGAACCGATGTTATTCGGCTCGTTTAACTGAGAAAGAAGCAGTCGAGCTGGCCGTGTTGGGTCTCTCAGCACCGATCAAGGATCTGGCTTTCCAAGTAGAATACAATTCACTGGCGCACATGGTCCAGAAACTGACAATGTATGAGCAGCGCCACCCTGAGTTGTACCAAGACAAGTTCAAACGTCCGATAGGCATGGTCGATACAGAAGAAGAGGATCTTGTAGAAGACCAGGAGATAGCCGTGGCTGAATGGGCTCGGAGGGCAGATCCTGTGTCCTGCAAATGGGTGAAACAGCAAGGGCCTGCAAAAGGGTTCGACTTCGATGTAAGCAAAGCTGAGCAGATATTCGATTTACTGCTGAAGGAAAAGCAGCTGAAGTTACCCGAAGGCCATAAAATCCCTACGGCGCAAGAGATGAACGGGAGATCATACTGCAAGTGGCATCACTCGTTCACCCACACCACCAATGATTGCAAGGAGCTACGTCGGCAGATCCAAACGGCGATAGAACAGGGCCGTCTGATCCTTGGGCAGTTCGCCATGAAAGTAGACACAAACCCGTTTCCTGGCATCAACATGGTAGAGCACAGCCACTCCACGAGGCGTCAGCTAGATTTCTCGTTCGATATTAACATGGCAGGGCCTGTGTACCACCATGCCAAGTATAAGGAGGAAAGCGGCCACTCCCGGGGCAAAGGAAAGGAAGAGGCCGGTCCACTCGACCGGCCCCGTTATGATGATAGGCGGTATATAACCGAGGAACAAGTGAAAAGCGTGCGATATCAGAAGCCACACTCCACGCATCTCCTTAACAAGTATGAGCGTCAGTATGACCGACGTCGGCAGTACGACAGAGATGATGAAGGAGATCGTTGGACCGACGCATACGATGGGAGATACCGTCGGCATGATAGAGATGATGAAGAATATGAGCACCGCGCTAGGGGAAGGTCAAAGGAAAAGGAAGGCGTGGATAAACATTGGGATTGTCCTTTCTTCAAGTACTGTTGGGATGCGGGAATGAGCCGATTGCCTACAGTCGACAACTGCCCGGAATGTGGACAGCAGAAGGATGACACAGGTCCAGTTTCAGTGTTCAAGCGTCTAGGGCCTCTCCGGCCTCAAAACGGACAAGGGGAGTCATCTCGAGCAAAAGATCTCGAGGAGTCAGAGGATGAAGAAGAAGATAGATATCACCGGCCAAGGTGGTGTCCCGATGGACTCAGACACTCCCAAAAGCGTAGAGTTCAGCGGCTACGTAGCTTGGAGGAAGCCGAAGCGCAGTACCTCCACACTTTAAGGAAAGCCCGGCCTGATCTGGCCGTGAAAATTCAGCAAACCTTGGAGACGGAGGCCCGTCCAAAAAGGAAAGAGTGGCGCCCCAAACCAGTAAAAGCCGATGCGAAGACATCGGCTGACACAAACATGGTGTTCATACTTCCGTCAGAGTTTTGCGCTCCAGGAACCGAAGAACTACCAGTGGCACAGTTTGACTGCGGCCCACGGCCGGTCATCTTTGAAAAGCCACAGGAGAAGAGCTACAAACATCTGAAAGCCCTGTACCTGAGAGGTTATATCAATGGGCAGCCTGTCCGCAAGATGTTGGTTGACACCGGAGCGGCAGTCAATATAATGCCATACTCCATGCTGCGGCGTTTGGGACACTCCACTGCAGATCTGATCAAAACCAACGTCACGTTAAGCGACTTCAACGGCCAAGCTTCAGAAACGCAAGGCGTTCTGAACGTGGATCTGACCGTGGGTAGAAAAACCATCCCTACGTCGTTCTTCATTGTTGACAGCAAAAGCACCTACGCCGTCTTGCTGGGAAGGGATTGGATTCACGCTAACTGCTGCATTCCATCCACGATGCACCAATGCCTGATACAGTGGGATGGAGATGAAGTGGAGGTCATTCATGCAGATGATTCGATCGAGATCTCAATAGCTGGCATGAACATTTGGGACGCAGAAGACCAAGAGCCGATCTCTAGAGTCAGTCTAGACGGCTGTGAGCGCATTGAAGCTACAAAAAACGGGGTGAGGCTGGTCTTATCCACTGGCCTGACAGAGTAGCAAAGCCCACGATTGTGCGTGGTAAGGCCGATCCCTGCGATCGGCCACAAAAAATAAAAAGCAGTGATCTTACGACAAGCATGTCATGTAGTCGTAGTAGGGAGATTCCCTACCATTGTAGAGCACAAATAAGTTGTAAACCTTCCTTGAGTAATGCAATCAAAAAGGGGGCCGATTCCGGCAATCGGCCCAAATTATCTTTGTTATCCTCACCAAACTTTTGGCCGGTGTTCAGCATCGATTTAGCAGGTGACGGAAAGCTGGGGTATGGGTTTACATCCGCTGATGAGCTAGAGGAGATTGACATCGGTCCTGGGGATAAGCCACGACCGACATTTATCAGCAAAAAGTTAGAGCCGAATCTGCGGGGTCCGATGATAGCTTTGTTGAAAGAATATCCAGATTGCTTTGCCTGGGACTATACGGAGATGCCCGGGTTAGACAGGAGCATCATTGAGCATCGGCTCCCGCTTAAAAAAGGGTTTCGGCCATTCCAGCAGCGAGCACGACAGATGAAGGCCGAAATTTTAGAGGAAGTCAAGAAAGAGATCGAGAAAATGTTGAAAGCTGGGTTCATCAGGCCATGCAGGTATGCTGAGTGGATTTCTAGTATCGTACCTGTAGAGAAAAAGGATGGCCGATGGCGTGTTGCCATAGATTTTCGGGATCTCAATAGAGCCACTCCAAAGGATGAATATCCGATGCCGGTAGCAGAGACATTGATCAACGCAGCTGCTGGTCATAAGGTCTTGAGCTTTATGGATGGCAATGCCGGTTACAATCAAATTTTTATGGCTCCAGAAGATATACACAAGACTGCGTTCAGAGTCCCAGGTTCGGTGGGGTTGTTCGAATATGTAGTCATGACATTTGGACTGAAGAATGCCGGCGCCACATACCAAAGAGCCATGAATTACATTTTCCATGATCTGATCGGCAAGCTGGTGGAGATTTATATCGATGACGTGGTAGTCAAGTCTGCTTCAGTACAAGGACACTTGGACGATCTGCGATGCGTCCTGGACCGAACCAGAAAATTCGGGCTACGGATGAATCCAAAGAAGTGTGCCTTCGGTGTGACGGCCGGTCAGTTCTTGGGTTTCTTGGTCCATGAACGCGGAATTGAGATCGGCCTGAAAAGTCAGGAGGCAGTGCGAACAATGAAGCCACCTACCACGAAGAAAGAACTGCAGTGTCTCATCGGCAAAATCAACTTCGTCAGAAGGTTCATCTCCAATCTGTCAGGAAGAATAGAGCCGTTCATGGGACTGGTGAAAATTAAATCTGATGAGGAGTTCCGCTGGGGGACAGAACAACAACGAGCCTTCGACGAGATCAAAGAATATCTAACGAAGCCGCCAGTGTTGGTTCCACCGCAGCAGGATAGGCTGTTCTACATTTACTTGTCGGTGGCTGACACGTCCATCGCCTCGGTGGTGGTGCAAGTTTATGATGGTCTGGAGCGAGTTGTGTTTTACATCAGCAGAAGGATGCTGGATGCAGAGACGAGATATCCTGAGATCGAGAAGTTATGCCTCTGCCTATTTTTCACCTGCACCAAGCTGCGACACATCTTGCTGTCGGCAGAGATTATCATCATATGCAAATCAGATGTCATAAAACATATGCTGTCGGCTCCTGTGTTGAAAGGCCGACTCGGCAAATGGATGTTTGCATTATCGGAATTTGATATCCGGTATCAACCCGCCAAAGCGGTTAAGGGACAAGCGTTGGCCGATCTTATTGCTGAACGAATCAACACTGATATAGCAGCACTGTATGTACGTGCATGGGCTATGTTTTTCGATGGATCGGCTTGTGATGATGGTTGCGGCATCGGCATTCTACTCGTGTCGCCCCGGGGGGCAACATATTCCTTCTCCATCAGGCTATCTACCCCTTGCACCAACAATGTCGCTGAGTATGAGGCAATACGCAAGGGAATGGAGTTGCTCATTGAAGCCGGAGCAGAAGCAGTGGAACTTTTTGGAGACTCCAAATTGGTGATTTCCCAACTCACGGACGAATACAAGTGTGAGAGCGAGTCACTCTTCCCATTATGGTTGCAATGCCGTGAGCTGATGGCACAGTTCAGGTATCTAAACTTTAACTGGATCCCGCGGTCGCAGAATACCGAGGCGAATGATCTCGCACAAATGGCTTCAGGCTACAAGGACATAGCAGATGGAACTGATGTTCAGGTACAGTTCCTGGAGGCGGACGACTGGAGAGCCGATATCTTCAATTACTTGAAAGATTCGGCTCGGGGGGCACCTAAACGGATAAGGTACAAGGCCATGAAGTATGTGCTTATTGGGGGTGACATGTTCTACAGGACTTTGGAAGGGTTACTGCTCAAATGTCTGGGGCCAGCCGAGGCAAATCGGCTTCTACACGAGGTACACGAAGGCGCCTGTGGAACTCACCAATCGGCTCACAAGATGAAATGGTTGATCAGGCGATCAGGGTTTTATTGGCCCACCATGCTTGAGGACTGTTTTAAGTACTATAAAGGGTGTCAAGCATGTCAGAAATTCGGGAAGATTCAGATGGTACCTGCATCAGCGATGAACCCCATCATCAAGCCTTGGCCATTCCGAGGTTGGGGCATGGATATGATTGGCAAGATCAACCCTCCATCAAGCAAAGGCCACATGTGGATTTTGGCCATTACGGATTATTTCACTAAATGGGTGGAAGCCGTCCCTATGAAGTCAGTAAACTCGAAGGATGTTATCAATTTCGTGAAAGAACATGTCATTCATAGATTCGGGATTCCCCAAACTATCACGACCGATGGAGGTTCGGTCTTCATTTCTCACGAGTTTAGAGAGTTCTGCGAGGACACGGGAATTAAGCTGATCCGATCATCTCCATATTATGCTCAAGCAAATGGGCAAGCTGAAGCGTCCAATCAGAGCCTTATCAAGCTGATCAAGAGAAAAATCGACGAGCACCCTAGGCGTTGGCACGAGGTTTTGTCAGAAGCTTTGTGGGCTTATCGCAAGTCTATGGACAAGAAGCCGTATTGCCATGGGAGATTACGGCTGGATCGAGACGTGTCACTTTTCAGAACGATCTAACAACTGAAGAATATGCAGCCCTGATGAGTGACAGTGTTGAGGATTTAACTGAACTTAGGCTGTGGTCGCTTGAGAAAATTAAAGAGAACAAAGCCAAGGTAGCTCGTGCATATAATAAGAAGGTGAGACCAAAGGAGTTCCACGTTGGTGATCTGGTATGGGAAGCTGTATTGCCATTGGGAACTAAGGATGCAGCATACGGTAAATGGTCTCCAAATTGGCACGGGCCATACAGGGTTGACCAAGTTTTAAGGGGCAACGCGTACATGCTTGAGGAGCTGGACGGTGTGAAATTCCCAGTGGCTGTCAACGGTCAGCATCTCAAGAAATATTTCCCAAGCATGTGGGATGATGGACAGTGAAATATGGGGGCCGATACATGAAATCGGCCAGTAAAAAAAGATGATGAACAGTGAAATGTGGGGGCCGATACATGAAATCGGCCAAATAAAAAAAATGCACAACCATCGACTCTCGAGGTTCAGACTGTTACGAGCAGGTGTCAGGTTACATGAATAAGCTACTGAAGGAATGCCTCGAAGGCACGGAGGGCATCAGCACGGACACGATCCACCTCGGCGATCTCGGCTACGTCATCATTGTCCTTGCCCGTCACTAGCTGCTTGCTCAGGGCACGTATTTCTGCCAGATCAGTCTTCAGTTGAGCTTTGAGGCCTTCTGCTTCGTCTTGGGAGCGGGCGATGAATGCTTCATTGTCATGAATGAGCTTTTTAGTCGCCCGGACCTTCTCTTCGAGATCTTCCAATTCCTTTTTTAAGGATGCAAGCTCGGCGGTGCTGACAGAGGTGTCAGTTTTGGCATCCAGAGACGCCTTTTTCTCATTGAGCCGCTGACATTTGGCTGCAATATCGGCCTTCAGTGGGAGTTGGGCGTGGCGTAGATTGATCCTCTCACGAGCCAACTTCACCCTTGACCCGTAGAAAGATAGAGTCACAACTGGCCAAAGCTTCACCTGCAATGCTACCGGGAGTTGGTCCTTGATTTCGTCAAGAATACTCTTCACCTCTTCAGAACCCTCGACCAACCTCTCGATTGGGGAGGACAGCAAGGCTTTAAGACGCTGGAATTGAGGTAGAACAGCGCTTGCTCGTGGTTCATCGTTGGCGGCAGAGGGAGCTGGTTCGATGGATTCAGGGTCGAACGTCAGCAAGCCTGAGATATCACAACCCTGGCAGGCAGAAGTGGCGTCAGTATACGTCAAACAGGGAAGGATGAGTCGAAAGAAGCGAACATACCTCTCCTGAGATCAGGGGGAAAGCCGACGGCGAGACAATCGGCTCGTGTGTTGTTGCTGAGGGCTTGGCCAGATTGGCAACCGTTTCATCTACACCTTCAGGGATTACTAGATCCAGGCTTGCGGAAGACATCGGCACTTCCCCGACTTTCCCACTAGGAGTGTCCTTCGTCTGCATGAAAGGTGCTTAGCCGATGTGAATAGCAATGAATCGGCATAAAAAGGAGTGGTAAGAGTATGGAGGATAATTACTTTCGAAGCCTCCTGGCTCGAAGAAGAAGTTTGCAGTCCCTTGCGAGCCCTCTTGGGGCTCACAGCTTGCCCCGCCTCGACTGCTGCTCGGGGGGCAACAGGTTCAGGAACATGCCTTTTCCTGGAAGCCGATGGTGGCACATCTGGCTGGCTCGGTGTGGTGGTTCTCTCAGAGTCTGCTGAGCTCGAATCTCCTCGATTGGATTGTGTTTCCTCGTTGGAGGTGTCTTCGATGGAGACCTGTAAGAAAGGGAGAGTTGGTAAGCACGAGCATGTTTACAAAGATAAATGAGATCAACCAAGGCATGAATCAGCGTACGTGCGAGCTTTCTGGAGAAGGGCTCCGGCGCCTCGAAGTTTTCTTGGCCACTATCTTCCTCACCGCCGTTCTTGTTTTAGTCGGAACTCGGGAGGCAGCTGACCCGGAAGTTGCTTGGCTCTTGGAAGCCGATTTTGGTGATATCGGCTGGTTCTGCATCACGACCTGTTTCAAAGGTGGCGAGTTTTTGCAGAAAAGGACCACAGGAGCTGGTGGGAGGAATTCGAAGGGGGAGCCATCCTCGTTGGTAGGTTCTGGACCATCTTGTTGCTGCAAGGAGACAGAGCAGGATATTAAAAGAATCGTCGTGAGCTGCATCAAGAAAATTTATAAGTAGCAGTACCTGTTCTAAGGGGATGTCATATTCAGCATCGAGCTGTTCCAGCAATGGTCCCAGAGCTCTCCTGAAGGCATGAGTCTTCCACATCGACCACCAGTTCTCAAAACCATCGGTTGATGAAGCGAAGGTGAGGTTGTTAGGAATTGGGATGGTCAGAGCATCGAAGAAAGAATAACACCTCTGACTGGTGAGAGAATCGGGCAGGTCAGCTCTGCTCTCTGTGAGGTGGTGGAGAAAGAAATGAGGAGGTACTTGCCCAAGGCCAAATTGCCGAGCTGCTACGACTGGCTGGTAAAACTCGTATCCAGGCTTGATTATTCTGTTGGATGTGCTCATGCCAACTGGGAGGAAGCAGGGACGGATCACGGTGGAGAATAGCTGCCGAGTGCTAGTGTCATCGGCAAAGTTGTCCAGCCTGAAGGAGATTGGATTTTCAAAATTTTCCGATTCCTCCGTGTAAGGAAAGAAGATAGGATTGTCCAGGCCTTGGAAGAAAATGCTGAACCACTTGGATGCTTCATGAGGGATCAGTTTACTACCTGGCAGGCTATACAGAGCTTGGCCGTAGCTGGTGCATCGGATCTGCTTCCCTTTGGCATCTGGAAAGGTGCAACTTGCCAAAAGGGGGAAGTTTGGGATATGGTTTTGAAAATACAGCTGAGCCCATAGTTGAATAAACCACCAAGGACCTCCTGTTTTGACTGCTATGTGGGAGGATAGTTTGACAGACATCAACTGGAGATATCGATAGACTTCTCCAAGGAACAGTTTGCCAATGCCAAGTTGAGTGCCTCTGGCAAGTTCGTAGGCCAAGGGAAGATAATTCTTGGTTGGAGCAAGGGAAGGGCCACAGAATATGAAATGTTCCAGCCAGAAATTGAGGAAGGCCGTGTGTTCTTTCTCTGTGACAGGGCCTTTAGTTTTCATGTGGCTTCGAAGATAAGCACCCCAGTTCGTGCAGTCTGTTTTGGAAGAAAGCTTGAAAGGGACTTTTGGCAGCATAAAAGCAGAGGGGCTGGGTGATGTGACGTCCAGACCAGTAATCATCACCACGTCTAACAGAGTTGGTGTCATGGGGCCATGACCGAACATGAAGCAGTTCAGAGCATCAGACCAGAAATAGCCGATGGTTTTTAGAAGATTTTCATGTTTCTCAAGGGGAGACAATGACAAAGACAAGGCATCGGCTATTCCCGTGGTTTCCCATTGGGATTGGTAAGTTTTGGCTACCCTACTGTACCAAGAAACCCAATATTCGGGAGGATTAGGCCAGGCTCGTAAGCAGTCGGCCCAAGAATCCAAATCTAAGTTTTGGCTTACGAAGGGGATTCTGTTTGCCTCGCAAGAGATCAGATGGGCAGGACTAGATTCTGTACGGGGGCCAAGGCAGAGAGAATTTGGGAGAGAAGGATGCGGCAGCAGAATGTCTGAAACCTAAAATTTCAATGATGGGATAAAGCATTAATTCAGGTGTTTGCTATTAATTCTAGCACCGTGCTCGGTTTGCGAGGAACAGTTAAGGATTACCTTCAGGCCGGAGACTGCTGTGTTGGCGCTGGACGATTCTGCCATCTATATTCGCCGGCGGAGATGGATCTATGCGGTGGGGAATCTAGGGTTCGTGTCGCCGTGAGCCCGGTTTGTTCAATGAGGCAATTGGAGGTCTGAGTTAGCCTTTTTGAAGATGGTTGCAGGTTACCGTTGAAATTGGAAAGTGACCGCTCAGACTTGTCTAAATAAGCGACCGAGTTTGACCTTGCCAACGTTTGTGGGAAAAGCCGATGTGTTGCCATCGGCTCTTTGGGCTTTGACTTGGTTGATCGTATCAAACGTTGTATGGTGAAAGCCGATTCGTTACTATCGGCTTTTGGAACGTTGACCTATTTGACTATCGGCAAAATCAAATTGGGGAGAAGCAAGCTTTGTTGATTCCAAAGATGGTTGTTTACAATGAAGCCGATTGCTTACAAAATGGGGATCTACTACTAGTACTACTACTTCCTAATCTAAAAGGCGGCGTCGTCGTCATCGCCGTTGCCATTGCCGCCGCCGTCTTCGCTATCATCGGCGCTGCTGCCGGCGTGGTCCTCACCGCTGCTGCTGAAGTTGTCAGCGGGGGCCTCCTCGTCCTCGTCGTCGTCGTCGGTGTCCTCGCTGGACCCGGCGCGGAAGCGCTTCACCGGCGGGTACTCGTCGGAGGAGGTGTCCTCCTCTGCTTCTTCCTCCTCATCGGAAGAGCCGATGTCCTCGCCCCAGGACATGGCGTCGTCGGCGCTCTCCGCCTCCAGTTCCCCGTCGACGAGGAGTTGGAGGTCTTCCTCGCCGTCGGTCATGGACTCGTCGTCCTCTGACTGGGCGGCGAAGTCCCAGTCTCTCTCGTCCCACCATTGTGGGGCGAGAGCTTCGTACGCCGCCATTGGCGGGTGCTCCGGCGTCGGCTCCCGGTTAACAGAGTCGGAGGATTGGAAGGAGAGGCCGGAGGTGTTGGAGGAAGAAGAGGAGGCCATGGCAAAGAAGAGGATTTTTTGGCTATTGGAGAAGAATGAGGATGCAAATGGTTCGGATGGATTTAAATAAGGGGAATAGTGGAAGGTGGTTCAATGCCATAGCGGTGTTCGAGAATGTGGTGCCAGAGTTGTCAAATCGTGTATTGCGGAGAAGTTGAGAAGGCGAGGCATCATGATGAGGAGGCGATATGACGGTTCTGCTCTGCGGCGCGTGACCCGATGAAGAAAAAACAGAGTGGTTTTGGAATTATTATTGCCAAAACCAGGGGGGCATGTGTTATCGCCACATTTTGGCCAAATGAGGAGATGGGCCGTAATCAAGATGGGCTTGGAGGCTGGATCGGCCTTGCGCGTGGATTTGGGCTAATTGCCCGTGTATCTGTATATTATGATAGAGTACGTTTCGGTTTAAACAAGAGATAGAGTTGTTAGGTTTATTCCAAAGATAGAAAGTCTCCGGACTATAAATATGTACCTAGGGTTATTGAGAAAGGAGGACGACCACGTTCGCAACAAACACAATCTCGGCGCATCGCCACCCCTTGTTTCGAGGGTTTCTTTCAGGTAAGCGTCGTGCTGCCTAGATCGCATCTCGCGATCTAGGCAGCATCTGCTTATGTGTTATTTGGTGTTGCTCGTACTGAAGCCTTGTTGATGGCGAGTAATACTGTTATCATAGATCTGTTTGGGCTAGCATCAGTGCTTTTTGTTTCTGTTTGCTTAGTCATGCTGCCCCTAGAGATCTCGCTGCCTTTGCACCTATTTTGGGTGTAAGGGCAGCATCTTGCTTGATCTTTATTCAGTCGATTCAATCTGTCATAGTTGTTCCTTGTTCTCCAAGGATTAGTTTAATATCCGCATGGTCAGGCCTCACAAACGGGTTGAACGGTCCAGTAGTACGTAAGGATATGGTTTGCTAATTCGAGAGGAGTTGTTCCGGGAATTGACTCTACGTTGGTTTTTTGGCCTCCTCTAGGGTTAGTTTCTGTTATCTTTCGTATCTACCAGGCTCAATTACGTGTGGGATGTTCCAATTATGTGGTGAAAGCGTTAAACTGTCGTAGATCGATTTGACTTATATTGATAAAGCAAAACCCCATGTTATCGTAGATCCAATGCAGATCCATGGGACAATCGGCTACCTGAGCCGATTCACAGGGAAACCTGAGAGCCGATCGAGGCTCGTATTTAATGTTTACATGTCTGCCATGCAGGAAACCAATCGAAGCAATACATCACCTTCCTGATCAGGTATAGGTCAGGTGGCACGCCCTTGCATCAGCCAGGACGTGTGCCGGAGTTTTGCGGGCCGTTGACCGAGGGACCAGGGCCCACCAGCAGCTCTGGGAGCCTCCCGGCTCTTCGTGTTGCTCGTCGCTGCTCGCCGGTGGGTTTTGACAGGCAACACATTGCTTACATATATGATCAAGATTGTGTAGGTGCATGTCACCTCAAAAATTATTCTTTTGTTATCACTTACCTACTCGAGGACGAGCAGGAGTTAAGCTTGGGGATGCTTGATACGTCTCAAACGTATCTATAATTTTTGATGCTCCATGCTTGTTTTTACACCATTTGCATATTGTTTCGTTACACTTAGTGGCATTTTTATACATTTTCCGGAACTAACCTATTAACAAGTGCCACAGTGCTAGTTTCCTGTTTTCTGCTGTTTTTGTGTTTCAGAAGTGATACACAGGAAATATTCTCGGAATAGGACGAAACAAGTTCCTGAAGTCATATTTCACCGGGGAGCTCCCAAACATTCGAAGACCTGATGGAGGGGGTCCACGTGGCCCCCACACACAGGGGCGGCGCGGCCTGGCCCCTGGCCGCGCCAGCCCCGTGTGAGGCCGCGTGGCTCCACCTCTGACAGCCCCCTTTCGCCTATATATACCCCCTGATGAGAAAAACCTAAGGCCCCGATCAGTTTTCCAGAATACATCGCGATCCGCCGCCGCCGTCGACCCGAAGATCGGGAGGGTCCAGAAGCTCTTCCCGGCACCCTGCCGGAGAGGGGAATCGCCACCGGAGGTCTTCTTCATCGCCATGCTTGCCTCCGGAGCGATGATTGAGTAGTCTACCTTGGACTATGGGTCCATAGCAGTAGCTAGATGGTTGTCTTCTCCACCATGTGCTTCATGTTTAGATCTCATGAGCTGCCCTACATGATTGAGATCACTGTTATGTAATTCTATGATGTTGGTTTGTTGGGATCCGATGAATATTGGTGTTTATGATTAAGTTGCTGTACTGAATTATATCTTTTGTTATCTCTATGTTGTTTATGATCTTGCATGCTCTCCGTTGTTAGTAGCTATCTTGGCCGAGTAGTTGCTAGTGACTCCAAGAGGGGGTATTTATGCTCGATAGTGGGTTCATGCCTCTATTTCACCTGGGGGAGTGACAGAAACCTCTAAGGTGGTAGATGTGATGTTGCTACTAGGGAGAAAACAACATTCATATGCTCAAGGGCATATGCTTTGTTTACATTACACACTTTGCTTAATGCAATTATCTGTTGTTCGCAACTTAATACTTTCGGGGTGTTCGGATGATATCCCTGGGGGTGGATTATTAGTCATAGATGCAGTTGGATGGCGGTCTATGTATTTTGTTGTAATGCCCAGAGTAAATCTCATAGTGATCTTCTTGACATATCACGTTATCTTTATTCTATCAATTGCCCAACTGTAATTTGTTTACCCAGCATGTTATTTATCTATGGAGAGACACCACTAGTGAACTGTGGACCCCGGTCCTATTTTAATCATATTGCAATCACCTGTTTACTTTTTCCGCACTGTTTACTTTACTCGCATATTACTATTGTTTTCCACTCGATACACTCGTAACCTTTGTTTCAAGCAAACCGGTGAGATTGACAACCTCATCGCAAGTTGGGAGCAAAGTATTTGTCTGTGTGTGTGCAGGTTCCGCGTTGCTACTGGCCGAAGACGAGTCAACAAGTATCGTTAACGGCGCCCTTGTTGGAGTGTTATTAAGCCAGTCTGCATCACCTTCAGTTGTCACCGTCTCTCCTCTTCAAGATCGACATTAAACCTTGGTTTCTTAACTGAGGGAAAACTAGCCGCTACACTCATCATACCTTCCTCTTGGGGTTCCCAACGGGCTGGTCATTCACCACGCACAAGGACTTACTGCTCCCACGTCAACTAAACACCACAGCTCTTTTCTGGCGCCATCACCGAGTAGCAGTCTCCACCATAAAAGCTTTTGGCAGGCAGATATGGGTGGGGAGGCATTATTCTGCTGATGTGTTCAAAGCTTATAACAGATCTCTGCCGGTACCTCATGGCGCATTTTTATCCAGCCAATTGTGAATCAGATTTTGGCGATAGGGGTAGCATACCGGTGAATGCTGAATCAGTTGCCCAGGTGTTGGGAGTCCCGATGGGCAACTCACCTGTCCCGTATCATCTTGATGCCAACGCAACAAAGTACATTTTTGAGATGTTTGGTATCACAAATGATGTGCACCCAAATGTTACATCACTGGAGAAGGATCTTGGACCGGAGCATGCTGTAGACATTGTGTATCTTCAGAAATTTGTTATGTACCTGGTCAGCTCAGTTTTTGCACCATCTACTTCCGTGAGGGCCAGTCCAATGTGTTACCCAGCCGTGGCCAACCCTCAAGCCTTGAGTAGTTACAATTGGGCTAGGTTCATTGTAGACATTATAGTACATACTGCAAATGCCAAGGATACAAAGAACTGGTTCAAGGCATGCATGCCCTATCTCATGGTGAGTTCCTGCTAACATTTTTTGTTGTATATTTTCATTGTGTGAACATAGCTATGCAAAAAACTTCCTACTACACCCCTAATATGTATTCTTTTTTGTAGATCCTATATGTCGATTCTCTGGAAATAGATGCAGTGGATGTGCCTCAGGATGGTATTCGTTGCTCGGTTTGGACAAACAAGTTGATTAGGCGTATAGCTGACTTGGACATGGATTCTAGCAGCTCATTTGGCGCATTACCGGTATGTTATCCATAAACTCAGGGGGTGATTTTTTTTTGGTACACTCGGGGGCTTTATTTTTTTGCGTTGCAAAGTATTTTTCATGTGCTGTTGGTAATGGAAATTAATGGTTCTTACTATTTACCATACACAGCTAAAGGCTTGTTTTAGGAGAAACTTCTCTATGTTCAATACGGATCCCTCTGAGGTGGACAGGTTTATTAAGCGGCATCTACCAGGGAATTACACAGACGAGGTCAGTACCAAACATGTATAATGACAGAAGTATAACTGCTTTTTTGCACTGTTCTTTTCTTTATGTGAAGTTTTTCCACTCATGTTTCAGGATTTGGCTAAGTACAGGCCTGCCGTGATCAACATGTGTTCTGTTTTCGAACATGGCCTGGCAGAATTTAGCAAATCATTAGGCTCATCAAATGACAAAGGTTCACCAAATAAGCTGGCTACTGCAGGAGTTTCTGAGGGTAGGGGTAAACTAAAAAGGAAAAGGAACACTCGTGCTGCAAAAGAGCTTCCAAAAGTACTGAAAACTCAGGAGGAAGGAAACAGTGAGGTACATCCATAGTGTCAAAGTGGACTAGTAATAGTTGAAGGAACCAGGGCACCAGTTGAAAGAACCATAGCCCCAGTTGAGAAAACCACAGCCCCAGTCGAATGAACCACAACCTCAGTTGCAACAAAAGATAGCCCAAAACAAAGGAAACTGGTTGATAATGTGATGGATCCACATACATCTTCTGATATGCACATTGACACACCTTTAGTGCAGAGCCCAGATGGTCGAACTCTTCTACATCAGAAGGTTAAATCATGTGTTCCAGAAGAGGTGGTTCCTAGTTCAGGAAAGCAACTTCTATATATCGATGCCACTCCTGATGCTCTCAATCATCTGCAGCAGTTCTATGGTGCAGGTTCCCAATCTACTGACGACACCCCTCACACTGATGCAACAGTACAGTTGTCGCCATTGACAACACAACCACATCCCTAGGAATACCAAATGTTACAACCAACTGTGAGGTTCATATCAAAGGATCATCATCAGTAAAAAAGAAGAAATTAGTATGATTTGCAGATGAGGTAGATGCCAGTAAAAGAAGTAGCATCCTAAGCAAGAACATGGGAGAGCATGTGGTTGAAGATGTTGTTAACAAATCTGTGCAATGTAGTCCAACTGTGAGGAGGCCTGTAACTAGGTCTATATCTCCTGTGAAGACACCAGTCAGCAAGCAATGTAGCCCCAAAGCGAGGATAGTTATAGATAGCCCTAGAAGAATGACAAGGTTTGCTACAGCTCAAGCAAGGGCAATGCGTATGAGTGCAGGGACTGAGGTCGTGCAAGAAGTAACAACCGATGTTACTGAAACTGGTGGCATGAACAGGAATTTGGAGCTTGAATTCGGCAGTTCAAAAGAGAAGCTTGAAACCAAAGAACAGCAGCACCGAAGAGAGCTAATTGAGTTCAAGCCATCTTTTGAACTTAGTTTCAATGATAAAAGCAGCAAACAATCAACACGCATCGAGGATTTGCAAGGAGTGGACATAACTACAGAGGAGCCTGTTGTTATATCTAGCAATGAGGGAAGTGGGGACTCGCTAGACAAAATTTATGCAGCCATTGAGATGCCACTTACAACTCCAGGCATTGGCAAGAAGGATCTCACTGTGGGCACCACTTCACTTTCAGCTGGACCAAGCAGTTGCACTCCTGTCCCTGTAGCTCACCAAAAGAGAGTTATGAAGGAAGCTCAAAACTAGAAGTCACCATTTGTGGAGTACAACAAGAAGGAAGTAGCAAGCAAGTTTGCAAATGAGGTCTATAATAAAGTGTGTGAATATAGGGCCGTCAATGATGATGAGTCCAAAAAAATTAGAATCATCGACAGAGGCGGTTTCTACATCCACCTCAGTGATTTGGCAAACTCTGTTAGGCCAGGGGCTTGGCTAAGCAACTCCACTTGTGAAGTCGCACTCCATGTTCTTGCTTGTGAGATGGCACAACACAAGAAACATGTGATGCCATTAAGGGTGTCGGTGAGTTCAAACCTTCCATTCTTATTTTCTCCTACAATTTTTCTTCAGTTTATGTTCTTATAACTTTTTTTCATACCTGACATGCTTGTTACTTTTTAATTCACCTAGAACAAACTCAGGAATGCGGTGACCACAAATGATAGAATTGTGAAGAAAGCATTCAAACCTACTCCTGAATGTCGTCTAGATCACAAGGAGCAGGTCTATTTTTTGTGGTTTCTGTTATTATCTTTGTTTATTACATAGTCAACTCATTTTCTGACTACTAATCTATAAATCCCTGCATGCTAATCAACATTTTCTTCTTTTCCGCCCCTGTTATTATGAAATGCAGATATTGTTCCCAGTTCTCCAGGACCTCACACCTGATATTAAGCAATTCACTGGGCACTACTATCTAATCATGCTAAACTTGAAGGCGGAGAGGTTTGAGTTGATGGATTCACTCCGGAGTAAAGGAAACCGTGACCTCATGAAAGATGCAAGGGGAATCATTGGTTCCATAAAATACATGTGGTTGCAGAACTACTCAGAGTCCAAGATTAACATAACAAACTGGCCAACCGAGCATATTAGCTCACCGATGCAAAAGAACATGTAAGTACTGACCTTTTTACCTAGACTCTTTGCAAGTTTTCTTCCCTTTCTTTCTACTTTTTCTGCAATGTTTTCTGTTTGTGCATGTTCATTTTGGCTATGGGAAAACTTATCCGTCGATGGATTTCGTGCCGCAAGAACACGGGGTACCACGCGACAGACCCAAAGATTCAAACGCAGGGGGCTAAACGTGGGAGATCTTGGATCGCAACGAAACACGGTGACGAAAGCCTCGAGTCGTCGAACGCACAACGCACTGCAGAGAGGGACGCCAAGCTTTACCCAGGTTTAGGGCCCTCGTGGTGAGGTAAAACCCCTACTTCCTGCCTTCTTGTATTACGACGCGATACCTCGCGATGAGTACAAGGTCTTGATTACAGAGCTCCAACTGGCCGGAGGTAGAAGAACCAACTTAGCCTAGCTAGGAGCCCGAAGATGAAGATTCGATCCTCTCTAAGGGGCGGCCTCCCCTCCTTTTATAGCGCCAAGGTCCTCCTTCCCCTTATCTTCTTGGGGAAGGGGTTGCCACACATGGCCAAGGAGGGAGGACAGCTATAGACTTTATTCTTCCGTGGATATAGTCTACATAGAGTAGTGGCGCCGGTCCACAGGAGTGGGTGGAGGAAGCTGACGTCTTCCTCTGGCGCCCTGCACCGTCCACGCTATTTTTAGAGGGGTGGCCAATAACCACTGTTCTGCTTTATGCAGGCACGGCGAAAGTTGGTCTCCTCCCTGTTGGGGGTAGCGTGGGCGGTACGCGGTCTTCTGCCCTTCATCTTCTTGCTCTGCATGCAAATGTGCTGAGCTGACGTGGACATGGTCCCTCCCCTCACCAGTGGAAGCTCGTGAGGAGGTCTTCTGGTCCTTAGTAGTTTTGGTCGTCGTTCTCCTCATGAGGCGCCTCCTCATGAGGGTCTTCTTCACTAGCTTCGGTCATTGTTTCACCCCTGGGCTAAAGCTGGGCCGTTGAAGAGGCCCAGGAGTAGGTGGACCAGGATACCCCGGTATCCAGAACACCGACAGTAGCCCCCGGGAGCCTGGCCTGCGAATGCACCTTCTTGAGGGGGCGAAGGGCCGGGGGCCCCCAGAAGCTGCTGGGCCCTTTCAACGGCACGCGTCAACCATGTGGTCAGAGGACTATGTGAAGAAGCAGAGGCAGCGGATGTGTGGTGCGACCACAGCTGATGAGATGAAATGGCGAGCGACGCTGCAGTCCCCGAGGCGTCAACCGTCATGATGGCGCGTCGCTTCACTGCAGAGCGCTGCGCCAACGCTTCGGTTCCCGCACTGAGATTTGATGCAACAACGCTGGCTGCGCCCTTTAAATATGGTCTTCTCGAGACCTCCGGCACCTCACCTTCTTCCTCTAGTGCCATTTCTTCCTCGACGACCCCCAAGCCGATGGATCCTTCTGCTTCCTCCGCCGTCGCCGGAACAAGCTCGGGGGCGAAGCGCCGCAGGCGCCCCCCAGGCAGCAAGAACAAGGAGAAAGTTCCTGCCTGGTGGGTGCCCGGTGCCGGTGGTCCCTTGCGCCTTGGGGCGCCGATGCGGGGCACGGAGAATCGTGCCGCGCCGGGGACCTCCAGCGCCCTGACCCTTCGGGGTCCAGCGCCTGGGGGCGCTCTGAACGCACCATCGCCCCTGGCGGCGGCACCGTCTCCCCGCGCCTTGGGGAGCATCGATCGGGTGCTCAGGGAGGTGGAGGCCGCCCTGGGCCCCCTTCCCCCGCTTGCGGATGCTCCGGGGCCACAGGAGGTGGCCCCGCCGGTGAATGGGGTGGTCGTCACTCCTCGCCGCCGGGCAGCGGAGCTGCTGGGTCCCCTGATTGCTCCAGGGTCCCACTTCTTGGAGCTCCTCGTCATCTTCGACGTCCTAAGCTTCGACTCCCTCTGGCTGCCCAACGCAGTCCAGAGGGTGATCTACGCCCCCGGCGCTTCCTCCGGAGAGGTCGCACTGGTGGAGCAGAGCAGGCCAGATCTCCTCTGGCCTGTGGACATCCTCCTTAGAGCGGACGGCAATGCCGTCCTATCTGGGCACTGGAGGGCCTTCGCCCTCGGCCACCGCCTCCGCATCGGTGACTACCTCGTCTTCCGCTTCAAGCTGGGGACGCTGGAGGCCTCGGTGCGGATCTTCACCGCCGCTGGCGTCCGCCGCACCTACCTCCAGCCCATGGCGGCGTAAAGGGGCGGCCTCGCTGCGGTAGCCTTCTGGGGAGGGGAGCTAGTCTCCTCCCCTCTTTCATCATGTAGTTTGCGCCAGCGGGGTATGCCCCGCCATGCCTCTGTTTCCTCCCCTCCTGGGATTTGTTAATGAAGCTTCCTTTGCTTTTTTGATCTTTGTCGCTCGCCATTCGTCCTGGTCGTCCGCGCGCTCGAGAGCCCTAGCGAGTTGTTAACGCCAACGGGAGGCCTCCCTGCACCTCAAAGCTCATGTTGGGGTCAGCGCCGGCGACGACGTCTGGCGATTCCTGAGACAAGTAGTTGAAGAAAGAGTTGGAAAACAAAAAACCCCAAATCCCCGAAAACGAAAAAACAAATCGGTAAAACAAACAAAAAAGAAAGCGAATAAGATGCCCCTGTGATCGGCACAGGACCTTCTCCGTCGTGGAGGAGCGCAGCACTATCTGTGCCAGCAGCTAAGAGCAAATTGCCGCGCGTGGCGATTCACGGGGCCTTCCTCGTCATTGAGGGAAGCTAGACCCTCACGGACATGAAAACGTCGATGCTTAAGAGAGCTCAGAGATCGTCGATACCTTGTTAAGGGTTGCTCACAAGGTGAAGGGCCTTGCGTGGACCTCCGGATCTGTGTCTCCTTTGCAAGATGATCGGAGCGGCCTTGGTCTTCAATAATCCTGCCACGCTAGGCCTTCCTCGTTAGAGGGAATCTTCCTGTGGATGCTTTGTGCATCGATGCATCCTTGCTCCCTCGTGAGGGTTGCTCACGAGGCTCGTGAGGGTTGCTCACGAGGCGCTGGTCCTTAGCGGGTGCCTTGGGCACACCTTGGACTTGTCTCGAAGATTTCTTATTTCCTGGTGTACTTCACGAGGAACTAAGCACCATGGGTACATGGAGGTGATCGATAACGGGCCATCGCCCTTGATCAGAGCTCATTCCCTTCGGGTTTTTCGGGCTTGCTGTTTTCCGGGAGAAGGCCCCAGCATAGACACCGTGCCTAGCCCCCTTTCGTGTGGAGTACAACAGAAAATAAATGGACTTCATGCCATTTTAATATCATGCCAAAGCAGAGGCGCTATATTGCGCAATAACTTAATATCAGTGCCGAAGAGCAGTTTGAGCTGATACAAGTGCCGTGATAACGGTCTTTATCTCCTCGTGAGGAACCTACAGGTAGAACTTTCGCAGATGAGCTATGTTCCACGGGTTCCCCACTGGCATGCCCTCTGTGGTTTCCAGCCGCGCTGAGCCTGGCCTGGCGATGTGCGTCACCTTGAAGGGGCCTTCCCACATTGGAGACAGCTTGTGCAGGCCCTCGGAAGAGAGTATTCTCCTCAGCACCAGGTCACCAACCTCCAAAGTCCTTGCCCGGACATGGCGGCTATGATAGCGGTGTAGTCCTTGCTGGTACCTCACGGCGCGGAGCGCGGCTTGGCACCGAGCTTCTTCGAGCTGGAGGAGGCGGTCCTTGATAAGGTCCTCTTGGCGAATTTCGTTGAAGGCGAGCACTCTCGGTGACCCGAACTTGACATCGGTGGGAAGAACAGCCTCCGCCCCATAGACCAAGAAGAAAGGGGTCTCTACAGTGGGTTTGGTGGCGGTAGTCCTGATGGACCACAAGATGGATTGGAGGTTGTCTAACCATTTTTTGCCGCAGGCTTCGAGTTTGGCGTTGAAGTTTCTCGTCTTGAGTCCCTTGAGGACCTCGGCGTTGGCACGCTCGGCTTGACCATTGCTCCTAGGGTAGGCGACTGAGGCGAAACAGATCTTGATGCCGGCCGATGCACCGTACTCCCGGAACAGCCCGCTGGTGAACTGGCTGCCATTGTCGGTGATGATACGGCTAGGCACACCAAAGCGATAGACCAGCCCATGGATGAACTTCACTGTGGACCTGGCCGGGATTGTGCACATCGGTTCCACCTCTACCCACTTGGTAAACTTGTCGATGGCGATGTAGAAGTAGCGGTAGCCCCCTTGCGCTCTAGGGAATGGACCAAGGATGTCCAGCCCCCAAACTGCAAAGGGCCAAGTGAGTGGGATGGTTTGCAGCTCCTGCGCCGGCTGATGAATCTGCTTGGCATGGAATTGGCATGCCTCGCACCTCTTGACCATCTCTGCCGCATCCCAGAGCGCTGAAGGCCAGTAGAAGCCACTTTGATATGCCTTTGCGGCGAGAGTTGAAGCAGAAGCATGATGCCCGCATTCGCCGGCGTGGATGTCCCTGAGAAGCTCTTGGCCTTGGTGAGTAGATATGCACTTCAGAGCGATGCCGTTCAGGCGACGCTGGTACAAGTCACCATCCTTGATGCAGTAGCCTGAAGCTTGGCGCACTATCCTTTTGGCTTCTGATTCATCCTCAGGAAGCCTGCTGCTGACGAGGAAGGCCTTGAGCTCGAGGATCCAATCCACTCCCTCCTGCCGTGCCAGCGCCAGAAGGACGCGGTCACCCGAAGGAGGCCCGTAGTCTGGAGCCCCCTGCTCTGGCGACGGTGGCAGGGCAAGCAGAGGGTCTAATCCTGATGACGATGGAGAAGCAGAAGGTTTGAAGAGACGCTCCTCAAAGACGCCGGCAGGTTGCGCCAGGCGATGAGAGGCGCGCTTGGCGATTTCGTCCGCTTCCACATTTTCTCCTCTTGGGATGTGCTTCAGCTCCAAGCCTTGGAAGCGTTTTTCCATCTTTTGATGCTCCTCGAGATAAGCTGTCATGTGCTCATCATTTGGAGTGTAGCTCTTGTTTGAGAAGTTCACAACCAGCTGTGAATCTCCCTTGACGACTAGGCGCTTGATACCCAAAGCATTCGCCGCCCTTAGGCCAGCGAGTAGTCCTTCGTATTCCGCGATGTTGTTGGAGACCTTGTGCTCAGGCTTAAAGCAGAGCTGGACGGCGTAGAAGAGCTTGTCCCCAGAGGGAGATGTAAGGACAGCGCCAGCCCCCACACCGGGGAGGTTGAAGGCGCCGTCGAAGTTCATGACCCAGAGGCCTAGGGCCTCCTCTCCTGGAAGCATTGACTCCACCTCTGGAGGCTCGTCGGTGAATGGATCAGTCCATTCGGCGGTGAACTCAGCCAAAGATTTGCTCTTGATCACCTTGGTGGTTTCGAAGGAGATCTCAAAGGGCTGAAGCTCCACGGCCCATTCTGCCACCCGCCCGGTGACATTGGGATTACGTAGAATGGTGTCCAGGGGACGATCAGTGACCACCTTAATCGAGTGACCCTAGAAGTAGTGACGTAGTTTCCTTGAAGCGATGAGCAAGGTGTAGAGCAGCTTTTGCTGCATGGTGTAGCACTCCCGCGCGTCGCTTAGTACCATGCTGACGAAGTACACGGGCTTTTGCAGCTTGGTGATGCCCTCGGGAGTTTCCTCCTCGTGAGGCTCAGGAGCATCGCTCTGGGAGAGCGGCTCGGTCAGTGAGGCTGCAGCGGGTGGCTCCTCTTGAGGGACAGAAGGAATCTCTGCCTCTACCTCACGAGGAGCCCCTGAGCAGGGAGGATCGACTTCCTCTTTGGCGATTACCTTGGGGTCTCGCTCTGCGACGAGGACAGCGCTTGCAGTTCTCGGAGTTGCTGCGATATAGAGTAGCAAGGGCTCGCGGAATGTCGGGGCAACCATGATCGGCGGGCTTGTGAGGTACCTTTTCAACTCGGCAAAGGCCTTGTCAGCCTCTGGAGTTCACTCGAACTTCCCAGTGCGCTTCATGAGCTTGAAGAAAGGCAAGGCCTTCTCCCCACTCCTCGCGATGAAGCGCCCCAGGGCTGCCATGCACCCCACGAGGCATTGCATTTCCTTGAGGCTGCGCAGTAGATGCATTTCTTCGATGGCCTTGACTTTGTCGGGGTTCGCCTCTATCCCGCGGTGAGACACGAGGAACCCCAAGAACTTTCCTAACGGCACGCCGAAGGCGCACTTGGCGGGGTTGAGCTTGATGTTTACCTTTCTCAGGTTGGCGAATGTTTCCTCCAGATCCTCGATGAAGGTGTGACTCTCATGAGTCTTGACGACGATGTCGTCGATGTAAGCTTCCACATTCCTTCCCATCTGAGCCCCCCGGGCCTTACGCATGAGCCTTTGGAAGGTGGCTCCTATGTTCTTTAGGCCGAAGGGCATGCAGACGTAGCAGTACACACCACAGGGCGTGATGAAGGTGGTCTTCTCTTCGTCCTCCTTTGCCATCTTGATCTGATGATAGCCGGAGAAGGCATCCAAGAAGCAAGGGAGGTCACGGCCGGTGGTGGAGTCAACGATTTGATCTATCCTTGGGAGTGGATAAGGATCCTTGGGACAGGCCTTGTTGAGGCTTGTGAAGTCCATGCAGAGGCGCCCACTGCCATTAGACTTTGGGACAACCACCGGATTGGCAATCTTGGTGGGGTGGGCTACCTTACGTATTAGCTTGGCCTTCTTCAGCTTCTCTATTTCTTGGACGATGAAGTCTTGCTTCTCTTGCGCCTGTTTCCTAGTCTTCTGCTTCACGGGGTGTGCCTGAGGGCACACGGCTAAGTGGTGCTCAATCACCTCCCTGGGAACGCCGGGCATATCTGACGGAGTCCAAGTGAACATATCAGAGTTTGCCCGCAGGAAGGTGATGAGCGCGCTTTCCTATTTGGGAGAAAAGCCCTGCCCTGATGGTGACAAAGTTTTCGCAGCCCCCAGCCTGGAGTAGGACCTTCTTTGTCGCAGAGCGCTCTTGGGTGAACTGGGGCCTCCTCCCTAAGGGTACCGCAGCTTCCCCAATCGTCATGTCCAGCATCGGATGGACCAGGTCCTCGCTTGGAGTAGGTGACGCAGAGGCAGCAAACTTCTTCCCTGTCGAGCCCGGCAGGTGGGGCTCGAGAGAGGCCTTCTTCGTAGCAGCCCGCTCTTGGGATACGAGCTGCTTCTTCCTCGTGAGGTTGCCAGAGTGTTCCAGTAGATCTTCGTTGGCGGGGAACATGGCGGCGGCCTCACGGTAGATATGCTCCACAGATCGGAGAGCATCTTTTTCGTTGCAGCACATAGTGATCATGCCGTTGGCGCCCGGGATCTTGAGGACGTTGAAGTCATGATGCGTTGCTGCCATGAACCTTGCCAACGCTGGGTAGCCGAGGATGGCATTGTACGGCAGCGCGATGTAGGCGACATCGAAGTCGAGGCTTTCTGTCCTATAGTTGTCCCAGGTGCCGAAGGTGACGGGCAGGCGTACCTGCCCAATTGGCGTTGTAGACCCTTCGGTTACCCCGAAGAATGGTCGGGTTGGCATAAGCCGATGGTACGGCACCTGCATCTTCTCGAAAACCTCAACCAAGATGATGTTGAGTCCCGCCCCTCCGTCGATGAGAGTACAGTTGACGGTAATGTTATTGATGGTTGGCGTGCACAAGAGAGGAATTGTGCCAATGCTCTTGGTGGAGGTCGGATGATCCTCCTCGTTGAAGCCGATCTTGCTGGTTGACCACTTCATTAAGCGGTTGCCGATGTTGGGCTATGCCGCCATGATCTCTCGCGACAGCTGCTTGAAGTGACGATTAGATAAAGGAGCTTGAGCTCCACCCAGGAGGCAAGCGGTGAAGCCTCGTGGCTCTTGATAGCCCCCCTGGTTCTCTTCATGATGATCATTCGCTGGTGGAGGTAGCGGCAGCGGCTCGGGATCTGCATGAGACAGACCATCGCGGCGGCGACCCTCATCACGGTCGTCGTCGCGGCGATCACCCCGGGATCCACCCTTGCCGTTGCTGCGGCTACTCCCACGGCGCTTGGTGACACCATTTTCTTTATGAAACTTTCGGACAATCCAACAATCATCGGTATTGTGGGTGTCCTTTTTATGGAGAATGCAGTAGCGGCGTCGTCGACCTTTATCGCGCTCGGAGCGGTCCCCGCGGCGTCGCTTATGCTCGGGCTCCGCCGCGAGGATGGCAGCCTCCTTGCGCTTGGGGTCCTTGGACTTCGGCTTTGGGAGAAGCGCCTCTGGCAGGTTGTGCACGAAGAGCCTCCCCTCCTCAGCCTTAGCGCAGCGGTCAGCGATTTCGAAGAGCCTGACGACGGAAGTCAGCTCATCATTCACGGACAGCTTTTCCCTCATCTTGATGTTGGAGATGCCCGTGGAGAACGCGGAGATGACCTCCTCATTGGAGATCCTGGGAATCTTGTTCCTCATTTGGCTAAAGCGCTGGATGTATTGACGAAGCGTCTCGCCCTTGTACTGACGCACCGCCTTAAGATCGTTCTTGGTGGCGGGGCGTTCGTATGTGGGCATGAAGTTAGCGACGAACTAACGGCACAAGTCCTTCCATGAGGTCACGGATTCGTGAGGAAGATTCATGAGCCAAGTTCATGGAGCGTCTTTGAGGGTCATGGGAAACCAATTGGCCATCGCACGCTGATCTCCACGCGCGGCCTGGACGGCGACGACGTAGATCTGGAGGACGACGGGGTTTGTGGTCCCATCGTAACGCGCGCCGATGTCCGGCTTGAACTTGTCAGGCCAGACCATATAGCATTGCTGGCGAGTGAGAGCAAGGCACCCGGGGTTGTAGATAGGGTCCCCGGGGGTCTTGACGTTCTTGCCAGCTTCACCGATGTCGTCGATGGCGTGGTCATGATTTTTGCAGCGGCGCTCGAGGGAGACGCGTGCGTCTTCCAGAGCGCGTTGGATGATTTGGCAGCTGGGCTCCCCGCGCGGCGAAGATGTGGCACGGGAAGCCACTTTCTTGGCCTTGGCGGCCTTCCCATCTCTGGCGCCCAGGGCGCGGCGCCCTGCCGCCAGATCTGGTTCTCCCGCGCCCTGGGTCCCTCCCTGGGCTGGGTCTTCGTTGGCGATGGCGATGAGCTCGGTGATTCGAGCGCGCCACCCCTCACGCCCATCGTTAGTTGGCTGATAGCGTAGCAGCTCCTGCGCCATGTCGATAGCCTACGCGGGAGACAGCTAACTCCCAGAACGAGCGCGAGAAGTGGCGGTGGCGGTGAAGGAGAGCGAAGGCTCTGTACGCCCGGACGGGAGGTAGGAGGACTCCAGATCTTCCTCCTCTTCCTCCTCGGCCGAGGCTTCACGACGACGGAAGATGGGCTCGGTTTGCCCTCGGACAGTGTTACGGCGGCAAAGACACTCGAGCCTTGCGTTGGCGTCGGCCATGTCAAAGTAGATCTAGAAGAAATCACACCACAGCCCCCTACCTGGCGCGCCAAATGTCGATGGATTTCGTGTCGCAAGAACACGGGGTACCACGCGATGGAGCCAAAGATTTGAATGCAGGGGCTAAACGTGGGAGATCTTGGATCGCAATGAAACACGGTGATGGAAGCCTCGAGTCGTCGAACGCACAACGCACTGCAGAGAGGGACGCCGAGCTTTACCCAGGTTTAGGGCCCTCGTGGTGAGGTAAAACCCCCTACTTCCTGCCTTCTTGTATTACGACGCGATACCTCGCGAGGAGTACAAGGTCTTGATTACAGAGCTCCAACTGGCCGGAGGTAGAAGAACCAACTTAGCCTAGCTAGGATCCCGAAGATGAAGATTCGATCCCTTCTAAGGGGCGGCCTCCCCTCCTTTTATAGCGCCAAGGTCCTCCTTCCCCTTATCTTCTTGGGGAAGGGGTTGCCACACACGGCCAAGGAGGGAGGACAGCTGTAGACTTTATTCTTCCGTGGACGTAGTCTTCGTAGAGTAGTGGCGCCGGTCCACAGGAGTGGGTGGAGGAATCTGACGTCTTCCTCTAGCGCCCTGCACCGTCCACGCTATTTTTAGGGGGGTGGCCAACAACCACTTTTCTGCTTTATGCAGGCACGGCAAAAGTTGGTCTTCTCCCTGTCGGGGGTAGCGTGGGCGGTACACAGTCTTCTGCCCTTCATCTTCTTACTCTGCACGCAAACATGCTGAGCTGACATAGACGTGGTCCCTCCCCTCACCAGCGGAAGCTCGTGAGGAGGTCTTCTGGTCCTTAGTAGTTTTGGTCGTCGTTCTCCTCGTGAGGCGCCTCCTCACGAGGGTCTTCTTCACCAGCTTCAGTCATTGTTTCACTCCTGGGCTGAAGCTGGGCCGTTGAAGAGGCCCAGGAGCAGGTGGACCGGGGTACCCAGTATCCAGAATACCGACATTATCTTTTGCTCAATACATGTAACTAAAAATTTATAGGTTGTCACAAACATGCAATCCTAACCAGAACATATATGTGTAATTTTTATGGTTTAGTATACATGTGATACCTGTATCCTGTACTTCTTATGTATGTAACAGAACTAATGAAAACATACTTTCTTTTACACTGTATTTTTTTAACTACA
Source organism: Dactylis glomerata (assembly GCA_007115705.1). Taxonomy (NCBI): domain Eukaryota; kingdom Viridiplantae; phylum Streptophyta; class Magnoliopsida; order Poales; family Poaceae; genus Dactylis; species Dactylis glomerata. The sequence continues at coordinate 1,784,458 of QXEO01000167.1, forward strand.
TGTACTTATTCCCCATTGTTCTTGCCATCTTTTTTTATTCAAGGGATGACTGCGGCTTCTTCATGCTCAAGTTCATTGAACTATGGACCGAAAGGAAGCTTCTAGGTGCACTAAACCCAGTGGATTTCCCTACTATCAGGAAGCTGTTGACCCTGAAGTGGCTAGAATATGCCAACAACGTTGTTGAGTGGCAATAAATATTGTTCTGATCAACTAAACAAAAGGTGCATGTCGTTTTATCTTTTTACTAGCGTAACTAGAAACATGTTACACTATATCTTGTACATATTCTATTGTTTCCTTTAAACACAAGGGAGAACATACAACCACAAACACAAGGCCACACATAGATAAAACACAATGCTTTTCTCCATGTTTTTTTCTTCCCAGTGCCATAGTTTGGTTACATGCATACTATCTCTAACAAAAATATAACATTTCTAACAAAATTTTTGGTACTGCCACAACCCAATATTTGTGGTCTCAACATTTTCAAACCATGTCCCGTAACAAGTTCAACTCCTTTGGCTCTGGACCAGGGGTAATTTTTGTGGGGCAAGACGCTACATTGTGTACGGTAGAACCACAACCAGTGCATTTGATCTTTTTAGGGGTTTTCAAATGCAGCCCTGATTTCTTCCATTTTTCCCCTGGATGACCCTTAGTAACAGTGCATGTAGGATCCCTCACATTTTTGTACTATGCACTACTTCCTGGACCAGCATTACCACTAGTATCACCCCCATTTGTGTCTACCTGGGTGGTCTCCTGTTTCTTATTCTCTTTCCTTTTAGCTGATGCTGATATCCTCATTGCCTGTAGTTCATTGGCCAATGCACGCATGTACTTATCAGCCAGGGTTGTCCCTTTTTCTGACTCAGCTGCAACCTTTGCATGCTCTGTCCAATTATTGCATAGTGTCCCATAACGCAATAACTTCCTTTCTTTGTTGGATGACTTCCTTTCAGTGGGCATATCAGGCAACTCCATTTTCACAATCTTAATATCATCTTCAGCCATTGTCCACCTAGGCAGTATATAATGATTTGGTATTGAGTTGACTTTACCGAGCTGCGCCATCACCCTCATTGCATGGTGATACGTCTCCAACGTATCTATAATTTTTGATGCTCCAAGCTTGTTTTTACACCATTTGCCTGCTGTTTTGTTACACTTAGTGGCACTTTTATGCATTTTCCGGAACTAACCTATTAACAAGTCGCCACAGTGCCAGTTCCCTGTTTTCTGCTGTTTTTGTGTTTCAGAAGTGATACACAGGAAATATTCTCAAAATTGGACGAAACAAGTTCCTGAAGTATTATTTTTCCCGGAAGCTTCCAGAGATCCGAAGAGGAGTAGGAGAGGGGCCACAGGCTAGGCTCACACCAGGCTGGCGTGGCCCAGGCCCTGGCCGCGCCACCATGTTGTGAGGGGGCCTGGGACCACCTCTGACATTGCCCCTTCGCCTATAAAGACCCCCCGACAAAAAAAACCTAAGTCCCCGATCAATTTTCCAGAACACATCGTGAACCACCGCCGCCGTCGACCCGAAGATCGGGAGGGTCCAGAAGCTCTTCCCGGCACCCTGCCGGAGAGGGGAATCGCCACCGGAGGTCTTCTTCATCGCCATGCTTGCCTCCGGAGCGATGAGTGAGTAGTCTACCTTGGACTATGGGTCCATAGCAGTAGCTAGATGGTGGTCTTCTCCGCCATGTGCTTCATGTTTAGATCTCATGAGCTGCCCTACATGATTGAGATCACCGTTATGTAATTCTACATGTTTGGTTTGTTGGGATCCGATGAATATTGGTGTTATGTTTGAGTTGCTATACTGAAATATATCTTTTGTTATCTCTATGTTGTTTATGATCTTGCATGCTCTCCGTTGTTAGTAGCTATCTTGGCCGAGTAATTGCTAGTGACTCCAAGAGGGGGTATTTATGCTCGATAATGGGTTCATGCCTCTATTTAACCTGGGGGAGTGACAGAAACCTCTAAGGTTGTAGATGTGCTTTTGCTACTAGGGAGAAAACAACATTCATATGCTCAAGGGCATATGCTTTGTTTACATTACACACTTTGCTTAATGCAATTATCTGTTGTTCGCAACTTAATACTCATGGGGTGTTCGGACGATATCCCCGTGAGTGGATTATTAGTCATAGATGCAGTTGGATGGCGGTCTATGTATTTTGTTGTAATGCCCAGAGTAAATCTCGTAGTGATCTTCTTGACATATCACGTTTATCTTTATTCTATCAATTGCCCAACTATAATTTGTTTACCCAGCATGTGTTATTTATCTTTTGGAGAGACACCACTAGTGAACTATGGACCCCGGTCCTATTTCCATCATATTGCTATCACCTGTTTACTTTACTCGCACTGTTTACTTTACTCGCATACTTCTACTGTTTTCTACTCGATATGCTCATAACCTTTGTTTCAAGCAAACCGGTGAGATTGACAACCTCATCATAAGTTGGGAACAATGTACTTGGTTGTGTGTGTGCAGGTTCCACGTTGCTACTAGCTGAAGACCTGCTAACTCGTTTTATCGTGAAATGGCGCCCTTGTTGGAGTGTCACTAGGCTATCAAGCATCACCTTCAGTCGTAATTGTCTGCTCTTCTCCTGAACGATAAACCTTGGTTTCTTAACTGAGGGAAAACAAGCTGCTATACTCATCACACCTTCCTCTTGGGGTTCCCAACTGGCCAGTTATTTACTTCATCAAATCGGTAGCATCACATGGCAGGAAAGAAGACCATCTCTCAAGATTTTAGAGCACTCACATGTGTAGATACCTTCATGCGAATTAGCTTCCACTCTGTAGGTCCTCTTCCCATAACCATAGACAAAACCACATATTGGTACAACTTCAAACAAATGGCCATCAACTTGGTTGGCATTGCAGGAAGTTACCTTTCTTAGTTCAGCCCGGAAACGCAAGTACAAAGGCCTTATATAAATTTTCAAAGCTTGCTTCTCCATTGGCCATTCTCCCCAGACCCTGAGAATCTTGTCTTCCATCTGGAACTCATTTGAATCCTCTGCTACATCTATCTTCTCTTGTAGCTTCATGTACTGTTGGAAGAAATGGATCATGCTATTGTGAGGAATCACATATCTCTTGAGGACTGCGTTGAAACCCTCACTGCATGCTGTAGTTTGTAGGAATGGGAAGAAATGATCCTTAAAGTACACAGGGACAAAAGTTTGCTGGATATCATACAGATCATGCAAGTGTGTGTTGTCAGAAACATTGAACTTAACAAGCATCTCTGCCCACCTAGTTTCAAACTCAACAACTGTCATGCTGTAATCAATAATCTCATTAAACTCCAGTCTCAGAGGCTTATTCTTTAACATGAAATTTCCAAGAACACTCTGAGCATTCTGCATAATGTGCCATATAGAGTTTCTGTGACATGTGTCTACAAATGTAGTCAAAATGGTACTTCTCATTGCAACACATTGATCTGTAATAAAATTGATTGGATGGACACCATCCATTGCTTCAAGAAACTTCTCGAACAACCAGACAAAATCTTCTATTCTTTCATTGCTTAGGAATACACAACCTAGCTGAATAGACTGTCCATACCTATTTATGCCAATGAAAGGCGCAAATGGCATGTTATACATATTCGTCATATAGGTTGTGTCAAATGAGAGACAATCATTGTAATTTTTATAAGATGCCCTGGCTGCCCCATCAACCCAAAAGATACGCTGAACCCTGTCAGCATGATCAAGGTCTAGCTTCAAGATGAATTCTAGGTCATCTTTTTTCACTTCATCAATGTGTGCAAGAAACTGCGACATATATGTGTGTGTTTGAGCTACATTATCAAGTGAAGCCATGAAGTTACTTACAGCCTTAGTGTCGTAAGGAACGTTTGCAAGTTTCCCATAGAGTTCTGCCATAATAGATATCACCCTACCAGCAGACATGTTAACTTGATGCAGTAGTTTCACAAATTCCCTTTCTTCCTTGACTCGAAGACGCGCCTTGCAGTCGGTCTTCACAGTAATGATGCAGTTTTGTCTTCTTACAGCTGGAGCTTCCTGTTTGTTAATGTCTTCATTTTTTCCACCTTTGTTGCATACAAATAGGCATTTGTCCTTCTATTTATCCACCACTGAGTTCCTAGATGTACTAGTCTTGATGGAAAAACCAACATGTTTGGCGTATCAGTTGTAGTAATTCCTTGCTTCCTCCCAACTGTCAAAAAGCATTTCTGGATGAGGTTTCTCAAGTGGAAGTTGCATCGGGGTTGAATCAACTTCTTCCTCACAATCACTTTCATCACTTGAGATGGTATTGCCTGTCACATCTTTGGTGTCTGCAGATGGTCCGGTATTGCTAATACTTCCATGTGTTTTCCCTTTAGTTTGTTCATCTGAGCGTGTAGGATCGGGATTAGGGTCAGGTGCCATGTTGTGCTGCTGCCGTGCTGCTGTTTCTTCTTAAACATCTGGTAATGCTTTGTTCAGGTCAATACCAGCATCAGGGAACCAGAAATCCATTTCCTGTAGTAACAAAGATGGAGATTTTCAATGTTATTCTACTTAACATGTAAAGAATCAATTTAGTATGTACATCTTAAGCATTTTTTTGCAATGTACTACTTAAGTATCCTAGTCATAGTTACAGTTTGATAAACCATTTCTTACGGATGTTTTTAGCTAAATTTACAGATCATTTTGGTGACTTCTGGAGCCACCAAAATATGGAAGCAGAAGGAGAAGGTGGTACATCTACCAGCATTTCAGCTTGAAACCAAATAACTACATGCAAAATATTAGTTCTGGTGAAAAATTTCACGTTTATTACAACCAAGCTCATGCCTTTATACATTCTACTTTTGTGTGCTACAAGTTTGTGGGGGGAACATGGTGAGTGAATCATCTTGATTCATAACTTTTGTTATAAAACCAGAGGCTACTGGGAAGAACTTGTACTACATATTGATGCAAGTTTATAACTTTTCTTATTCTGCTTAGCTGCCTTTCTTTTTTGGGGAACTAAAATTTGTACATATGGAGCTCATGGTAAATCCAACCTTTTTTCCCCATGGGTATGTATCTGTTATTACAGCAGAGTGCAGCAGGGGTCCACGGCTGCAATTTTTCCTGAGCTCCAGATGTAAACTTGCTACAACTCTGGATTAACAAAGAACTAACCTCTGCAGAATAGCTTTCCCCTGATGGATTACTAGATGGAGATGCTTTCCCTAGAATGTAACAGTTGCTGTGAGTCCAGTTATGTTGCCTGTAATTTTTTCAGTTATGTTTTTGTTTTTTAGAAGAGCAAGCATGCCTTTGGGGTAGCCGCCGACTGGAGGAGGAAGAAACCAAGGGGGGAAGGGAGGAGCGGAGGAAGAAAACAGATGGATGAGACAAAGACAAGGGAGGGGTTTGGTAGGGTTTTTTGGGATCACGTGCGGGGACGCGCGCGGGCGCGCGCGTGACATTTAGCCAGATCAGGAAAATTACGGGAATTGAAAACTTTCTATTTTCAGAAAGTTTGGGATCCGACAGAGGGGGCACCGCGTAAGACCATTTAATAACCGCGCACCGTGTATCTGCGTCTATTTAATTTTATGAAAATAAAATCTTTTGATCAACCACTGCGTCCAACTGGACACAAACCCAAAGGTCCCGAACCCGTCCTGTCTCGGCCGGTCGGAATTATGAAGCGGCTCAGCCCCCCTGCCTCCTCGCCCCGCTTCCTCTTGTGGATAAAGGATAAGCAAACCTCGCAGGAACGAGTGTGCACACCGAGCGAGCGGCGGCAGCTCCCTGCGACAGCGAGCCCGTCCATGGCGTCCCTCTCCCCCTCCCTCCACCTCCCTTGGTACGCCTCCTTCTCCCGCTTCCTTCCTTTCTTCCTTCCCGTCCCCCCTCAATGCCGCCTTCAGAGACGGGTCTTCTTCTCCGATTTATTTGTGGTTCCACCCGCATAGGTCGAGAATTGCTCCCGTGGCGGGCGGTCTCGGATGGTTTTTCTTTTATTCTTTCTCCGCACCGTCCGCATCCGTGGTAGGCTGCATTTAGCCTTGTAGCTTTGCCAAGAACATGTCGAGGCGCTGCCCAAAGTTCTTCCGATGCAATTGGCTTTAGGGCCTGTGCCAGTAGGCAGTGTGGATTGGTCCGGTAGTTCGCAGACAGTTAGAACTCGCGCGGCAAGTAATTGTGTTGCTAGGATTGTGTCTGTGGATGGGAGCAGGACCCTGTATTCAGAAATGTTAGAGCTTGGTAAAGAATTCAGATAGGTGTCCTACTACTAGTTAGTTCAATGTACCAATGCCTTGGGTATAACGGTGCCTTCTCTGGATTTGATCAGTTTTTTGTTGGTAATCCACCTTCGCTATGCATCTATCCCTTGGCATCCTAAATCTTTATATTTGCTAAATGAGGGGGTGACAACAATGAATCATGAAGTTATTCCTCATATGGCCGTTCTGCAACAACCTCATTAACCTGTATAAAGATATTGATATCTCAGGTTTGCTCGCTATGGAATCATCGGCACAGTTGTTTCTACTGAAAGGTTTAGGTTGCCAAAAGCTCTGAATAAATTATGGCATTATCCTGCTACTGATAAACTGAACACCAAACAAGGAGTGAATTTGATGCATGTTTCGAGCAGAACTGAAACAACTGTTCCTTAAAATATTACTTTGTTACTACTCATCAAGAAAAGCGGATTGGTATTTGGTATGCTACCTGAATAGGTCAGGGTAAAGATCAATTTGGTTACCAGTTTTGGGGTTTTGTAGCTTATGTCCACTGGTCTTTGGGTCCCATCTTCTAGTCCGTAAAAATAATCGTTCTGAGCATTGATGATTTATATGTATTTGAGTTTACTATTGTGTCTGGTGCGAACGTAAAGTGTTTGTCTTTTTTTATATAAAGGCTTATGGTTTTCTATGATATATAATACATAGAGTTTTACTGAATTATTTCTTTTACTGAAATAAATCAGCAATTCAAGAACTGGCTTCGTTGGGAAGTCACAAGGCATCCTTCTTCGCGTTATCCCTGCCAGCAGAGTTGGTTTTGTTAGAAAAACTGTGGAATGCAAGGAGTCCAGAATCGGGAAGAAGCCGATCGAAGTTCCATCAAATGTTACTCTAACACTAGAGCAGCAATTTGTCAAAGCTAAGGGCCCGCTCGGAGAATTGTCATTAAACTATCCCACCGAAGTAAAAGTTGTGAAAGAAGAATCTGGCAAACTGAGGGTATTCAAGACTGTGGAAACCAAAAGGGCGAACCAGATGCATGGTCTTTTCAGGTAAATCTCAAAATAGTACCTACAAAGAGTTTGCTATTTAATGGTCATTGCTTCACTGCTCATTATTTATTTTGCTTTTTTATTACTTTTGTTCCATAAGTTTTCTTGCATAACTAAACTGAGGTACTAACATATCATACCTGCTCTTGTCACAACTCACATGTATGAGCCATCACCTGTTGCACTCTAGCATGGAAAAATCCCCTTGAGCACATTGTGATACCACTGGTGCCTGAAAAAAATAAGCTGTATGTCGTATGTAATTGTCCTTCAGAAATAGAAAGCACAACCTTATACTTTTCCTAGCTCCTACAAGAATCTAAATTCCAGAAAGCAATGTTTAAATTCTTCCCAATCGTCAACGCAGGTGGTGATCCTGCTGTGTTTAGCACTACACTTTTTCAAAGTATGTGGGGGGAATAAACATACAAAGTTCCTGTAACATGTCTGAAATATTTGGATAACAATATTTATGTCTTACATTTGGTACCCAGTTCTCTGATCAAACCAAGGCAAATAACTGTAGTTTAGGAACTGGATATACAAAAAAGAAGGTTATAATGTTTGTGAACTGCTAAGGGGTTGATAATATAATTGTTTTATGCATATCATGGTTTGATCAAACTTGTGATATGCAACCAAATTCTTTCCTTCACAATATGTGAACGTCCTTATGCCCTTCAGGCTTCAGCCAACCCTTTCCTTATTCTCTTCACGAGTATCTAAAATTCACCTTTATTGTCCTTAATCACAACAGCATAAGGTTCTGCGCAGGGTGGTGTTTGTACGTTTGCTAACTATTACTTGGCTTGATTATATCAATCATCTTATGAACTTATGTTCGTGCCCGACCTCTTTGTCCACTTGTTCCTCTAAAAACATGGTGCAAATTTCTAATGCAGAACCCTCACAGACAACATCATCGTGGGGGTGTCAAAAGGATTCGATAAGAGGCTTCAGTTAGTGGGTGTTGGGTATCGTGCGACAGTGGAGGGCAAAGATCTCGTGATGAACCTGGGATTCTCGCATCCTGTCCGGATGGCTGTTCCAGAAGGGCTGCAAGTTAAGGTGGAGGAGAACACCAAGATCATCGTAAGTGGCTACGACAAGAGCGAAATCGGTCAATTTGCTGCCACCATAAAGAAGTGGAGGCCTCCGGAGCCATACAAGGGAAAGGGTATCAGATACCAAGACGAGATTGTCAGAAGGAAGGAGGGCAAAGCTGGCAAGAAGAAATAGACGGCTGTTTCTCTGCATTGTGCATTCCATACTTTGCTTTATTTTTCCTCTGTAATCCGTCATTCCGAGTACTAAAACCCAACGTAAGAATACCATGTTCTTTAGCCCTTCCACATTTGTAGAGAAAATCGTGAACACGTTTTGTCATCGCAATATTTGCGTGTGTTACTCAGCAGGTAATGGAGCACAGTGCCTAATATGGTTGTCATCCCATCTTCCAAATTTCGAACTGCATTGTGAACGATTTCCACCCCCCGACCACCCCCCGAGAAGGTGGTTGTACGACCAGTGCAATGAGACTGTGATTATCTTGAACTCCAGAGACTATATAGTTCAGTTGAGTGTAGGTCCACCGTGGAGTGCATTTCGTATGGTGACATATCATCTTTAAAGTTTTAAATGATGATTCACTGTCATGCATCTATTACTAGGGTTTTTTAGCATTTCAGTCATGTCATGAGATTCCCATTGCCTATTGGCATGGATGCCATGCATAACACTCATGCAGTGCAACCCCAATGGTGAATGCTGGTTTCATACTTAGCAATAACCTCTTCCTTGTTGTATGTTGACAAGACTATGTATTGCGAGGGTTCAGACATACTGGGATTGTGAAAATTGCCAGCACAATGCAATTTCTGACGAGGGAGAGCCGAGGGGAGTAGGAGTTTTGAGTGTATGTGCCTGTGGTACTCCAATTTGAGGGAGCTGTGATATTAGACGAATCAGAAAATACCGTTGAAGCAGCAAAGGTCTGCACAACCCAACACTGCAGTTCTGGGAGCGCATCCCAATTGCTGAAGCGATGGCTCTTGTCCGCCTTGCGCACGCGGTGATAAAAGGAGTTCAAGTTCGTGCCCATCCACTTCTCGGCAATCGTCGGAGTTGAATATGACAGAGCTAGTGCCCTTCAGGTGCCGGCGCCGGTTGTGGCAGAGGTTTCAGAGGTGGGTCGTGGGTTCCACCTTTGACATAACACTGTGCTTCGTCCCTTGCATCACCATCCTCATTGTTGTTGTTGATACACAATAGCTGAACTTTGACGCATGTGGTGACATTGTAGCTATTGAGATGACCCTGAGTTCCTTGTTTTCTTTAGCTGCTAACCTCTAGCAAATTAGCCTTGTACATAAATCCTTAAAAAATTATAAAAATATACACGGCCGGAAAAATATATAAAAATATACATGAATCCCTAAAAAGTTATAAAAATATCAGCTAAAAAAAGTGCTATTGAGCTAATATCCACTTTGGCTCATGCATGTATATGCATCCACTGTCTAAAAATCATTTTTTACGTATACAAATTCCGAAAAAACTTCTTGGTGTACATCTACACATTTTATTGTCACTCACCAAGTTTCGCGAGAAAAGATATTTTTTGTGGCCTGTGTAAAAATGACAATTTTCAGAGCTACAGAATTGCTATTTACGTGAATTTTTTTTGTCTTTTCTCCACAAAACTTTGGTGGATGAACATAGAATCTTCAAATGTACACCTAGGTTTTTTGTCCAAATGTATGATATTTTGAAATGAATTTAAAAGACATTTTTTTATAATAAGTGCATTTGCTCCTATGAGCCAGAACACCATGTCCGCTATTGAGGCGCTAAACTCAAGGCACTAAAACGTTTACGCCAAATTCAAAATCTTGACATATCCCATCACCCATTCCCTCATTAGTATCTGAAATTTTAAATGTTGTCATCCTTAATCATAAGAGCATGGGATTCTCTCCTGCATGCAGAATGATGTTTGTACATTTACTAGCTATTGCTTGGTTAGATCAATCATCTTATGAACTTATAATCATGTCATGCCTGTTTCTCTACTTGCTCCTCTAAAATTGGTTGCAAATTCATAACTAGCTATTGCTTGGTTAGATCAATCATCTTATGAACTTATAATCATGTCATGCCTGTTTCTCTACTTGCTCCTCTAAAATTGGTTGCAAATTCATAATGTAGAAGCATGCCAATTGACATCATTATGGAAGTTTCAAAAGGATTTCATAAGAGGCTTCAGTTAGTGGGGGTTGGGTATCATGCAGCAATGGGGGCAAAGATCTCATGATGAACCTGGTTCTCGCACCATGTCTGGATGACTGTTCTAGAAGGATAGCAAGTTAAGGTGGAGAAGAACAACATGATCATCGTGAGTTTTCTTTTTTAAATAGGGGGCAAAAACTTTGCCCCAGTTGATTAATTAAGATGCTTACAAGAAGATTTATGAGTGTCCAAAATACATAAGCATATTCTCTCGGCATAAATTTAATCAATTTTTTTGCACCCGCTATAACCCAAAGTCTAGCCTTTTTAGTGATGTTTGCAAGAAGGACGAATATCGGGGTGTGCTTGTTGCGGAAGACGTGCTCATTTCTCTCATTGCACACCTCCCAAGTGAAAAAGAAGGGTAAGGGATGCCAATGCTTTGCGGTTAAGTACATTGTTCGAATGTCATCCTTAGACACCAATTTTTTTAGGGAGAGGGTGGACCATTCTTGGGGTTCAAGCGCGTGGATCCTGAGACAATCTCTTACTTTCCCCCTTAGCCTAATGGTGAACCGGCATTTGGAGAATAGGTGTGAGGTATACGCCATGATTTGCTTGTAAAGTGGGCCCAATCCACAATTCGGTCATCCCCTCTTTACCAAACGGTCGGCCATCCAAATCCGCTTTTGGATTGCTAGCCATGCAAAAAAAATTGATCCTCGGAGGTGCGCAAACCTTCCACACCATGGAGTTCATTGATGTTGGCGTGGACTCTAAATGTTTAATGTTTTCCTGAAGTTGCACCTCTCTTAGCTTAACCGAAATATCCACAAATTGTTAGCATATGACATGGTGAAGTTTTCGTCAAGCATCACTTTTCTTATCCAATAATCATTATGACTTTTGACATTCCACTTCTTCCTCATTGACGCCGCAAATATGAGACGTGCTATTTCTTTTGGTTTAGACCCATCAAGACAGGAAGCCTCCCAAAAAAGGTGTGTTTTGGCCATCACCCATGCCCCACGGTGATGAATGTGGCAGCATAAAACAACTCCCGATCATGAGTTTCTCATCCCCACCCAAAATTTTTGTTGGGTCCTTCCATTCTAGCCATGACCATCTCAAACATAGGGCCCTCGCAATGTTTTCACTGTTTTTTTTGAACTTCAGAGAGCATTGTTAAACAAAAGCACTCGCTATGCATTTAGCTAGAAGGCTGCTAACCAGAAGCTAGGAGTTCCAGTCACCCAACTCTCGGACACGCCTAATGTGCTTGCACGCTTTGCACACAGGTGAGCCAGGTAATTGGCTGATCTTATTACATGTTGAATAGAAAAAACAATAAAGGTACTAGCTAGCTCTCCAATTTCTAATAAGATAGGAGCCACAATCGAAAGATAATTGCGGCGATTGTTCCAGAGATTCACAATCTCTAGACAGTCCGTCTCCATTATCACATGCCTGAGACCTCGAAGCTTGGCAAAGATAATGCCCTCGTGCATAGACATACTCTTGGCGATCCACGGATCCGTGATCCCGAGTAAAGGCTTGCTCCATGCTCCAAGAAGCTGACAGGGGATCTTGCGATGCCACCTGCCCAACCGTTGCCATCCGCGGTGTTCACCGAACCATCCGTGTTATTCTTAACACAGCCATCATTAGACGGTCACCACCCATGTCCAGGCAGAAACGATTGTTGTCGGGGAAATTCCAGGATAGCCAACGTTTCCCTAGTAGCTTTCACCGCGAAGACAGGATATGTTCTTCCTCATGCTTCCATTTATTACGAGAATGCCAGATTGACCACATAATATATTTTTTTAGAAACGGATGCCCGGCCTCTGCATCAGGATGATGCACACGGCAATGATTGACCACATAATAGTGATAATCTTCGCTCAGTTCTGATCCAAGAATTTGGCTTGCAAAGGATATCCTTCGCTCGTGTGTGCGGATGTAGCCGAGGTAGACGTATATCCAGCCAAGTCACAACTTCATCCCAAAACCTCCTGGCGTGAGAACATTTGATAAAGGCATGCATCAAGTCCTCATAATCCACCAAGCATACATTGCATCTGCTTATTTCCTTGATGTGCCGACGCTTAAGAGTGCATTCATCTGGCAAGATTCCACGGAGCACTTGCCACCAAAACACTCGCACTTTCGGCACAACTTTCAGTTTCCAAATAGATGACCACATCTGTTGTTAAATCATTGAGGTTTCAGACACCGTCCCTTCCATTAGAGCTGCACGCTCTTTTTGATTCACTAGAGCCCGGTATGCCGATTTAACAAAATAGACACCTGAAACTTCATGATTCCGTGCATAGAAATCATCGCCACCACCATTCTGAAGAGGAATATTAAGAATAGCCTCTGGATCTGGTGCTACGAACACTGACCCGACGAGCTCATGTCGCCATGTCCAATTCTCAAAATCAATAAGCTAATTGACCTTTGCCAGTTCACTCATTTTAACCATCTCGGTATTTGTAGGTTTCCGCATAGGAGTCATGCAGATTGATTCTGGGATCCATTTATCCGTCTAGACAGAGATTTTTGAGCCATCGCCCACCCTCTTGATCAATCCCATTTGCAGCGCCTCACGACCAGCTACAATTGCCCGCCAAGTCGCTGACTCAGATTTAGGGACTGTAGCTTCCATGAAATCACAATTAGGAAAATATCGCCCTTTCAAAACTCTGGCACAAAGGGAGGTTGTGTTTGTCATAAAATGCCAGCCGTACGTGTTTCCCCAATAGCGCCAAGTTAAAAAGATTTAAATCTCGAAAACCCATTCCACCATTTACATTAGGTGTGGTTAGATTACTCCATGAAACCCAATGCATGGAATTTCTGTCTAACGACCTCCTCCATCGGTACTTAGCCATCGCTGAGTCTAGACTTCTGCACACCTTCTTTGTCAAGAGAAAGCACATAATGCTGAACGTATGGATAGCTTGAATGACCGACTTGAGCAGGACTTCCCTCGCAGCACATGCCAAAAGTCTCTCTTACCATCCTTGCATTTTACTTCTTGATATTTCACCAATGTAATCAAAAGTACCACTTGTGATCCTACCCACTTCAAGTTGGTAGACCCAAATATCTTTCAGTAAAAGCCTCCACCATTATGCCCAAACCATTTTTCATACTCATCCTGGCCGTCTCGGTAGTATTCGGTGTAAAGAAACCCACACTTTTATTTCTGTTCACCTTATCATTGAGTCTAAGTGCACTATGAATGTTTGCACTGATAAAGATGAGACTATCGTCAGCAAACAACAAATGGTTTATCCAAGGTGATTGAAAACTCACTCTGATCCCTCTATCAACATAATTACCACCAAAGAATTTTAGAAGTGAGGTAAAGCTTTCTGCATATAACAAAAATAGGTATGGCGACATCGGATCTCCTTGATGAAGCCCTAGAGAAGGAGTAAAAAATGGGAGTAGCTGACCATTTACTCGAACTGCAAATCTGACCGAAGTGACACACTTCATGATCAGTCTAACAATATTGATACTGAAACCCAGTTTGAGTAAGATCACCTCCAAATAATGCCACTCAACGCGGTTGTAAGCTTTCATCATATCTATCTTAACCGCACACGAGAAATTCTTACCTTTATTCCTTCTCTTGACCGCATGAACGCTCTCAAAAGCTACCAGGACATTATCCGTAATAGTATGTCCGGGGACGAAGGCACTTTGTTCTTCACTAATAATCTTATCCAGGCAGCCCCTTAGACGATTAGTAACAGCTTTAGCCGCTATCTTATAAGGGAAAGGTGATGACACTAAGCATGTGTGACAATTTGTTGGGACTCCAAGTGCATAGTGATGTAGCAAGAGAATATTTCCCACAAGGATTACTTAGGGTTTAATAAAGAACTCTCGGGGAACAGTCGGAAAGTTTCTTCTAGCCTTGTCCAGCAACCCGCAAAACAAGTTCTTTGTCTTGTGTCTCAACTCCACCGTGTGGTTGTCAAGCCACCATGACAGAGCTTCCAAAGATGCCGGTCGAGGAGCTCTCACGACATCTTCGAGAAGCTCTGCCGCAGGAGCATTCCTCACCTTCACCATGCCCTTGGTGCCTCCATCCCTGCGCTGCTTTCAGCTGGTTCACTTTCACCTCTTGTGGGGAATGAGCACCACGGCCCTGGCTATATGTAGCCTAGACAGCGGCTGCCTTCATCTTCTTCCCGCAAGTGGTCTTGCGGGTGGCTCTTCGCCACTAGGAAGCGGTGGCTGACCATCCGGCAGTGCCTCAGTCCGGCCGCCATGCGGTGAGTCCTTATCTTTTGCCTTCGTGAAGCGGGCCAAGCGGCAGGCTCTGGGACCCCCCTAATCCAGAGCGCCGACAGTAGCCCCTGACCGTGCCCCGGCAACGCTGCCACTTGTTGCCTGGGTACGGCCAAACAAAAGAGCGCAGGCCCTGCGACACGAATGGTCACACTTTGACAAGACCAGTCATGTTGCCAGGCCTGGCACGATGCCAGAAAAGAGGCACTTGAGTGCCCCGCAGACCCAAAGGGTCGTGCATTGACTCCAGTGCTCTCCCACGATGCCTCGGTTCTCGCAGGAGGCAAAAACCGCTCGACGCAGTGGGGCAGTTGCCACACGGTATTGCGTGGGAAAGGAGCAAGGGATTAATGCAGGAGTGAAATGAATGGTGGGCCCATGCCCATACCCTATAAAGGGGGTTTGGGCAGAGTCCTTAGTCCTTTCGCTGCCACCGCATCTCTCCTGCTGCTTCCTTCTCCACCACACTCCTTCGGCGACCTCCTGCATCTTGCCCCTCGCTTCGCCATGGCTCCCAAGAAGCCTAGGTCCAATAAGGGAATTGCACAAGTCTCCCGATCCCGAGACCCGTTTCTTACCTTCGAGCCCCATGGCGAAGGACAAGGGTTCGATCATCTTGTTGGGTATGTGGCGAATGCGTCGAACGAGCGAGGTCTGACCATCCTGGCCCACGCCAGTGAAGCCGTTGGCCATGGGGTGAGAGATGCCAAGGTCTTCTTCTGCTTCCTAGTGGCAGGATGGTTCCGCCAATGTCGCTTTTTCTCCACGTCGTGTTGTCCACCTACGGCGTGGTGCTAGCGCACCTCCACCCTAACGCCCTCCCCACGCTGGCCATCTTCCAGTGCCTTTGCAAGGCGTTCATCAGGCCGGGTGCGCTCTTCAGTGACCCTCTTCCACGTCTTCTTTGAGGCACGCCTGGACGCCAGGGGTGCCATTTCCGGCTGACTCTCCTTCCATCTCCGCTCGAGCATGGTGGTGCGCTTTATCCCATGCCGAATAGAGATTGGGTGGAGTGGCGGGCGAATAGGTGCTTTGTGAGGTTCGACGAGGAAGACGACCCCGTGGCCTATGTCGAGACGATGGGCTTCCCGGAAGCTCTCCCCATGTGGACCTCACCGGCGAGCATGGCCAGCCTGGAGGACGCAGTGGAAAGGATCCAGAACCTTCGAGATGCACACCTCGCCACCCAACATGTGGTGAACTCTTACATTTGCCACAACATTGCGCCACTGCAGTGGTGCTCCCTCCCCCATTGGGAGGTGCTCTCTCGGAATCACCCAACAAGGTTGCACCTAGAGAACCCCTCTGAGTTGGAGATCTTGGCGATCTCCAACTTCCTGACTGGCAGCAACTAGAAATAGTTGCTGAGGCCTCTACGAGTTCGTGTGCTCATCCGACTGAGCGCCGCGGAACGCGACGCCATCGCCGCGTCCATGCCTCTCTGCGATGAATGGGGCCCTCCTGCTGCTCCCGCGGCACCGAAGGTGGCTGCCGGAGGCGTAGATGGGGACCTCACCACGGTGGAGAAGAGCCGCCTGGTCGGTCGCCTTCTTGTGGACCAAGAGGCCATTGAGGAGGATGAAGGACCAGACGCCCTGGTTCACCTCCCTCAGCGGCGCCTGAGGTCGTCACTCCTGGCCAGCCCCCGGGCCTCAGCACCTAAAGCGAGCTCGTCCGCGGGTGCCAGCACTTCTCGCGCCGCTCCCGCGGGTAGCCTGCTCCCAAGCACCCTAGGTTGGGACAAGCTAGAGTGGGGCTACCTCCTGGACCCGCCTCGTTAAGCTTCCTGGGCTTTCATGCACATCCTTCTTTTGGTCGGGTCTTTTGAGTTCACGATGCTTCCTTTCTTTCATGCAGCAGGGATCCCTCCCCGGATCCCTTAGTCAAGCGGGCCCGGGAAGATGCCCCTGTGCCCAGTGAGCCTACCAGAAAGAGGCTTCACAGAGCCCCCGGCAGGGAGCTGCTACTCCCAGCAATGGGTAACTCATTTCCCACTTTGTTTAATTCCCACATCACTTACCGGGATTGCCCTTTCCGGGATAAATGCTTGCCGTCTCTTTTTGAGTGCAGATGTTGGGGCCAGCATGGTTGCTGAGGACCTTCCGAGAAGGCTCCCTGCTACCAGCACTGCCACACCAACAGGTGCGCTCTTCCTGCCCACTTTTGACAACTTTTTTTTGCCAATTTCCCTTCTTTTTGCCCTTTTGGACAACTGATTCTTCCATCTCTTGGGTATGCAGCTACCGCGTCCTTCCCAAAGGGTAGGGCAACGGAGCTGGTGGGCATAGTTAGCCGGGACAGTGGCCTGAGAGCAACCGGTGCTTCAGACTCCACTGCCCTGGCGCTCCCTACCCATGCTCCAACTTCTGCCACAGCCCCGATGGACTTTGTCTGGGTGCCACTACGGCAAAAGGCACCAATGGGGCCACCAGGGGGAGTGGCCAAGAGGGGGTTCCAGGACAGGCTGCTGCCGTAGTCCCAGGCACCATTGCTCTGGCAGCCCCCAGCCGTGCACCTTCTCCCGCTATGGATCCCACAGAAACCAGTCTGGGGATACCACATCATGAGCTTGACGCTGCGCATCCGAGCCTGGATACGCATCTAGTCCCTTGGGTGGAGCCCAGTGATGAGGTGGTGAACCCTGAGGACAACATGGTTGAGCTGGAGCAGGAGCATCGGGATTGGGAGAGCAATCTCCTAGCCCAGATCTCTGATCTGGAAGACAGGGCTTGGTCATACGGAGAGCGCCTCAACAAGCTAGCGTCGACCAACTCCGATTTGCACGAGGCACTGCGCAATCAGGAGTCGGGAGTCGAAGCCTGCGTCAACGCTATTCAATGATAGCTCGATGCTGCTCTGTAGCACCAGCCGAGCCTGAACGCCCAGATTGCTGCACTGCAGGGCAAACTGCGCATCACTGTTGCAGCAGCGGAATCACATGCGGCAGTCGTGGCTGAGCGCGATAAGCATTGCGGTCATCATGGCGCAGCTAGTGAGGGCTCTTGATGTTGGGGTTTGATGCAGATAACAAAAAAATTATGTGCAACGCAACCCTGATTGCCCAAGGACCTATCTATTAGTAATGCCGTAACGGTAAGAGTTTTGGACACGTACCCTCATAGACCAAAATGCGGGGATTACGCTCTCGCACAAGCATTGATGTCGAAGACGATGTAGCCGACCTCAAGGTCATGAAGAACTTGGCACAATGACTCCGGCACCGCACGAGCGGCACCTCCGCATACTCACATACGTACGGTGACCATGATGACTCCCAGAACCCTGTTTCAAGCCGAGATGCGGAAGCAGAGGCTTTGGAATAGGATCCGGAAACTCTGCAACATGACGGCGTGTCAGGGTGGTGATTCCCGTCTCCTATGCAGCCCTTCGGGAGGCCACGCGAGAGAGGCAGGGGGCGGCGGACCAGAGGAGGCTGGCGCACCAGGTAGGTGGTAGGAGGAGGCCATGGAGGAGGGCTTGTGGAAATTGTTGTGTCTTCTCTCCACCTGGGGCCCCCTTTATATAGGGGGGAAGGGTGCACACTTACCCCCTCCCCAAGGCACCTAGGGCGGCGGCCAAGAGGAGGAGGAGAAGGGGCCGACAAACAGGCCAAGGAAACTCTAACCCTGGCCGGCCTAGGCCAGGGTTTGGGGTGCCCCCCTTTTCTCTCTCTCTTATTTCCCTAATGGGCCTCTTTTGTTAAAACAGCCCATTTAATGAAATAATGATTTATTAATTATTTAATCCATATTAATTCATATAATTAATATTAATTAACTCATAATTAATTCCCCGCTACTCCGAAACACTTCTGAACTCCATCAGATCCATTCCGGACTCCATCGAAACTATTCCAGATTTCACCAAAACCATTTCGGACTTCACCAAAACTATTTCGGACTTAGTTGGAACTATTCCCCTCTCTCATATATCATAACATGGTGTTTCCGGATAATACCAAAATGTCTCAAGCATCGTGATCCCTTAAGCGTGTTACCCGACGGTTCGAGAATGCGACAGACATTACCGAGAACTCTTCTCCAGAAAATGACCTTCAGTCGGATCATGGAAATCTGTGAAGACCCCTGTGCATTCTATGAAGGTCTTTCAGTCGTTGAACCATAAATGTCAATAAGCTATTCCCTTTGCTTCCCTGATAGTAGTATTGGCTAAGATTTGATCGTTGGTATTCGCCAATACTTGGTTCGATCTTATTACCGGCCATGCTGTTCAACTCGTCCATGATAGCACATCTCCATGACCTAGTCACATGCTGGGCAGCAATGATGTGTTCTCACTGAGTGGGCCTAGAGTATCATATCTGTCATGCAGATGAGCAATTCCCACTCTTAATTATGCTCCTCTACCTACCCCTTCGGAGAACCCAAGAGACACCTTTTCAGTCAACCTGTTGCGTGATGATGGTTGATGCAATTAGACTTTCTTCCAGAATAGTGATTATGCATTAACCTCACGGTCTAAGAACTAAGCTGCGACACTTATCATTTTGCCACGTGAACATCATGACACAATCTTGTTGCAAATGATTATGTGGGTAATGTCCATCATGGCACTATCAACAACTGGCATGATCTCATCGTCAATCGGCTGTAATGCACCATGATTGGGAAAACTCAATCATCAGTTGATCAATGAACCACTAAACCGGGATTTTATTGGGGACTCCTAATCATTTAATACTACACCTATGTCAATGTTTCTGATTGACATAGTTTTAGCATAGCATTAAACTATTATGAACTTGAAGGAATATGCAAATAAGTCCAATATTATTTTCCTCTAGGGCATAATAAATTTAGTCACCCACTTGCACTAGAGTACAAATAATCTAGCTGCATTTTGTTTACCAATCACTGAGCATATCATCCATATGGTCTTTTGATCATGCATGCATGTGAGGACCTACCTTTAGCGGTCTACACAGATCAGACCTTTATATTCTTTGCAACTTGTCATCCTCTATATGACATTCCTATCATCATATCATGATATCTGTCTAAGTTTAATGTTTGGTAGAAGAGTGAGACTTTGTATTCTAGTTTTGCAATGGTGTCTGATTAATCCTCAATTTTCTCATAAACCATGCTAAACAAATACACACTCATCTAGAAGTCAAAATTTCTCTAACCAAGCATTATACTTGCCACTGCTTGAGTAGCTTTCAATTTATGTAGAATTGAAAATTGCCTAGATGCAATATCAATGTTCCAATCACGCTTTCGTTGCGCTTAGCCTTTGATGGAGTTAATTTCCCATATTTTTGAATAAAGTGTACTTCTCACTTTTCAGAAATTACTATTAGTTCTTTTACAAGAATTCATAGGATAGGCTTTTCTTTGGTCTAATTAATGATTCTCCAATCATTCTTTCACCTAGCCTTTCAAACTTTTGAACTTGGGATGCATTGCTTTGTCTTTATGCAAAACATGGGTTTGGATAGCGCTAACTATGAGACGCTTTCGTCAAACATTATTGAGTTCAAACTCAATTGTTTCCTTAGTCACTCAGTCAAAACTCTTTGACTTTTATTTTGAACTCTCAGAATTATGACTAACATACATTCAGACTTAATGCTTTTAAAATTTTGCCTTAAACAAGATGTCAAATTCACCACTTATTAATTCTTATTAATAACCATGATACGAATGCACCTATTCATAATATGTCATCCACATAAAAGAATTTGTCATAGCTCCCACTTAGAATATGTACTCTTACATATAAACCAAGATCCCACTTAGAATATGTACTCTTTACATATAATTGTGACATTAAAGCTATTTTCATCACTCCCACTCAGTTTAATACAAATAGGTTTACCTTGATAATTTTGGACTCCTCGAAAAATCCTTGGATTCTTAAATCAAACCGAGATACCTTAAATGTGAATTAATTCAAAAAGTGTTAAACATTGCCATAACTTAAACAGATTTAAGAACTTGCAATTTTAGCAACTAATTTGAATTTGAAGACTTTTAAACACCGCTATACATTGTAGTCAATCCTATGAATTTGTCTAAACACCTTTAAGATAAATCGTGTTTTTATGTCATTTACCATTAAAGATTTATTTTCTTCTCATAATCTGATATTATTTTGAAGAATTAAGTAACACATTTTACTTAATAAGATCGAGTAACAATTACCTCTTAAATAAAATCTTTAATTATAACTCTAAGTTATTTTTGCATTGAGGTCCGCCATCATTTCTTCATAGTTCGTAGGTATGTTTAGTTTCAAAACTTTGACAAGTAAATCATGAATTTCACCTTGCGTACCATCTCAATTTTAAATTCATGGATTTTATTCAAATATAGGACTTAATTGTATCATCTTTATCATCAATTCCTCTTTTCTAATATAGAAATTCGCTTCAGAACTAATTCCGCTGCGCTATTCTGATATTATAAAGACTAATTCAAATTACGTTAATTGATCCTTTATTTTCCTCTATTTAACACTTTTGCTGAGAAAACATTTTCTCTAGAGTGCACCAAATTTTTTGCAATACAAATTTTGCACCCTTTGGTTTAGAAGATAAGTCCTTAATCTTATAAGGACCTTTATGAAGATTTCCTAATTTCGAATTATCACAATAACGGAACACATATAGTATTACTTATATGGCTTCCTACTTATTTTAAATGGAGTCTGTTTTAATATGCCACTTTAAATGATAATTTTGTCACTACAAATGATTTATTTCTTTAATAAATAATGTCCATTTGAATATGATTTTCATGCAAATTTTTCAATGACTTGAATTGTTTAGCATTATTTGCCGAACTGTTTCGTCAAACTCTTTCAAATCATAAACTTTGAACTTAGTCGTTTTTGACGATTCAAATTTGACTTAGCTCAAATCTTTTCTTGATTCTTTATTAAACTTTTTGTACAATTCAAATAATTTAATTCTGGATTAGTAATTCAAATAATTACTAAATCCTTTAATAAAGAATATCAGAAATAATGATTTATTTATGAAATATTACACATCTTTTATGTATAATATCAATACTTGTGTTTTTTAAACTTTAGCATGAAGTGTTTAAATCATTTCAAATAAATGAAGTGTGGATTGCATGCGAATTCGATCAAATATAAAAAAACTCATATAATTCCATCGATATGAATTTAGCACGAACATATATGTAATTGATACAATTCAAAACATATATTTGATTTCATCATTATGAAATCCACATAAGTATTTCATATAAGAAAGACATTAAGCGCGGATGAAAAAAAAAGACTTTAATCATAATATTATAAATGCTTGCAATTATATCAACAAGAATAAATGAGAATAACTCTATTCATAATCATCCATAAAGACTTTATTCATAGCAAAACAACCACTTGTTTATTACACACAAATAAAATTTGTCTCATACATTTGAGACAATCACATGGTCTTAAAACTGATTACAAAAATTTATTCAAAATCTAAACTTGTAGATAAATGCCGAAGAAGATTGCGCCGTCGAAACATCAAGCTTGTCCTCCAGGACGCCATGGACTCCTCCATGTGTTCTTCCATCATGAACACTTTACTCCGCAGATCCTATTTTCAAATAAAATTGGAATTAGTATCTCATACTTCCAAAACTGCATAAGTGTTTATGAAACATTTATAACACTATATATCTCATAGACTTTTTGGTTTGATGACCTTCTCTGCAGCTTTCTCTACTTTTAGAGATCTGAGTTTCCCGAGACACTAATGGAAGTCATCATTGTTTTCACCAATCACATAACTTCCAACAAATGCAAAATAGCTCGGAGGGAGCGACTGTAGCAGTACGGACTTTCTGATTTCATCAGTGATCTCACATTTGAATTCATCAACCAGTCGCCTATAGATTCGATGCATGTTGGACAGGTGACTATCAATGTCGTGTTTCCCTCCATTTTGGTATTGAAGAACTCGTTTAGATAGTCATACTTTAGCGCCCTAACTTTAGGTGCAATGAGACTCTTGAGTGCTCTAAACATCGAGTACGGGTCACGATGATGGAAAAGCACTCTCAGATGAGGTTCCATGGAGGTATCCATCAAAGTCTTAACTTCAATGGCTATCACGAGTTTCGCGGTACTCATCGTGATCCTGTGCAGTAGCATACCATCCAGGCTCTTTAGCTAGTGGTTACTCAATCATGAAAAGCAGATCATTGTGCAGGAGGACATTTCTCAAGCGCAAGCACCATCCGGGGAAATTGGACCCATCAATTTTAAGGTCTTCTCTCAACAACCAACAACCAACTCCATGGTGATTCATTGCTCTACACAAATTTGCAAAGATATAAATACTAAGGTTCATAATATGAGTTTAATTTTTATTAAACAATTCAACTGTGAAGAACTCCCACTTAGAATAACATCCCTACAATTGTTCTAGTGATTACCCAGTCCTTATACATCATACCGCTCCCGATCGTCACGTGAAGTGATACAACTGCAAAGGTAGACAGTACTTATGTCAATCGCACAACCTTGTGACACATGCTCGACCTTTCGTTTCCGAGGCTATGTCTGTATATACTAGGCTTGCCAATTCTAACCTTTGTGTATTGCGCGGCACATACATGGCTTGTACCCACGCCGTATGTGAACTTCGATATGGCCCCCGATCGTCACGTGAGGTTACATAACTAAGAACTTTCTTGGCGATTGCACACGAAGGGAGACCACAACCCACTAGAATTTTGATTAGGTATTTTCTTGTCCTATGCTACTGTTGTGTATCTAATACTAGCACAAGCAAGAATTCACACAATAACATCATATGTAAATAATGTGATATGATATGGTTTCTTCATCGATGTTGAAAAGGATCACACGGGCGACTAGAGGGGGGGGGGGGTGAATAGGCGATACACAAAATTTTACCTTTTCCAATTTTAGGCTTGACACAAAGTAAATTCTCTAGATGTGCAACTAGCTGAATTTCCTAAGTGGCAAGCAAGCAAGTGAACAAGTAAACAAGTAAGCAAGTAAGCGAGTTCGGGTAAGAAATAACCGAGGAGCGGAGACCGGAGACACAAGGATGTATTCCCGTAGTTCCTTCCTTTTGAGGGGAAGTACGTCTACGTTGGAGAGGTGTGGTGACACGGAGTCGACCAACGCCACGGAGGCTCACCTTGTTCTCCGGTGAGCAAGCCACGGAGGCTAGCTCGTTCCACTAAGCGGTGGTACTGGGGGAACTCACCGAATCCCTTACACGGAGATTGGGGCACACATCCACAACTGAATTGGAGGCTCCCAAGAAAGCCACGGAGGCTAGAAACCACAAAGACAAGAGTAATCACGAATTACACCACCTAGTGTTTCCAACGAACCACTAGGAGCAAATCCCTCAAGCAAAAGGAGGGGAAAGAGAAATTCCTTCGGTGGAGATGTAGATCTGGATCTCCTCCTTCGATCCTCCAAAGATCTAAGACTTTGGGTGGTTGAGGGTGGAGATCTTGCAGTGAGGTTGGCTCTAAATAGTGTCTTATTCTTGATGAGGACAAGCAAGCTGGGGAGGAAGAGAGGAGGGGGTATAAATACCCCTTCCCGAAATGTATCCGTTGCAGCCGCCAGGGGCCGGATTATCCGGCCCAAACTTGCACCGGATAATCCGGCCCACTTCTAGAATAATCCGGCCGAAAAATCCGGCCAGGAATCTGGGTGACGCGCATCAGCTCTTCTTCTGGTCCTTAGTCGTTTCACCGGGGGGGGGGCGGATTATCCGGCCCAGATCTGAAAAAATCCGCCCCAAAAATCTACCCCAAGATCTGGGTGACGCGCATCCTGGAGCTTCTGGTCCTTAGTCGTTTTCACGGGGGGGGGGTGGATTATCCGGCCCAGATTTGGAAAAATCCGGCCGAAATATCCGCCCCAAGATCTGGGTGATGCGCATCTTGGTGCTTCTGGTCCTTAGCCATTTTCACGGGGGGGGGGGGGATTATCTGGCCCAGATTTGGAAAAATCCGGCCGAAATATCCACCCCAAAATCTGGGTGACGCGCATCTCATTGCTTCTGGTCCTTAGCCATTTTCAGGGGTGGCCAGATTATCCGGCCCAGTTTTGGAAATATCCGGCCAAAAAATCCGGCCAATCTTTCTGCACAAAAGCATTGGTAAAATGTCCTGGTGTTGTCAACTAACACACAAAACTAGGGAGGCTAGATAATGCCCTAACAATCTCCCCCTTTTTGGTGTTAGATGACAACACTAGGATTTACAATAGTAAGATCAATTAAGCAAGGGAGCTCCCCCTGAAGATTTGCATAAGTTCAAATGAAGCTCCCTCTAGAGATAAGCAATATAACTAAAACAAGTTTCACAATAACAACTCTAAAGAAATTTCACCAAGCACACGATAACAATAAGTTTGACGATAAGTTCATAAGCAAGAAAACTGAAAAGCAGCTCCCACACCAAAGCAAATCCCCAACGAGAAGTCCTACTAGAACAACTTCTCCCCCTTTGGCATCAAGACACCAAAAAGGGACAAGAGCATACTACACGCCCCAAGAAGTCACTCAAGGTCGTCGTCGTCCTCGTCCTCCTCATAGTCCTCCTCCTCTTCATCATCTTCTTCAAACTCTCCTTCCTCATCCTCTTCCATATCCTCTTCCTCTTCATCTTCATCATCATCACCAACACGAGTGGTGCGACCAACATAGAGAGCCTTCTCCATCGCGCCCCAATCATAGGTCTCGGAATGCCACTTGTTGTAGGCAATGGGAGGAGGAGTAGGAGAAAGAGCAGCTTGGTCCCCACTGAGCTTATGAAGAATCTCTCGCTGAGTATCAAGAATGGCCTTGCGCTCACAATAAGCTTCATAGTTCTCACGATGTATCTCCACCTTCATGCAAAGAACATGCTTCTGAAACCAGCTCAACTTCTTCACTCTCTTGGGCACATCTTTGGACACAAACTTGCCACTTGGCACACTAGAACGAGCATCTCTCATGAAGGAATCGGGGCCAATGGGACCAACAGGAGCTGGAGCTGACTTGTTCTGCTTCACATAGAGCTTCTTGACCTTGTGAAACACACACTGACTGCTGAAATCCTGACCTTTGCAAGTGTCAATGATAAGCTTTATGATGAAAGGAGCGTACAGAAGAGAACCCCTGCTGACCATAGCATCGTACATCTCGTTGAAGATAAAGTCCATCACATCAAGAGAGAAATCTGCATCCGGGTCGGTAGATGTGGCACAAGCATGAGAAAAGATAAGGAGATCCACCAAGGAGCTCCTAATAGCATCATTGTTCCCTCCACTTGGAGCAATGTTCTCCCTGAAGATACGCACAAGAAGATCATACGGAGACCTCAGACCAGCAACTTGACCAGGAACTCCACCAGGTTCATATAGGTCACAAAGCAGATTCTTGTCGACTGGAAGCGGAGTGTGAACCCGGTGACCAATAGGATTCGTCGGGCCATTAAAAGGGAAGCCCAACAGAGAAGCAAACCGAGTGAAGGAAGACTGACAGAAATGAGTCCCAGTCATCCACTTGAAAGTCCTGTCATCATCAGCTTCAAAAGCCAAGGTAGCATAAAACTGCACTATGAGCTGAGGATCATAATCACACTGAACAGTCAACAAACCAGTGAGGCCTAGCCTCTCCACAACCTGGACAGCTGGAACAAAGTACTCCTTCGACTTCAGGAAAGTGAGATCAATGGGTTGCATCGCACGAATAGGCTTACTCATGGGAGCAAAGATATCCTGAAAGATGTACAGCTGCTCTGGACACCAGAAATGATGGTCTTCAATGTGAGTTGCCCTCTGCTGATTGGCGTACCAATCTTGCTGCCTCAGGGCTGAGTAGGAAATCTGACTCATTTTCTTGTAGTTGACTCATGGCTCCTTTCCCTTCTTGGCTTGAGCAGCCCTCTTAGCAGCTCTCTCAGCTGCCTTAGCATCCTTGGCTGCCTTGACTTTCCGGACGGCTACACGCTGTTTTGTCCGGAGCGAAACCTCATCTTCCAGAATACCATCTTCATTGTAACGGAGGTAGCGAGGACGACTCCTCTTAGCCGGACCACCACCTGTGAAGAGAATAAGTGGGGAGCATAGTGATGAGAATGCACACAAGTACCAGGAACGTATACTAGAGTGATGAGCATAGCAGAGGAATGCCTGATATTGATGGTCAAGGAGGGAGAAAAGGAAGCACCAGGCAGGCCGGATTATCCGGTCCAAAAGTGGGCCGGATAATCCGCCCCCTGGCAAAATTTTCTCAATTCTTGCCCTAACATGTCAAAAGCGTAGATCGGCTAGGTGAATCACTAAAGTATACAACAAGGCCAAAGGAAAGAACAACGGGAACAGCTAGACTCCAAGATCTAAGCAAATAAATCTCACAAGAACTTCACCACTAGGGCTAGGAGATGCGAAATTTACCCTCATCCATTGGAGGAACTGCTTGGAGGAACTTGTTCCCGAGAAGAAGGAGAGCACGAGCCTTGAAGATCGGCCAGATCCGGCGGCCGGGGAGGCGCCGGCGAGCAAGAGGAGGAGCAGGCGGCGGCGGTGGAGAGAGAGGGGGTCGAGGGTGGAAGAACTGCCAAAGTGGGCAGTTCACCCCGACGCCCTCTATTTATATGGACAAACTGCAGGGGCGGATTATCCGGCCCATACTTGGACCGGATATTTTGTCCCCCAGATAATCCGGCCCGAAAGAGGCCCGGATAATCCGGCCTGGAACTCCTTTGCTCAGGAAATTTGTGGCAGAAAAACTGGACTTGTGTGCATGGAGAGAATGTTTAGGGATGAGATGGGCTTAGGTTAGACGGCAAACAAGGAGTGGTTCTCGGCACTTGAAGTTGCAAAAATGCAAGAAAACATCGAAAGACCAACCCAAGTGCCTTCCCATATCAAGAACAACACAAGAAAAACTTAAACCAAACTCAAAAGATTTTCAAGGAATGAACTCTTCAAAAGAAGAGGTCGGTGGCCGAAGCCACCATATATGAGTGTTTTGGCATTGAACCGCGAAGATATATCTTGGGTCCATAACCAATACTCATCATGGAAGCTCACATATCACAAAATGATATTAAGAGAATGATTGCATTACTATCGGCATAATGGGGGGAGGGATAGCCCAATGAATTAGGACCACACTCCCCCTATATCCATGCCCACATCTAGATTAGAACACGTGCTAACGTATGGGAACGAGTGCACACTAACAAGCCACATTGCAAGAATCGATGATATTCAATTCATGCCTCAACTCTCGGAATCTTGCTTCATCAAGGGGCTTCGTGAAGATGTCGGCGAGTTGATCATTTGTACCTACATAAGACAAGTTAATATCACCTCGATTGACATGGTCCCGAATGAAGTGATGCCGGATCTCAATGTGCTTCGTCTTGTTGTGTTGAACCGGATTATGAGCAATCTTGATGGCACTCTCATTGTCACACAAGAGTGGAACCTTGTCGCAATGAACTCCATAGTCCTTCAACGTTTGCCGCTTCCAAAGGAGTTGAACACAACCACTTGCCGCAGACACATACTCGGCTTCGGCGGTGGAGAGAGACACACAATTTTGCTTCTTGGAGGACCAACTAACCAAGGACCTACCAAGGAGTTGGCAAGTCCCGGAAGTTGACTTCCTATCCACTTTGTCTCCCGCCCAATCCGAGTCCGTGTACCCAATAAGCTCGAAACTTGATCCCTTCGGGTACCAAAGGCCGAAAGTTGGAGTATGAATCAAATATCGAAAGATTCTTTTCATGGCCATTAAATGGCTTTCCTTTGGGGCGGCTTGATAACGTGCACAAATTCCCACACTAAGCATGATATCGGGTCTAGATGCGCAAAGATAAAGAAGCGAGCCAATCATCGAACGGTAAAGCTTTTGATCCACTTCCTTACCACTAGGACCGAGATCAAGAGTAACCTTTGTCGGCATGGGGGTTTTAGCTCCTTTAACTCCGGAATCCATGTTAAATTTCTTGAGCATGTCTTGGATGTACTTTGCTTGATTGATGAATGTTCCTCCTCGCAATTGCCGAATCTCAAAGCCAAGAAAGAATTTCAACTCTCCCATCATGGACATCTCGAATTTGTCTGTCATTAGCTTTGCAAATTCATCATTGAAGAGCTTGTTAGAAGAGCCAAAAATAATATCGTCTACATAAATTTGGCATATGAAAAGCTCCCCGTTGACTTTCTTAGTAAAAAGAGTTGGGTCGATGAGCCCAATCTCAAACCCATGGTCTAACAACAACTCCTTAAGGTGCTCGTACCACGCGCGTGGGGCTTGTTTAAGGCCATAAAGCGCCTTATCGAGTTTGTAGACATGGGTCGGGAAATGGGGATCTTCAAACCTCGGGGGTTGCTTCACATAGACCAATTCATGTAGAGGACCGTTGAGAAAGGCACTCTTCACATCCATTTGATATAACTTAAAGTTGAAGTGAGAAGCATAAGCAAGAAGGATACGGATTGACTCGAGACGAGCCATGGGAGCGTAGGTCTCCCCATAGTCGATTCCTTCCACTTGAGAGTATCCTTGAGCAACCAACCGTGGCTTGTTCCTCACGACAATCCCATTGGCATCTTGTTTGTTCTTGAACACCCACTTGATCCCAATGACATTGCAGCACTCCTTGGGCTTCTCCACCAAAGTCCAAACTTCATTGCGCTTGAAGTTGTTGAGTTCTTCGTGCATGGCTTCCACCCAATCCGGGTCTTCAAGTGTCTCAAACACCTTTTGAGGTTCCACACAAGAGACGAAGGCATGATGGATGCTAAAGTTGGCTAATTGTCTCCTTGTGGAAACCCCTTTTCTCACACTCCCAATCACACTATCCAAGGTATGACTTCCTTTGCGAAGAGCTTCTTCCACTTTCCTTGCACGGCGAGCTTGAGCTTCTTCAAAAGACTCTTGAGAAGCCACTTGGTCATCACCACTATTTTGGTCCTCGCCTTGACCTTCAACTTGAGCTTGATCAACATCATGAGCATGCTCAACATCTTGAGCTTGGCCTTGATCTACCATTGGTGAGGAGTCACCATCGTCCTCTTGGTCTTGATCTTGGCCTTGCTCGCTTGAATGAGGGTCTAATGCTTGTCTTTGGTTAGCATCAATCGGTCCTTGAGGAGCTTGTGGAGCTTGTGAAGGTGAAGGCTCCACTTGAGTAGAGCATAGTCCTTCTCCTTCCGCCAAAAGGTGTCCCTCAATGGGTATGAGATGACCCACACCCATTCTTCTTATGGCTTGAGGAGGTATTTCATCACCTACATCACAAACACCACTTTGCTCCACACGGGAGCCGTCATTCTCGTCGAATCTCACGTTAGAAACTTCAACAACACGAGCGGACTCTTTGTCAAAGATTCTAAAAGCATGAGATTCGGCGGCATAACCAACAAAGATACCCTCAAGAGCTTTAGAATCAAACTTGGACAAATGAACACCCTTTCTAAGATAGAAGCACTTACAACCGAATACTCGAAAGTATTTGATGTTAGGCTTGTTGCCGGTGAGGATCTCAT
The DNA here is from genome assembly GCA_007115705.1 of Dactylis glomerata. Lineage (NCBI taxonomy): Eukaryota > Viridiplantae > Streptophyta > Magnoliopsida > Poales > Poaceae > Dactylis > Dactylis glomerata. Next base: position 1,814,830 of record QXEO01000167.1, read on the forward strand.
AAGGAGTCTTGTTCAAGCCCTTGCGAAGATATAGCCGGTTAGAATCATGACAAGCGGTATTGATGGCTTCGGCCCAAAAGTTATACGGAGACTTAAACTCCGCTAACATTGTCCTTGCCATGTCCATCAAGGTTCGGTTCTTCCGCTCGGCTACACCATTTTGTTGTGGAGTGTAGGGAGAGGAATATTGATGTTGAATTCCCTCATCACTCAAGAATTCGTTGACGGTGTAGTTCTTGAACTCCGTCCCATTATCACTCCGAATCATCAAGATATCTTGGCCATATTGACGTTCCACTTCCTTGATGAAGTCCATGACGGTTTGTTGGGTCTCGTATTTGTGCTTGAAGAAGTAGACCCAAGTATATCTTGAGTAGTCATCAACAATCACCAAGCAATACTTCTTCCCTCCTAGACTTGCATGAGATGGAGGGCCAAAGAGGTCCATGTGAAGGAGCTCCAAGACCCTCTTAGAAGAAATGATCGTCTTGCTAGGATGAGGGAGTTCATGCATCTTTCCTTCAATGCAAGCTCTACACACACGATCTTTGGCAAAGGTTAGATCGGTTAGTCCTAGGATGTGATTACCTTTGTGGAGTCTTTGCAAAGTTCTCATATTGACGTGGCCTAGCCGGCGATGCCAAAGCCATCCCACGTCAACTTTAGCCATTAGGCAAGTCGCGGCTTTAGTGACCTTCTCCGAGAAGTCAATCACATATAAGCCGTTTTCAACATGCCCAACAAAGGCTACTTTAAGAGACTTGCTCCACAAAAGAACCACAATCCCAACATCAAAGAAGGTTGCAAAGCCCATATCGGCAAGTTGAGCTACGGAAAGTAAATTATAAGAGAGAGACTCAACAAGCATGACATTCTCCACGGAAACATCTTGAGATATAACAACTTTACCAAGACCCAATACCTTTGACCTTGAGGAATCTCCATAGGTGACGTAGCTCGCACTAGATGAACCGGTGCGAAGCTCCTTCACCAACTCTTTGCTTCCGGACATATGATTGGTAGCACCGCTATCAATTATCCATTGTCGCGCACCGAAAGCAAAGCCCTACAAAAAGTCAAGCTTTGTTTTTAGGTACCCATTTTTCAATGGGTCCTCTTTTGTTAGTGACAAGGGTCTTAGGAACCCAAATAGACCAAGCAATGCGTTCATTAGGTGAGCCAACAAATTTAGCATAAACATGTCCATCATAAGCACGACGAAGAACATAAGAGGGGTTATATTTTCCCACAAAGTCGTTGTGATTGGGCATTGCCCTCTTGGCATTCCCAACCACCTCCCTCACGAGCTCCCCCTCCTCCTCATAAACATTGCCATCCTCGTCAAAGCATATGTCATTTGGGATGTGCTTCTTAGGAGGAGGAGTGGGCACAAGAAATTGCGTCTTCTTGTTGTTCTTCTTCTTGTTCTTTTTCTTGTTCCTCTTCTTTTTAGACTTGGAAGTGAAACCAAGCCCGGTCTAGTCTCCATGTTGCTTTTGAGCACTCAAAAGCTCATCAAGCCTTGTGTCACCTTTGGGGGCATCTTTCTCATAAAGAGGGTTAGTGTAACAAGTACTTACAATAAAGGTGCTAGAAGATAACTTGGTTGCTTCTTTAGCAATCATTAGATTTAGTTTCTCATTTTGCAACCTAAGTTCATTAGCAACTGATTGAGCAATATCACGATCATTCTTAAGCCTAGCAATGTCCAAGTTATAGGATTCTTCAAGACCTAACTTGGATGCCTCAAGTGCCATCCTTAGATCTTGCTCAACCTCAAGGGATTGATTGAGTGTTGCAATTTCATCGGCATACTCACGAGCATGCCCTTCTAGCTCAAAGATGCGTTCCTCATTTTTATCATTAAGTTGAAGAGACTCATTATATTGATTTAGGAGAATCTCAAATTGAGCTTTGGTCTCCCCATGCAAGGTTGACATGAAGGTGTCAAATTCATTAGGCTCATCCTTATCACTACTAGTATCAACACAATCCATCAAGGATAAGCTTCTAGGTATGATGGGTGTGAAAGTCGGTGATACCTTTGTAGCGTGAGCCATTAGACATGTTCCCTTGGAGTTGGAGCGCTTGGACTCGTTTGTGGAAGCGAAGAGGGATGGTGAAGAGATAGGCTTGGCAATGGCGATGGCGGCCCTTCCTACTTCTTCATCATCACTTGCATCATCACCGGATGGGTATTCTTCTTGAGTCATCAAGGCATGTATTGGAACGGCTTTCTTCTTATCAAAGTTCCTTGGTGGGTAAGACTTGGCCTTCATCTCCTTGCGAATGAGTCTTCCATTGTGATCTTTCACTCTTTCATAGGGACAATCCGTGATGAAGTGGTGTTGATTACCACAATTGTAGCATGTTCTCACTCTACTTGTGGCCTTAGGTTTGGAGGGACTTGATGACTTCCACTTCTTCATGAAAGCCCGTTGAGCAAGAGCCATGTGTTCGGCATGAGCATACTTCATGTCTTCGGGACTTCCACTCATTGACTCTTCCTCTTCCATCAAACTTGCTTCTTCATGAAGAGAGACTTTTGCCTTCAAAGCAAGGTTGGGTGCACGCACACCACGTGCACGAGCTAGAGCATCATCCGCATTCTTCTCGGAGATCTTCCTTGCCACAATCTCTTGCAAGATGTCATGAGCGGTCATCTTCCTAAAGTTGGCATCTCCCTTTATTGAGTTCATCGTATCTTTGAAGAAGGGCAAGAGGGCTTGGACAAATTTCCTCTTCATCCATCTCCCATCACATTGAGTAGTGCCGAGGTCGACTAGCTTCACTTGGAGTGCCGAGAGACACCGATGAAGTTCTTCGGGAGATTCACCATCAAGCATAGCAAAGTTGTCCGCTTCATTAGATGCCTCATCAAACTTGGACTCTTGAATGCTCTCATTGCCGATGAAGAGGTTGGTGAGAGCATCCCAAGCTTCCTTGGCGGAAGAGATGTTGCGGACGAACGCCTTGTCCTTCTCGGTGAGAGACATGTGAATAAGATGCAAGGCGGAGGCATTGAGCTACTTGTCGATTTGCTCCCAAGGTAGCAAGTTGGTCAAGTCCTTGGAAGTTGGATGAAAACCCTGCTCAATGATCCTCCAAAGCTCAATAGACACGAAGTTTATGTGAGAGCGCATGTTATCTTGCCAATTGGCAAAGCTAGAAGCATCAAGTGGTGGCGGTGGGCCGCATGAGGCAAGGTGTGGCATTTGAAGGTGCCTTTCGGAGACATAGCTCGTAGGAGGTGGAACCTCCATGCTATGTCCCCGAGAGGTGTCATCTTTCTTGGGAGGATCCTCGTTGTTCTCATTCCCATCCTTCTCCGGATCATCCTCATTTAAGGATGGTTTATCCTTACCCGAGGTGTCAACCGGAGTTGGTGGAGCGGTACTTGATGTTCCACTAGTGAGAGCATCAAGTTGAGATTTTTGGCTTTCCATGGCTGGCATCATAGCATCCATGCGAGTCATTATGTTATAAAGATCCCCCTTTGTGGCGGGTTCCTCGTCGCCCATGATCTCTTAGGCGGTTAAGCCCAATCAAAGAGCACTAGGCTCTGATACCAATTGAAAAGGATCACACGGACGACTAGAGGGGGGGTGAATAGGCGCTACACAAAATTTTACCTTTTTCAATTTTAGGCTTGACACAAAGTAAATTCTCTAGATGTGCAACTAGGTGAATTTCCTAAGTGGCAAGCAAGCAAGTGATCAAGTAAACAAGTAAGCAAGTAAGCGAGTTTGGGTAAGAAATAACCGAGGAGCGGAGACCGGAGACACAAGGATGTATTCCCGTAGTTCCTTCCTTTTGAGGGGAAGTACGTCTATGTTGGAGAGGTGTGGTGACACGGAGTCGACCAACGCCACGGAGGCTCACCTTGTTCTCCGGTGAGCAAGCCACGGAGGCTAGCTCGTTCCACTAAGCGGTGGTATTGGGGGAACTCACCGAATCCCTTACACGGAGATTGGGGCACACATCCACAACTGAATTGGAGGCTCCCAAGAAAGCCACGGAGGCTAGAAACCACAAAGACAAGAGTAATCACGAATTACACCACCTAGTGTTTCCAAGGAACCACTAGGAGCAAATCCCTCAAGCAAAAGGAGGGGAAAGAGAAATTCCTTCGGTGGAGATGTAGATCGGGATCTCCTCCTTCGATCCTCCAAAGATCTAAGACTTTGGGTGGTTGAGGGTGGAGATCTTGCAGTGAGGTTGGCTCCAAATAGTGTCTTGTTCTTGATGAGGACGAGCAAGCTGGGGAGGAAGAGAGGAGGGGGTATAAATACCCCTTCCCGAAATGTATCCGTTGCAGCCGCCAGGGGCCGGATTATCCGGCCCAAACTTGCACCGGATAATCCGGCGGCCGGATAATCCGGCCCACTTCTGGAATAATCCGGCCAAAAAATCCGGCCAGGAATCTGGGTGACGTGCATCAGCTCTTCTTCTGGTCCTTAGTCATTTCACCGGGGGGGGGGGGATTATCCGGCCCAGATCTGGAAAAATCCAGCCCAAAAATCCGCCCCAAGATCTGGGTGACGCGCATCCTGGAGCTTCTGGTCCTTAGTCGTTTTCACGGGGGGGGGGGGGGGGGGCGGATTATCCGGCCCAGATTTGGAAAAATCCGGCCGAAATATCCGCCCCAAGATCTGGGTGACGCGCATCTTGGTGCTTCTGGTCCTTAGCCATTTTCACGGGGGGGGGGGGGGGGATTATCCGGCCCAGATTTGGAAAAATCCGGCCGAAATATCTGCCCCAAAATCTGGGTGACGCGCATCTCGTTGCTTCTAGTCCTTAGCCGTTTTCAGGGGTGGCCGGATTATCTGGCCCAGTTTTGGAAATATCCGGCCGAAAAATCCGGCCAATTTTTCTGCACAAAAGCATTGGTAAAATGTCCTGGTGTTGTCAACTAACACACAAAACTAGGGAGGCTAGAAAATGCCCTAACAGATGTGCTTGATCTCCATCGAGCCTCCGACATGATCTCCATCCTTCACCGGTATGACGCCAAGTCCACGGCGCCCGTCGTGAATCCTCCGGATGTCCAACGTTACTTATCGTTTATCCATATCATATTACACGCCCCATTGCAAAATAAAGTTAGACGATTCCACTATGTTTGCAAGTTTTGCGTGGCTTCTAGGGCTTTCATGCAAGAACCGTTTCTTACCTACGAACATGAAACCACAATGCTAATAATCCTATTGTTGCTTTGACTCCCCGTTAAGGGCCCTCCGTTGTAGATGTCATATCCACTATAGTTGGAGAAACTGGCACCCAACTAGCCACTTTTGCATGGTGCAAACCGTACGTCAAGCGTGGAACCAGTCTCGCGTGAATCACGTAAAGTTGGTTTTTTGGCCGCTTCAATCCAACTATGCCACAATTGCAAATACACGCTAGGGGTAACAGTAAGACGATCAACGCCCGCATCAACACGATGCGTTCTAACCGTACAAGCATACTACACATAGATCCGGCTCTGATACCACTATTGGGGTTCGGTGCAGATAACAAAAAAATTATGTGCTACGCAATCCCGATTGCCCAAGGACCTATCTATTAGTAATGTTGTAACGGTAAGAGTTTCGGACATGTACCCTCATAGACCAAAATGTGGGGATTACGCTCCCGCACAAGCGTTGTTGTCAAAGACGACGTAGCCGACCTCAAGGTCATGAAGAACTTGACGCAACGACTCTGGCACTGCACGAGAGGCACCTCCGCATACCCACACACGTAAGGCGACCATGATGACTCCCGGAACCCCATTTCCAGCCAAGATGCGGAAGTAGAGGCTTTGGAACAGGGATCCAGAAACTCCACAACATGATGGCATGTTGCGGTGGTGATTCCCTTCTCCTACACAGCCCTTCGGGAGGCCACGCGGGAGAGAGAGAGAGAGAGAGAGAGAGGCAGGGGCGGCAGACCAGAGGAGGCCGGCCCACCAGGGAGGTGGTAGGAGGAGGCCATGGAGGAGGGCTCTTGGAAATTGTTGTGTCTTCTCTCCTCCTGGGGCCCCCTTTGTAAAGTGGGGAGGGGTGCACCCTTACCCCCTCCCCAAGGAACCTAGGGTGGTGGCCAAGGGGAGGAGGAGAAGGGGCCGACGGCCAGGCCAGGGAAACCCTAACCCTGTTCGGCCTGGGCCAGGGTTTTGGGCGCCCCCCCTTTTTTTTCTCTCTTATTTCCCTAATGGACCTCTTTCGTTTAATCAGCCCATTTAATGAAATAATGATTTATTAATTATTTAGTCAATATTAATTCATATAATTAATATTTATTAACTCATAATTAATTCACCGCTACTCCAAAACACTTCCGGACTCCATCGGAACCATTCCTAACTCCACCGAAACTATTCCAGATTTCACCGAAACCATTTCGGACTCCATCGAAACTATTTCGGACTTAGTTGGAACTATTCCTCTCTCTCATATATCATCACATGGTGTTTCCGGATAATACCAAAACATCTCAAGCATCGTGATCCCTTAAGAGTGTTACCCGACGGTTTGAGAACGCGACAGACATTACCGAGAACTCTTCTCCGAAAAATGACCTTCGAGCTTCTCTCCTTTGGACCTCTGTGGATCCGGTATGAGTTCATTGTCAGGTTGAGCACCATGATAGCCATCACCCCAGTATTTAGTGGCGGTACTAGATCGGCACATCGCTGGATTGGATTCGCCTTTGCGATGATGTAGCCTTCTCTTGTTGAACCAATGCTTTGGTCATTAATTTTACTGTTGTTTCTATAGTTGTCGGGGTTCGTTTATTTTCCAATAGCTCCTTTGTGGCCACAATGTTCTCCACTAGAGTGGCCCTGACCTCGTCACAATTCTTATCCATATATGGTGGATTCTTGATGTACATCCTAGCTAACGTCTCGGCGGTTGGTACGGTAAACTCTAAGTTCCGTATCAACTGCGGGTCATTGCCTTCTTCAAATTGCTGCTGGATGAGAGTAACATATTTCTCCTCCATGTTTCTTGCGTGCTTAAGCGCGTCTTGAGGTTGAGCAATGTTGCCATCTAGCTTCTTGCCCATCTTCTCGACTCGCTTCGCCTCTTTTAGGACTTCTCGTCTCTTCTTCTCCAGATTGTTCATGTCCTTGACATAATTAGGGGTGATTGGATCCCCTAGAGGTCCATAGACGATTGTGTCCACCGGGGTCACGAAGTCTTCTGGGCGATGCACCATGGGGATGTCGGGTTCGAGTGGCCGAGACCCACCCTGAATCTCGGGCAGCCCTTCCATGGCTGTATTGGCGGCTAAAGGTGGGTTACCCTGCTCTTTGGCGGCTTCTACATATGGGGCCGCATGCGATGGCCGATTGGCGACTCCTTGCCTAGCGTCATCTCCCTTGTTGGTCACAAACACTTGTCTGGCGGTGGCTAGCTTTTCTTCTAATTCTTCCCAAGTGATCTCGTCCTCGAATTGCTTCATGGCAGCATCATACTCGTCAGAATCATAGCCTTTGCCATCACAGTCTTCCGAGTCACCACTTTCGTTAAGTGCCTCAAGGATAGATTCACCTGGGCTGCCATCTCCATTGGAGGCAGATCCTGAAGTGGTTCCTGTAAAAGCAAAAAGGCAGTACCGCAGTGTCTCTAACGCCTGGGAAACCATGGCGGATTCACAGCGGTCTTCCACCTCGTGACGATGAAGATGTGGATGTCTCCGATCAGAATGAAGGGGAACCGGTAGGGTTTTCTCTAGCTAGCACCCAGAGGTTATCCGATGGGACGATGGGGAAGCCGGAATCGTAGAGGACATGCCCAAAGGTGACGGTGTCTCTGATGCCTGTGAAGGCAGATCCTGCCTGGATCCACGCTCCTGATGCATTTTGCCCCAATGGTGGGCGCCAACTGTGGTGGCATCGTCAACAGATCTGCAATAGGGGTAGGTGTATGGCGGTTTGAGGAAGGGGTGGACACGGCAGAGCGATCCGGGACGGTGATAGCACGAGTTTACCCAGCTTCAGATCCCGCAACGGTGGCGAGACCCTACGTGCTGCTATAATTCACTATATGGCAACAAGTGCTCGGTTACAATGATGAGGTTGACTGTTTCGCTATGCGATTGGCCGTATATCCATGTCTCTGCCTCAAGGGATCCTCCACGCCGGCTTATAAAGGTGCCTGGCGTGGGCATCACGGTGGTCCCGGGGCGGATACAGTATGGAGTCCTAGACTAAGTCCTATACAATGTCATGTACTACATGGCAAACCGCCATGGGCCTATCTAGGGAATCCGCCATAAGCTCCTGCGTCCTCCAAACCGCCATGGGCTTTCTAGGAACTGGGCCGCCCGGTAAGGCTACCCGCCATACCACCATCTATGGGCCACCCTAGCTTGCTGGTTTAGGACTACATCGCTGGTATACCCATTTTGTATATCCCCAACACCAAGATACTTTGTTTTGAGGAATAAGCTAGTAGCAAAAATGATGGCATGATCACAAGAACACAAGGGCTGAGTTGGACCACAAGTAATTCATAAAACAACACTCTTGCAAACATGATTTACACAACAAACTAGGCAAACATGCAGGAAACACTATTTTATTTAGTTAGTTGCAAAAAGTTTTTGTTGGTCCTTATATAGGGGGATGGGGGGCACCCTTACCCCTCAACCAAGGCAACCCTAGGGCGACCAAGGGGAGGAAAGGGGCGAACAAGGGCAGCCTAGGGCTGGAGGATAGGGTTTCCCTAGCCGGCCATACCCTATGGGCCCCTTTTGGCCCACCCACCAAAGCCTAGGGCACCCCACACCCTTATCCAATGGGTGCTCCTCCCTGGCGCCCGCGCTATACCATCGCTCGGTTTTGGGAGATTGGGCCGAGCGCGCAAATAGCCCATTAACAAATGCCCGCACTTTTTCAATGCGACGCCAAACTGCTGAGTCGAGCGGACAAACCAGTAGATGAGACCAGAGAAACGACCGGGGTATATAAATCGGTATTCATCACTACCGGACAACGAGGTGGGACTAAAAACCGTGCATGCATGCATCAATAGCAGACATCATGGTTCAGTGCAGTAATGCTACTACCTACGTCTATTGCGGCTGTGTGTGTGAATGCAGGGTATTTAACTTGCTCCCTGCCAGGTGCGAGTGGGACAAGGCCATGTTTACATCATTCGCTGCTACCACACATATTTTAATTCAATGCTAAACATTAGCAGTATAGTCCGTCTTTACTTGTACATGAGTTCGATCTGCACTAACTAAATTACCATGGAACAAAACAAGTATATACGGAACAGATTAAACTGGAAAATAATTTACACTACGAGAACACAGAGATTTAGTTCAACAAGTCAGGAAAACTCTAAGAATTTTTTAGCTTGAAAGGGAACAAAATTCAAGTGCCCGGAAAAATGTTGAAAGAAGGAACAAATCTTTACCGACCGTGGAACAAAATTACAAAAATCCTGAAACAAGAAACACAAAAATCCGGGAACTAAAAATACAAAAAACAGAACAAAAATTATAAAAATCTGGGAAACAGAATTACAAAAATCAATAAACAAAAATCTAGGACTTTTCTTTTTAAAAAAATCCAGGAACAAAAGTAAAAAAAATTGGGAACAAAAATCCAGGAATAAAAATTTCGAAAATCCAAGAACAAAAATTGCAAAAATCTGGGAACAAACATTAAAAATAATTCGAGAAAAGAAAATACAAAAATTTGGAAACACAAACTACATAAATCTGGGAACAAAAATTTCAAAAATTTAGGAACAAAAGTTACAAAAATTTGAGAACAAAAGTTACAATAATTACATAAATTTGGGAACAAAAATTACAAAAATCAGAGAACTAAAATTACATAAATCTGGAAACAAAAATTACAAAAATCGAGGAACAAAAGTTACAAAAAATTTGAGAACAAAAGTTACAAAAATCTAGGAATTTTTTTTACTAAAATCTAGGAAAAAAAGTTACAAAAATTTAAAAATACGAGAACAAAAATCAAGGAACAAAAATTCCAAAAATCTAGCAACAAAAGTTTTAAAAAAATGGGAACAAAATCTAGGAACAAAAATTTCAGAACACTAGGAACAAAAATTACAAAAAATCCGGGAATACAAATTAGAAAAATATGGGAACTAAATTTACAAAAATATGGGAACAAAAATCTAGGAACAAATTTCAAAAATCTAGGAACAAAAGTTAAAAAAATCTAGGAACAAAAGCTTCAAAAATCTAGGAACAAAAATTTCAAAAATTTGGGAACTAAAATTACAAAAATCCAGGAACAAAAATCTAGGAACAAAAAGCTAGGAACAAAAATCCAGTAACAAAATTCAAAAATCTAGGAACAAAAGTTAAAAAAATCGGGAACAATAATCTAGGAACAAAAAGCTAGGAAAAAAATCCAGTAACAAAATTCAAAAATCTAGGAACAAAAGCTACAAAATCTAGGAACAAAAATTTCAAAAATCTGGGAACAAAAATTACCAAAATCCGGGAACAAAAATTACAAAAATCCGGGAACACAAGTTACAAAAATCTGGGAAATAAAATTACAAAAATCTCAGAACAAAAAGTTACAAAAATTTCAAAAATATGGGAACAAAATCTAGGAACAAAAATAACAAAAATCTAGGAACAAAAGTTAAAAAAATCCGGGAACAAAATCCAGGAACAAAATTTTTGAAAATATGGGAACAAAAATTAAAAAAATTATAGGAACAAAAATACAGGAACTAATATTACAAAAATTTGGGAACAAAAATAAAAAAACTAGAACAAAAGTTACTTAAATCTGAGAGCAAAAAGTTACAAAAATCTGGGAAACAAATTACAAAAATCTGGGAAGAAAAGTTACAAAAATTTCAAAATCTAAAAACAAAAATTTCAAAAATTCAGAAACAAAAGTTAATACAATCCGGGAACAAAATCCGGGAACATACACAGAAAAAAGAAAAATATCGAAGCATCGACAATTCTCATAGCAAAAGATGAATCTTGTGAAATAAATTGCAAACTCATGGAACAAAAACACATGTGCAAAAAGGAATACTTATATTTGACTAATTAGAAACAAAAAAAATCATGATGAAAAATAAAGGAACAATTTTAAAATAAATGAAAAATTTAGAATCATGGAAAATATAGAAACATGGTTTTAAGAGAAAAAAAGGTAAAAGAACAAATTAATAAAGAAACACGGAAAAGTGTACAAGAAATAAAAAAGGAAAGTAAAAATAAGAAAGATAAAAACGTGTCAAAGAAAATTGGAAAAAAACTGTATGATTTGCACAGTGAGCCACTAGATGCAAATACGAAAAGAAATCTGGAAATGAAAAGAAGAAAACATAGCTAACTAACTCCTTGAATCATTAGGAACGACCTAATAAGTCATAACGATTAAGTTAACGGGCCGAGCTTCCGAGCCCACCGATCAAGCGCTTTAGCCCGGAGGGGCTCAACAATGTGGGTTTCCTTTTAATTAATTAAATAAACATATATTTAATATTAATTCATTTAATTAATCATAAATCATTATTTACTTGATTTCCATTACTCCGAAACACTTCTGGAACCCTCCGAACTACTTTCGGACCACCGCGGAACTTTTCCGTCTCTCTCTTGTCAATACTCTGATAATTCTGAATGTACCAAAACCAACATACACATTATCGAACCCTTAAGCATATTACCGTGCAGTTTGGGAATACTCCAGACATCATCGAGACTCCTCTCCGGTGAATGATCATCAGGGGGACCTGGATGGCCATAATGATCCATGTGCATTCATGAAGGACTTTCGTCGTTGAACCGCAAATGTCGATGTACTATTCCTTTGTTTCTGCGATACTTGATCGTCAGTATCATCATACCTAGTTTAATCTTGTTACCGACATCGCCATTTACTCGTTCCATGATATTCCATATTCATGACCTAGTTACATGTTGCAACATTGGATGTAATCTCACTGAATAGGCCCAGAGTATCTTTCCGTCGTGCGGAAGAAACAAATTATGCTCTTGGTGCACACGCCTCAACCTATTCCATTGGCATACCCGAAGTCACCTTTTCAGTCACCTTTTCATGGAATGACGGTTGATGCATTCAGAGAAGCCGCAGGATATAGTGATTAGATGTGACCTCATAGTCTAAGGATTTATGTTACAATGTTTCTTATTATCACTACATGAACATCACGGCATTTGCTCAATGGCATGATCCTCATTGTCAATTAGACATAAATGTCACATGATCCGGAAACTGATCATCAGTTGACCAATGAGCTAGTAATAGAGGTTTACTAGGGACTCTGGTTGTTCAATACCACACGTGTATCAGTGTTCTCCGACTGACACAGTTATAGCATAGTATTAAACTTATTATGAACTAAATGAAATCTGAAAATAAACCATTTATTATTTTCCTCTAGGGCATATTTCCTTCAGGGTGGCGTGTCCCCAGGGGAGGGCTACCTAGTGGAGGTTCCACCTTCCCCTCCACCTTTATAAAGGCCCTCTAGCTCCCCTTGGCTCATTCATCCCACTATCCAATCCTCTCCTCTCTGGCTTGGCTCCCACGTTTGGAGTTGTGCCCGCGAGCTAGAGGAAATTCCACCCACGAGACGCCATCGTGCTGCTGGATTTCTAGTTTGAGTTCATCTTCTTCCGCTGCTTCGCTGGACTGGAGCCCGAACGACATCTATACACCATACATGTGTAATACCTCGGAGGCGCTGCCACTTGTGGTGCTTGGCTTCATCGAGCCGTTCGACTAAATGACCTTGAGGTCGGCTTCGGTTATCTCCATCAACAATGTACGTGCAGAACGTCTTTCCACTTTTGGTCTTCAAAGGTATGAACATCGTCATTGTTCCGTTGCATTACAACTACGTAGAATAGATCATGGGAAGAGGTTTGTAGGAAATTTTTTGTTTTATGCTATGAACCCCGACATAGCAAAATGTCTATTTACTGCTTATGAGGGTAAAAACGACTTACCACAAATGGATGGCTGGGATGTGCTTTATGGAGCCGATCCAACGGCCGGTAAATTATTTTTGTGTGGAGGCTTGTTGGGGGTGCACCAATTATGCCTTTATATGGCTTAGCTAAGTCACGGTTTTCATTCATTTCCTCGAAAGTTAGAGGATTCCATTCTCAGTTTGATCAGTTTCCATTTCTACTTTTGAGCTTCGTGTCATTCACTTTTGGAGATGACATACAGTGAAATGACACGTCTTCTTCTTGGATTTTAGTACAGTAGTTATGTAGATTTTGATGCTGACTACTTTTGAGCCTTTTTTAACTGCACATACATAGCTTTTTTGAAAGAAAGGCAAAATATTTGCCTTAATTCATTAATAAAGAAGAAGTTCGATAACTAGAAGGGGAAAAGACCGCCCAACAAGAAATAAAATTATATCCTCCGACATTAAAAACCCCTAATGTTTAGCACCAACTAGCACCCAATTCCTAGCCTCGCATTTGATCTTGTCGAATATGATTGTGGGCAAAGTGCTCATGTTGTTGAAGGTTCTTGCATTCCACTCTTACCAAAGCTCCCACGTAACGACCATAAGAAGGGAGGCGATGGCTTTTCTCCGACCATCATGGGCGAGCGCAGTTGTAGTCCACCATCCCTCAACATCATCGAAGGCATTCCAAGATGGAGGGTCTAAGTCCACAATCCCTAGCCAATCCTTTATCATTATCCATATGCGGATGGAGTAAGAGCACTTTAAGAGTAGGTGGCTTGTCGTCTTGTTTTGGCACCGGCAAAGGGGTAAGTGCCACCATTAGGCCAAACGCGATGCGCAAGGCGGTCACAAGTACACACAGGTTTTGAATTATGAGTAAAAAGAAAATTTTGCACTTGGTAAGCGCCCAATTCTTCCAAACAACGGAGTCCATGTGCAAGTGGGTTGTCCCCTCAAATTGTCCTTTGTAAGCCGAAGAGCACGAGTAGCGCCCATTAGAGGTGAGCTTCCAAGTGAAAGAGTCCCGAACGTCATAATGCAAGATTAGATTAGAAGCAAAGCTCCAAAGTTTGGTGAATTCTTGAAGGTGTTAGACTGCGAGGCCTTCCGAAATGTCAAGTTGAAGCACCCATGCGTCGTTTGTAGTGGTTTCCGGACACACCAATTTTTTTGCTTGGATATGGCGTATATGGAGGGTGCCAAAACTTTGGGGCTGATTCCATCCACCCAAGAGTTGTCCCAGAATGAAGCCTTATTGCTGTTCCCAATGTTCACCCTAGTAAGAGCGTAGAAAAGCTTCATATCATCCTTGTCGCAAGGGTTTTCCATACCCAACCATGGTCGATCCAGGGAAGTCCATGCAAGCCAAGGCCAATGAAGGTGCAAAGCACGTGCAAACTTATCCATGTTGAGGATGCCAAGTCCTCCAAGGTATGTGGGGCGGCATACTGCCGTCCAATTCACTTTGCATTTTCCATAGGAAGCTTGTTTGTTGGCTGCCCAAAAGAAGCTACGAATCATTTTTAGGACCACTTGGTGGGATTCCACCGGCACATGGAGGGCGGTAAGGGGGTAGATTGTTTCAGAGCTAAGAACCGACTCCACGAGCGCCATTCATCCGGCGATATTGAAGTATTTCCCATTCAAGGGAGCAATCCTCCCCGCCCGTTTTGTCCTCGAGATATTGGAAATGCCCCTCTTGAGCCTTTTAACCGATAGTGGCAGCCCAAGGTACTTCATAGTAAAGGTTGTGATGGCCGCCAACAAGTTTTGAAGGATGTGTCCAAGATCAATATTGTTGCAATGGATCGGGGCGACAAGACTCTTCCCCACGTTAGTTAAGAGGTCGGTAACCTCACTGAAGTTGTTTAAGATTCTAGCAAAAGTGGAGGTTTCTGCCCTACTAGGAGCCACGAAGATTGTCGCATCATCGGCATATAGGAGGTGCGGTGACCCAGCACACCACTGCATGTGTAGTGTACAAGTCATTGATATAATACTCACGAAAGTGTAGTGACCTCACCTTTTAAAGATGATGATCCCTGTGCTTTTCAGTGCTAGTCCTTGGATCAAACGCTAGCACACACAGTTTAAGATGTAATATCAAGAAACAAAGGTCATTTTATTACATTGCATGATCCAGCAATTACATAAAGAAACTTTACAATGCTCATAGCATAAAGCTTTCAGAGTTTACAAGGAAATCAAAAATAGCATGGAGTCCTTCTTCATGTGCCACAGGCGAACATGCTGCGGATAGACTCGTAACCCTATCGTACCTTTCTTATCGTCAAAACCTGCAACATGAAATGTTGCAGCCACAAAGGGTCAATACACTTGAATTGTATTGGCAAGATGTCACTTTTTGGTGGACACATATGGAGCCTAACACTTACATGAATATTTGGCTAAGTGGAGCTTTAGGCTAAGCTTGCAGAAAAAGCAATTGTTTATCCTACTTTTCAAAAGATCTCAATTTCCTTTTAAAACACTATTGGACACACTAGAATCCACCAGGTGCTCCTAGTTAATTATGCACACACAGGAATCCACCAGATGTACATAATTATGATCACACAACAATCCCTTGTTGACCCGTCAAGTTTTAATTTAAAGAAGTTGGGATGAGGAGATCCTTGAACAGCTTCAAAATCATGTCGCTCAAAATTGTCTGTAACCGGGGACACGGCTAAGTACTTAGTTTTAACACTCTATAGAGGTTGTGCACTTTTCCCACAAGAATCAGTCAACCCCTTTTGCCATGATGCTCATTTTGCTCAAATGGCCAAGTGAAGACTAAGACGAGACTTTTTAGAAGCAATCCCTCAGACCAACCCGGACATGCTCCAACCTACAAATCACTACCACCCTCTGTCCGTCTGGCTGAGTTCTTGCAACTTAATTGGTCAAGACAGAGCCTATATGACTCGTGGTTGCACTGGAAGCTTCACGACTTGAATGTCTCCAATCTCTTTGTTCCTGGGTGGCCGTCCACAAGTGAGATACACATGACCGCCATAGAGATGGCTCCGGTGTAACCACTCAACATAAATCCATCTTACCAATTTCCACCCAGGTGTTTCATTAACTTAGTTGTTTTCTTAGTTTTTGCAAAACATAGTTTTTATACTTAATAAAAGAACACGTGGAATCCCAACCACGAATTCTATAGCACAACTAAGCAATCTACACTTATGGTGTTTCTTCTAATAGGTTATCAGGGGTATCCTAAATAGGAGATAGCAAGCATAACAATCTACACATGCATATTATTAAAAGAAAGTAAACACTACATACATAGTAAAACATTGGGAATTTTATGAACAAGAGTGACACTTGCCTTAGAAATTTCTGAAGATCGTACTTCTCTTAATCAGCACACGTGGCTCTCCGTACAACTATAAGATAGAAAGTAACACAACCTAAACACACCATTCAAGCAACATAATCAAGAAGGACAAACAAAGGTGTTTATTTGTTTTAGTGTCTTCAAGTCTTAGTGATAATTGGACAAAAGATTGTGCCATGAAATTGACATGATATGGATGGAGAGATTGGATAAGTCAAGGACTTAAAGATTGATGGGGGGTTTTCTAAATTGTTAAGAAGTGTCAAATACTTAGCAAAATAGCTTCAAGGAGATTCTTAGGCTTGGTTTGAGAAGTTGGATGAATAAACTCTAAGTTATGAGGTTTATCACTTTCATCTTCTTGACTTGGGCTCTCTTTTCTTGATCTTCTTCTTTTGACTTCAACTCCTTATCTTCTCTTCAAATTCTTGTGTTGCCTTCAACTCCTTGTCTTCTCTTCAACTTCTTCTCCACGGTCTTGATATGGAAAACTTCTATGTCATAGTGTTGGATGGGGTAGTCAAAATACTTAGAAGAATTTGGGAAAGGTGGAGTTGATGGTTTTGCACTTGGGCAAGGATAGAGAGTAGATTTTTCACTAAGTCATGGTAGAGTTGAATGGTCATTAGGACTTAGGATATTCCACACCATTTGTAGAGTGGGTCAAAAATCAAATAGCACAAAGTGCATGATAAGAATTTGGATTGACATTTGCAAGGTGCTCAATTAACACATCTATATCTTGCAAAAAGATGAACTAGTGGAGTTGACTCTTGGAAAAGTGTGAAAAATGTGTGTAAAGTATTCTAGTGGGTTTTTAATATCAAGATAAGCAATTTTGCAAAAAGAATTATGCCTGAAATATTTATAGAATTAAATCTAGGAAGAAAATACTCAAATCCTCATTTAAATTTGAATACTTGATAAAATTGGTTCAAATAATTTGTGCAGTGGTTCTACTGGATAGAGGACAACAATATGATCCTACTGCAAAAAGAATCAATTGAAAAGGATTCCACAGACATATCATTTGCAATTTTTGGATCAGTGGATCAAAAGATATCAATTTTTGAAGTTTAGACAATTCTCTGAATTTTAAAATGAAATTTGAACCGGGGCTTATCCAGGAACACGCATGTGGAGGCTTTTGATTGGCTGGTACCGCTTCGCGCAGATCTGTGTTGGCGGCTGTTGGATGCTATGCGATCTGGACGGTCTGGATCAGATTGTACCGGTTTAGTTAAGTGAACTGTTGTGGACGGCAAGATTGAGATCTAACGGATGAAAACGGATCTGGGAGAATGGCTCACCTCGGGCTAGTGTTCCGGTCATCGGCGGCGGGGTAGTGGCTCGGGAGTGGTCATCGACGGTGATGCTGTGTCTCCCAGAGCTAGCGAATGGGCGGACGAAGATCGGCGTGTCGCGGCGGAGTCGGGGGCGTGGTCATCGTCGTTGATCTCGTCCAGCAGCGGTGAGAGGGAGCAGCTGGAGGCAGTATAGATGTTGTCGGCTCGGGTTGTGGATGATTCCGTCGACATGCTGCAAAATTGGACAAATAAGGAACATCACGACGTGCGCCAGAGAGAGGGGAATCGAGGGGTACCGAAATGGGACAGAGATGTACCTCGAGTTGGCCAGGATCAAGCTCGCACGGCGGTGGTACTAGCGGATCTCCCACGATCAATTCCGACGGCCTGGCGGCATCTCAGGCTACAGGAGGATAGGGGAAAGGTAGAGGGGTTCGCGGGGATCTTATAGGCGTGGGCAAGCGTTGAATCAGGCAGGGAATAATGAGGAATTGAAGAGGGAAGGGAATCACGCGTGCGGGCTTGGTCACCGCAGAAATTTCACCGGAGGAAGAAGAAACCTGACCGGTGGGTCTCGCTATCAGCGAGGGAGAGAGAGAAGAGATGGTACCAGTTTGGGAATGATAGATGAGCCGCGGGCTCATTTCTGGTTCTGGGCCGGAACGGTGCCCCTGGCCCCTTTTTCATATTTTTTTCTCTTTTCTTCTTTTTCTTTTCTGCTTTCTTGATTAATTCATAACTTTTTCATTTTGCTTCAAATTGATTCAAACCAGTTTCTAAAATTTTCTAAAATTCAACATAATGTTTTAAAACAGTAAGGCATACATTTTTCAAAGATAAACTTTATTTTCATAAAAACTTTATGAAATGGCCCATGGGGCTTTACTTTCATAATGAAATTGGAAATAGGGTTTCAACATAATCTTTTGAAGTCAGAGGAAATATTTTATAATATTTTGAAATTTATTTTCAAACACATTGTTAGTAATGCTTACTTTATTTTATATAAATCCTTTTGTAAATAATTCTTTGGCAAACAAGCTTGCATAGTATTTGAATAAATGCAATAATAATATTTTGAATTTCTATTTCCTCAAAAGAGTTTTTTTAAGGAATAATAGAAAGTTTGAAATGGCTTTTCTAACAAGGCTTTAAAATAAATCAAAAAGTTCTAATTCCCTGTGAAATTTAAATCAATACAACATACATGGTTCCTATTTTATTTATTTTTCACATTCCAAAATTTTGGGATGTGACAGAAAGTCCCCTTTCATAAATATCACATCCCTTAGAGTGGTACAACAGAAACATTGCGGTTCTGCAACTTTATGTTTTCATAAATACCAAGTGTACAAAATCTTCAAGATCATCCTTGTTCCATTGAAGAGTCTCATTTGAAAACCAGTTCAAACTAGCAAATCTAATTAGTAATGGCAGTATAAGGAATAGCACCATTACGAGCATGAGCAACTTATTTATGGGCAGTTGCTAAGCTCCACTAACTATTCTATAATTCTACGCTTCAGTGTTCGGTTCCTCGTCGCTAGTACCGTAAATGATACCATAATCCACTCCTTCAACTCCTCCAGAAAGATCCGGCTCCTTGTAGTATTGTTCCTCACTGTCGTCAGGAACATCTTCACTGTTCTCACAATCTAAAGCAGGCATTTTCAAGGATAGATTGAGTACAGGCATACTCAGCAAGTTCTATGGAAATTGTGTTTCATGCTGAAGAAAACAATAGCTTGGAATAAGGGAATTCCAAACATATGCAAGTTTTTGGAAAAATAGTTTTGTTGGATGAATTCAAGTTTTAATTTCATAAAAACAATGTTCATCAGTCTTCGCAGGTTGTTAGAACTTTTGCATAGGTCCTTTCCACGCAGCGTTCACAATTCCTTTCCCGGAATAAGGAGTAACATATCACAATTCTATACACTCTGTAGAGGTGTGCTAATTTGCGCACAAATGTCCTTGGCCCTATTGCCAATATCATACTTCCTTCGGTATGAGGCCAGTTACCAAGTATAGCCAAATCATGCCAAGCAAAACCTAATTCCGTAATCCACCCATTGCAATTAATCCAGACCTCGGTCCGAACCAATCACCCTCTCCGCTATATGAAATTAACCGTTACTCTGTAGCACAGAGTAGGGACATTTACCACGGGCTCCCACCCATTGATTTTCCCCAAAAGGTATCTCAATCTGGCTATACCTCCGAGGATATACGAAACTCAGAAGTAACTTCTGATTCGCTTGTCCCATACCAAGTTCTATGGTCAGAGTTATTTACAGCACTTTGGAATGACTGATAACATGTGTTATTAAATCCTAGGCATTCCCGGTATAATGGAACCTCCACCATATGACACTCTGTTCGTACATCTAATCTGTGGTTCCATCATCCTCCAATTTATTTGAAAGAAGTATTTTGATGCAAGTGGTATGAAATACTACTCAATTGGTACTTTTGAAAATAATCAAAAAATATGAGCAAGAGTGAACTTGCCTGGCAACTGCAAGATAATGCAGTTCGAAGGATTTACTTGACCCTGGACCTCGGGTTCTGAAAAATGACCATTGTACGAATAGAAGACAATGTTTTCAAATCCAAATGATTTGAAAAGATTACTTGCAAACAAATTTTGATAAACCCTTCCCGTGTTTTTGAGTGATTTGTTATGTGGGTTTCTTTGTGGGTCATATGAATTTTCCTTTAGAATCTTCAGAAGAATTTCACTTTAGAATTTTCCTATATTTGAAAAACTCTTTCATTGTTCACATGGGATATACTAGTTCTCTATAGAAAGACCCATTGAACTAAAGCACATCGTTGATCGAACAACCAGATAAGATATGAGCCACCAGAAGGATCGCAGATAGCAAGAACTGTGTGAAAAATCTTTCTCATATTCAAAATGGTATTCTTTAGTTTCAAATAATAATCTCCAAGAATTTGGAAAGTATTATTCTTGGTTTTTGTTTTCTTTTGGTACTTTATTAATACCCAAGTCATTTACCAAAGACATAATTGAAATTTTGTTTTCAAAACTTCACATAATTGCCAAAACATTATTCAAGAACTTTCTTGATGATTAAAAGGTATTTTGATAACTATTTAAATAAGTGTTTAAATTATTCATCTCATTTATCAACAAAACAATGGTTCAAAAATTTTATTTCTAACTCTTTCATCTATTAGCATATTTGAGTTAGTCATATTTTTAGCTTTCCAAAAATATATTTTTCATAATTTTTGTGCTCCTATTTAAAAAGTTATGGAAGCTTTATATTTAAGCCCCTAGATTTAAAACAATTCACAGAATAACCCCCAAGTGGGGCCCACTTGTCACAACCCTTGGTCAAACTGACCGAGCTGATTCAATTAGACTGAACCAGTTCACTCTCCTCTCTCTCTCTCTCTCTCTCTCTCTCTCTCTCTCTCTCTCTCTCGCTCTCTCTCTCGCTGGCTCTCGCGCTGGTCATGGCGACTGAGTCGCTTGCGACGCTGCCGCCGTACCCTGGCCATCTCCGGCCAGCTCCAGCCTTGACATCGCCACCAAAACACTCCCCACCCTTGACTTGACCTTCTCACCGAGGGAATCAAAGCTGGGGGTGCTTGATCTTATCCTCGCGCGTACCCTCTGGATCCGCTAGGGTTTTGACCAATGGAGTTCATTGTCTTCGACGAGCTTGGCTTCTTCCCTTGGCCAAGCTGAGTCTCTCAGCTCTCTATAGTGACCTAGGGTCACTGGCTTGGGCTACATCAAGGTGCTCCTCCTCGATGACCTAGGCCGTAGCCACGGCCACCTCTACATCACCTTCAATGCAGCTTGGCTCCATTAACAAGTAAGTGGATCTCTCTCCCTCCCTCTCTCTCTCTCTCTATTTCTCTGCAACTCCTCTAATTAGGCCATTGATTCTCCCCTTGATTTCCCCCAAATTTGGGAATTAGGATTTCTGTGCCCCAAAGAAATTCTTCAGTTCATCATGCTCTGTTGCTCTAGCTACTGTTAATAAGTTTACTAGTGCTCCTAGATATCTAGAAATGCAAGCTTGAGCTTGACTTTGCTTAGTTCTCCAGCTATGCTCTGAATCTTACACTATCTCTGACAGTGTCAAATTCAGTTACTAACAGTGATCTAGGGGTGTTTTTCCTATACTTCTACTCCTCTGAGTACTATGATTGTTCACTATTAATACTAGTGTCGTTAGTTTGATTGAACACTATGAACTCCGAATCTTTCATTCAGTGTTCAGTCAGAGATTCAGTTAGCACATTCATTCAAAAACTTGACGTGAGCAGTTCTCATATAGATATAAAAGTAGACACATTGCAGCTCTTAGAGCTTGCAACTATCATTGCCTTCTAATTATTAACACAAGAATTTTCTGAATCTTAGGATTCAGAGATGTATATATATGTGTGTTGTTTAGTAAGATTATGAATCAAGTGGTCACTTTTAGTGATTTACACTTCATCTTCATCCTTGAGCTCACACAGAGAATTCTAATGGTTGTGCTCCATGAGCATGGCTTGGTGATGGCGTATAGATTACACCCCGTTGGGAACCCCAAGAGGAAGGTATGATGAGCACAACAGCAAGTCTTCCCTCAGTTGTGAAAACAAGGTTTATCGAACCAGTAGGAGAAAGCCAAACTTCAGAAGGTGATGCCTGCTAGCTTCGTGACAGCTCCAAACAATTTATAAGGTGTCTCGTCCAGGGCTTTGCTTTGCACCAGCAGCAACGTGGAACCTGCACACAACACAACCAAGAACTTTGCTCCCAACTTACGATGAGGTTGTCAATCTCACCGGTTTGCTGTAAACAAAGGATTGAGCGTATCGAGTGGTAAAAAGTAATAGTATGCGGGAATGTAAATAAGCAAGTAAAGTAGTAAACGGTAATAGCAATGTAAAGTAAATTGGACCAGGGTCCACAGTTCACTAGTGGTGTCTCTCCATAAGATAAATAACAACATGCTGGGTGAACAAATTACAGTTGGGCAATTGATAGAGTAAAGATAACGTATATATGTCATGAGGATCACTATGAGATTCACTCTAGGCATTACGACAAAATACATAGACCGTAATCCAACTGCATCTATGACTAATAATCCACTCGCGGGGAGTCATCCGAGTACCCCTTGAGTATTAAGTTGCGAACAACGGATTATTGCATTAAGCAAAGTGCATAAAGTAAACAAAGCAAATATCCTTAGACACAAGAATGCTGTTTTCTCCCTAGTGGCAACAGCACATCTACAACCTTAGAGGTTTCTGTCACTCTCCCAGATTACTAGAGGCATGAACCCAACTATCGAGCATAAATACTCCCTCTTGGAGTCACTAGCATCTACTCAGCCAAGATATCTACTAGCAACGGAGAGCATGAAAGATCATAAAGAACATAGAGATGACAAAAGATAATATTCAGCACATCAACTTAACATAGTACCAATACTCATCGGATCCCAACAAACAAACATGTAGAATTACATAAAGATGATCTTGATCATGTAGGGCAGCTCACAAGATCTAAACATGAAGCACATGGCAGAGAAGACGACCATCTAGCTACTGCTATGGACCCATAGTCCAAGGTAGACTACTCACACACCACTCCAGAGGTGACCACGGTGGTGGAGAAGGCCTCCGGCAGGGATTCCCCTCTCCGGCAGGGTGCCGGGAAGAGCTCCTAGATCCTCCCGATCTTGTGACAATGATGGAGGCGAATTGCAGTATGTATCGAGGAAAAGCGATCTGTCCTTTAGGTTTTTCCTGTCGAGGGGAATATATAGGTGAAACGGGGGCGTCAGAGGGTGGACCAGGCAGTCTCACCCCCTGGTGGTGCGGCCAGGGGCTGGCCGTGCCACCCTAGGGTGAGCCTGGCTCCTGGCCCCCCTTCATCTCATCTTTGGACTTTGTGATACTTTGGGAAAAATAGAAGGTTTGGCTTTTGTTTTATCCAATTCCGAGAATATTTCCGGTGTAGCTTTTCTGAAACACAAAAACAGCAGAAAACAGGGAACTGGCACTGTGGCATCTCGTTAATAGGTTAGTTCCAGAAAATGCATAAAAATTCCATGAAGTGTAAACAAAACACAAAGCAGATGGTTACTGGAGTGACAGAAACCTAAACCTCCATTGGGAAACCGTTGCACCAGGGAGCGTAGGATCTTAGAGTTTAAGGCTGTGGTTAGATTTATCTTAATTACTTTCTTGTATTTGTGGATGCTTGCAGGAGGGTATAATCACAGGTGTGTATTTATCCTAGTAAGAGTAGTGCGCCAGCACAGGTTCACCCCCATAACACCTATCAAACCAATAAAGACTATTGGCTTTATGAAGCAAAAGCTCTTGACATAAACTCCTGTGTGTCCTCGAGAATGTTTGGTTATTATAAGTTACACAACCGGCTTGTCCTTTGCTAAAGAAAGGATTGGGCCACTTGCTGCAATTGTTACTACTGTCTTTTATTTACTCGCACTTTATTTACTTGTATTGCCAAATACCCCTAAAAACCCGTTTGCTAGTATTTACAGTGAATCCTTGATCAAAACCGCTCATCAACACCTTCTGCTCCTCGTTGGGTTTGACACTCTTATTTATCGAAAGTACTACGATACACCCCCTATACTTGTGGGTCATCAAGACTATTTTTTGGCGCCGTTGCCGGGGAGTGTAGCGCTATTGAAGAGTGGAATTGGTAAAGGTAACCATCACTGTGAGTATTGTTTTTTATTTTGTCTTTTATTTTTGTTTTACTCTGCTATGGAGAACTCTCCATTTGGTTTCCTATTTAGAAACACTTCTACTACTGCTGCACATGTGGATGAACCACCACCGCCACCACCTGCTGAAATTGATCGTTTTAAAATACCTATGAAAATTGTTGGGCGTATTATGGATAACTGCTATTCAGGAGATGGAACTGTCTATCCGGGTGATCACTTATTATTTATACATGAATTATGCGAGTTGTTCAGATGTGCAGGTATTTCACCAAGCCAGGTCAAGAAGAAATTATTCTCTTTATCATTGAAAGGCAGAGCTGAAGAGTGGTATCGACTACTCCAAGATGGTCCATCTATGGCATGGGAGGATATTGTACCTTTTTTTTATTCCAAGTTTTATCCTCCAAGTGAAATTCATAAAGACCGTAAACGGATATATAATTTTTGGCCTCATGATGGAGAAAGTATTGCCCAAGCGTGGGGGAGATTGAAGTTACTAATGCTCAAATGCCCCATTCATGAGCTCCCCAATAATATTGTTATTGATAATTTTTATGCGCGGCTTACTCTTTCTGATAAGGATTATTTGGATGCTTCTTGCTTCGGATCATTTACTCATATGAAAGAAGATGTTAAGTGGAAACTTCTTGACCATATACAAGAGAATGCTGAAGGATGGGAAAATGACAAAGGTAGGAAGTCAGGTATAAACTATGATTATGAATGCATTAAATCTTTTATGGGAACCGATGACTTTTATAGTGTTAGCACTGCTTATGGTCTTGATTAACAAATACTTGCTGATTGTCTTAAGGCCTTTGCCTCTTATCTTGATGTTCCAAAGAAAGATTGGAACAAATATCATGCGCCTTATAAAGACTCTATTAGTCATATACCTGCTGCAGCTACTGAAGTTTGTACTATTGATAGCATTGTGCCTTAACCTTATTTTGAGAAGACACCTTTCCCTGCTAAGGTAAAAAAGTATTCTACTTTGGTAAGTGTGTCTAATAAAAGTACCAAGAAAGCTGCAGAACCTGATGAGCAAATTACTATTAAGTCTCCCGTAGCTATATTGAAGGATTTTGTTACTAAAGATGTAGGGGATGAATATATTCTTTTTTGTGAAGATGCTTCTAACATTCTCTCACATCCTAAAAATCATAGGAAAACAAGTGTTCCTATTATTTCTGTCAGGATTGGAGATCATTGCTATTATGGTTTATGTGATATTGGTGCCAGTGCAAGTGCTATTCCTTTAGAGCTTTACAAAGAAATTATGCATGAGATTGGCGTTTGTGAACTTGAAGATAATGATGTGGTTGTTCAGCTTGCTAACAGAGAGACTGTTTGGCCTCTTGGTATTGTTCGAGATGTGGAAGTTCCTTGCGGTAAGACTAAATACCCTACTGATTTTCTAGTACTTGGTAAGGAGGCTAGTAAAACTTGTCCTATT
Organism: Dactylis glomerata; assembly: GCA_007115705.1. Lineage (NCBI taxonomy): Eukaryota > Viridiplantae > Streptophyta > Magnoliopsida > Poales > Poaceae > Dactylis > Dactylis glomerata. The sequence continues at coordinate 1,840,644 of QXEO01000167.1, forward strand.
ATTTTTGGTACACCATTTCTGAATACTTGTGGTGCCGTGATAGATTGTAAGAAGGAGAATTTTTTTACTAAGTTTAAAGGAGAGTCTTATGAGTTTAATTTTTCCAAGTTTGCTAAGACTTCTTATGAAAATGACACGCCTAATGAAAATTTTCGAGTTGAACAGCTTGCTTCTATTGCGCTTGCTCCTAATAATGCCTTGTAGCAATTTATGGAAGATCATGAAAGTGATGTTTTCAGCAAGGAAAGAGAAGAGATTGACGATATTCTTCTTCGTCAACCACCATTAATCAAGCATAATCTTCCTGTGGAGGATCTTGGCACCACTTTGCTGCCTAAGGAAGATCATGTTTTCGAATTAAAGCCTTTGCCTGATAATCTTAAATATGCTTACATAGATGATAAGAAAATATATCCTGTTATTATTAGCTCTAAACTTTCAGGAAAGGAAGAAGAAAGATTATTGGAGATATTGAGGAAACACCAAGGAGCTATGGGATATACTCTTGATGATTTAAAAGGGATTTCTCCCACTTTATGTTAGCATGCCATTAATATGGAGAAAGACGTGAAGCCAGTCGTGGAGCATCAACGCCGCCTAATTCCCAAGATGAAGGATGTGGTAATAAATGAGGTATTAAAATTCCTTGATGCTGGTATTATTTATCCTATTGCTGATAGTAGATGGGTTAGTCCTGTTCATTGTGTTCCTAAGAAAGGAGGTATGACTGTTGTGCCTAATGAGAATAACGAGCTTATTCCTCAAAGGGTAGTAGTTGGTTATAGAATGTGCATTGATTATAGGAAGGTAAACAAAGTTACTAAGAAAGATCATTATCCTTTATCTTTTATAGATCAAATGTTAGAAAGGTTGTCTAAGAAGACTCACTTTTGTTTCCTTGATGGTTATTCTGGTTTTTCTCAAATTGCTGTTAAAAAGGAAGATCAAGAGAAAACCACTTTTACTTGTCCTTATGGAACTTATGCTTATAGACGTATGCCATTTGGTTTATGCAATGCTCCTGCTACTTTTCAAAGATGCATGTCTGCTATTTTTCATGGCTTTTGTGAAGAAATTGTGGAGGTTTTCATGGATGATTTCTCTGTCTATGGAACTTCTTTTGATAATTATTTGCACAACCTTGATAAAGTTTTGCAGAGGTGCGAAGAAACTAACCTTGTTCTTAATTGGGAGAAATGCCACTTTATGGTGAATGAAGGAATTGTCCTTGGACATAAAATTTCTGAAAGAGGTATCGAAGTTGACAGAGCAAAAGTGGAGGCAATTGAGAAAATGCCCTATCCCAGAGATGTTAAAGGTATTTGTAGTATTCTTGGTCATGCTGGTTTCTATAGGAGGTTTATTAAAGATTTCTCTAAGATTTCAAAGCCTCTTACTAATCTTCTTCAAAAAGATGTACCATTTGTCTTTGATGATGATTGTAAGGAAGCTTTTGAAACTCTTAAGAAGGCTTTAACTACTGCTCCTATTGTTCAACCACCTGATTAGAATTTACCTTTTGAAATTATGTGTGATGCTAGTGATTTTGCTGTTGGTGCTGTTCTTGGACAGCGAGTAGATAATAAGTTGAATGTTATTCATTATGCCAGTGAGACTCTTGATGCTGCTCAGAAAAATTATGCTACTAGTGAGAAAGAGTTTCTTGCTGTTGTTTTTGCATGCGATAAGTTTAGATCTTACATTGTTGATTCTAAAGTTACTATTCATACTGATCATGCTGCTATTAGATATCTTATGACTAAGAAGGATGCTAAGCCTAGGCTTATTAGATGGTTGTTGCTTTTACAAGAGTTTGATTTGCATATCGTAGATAGTAAAGGTGCTGAAAATCCTGTGGCTGACAACTTGTCTAGATTGGAAAACATTTCTTTTGATCCTATTCCTGTTAATGATAGTTTTCCAAATGAACAGTTGGCTGCAATAAATGTAACTTCGCGAGACCTTCCTTGGTATGCTGATTATGCTAACTTTATTGTTTACAAATATTTGCCTCCAACCTTTACAGCTCAGCAAAGAAGAAAATTCTTCTATGATTTGAGGCATTATTTTTGGGATGACCCACACTTATATAAAGAAGGAGTTGATGGTATTATGAGAAGATGCGTACCAGAATATGAGCAACAAGAGATATTAAGAAAATGCCATAGCAGCGCCTATGGAGGGCATCATGCTGGAGATAGAACCGCGCAAAAGGTTCTACAATCAGGTTTTTATTGGCCAACCCTCTTTAAAGATGCTAGAAGGTATGTTTTATCTTGTGATGAATGTTAAAGAGTTGGTAATATTTCTAGACGCAATGAAATGCCTATGAGTTACACTCTTGTTATTGAACCATTTGATTGTTGGGGATTTGACTTTATGGGCCCTTTTCCTCCCTCAAAAGGATATACCCATATACTTGTTGCTGTTGATTATGTTACTAAATGGGTAGAAGCCATACCTACAAAGAGTGCCGATGGTGAGACTTCGTTAAAAATGCTTAAGGATGTTATTTTTCCTAGGTTTGGTGTGCCTAGATATCTTATGACTGACGGAGGTTCTCATTTTATTCATGGTGGTTTTAGAAAAACTCTTGCTAAATATGATGTCAATCATAGAATTGCTTCTGCTTATCATCCCCAAACTAGTGGGCAGGTAGAGCTTTCAAATAGGGAAATCAAGTCTATCTTGCAGAAGACTGTCAATAGATCTAGGAAAAATTGGGTTAGTAAGTTAAATGATGCTTTATGGGCTTATAGAACTGCTTATAAGAACCCCATGGGTATGTCTCCTTATAAGATGGTTTATGGAAAAGCATGTCACTTGCCCTTAGAATTAGAACACAAAGCTTTTTGGGCAGTGAGAGAGCTTAATAGAGATTTTAAACTAGCAGGTAAGAAAAGGTTGTTAGATTTGAGTTCTCTAGATGAGTGGAGAAACGAAGCGTATGAGAATGCCAAGATTTTTAAAGAGAAAGTCAAGCAATGGCATGATAAGAGAATTCTTAAGAGAGAGTTTCATGTTGGTGAGAAAGTTCTATTGTATAGGTCTCGTCTCAAATTTTTTGCAGGAAAATTACTCTCTAAATGGGAAGGACCATATGTTATTGTGGAAGTGTACCGCTCAGGTGCTATTAAGATTGCTTCATTGAAAGATGACTCTACACAAGTGGTGAATGGGCAAAGACTCAAACATTATATTTCTGGAGATTCTTATAATGAAGATGTTGATGTTATTGAAACAGTTTCTCCGAAAGAATTCATCCAAGACAAATTGCAGGTACCTGCAGAGTTTGTTTTTTGAATAGGTAACAGTTCTAGTCAGAGAAGTTTCACGAAAAGCTCTTCCTTTAATATTTTTGCTGTTTTTACTAAATATGAAAAATCACGAGACAAAAACGGGCAGGAAAAGGAGTCCGTGTGCTTCTCACACATAGGTGGCGCGGGCCCACCCCTGGCTGTGCCACCTAGGTGTGAGAGCACCCCGGAACTCGTTTCCGTCCCGGTTTCCTCCTGTGATTTCGTTTCTATGTATAATTTTTGCCTATTTAACCCCCCGGAGTCCCCGAGGTCTGTATATCATTTTCTCGTCGTGTTTTGTTTCGAGCTGTTTCTGTCAGGGATTGCTCTCGGCTCTGGAGTTACAATGTCTTCGTCCGGTCCATCTGAGGAGAACCCTCTTGCGGATTCCATCAATCTGTAAATGAGGGAGCTGAGGATGCATCTGAAGGAGTTGTCACTCAAGGATGGGGAGTTGCAGATTAAAGATGTTCAGGGACCCAAGGGTGAAGGGAGTCTTGAAGCGAGGATGGAAGCACTGGAACAAGAAGTTTTCAAATACAAGAAGATGGCAGAACGCGAGGTGGACATTATCTATAGGATTAATCGAGAGCTTGTTGCCAAGTACAAGAAGGAGACTACAGAGCTCTGGAAGGATGTCCTCTCGCTCCAGGAGACGACTAGCCAATTACAAGCACAACTCTATGACGTGCAGAACCAAAATTGTGAGTATGAAGCTAGATTTCAACAAATGAGTGCTGCTGCAAGTTTCAGGATTTTGGAGACCAAGACATCCTTCCTTGATGGAGGACCTCTGCCTTGGAAGTATGACAACAATGAAGATCCACCGCCACTGCCAAAGGAGTAATTCGTCATCGGTATAGGCATCCCCTTGGCTTGTTCCAAGCTTGGGGGAGCGCCGCGGTATCACATCATTACCTTTTGCTCATTTACTTTTCAAAGTTGAGTCATATCATGAATAGAGAAGTTATCTTATAGAATAGTTTGCGGTTTGGAAGTATCCTCCTTAGTTGGTTACCTATGTATCCCTTGGTGTGAGTTGCGGTAATGAAATATTAATGAGAAGTTCCATCGTTTACTTTCTGCACACTTTATTTTAGTTTGCAAAGTCTCTTGTATGACTAGTCTTGTTGATTGGTATTGGTATCACTTTGGGAGCATGAGTAAATTTAGTTGGTTTTGGCAAACCTAGCTTGGTCAGTAGCAACATTACCTTGAGGTTTGAATAGAAAAGAATAAAGAAGTGCTTGTAGTTACATCACTTCAGTTTTCCCTTATGTTTGGCTTATAAGCATTGTTATTCCGAAAGTCAAAATCATTGTACCTTCAAGGGAGTTGGCATGATTGTTCTTATTATATGTATGTTTGTCTGTTTCATGCAACTCTTATGCTTGCTACCCAGCCTTGCTAGCCAAAAACCTGTACTGAGAGGGAATACTTCTCGTGCATCCAATTCCCAAAAGCCAAGTCACTTCCAAAGAGTCCACTATAAATTCCTATGCATGGTATTTCAAAGCCATTCCAAGTAAATTTTCATGTGCTACCTTTCAAAAACCTTCAAACACTTCTCATTTTGTGCCACTATTTTTAGCTCATGAGGACGTAGCGGATGGGTTTGTTATCTTCCATACTAAATTAAGTACCCCTCGACTAGGCAGCTTCATCTGCTCGTCACTAATTTTGCAAGGGAGCTGGTCAGACCATTATAATCTCAAAAAGAAAATAAAAAGAAAAGCACTCCTCCATAATATGTGAAAGTTGGTCGGCACCCGATGGAATCGGTTAGCCATGGTTTGAGAAAGGAAAAGGTGGGGAGGAGTGCAATGCTATAAAAGAGCACCAATGTGCCAATTAATCAAACATCTCGGAACCGCTCTCACTTGTTTAGTATGGAAGATATCAAGAACTCCATTGCTAGTCGTTGACAAAAGCACCCACCTCTCAAAATAACTTTTTACCTCTGTTTTGCAAATGAAAAGCTCTAGCACATGTTTAATCCCTGCTTCCCTCTGCGAAGGGCCTATCTTTTACTTTTATGTTGAGTCAACCTATTTCCTTATATCTCAAGCAAGCATTTGAGTTGTTATGTTTCACTCATCCATATGTTGATCCATTTAATCATGTTTACTATCTTCCTTGTTTTGTACAATGCTTTTGTCTGAAGGAATATAACTTTGAAAGCTTTCTATGAATGCAAAAGTTTGTTTTGTTGAGCATATAGTCTTTGCTATATTAGCTCTATTTTAAAAGGCTCTGTTCAAAAGAAAGAATAGCTTGTTCTTCATTCTTTGACCAAGAACTAAGGTTTGCCATTGCCAACTATAGTTTACCTTATGCATCTTTACATGTGATTCCCTTTTACCTATTGCAAGTCTAAATCTTATAAAGGGAAGTTGCTGTCTATTATAATTTGTGCCTTGGTAAATGTGATGCTTCTTGTCTGTATTTTGATTATCGACACTTCACACCATAAACCTGTGGTCATGTTTACCGAGTTTTAGTTTTTGCTTGGGGACAAGCGAGGTCTAAGCTTGGGGGGGTTGATACGTCCATATTGCATCACTATTTTGTATCATAATTTACTGTTATTCATTGATATATTTCATATTTAGATAAGATACTTATGTTATTTCCTTTGTTTTCACATGTTTGATGATCATGGGAGGATTTGCTGCTGGAGTCAGGATTCTGCTGGAAAAAGGACCATCAAGGGACCATATTTTGAAGATCAGGAAAATTCCAGAAAAATACTAGAAAATTATATTTTCCCAGAAGACTCAGGAAGCCAGAAGGAGGAGTCAAGATGAGCCAGGAGGGGCCCTCACGCCAGGGTGGCGTGGCCTGACCCCTGGCCGCGCCAGCCCTGTGTGAGGCCACCCTGGCCCACTTCTGCCATCGCCCCTTCGCGTACTTGATCGTCCCTGAAAACCTAAGTCAGGGGGGCTCAGAGTTAGACACAGCCGCCTCTGCGGGGCGGAGAACACCAGAGAGAGAAAAGCTCTCCGGCAGGAAGAAATCTACCGAGGAAATTCCTTCTCGGAGAGGGGAGATCGTCCCATCATCATCATCACCATTGCATCGGACTTCATCGGGATCATCATCATCACCATCGCACCGGACTTCATCGGGATCATCATCATCACCATCGCACCGGACTTCATCGGGACCATCATCATCACCATCGCACCGGACTTCATTGGGATCATCATCATCATCTCCATCACCAGCACCTTCATCTCCACCATCACCATGTCATCCCGCTGTAACATCTTGAGTTGGATCTTGTTATATTCATAGGGGAAACTTTCCCGGTGTTGATTACTCTTGTAGTTGATGCTATTGAGTGGAACCGTTGAATCAAGGTTTATGTTCAGATTGTTATTTACCATTATTTCACCTTTGATCATGATCCATATGATGTCTTGTGAGTAGTTCATTTAGTTCTTGAGGACATGGGAGAAGTCAAGATGTTAGTAGTGAATTATTGTTGAGAAATATTTAATGGTTTGATATTGTTGTGGTGCTATTTCACTAGTGGTGTCATGTGAACGTCGACTACATGATACTTCACCATTTATGGGCCTAGTGAGATGCATTGTGTATTTGGCTACCAATTGTGGGGTTGCTGGAGTGACAGAAACCTAAACCTCCATTGGGAAACTGTTGCACCAGGGAGCGTAGGATCTTAGAGTTTAAGGCTGTGGTTAGATTTATCTTAATTACTTTCTTGTATTTGCGGATGCTTGCAGGAGGGTATAATCAAAAGTGTGTATTTATCCTAGTAAGGGTAGTGCGCTAGCATAGGTTCACCCCCATAACACCTATCAAACCAATAAAGACTATTGGCTTTATGAAGCGAAAGCTCTTGACATAAACTCCCGTGTATCCTCGACAACGTTTGGTTATTATAAGTTACACAACCGGCTTGTCCTTTGCTGAAGAAAGGATTGGGCCACTTGCTGCAATTGTTACTACTGTCTTTATTTACTTGTATTGCCAAATACCCCTGAAAACCCGTTTGCTAGTATTTACAGTGAATCCTTGATCAAAACCGCTCATCAACACCTTCTGCTCCTCGTTGGGTTCGACACTCTTATTTATCGAAAGTACTATGATACACCCCCTATACTTGTGGGTCATCAAGGTGTTAGACTGAATCTTGTTGTGTTGCAAAGATTCAGTTATGAACTTGTTAGAACTAATATGATTCCTGGATCTTATAGCTAGGAAAATGATTTCAATTACACTCACTGACCTGGTTGTCAGTTTGATTTCTGGTTGTGTTGAGGTGCATGACCATTTGGTCATGTGCCCAGCAACCAACTGTGCTATCTGCTGATGGTGAAATTTACCTTATTATAGGCCAGTGATGCTGGTCTGAGGCCACTCACATTTTTGTGAGATGATTTGCTTGCATAATTATCCAGGGTTTGAGATTTGATATTTATACTAACCATGTTGTGTGTCTGAGGTGCATATCTTGTTGGATATGTGCCCAACACAACATGGCCATGTGCATGCTCATGCTTTTGCTGGACTAAGCTTGCCAATGAAGCAGAAGCTGAGGCTGTTACCCTGGTGGTCTCTATTTGGCTTAAACAACAACTCCCTATGATGAGCTTGGCAAAGCATTTCTTTGCCAGACTGAGGGATTCCCCAACTGAAACCTACCATGCATGGTTTCATGCATTATCAGAGATGTGATGTGCAAGATTATCCACCTGTTGGCTGGAGATTTGCAGATGAAATCTTGTTGTTCAGCTGCTACTGCTTGCTGGTGAGTTATGGCTTGCTTCTGGCTTGCCCTTCTCCTCCTGGTTCAGCTCCTAGCGCTTGTCCTTCTCCTCCTGAATGACTGCTTGCTCTTCTCCTCCTGGGGTTGCTGTTGATTGCTTGCCCTTCTCCTCCTGGGATGGATCTTGAGCTTTAGTTCTATTCCATGACTTTGCTGGATGGTGTTCAAGTGTGTTTGTGGTGCTGTACGCAAGAACAGTAGTGTTCTTGAGATGGTCAAGTGTTTGTCGAGTGAGTGTTGTGCTCCCTGGCCGAGCTCATCTCCTCCAGCTGCTGGATTCACTGCCTTGCTATGGTGTTGACACCACCACACTCAGTCAGTGTGACTGAGCTGCTTGTAAGCAGCTAAGCTGCTTGTCACACACAGCTCGATCTGATCCTCTCCTTCCTCCTGTGACATTGTGGTTACTAAAGTGTTGGGTGCACCAATGTTTTGTACCTGATTTATAAGAACAGATACCAATCTTGATCCAAATACGCAATGATGAAACTGACAATATAATTGCCCAAGTCTGAGAGTAACTAACCCTAACCCCTTCTCTGTTTCTTTTGTTTTGTGTTTCTTTTTGCAGGATAATGATTCAAGATCATCATGAAGCTCTTGAAGATGACATAGCTAGTTTAGAATTAGTTTTCTTTTCTTTTTCACTTATGTAATTCTATTTTTAGTTTCAGATGTAAAGACATTGTATTATTGTTTTATATTAATAAAGTAATATTTCTATTATTATTATTTGACTTTTAATTTTTGTTTACCAACTCAATTTAATATTGAGTTTTGTTTTAATAAAGATTATTCATTCCAATTTTATTAATAACCTAAATCTAGATAAAATACCAAAGACACATTCACAACATCATCAAGAGATCATCACAAGCCCATAACAATCTAATAACAACTAACCCTAAGTATTATCAGATAGAGTCTTGTTCTCTCAGGTTTTTGATTTTGTGAAAAATTTATTCAGTTTTTAGATGCATGAATGCACAAAGGTCCTAATTCTACCCTTGAATTTTTCCTAAACGCTGGGATATTACATATTCTGAACTTCTTCTTTTTTATGTATGTGTCCTTACAATATTTGATCAATTTTTAGTTGTTAGTTAGTGAACTTGATAGCAATTAGTTGTCCACTTTTTTAGTATAGCTTTTTCCTGTTCTTCAAACATGAATAGTGAACTTTTTGTCATGGGCATACTGAACTTCGTGCTACTTGTATACTGGACTTGCTTTTTTAATAGTCTTTCAGATGTGAACCTCTTTAGCCATATTGTTGTAACTTTCTTTTTACTTAATCTTTTCTATTTTTTGCAGTGGAAAGGACATAATCAAATTGCTTACTATTACCGCTATCTGGTTGAGGATCTTCTGATGCATCCTACTGTCAGCACTCCCAATCGCTTATCTACTCATGTTTCTAAGTCTGCAAATGCAAATTTGATTAATGATGGACATGAGTTGTAGATTTCACAGGTTATTAATCTAAATAGTATCCCTAAAGTGCAGATATCTGGTGCAAATGACGGGTCCTCAGGCCCCATCAAAGTTATTGATGAGATTGCAAAACTGTTGAAGACTGTTGAGGATATGTCTCAAACTATCCCGACAACATCACAACGTGTTGATAGCTTTCTGGGATCTCTCCCTGCTGGTAAACGACCAAGTGTTCAAAGTTTAGAAGAGCTGTCTATCCGTGAAACCAAGTTGCTGGATAATTTGAGGAGTGCAGTATCTCTCATGCGGGAAGGCTTCTTGGAGTTTGGGTCAAAATAGGATTCTGGTGTCAGTGAGTATGAAAAGGTGTTTATGGAAATGCAAAATATGGGTGGTGACGAAGGAATGACGAATGGGCCCTCGATATTCGCCTACCTGCTTTTCGGTCCAGGAGGGACATCCGCCGAAGAGATAGCAAGGCCCATGAAGTTAATCGTCTAGCGTGGCCTAGGAGCAAGACTTGGCGTGCAATGCAAGACTCGAAGAAGGAGACCTAGTCGAATTAGGACTTGTCTAGGGTTTATCCAAACCGCCTCTATCTGTAATTAGCTTGGAGAACAATCTCGGGACCTAACCTTCGCATATAAAAGGTTGGGAGGGAGATCCGAGAACGGCTCTAGACACTTTTTGCCACCATCCACCTGAGCGCTCGTAATCTCGAGAGCTCTCCACCTTTCGGCTAGATCGCATCTACGCCGCCATTATACTCAACCATTGTAGCCACCCCATCAATAAAGTCAGACAAGCGGGACGTAGGTTATTATCCATCGCGGGGGCCGAACGTAGGTAAAACCCATGTTTTCTGCGCTGTCTGATCACCGTTGAGTTTGCCGGATCCCACAAGCTCTTCATGTCTCAAAAGCCCTCAAGCATGGGCATTGCCAGGGTTGAACCTCGTCAATTGGCACCGACCGTGGGGATGACGGGATCTGGATCTACAGATTTGCCGGCTCCTTCACCAACCATCACCGACCTCTCCACACCGACAAGATTCAACGGCTCGTCATCAGCTATGGCCATCGATTCTGCGTCGCCGATCGACATTGACATCGACTCGCTCACCACCAACTTCGATACCAATGCCAGCATCGACATCGACACTGCATCGACCACCCATCGACACCACTCCATCGGTAACTAAGGTCGACGTCACAGGGTCGACCGTCTCCGACACTGCATCGCCAAGCATCGCTGATTTCGCCTCTACACTCGCCATCGACCCTCCAGCGATGGCTGTTGTCGAGTCCATCTCGAGCTTGACGGGCATGGCTTCGGAAAGGATCGAAGGGTTCGATATGGCCTTTGGGCTGTTCAACTTTTGCGTGAACGACGATGGAGTTGCTGAGCTGATCTCCGTAAGCGATTCGACCCTGCCTGCGGCAGATCCAAGCACATCACCAGCTATCGGGGACACTCCCTCGACAACAACACCGCTGGCGCCATCGGAGGAAGAACCAAGGCTGGAAACTTTGACCCCATCAGTTGGGTCGAACGACTTTCAAGATCCACCTCCATCCCCCTCCACCACCTACTGCGTCGAGTGCAGTGCTTACCACTTCGTGGGTGCCAGAGACTTCTCGTCTCACGAGATCGCTGGCTGTGAAGATCCTCGGGGAGGCACTGCAGCCATCTACCCGACGATATCCGAGTGAACGGGCTCTTAACACCCTCATGCTCTATCCAACGCCCTACGACCCTGATTACGTCGATGGGCTCTACTCGGACTACACATGCTCAGACGATGACGTCTAAACCGAGGCCAAGGGGAAGATCGGCAATTCGGCTAGCTCATATTCGAGCGAATCCGCCACGTCCGACAGAGGATACGTGATCGATTATGATTCTAATACCATGATCGAGGTCGGATCGTGCATCAGAGATGACGACGTCTACCCTCTCGCGCTGGGCGAGATCAACGATGACTCGATCCCACCGTTTGGAGGGCACTGCATGATGGCCTTGCACGGAGATGGCAATGAGCACAGAGCCAACAACAATCGAGATCGGCCAAACACTGGCGGCCGATTCATAACTCAAGACCAGATCCGGCATGCAAGAAAAGTCTATTCGGGCGAAGCGCCTTTGGGTCCTGATCCAAGCCCCAACGAGGTAGCTGCGCTCCGATTCATCATCCAGGAGCAAAAGGACTAGATTAACGCTGCTAAGCGAGTCCTGGAATGACACAGAGAAGAGGCCGACACGTCCAGCAGAAGACGGGCCGAGCTTTCATCACACTACTCGTCGAGCGTTCAGCATAGGACATGATCACACATCCCACCCGAGGGCGCGGCGCGCAACATCGCGAGAAAACTAGAGGCAGAGTTCAATGAGGTCAAATTGCTGCCTAGGACCAATGAAGCTACCATTATGGCGACAGCAGCATATATCGCAGCCAATGCGTCCAACGATGACGAGCACATGCGGCACCTGCGGAATCTTGCGCTCGAAGGAGTCAAGGTGCTTTAGGGCACGAACGAGCAAGACCGCGAGGCAACACCAAGAAGAAACATTCCTCCAGTCGAGCCATCTAGGAACCAGGCAGCAGCGCCAGCAGTAGCGCCCAGGCCTCGGGTGGTGGAGCCTACAAACGATGAACTTCGGCATGGCTTGGCTGAAAATAGAGTCGATTCCACGTGTGCACGGCGTGACGCGCGTCGCTTCGAGGAGGAGGCCGAATTGGAGGCATTTGGAAATAGTCGTCACGGACTGTGTGGCGCAGAGTGCTTCAGCTTCCTGATTCGCTCCACACCGCTGCCAAAAGGGATAAAACTCAACGACGATGTAGTCAAGTTCAACGGGCAGCAGGACCCTCGAATTTGGCTCGATGACTTCATCACCGCCATCACCATCAGCGGCGGATCCAGAGACAACGCCCTCCAGTTCCTATCTCTGCACCTGAAGGACAATGCAAGGGCTTGGCTCAACAACCTCGCCCCAGACAGCATTCGTTCTTGGGAAGAGTTTCGGCAAGCATTCATTTCGAACTTCCGAGGCACCTCACGATAGCCTACGCCATTCAAAGAGCTACGCCTATGCGTGCAGAAGACCAGAGAAAGCTTGAGGTCGTACATATCCCGATGGCTCAGCCTGCGCAATACATCGGAAAACATCTCACCGGAGAGAGCCATTAACGCTTTTCGGGACGGTCTCATTCGGCGAGACTTTAGAGAAGAGTTGGGACGATGTAAGCCCAAGACCATCGACCACCTCATGAGCCTGGCAAACAAGTGGGCTGATGGAGAAGACTATATCGCGGTCCCTAGAAGCCGTCGCCGATCAGCAGACCGCGATGTCGACCCGAAGGACCAATTCCATTCCAGCTCGCGGAAGAAAGGACACCAAAACCGCTACGAGGATGCGGACACTGTGGATATGGTAACAGTAGGATACGTAAACAATGACCAAGACAACAACCATGACGGACCCAGGCAAGGGAACAACTACTACAGAAGCAGCAGTAGAAGCGCCGGTCGCGACTCGAGGCCAAGGACGGAATGGCGTCGGCGTCATGATGCACTGCCACTTTCGGCGAAAGAGATGCTCAACGGAGGGTGTACCAGGCACACCTACATCGACAAGGATGGGAGGTGAAAACCCGTGCATCTCCTTATTGAGTGCAGGGAGTTCCTTTGGCTCAGTCAAGCGCTTCAAGATAAGATGCGGGCCGAGCAACCGGTCGCAGGTAGCGTGGCCTACAAAGCGCCGCCGCCACCTCCTAACTCGCCAGCAAACGTGGTGCAGCAAAGCCACCAAGCCACCATGATCCAGCATGTCATCGAACTGCGTCAGCCGTCCGTCAAAGAAGAAGCATTCCTGCCGCCACGAGGTTTCGTGCTGATGATCTAGAGAGGACGCCCGACAAATCGGGTTCAGAGGAAGCATGGCAGAGAGGTCTTTCACGCCGAGCACGCACCACCGATGTCGCCTGAATACCTGAACTGTTCAGAGCACCCGATCGGTTTCAACCAGTCAGATCATCCACCAAAGATCCCACGCCCTGGACACCACGCGTTGGTCCTCGAAGCGCAGATAGGAGGTTTCACCTCCAAAAAAGTGTTCATGGATGGAGGGAGCATCTTAAACCTCATCTACGCAGACATGCTGCAGAAGATCAAGATCCCGATGGACAACCTCCTGCCGACAGAGATATCCTTCCACGGAATTGTCCCAGGGAAGCCGACATACCCGCTGGGGGCGATACACCTAGATGTCATTTTTAGCACTCCTGCAAACTTCAGGAAGGAGAAGATCGAGTTTGAGGTCATCGATTGGCCCTCGCAGTACCACGCTATTCTCGGGCGACCAGCGTTTGCCCAATTCATGGTGGTGCCACACTATGCTTATCTCAAGCTGCGGATGCCCGCAAACAGAGGACCACTGACGATCAGTGGAAGTTTTGCCCGCTCTAAAAACCGCGACAAGGACTTCAACAGCATGTCCCAGACGTTTGGGGTACACGAAGAGCTCAACCACATCAGGGAGAGCACCAACATGGATGTCAATCCATCGGCGCAGCAGAACACCCCAGAACTATCATTCGACGCCAGCAAAGACACCCGAGAGCACCAGATCCACCCGACGGATCCATCCAAAACCGCGCGGGTGTCGAATTCTCTTTCCCCCGCATAGGAAAGCGCGCTCATCGAGTTCCTCCGTGAGTACTGGAGGATGTTCGCCTGGTGTCTAGCAGATATGCCAGGCATCCCCAGGGAACTCGCCGAGCACGAATTGAAGATTTTTCCTAACACAAAGCCCATCAAACAATCGATGCGCCGCTACAATCCGGAGAAGGCCCGATCAATGGGTGAAGAGATAAATCGCCTCCTCGAGGCAAAGTTTATCAGAGAAATAAAGGAGGCCACATGGCTCTCACCGCCGTTCATGGTGGAAAAGAAGGACACCAAGATCTACAGGATGTGCATCGACTTCACGGCACTAAACAAACATTGCCCAAAAGACTACTTTCCGCTCCCCCGAATTGACCAGATCATTGATTCCACCGCCGGCTGTGAGCGTCTCTCATTACTCGACGCATACTCTGGTTACAACCAGATACGGCTAAAGGTCAAAGACGAGGACAAGACGGCGTTCATCACCCCACATGGGGTATATTGCTACAAGACGATGCCCTTCGGGCTAAAGAATGCAGGAGCCACCTATCAATGGTGTATGCAGGCGTACCTGAAGGAACAAATTGGTCACAACATCGAGGTCTATGTCGACAACATCATCATCAAGTCCACAAAGGCAGACAGTTTACTCGACGATCTACGAGAAACTTTCACCAACCTCGATCGGTACAGCATCAAGCTCAACCCGAAGAAGTGCTCCTTCGGAGTACCTACAGGCCAGCTGTTGGGATACCTCATCTCTGAGAGAGGAATCGAGGGCAATCCAGAGAAGATTCAGGTCATCATCAACATGCAGCCGCCAAAGACCCTTCGACATGTCCAGCAGCTGACAGGTGGACTAGCAGCGCTTAGCCGCTTTATAAGCAAGCTCGGCGAAAAGGCTCTCCCCTTTTATCGGCTCCTCCAGAAGACAGACAACTTTACTTGGACAGAGGAGGCGCAAGCCATGTTCGACGACCTTAAGCGTCGCCTTTCGACGTCCCCAGTCCTACTCACTCCTCGCGAGAAAGAACCAGTGCTGCTGTACATTGCCGCAACCAATCAGGTGGTCAGTTCCGCCTTGGTGGTCAAACACGCAGAAGACGGCAAGGAGCACGGAGTGCAAAGACCGGTGTATTATCTCAGCGAGGTCCTGTCTCCAACCAAGCAAAGGTACCCCCATTGCCAGAAGCTGGCATACGCCATCTACATGACAGGGAAGAAGCTGCCGCACTACTTCGAGTGCCACTCCATCATAGTAGTGGCCTCGACCCCAGTATCCAGCATACTCAACAACCTTGACGCCACGGGGCGTGTTTCGCTCTGGGGAATTACTCTGGGACCCTGGGAGATCACGTACCAGTGGCAGTCAGCGATCAAGTCGCAAGTCCTGCCGGATTTCATTGCCGAATGGACCGAAGCGCAGATGCTAGAACTCCCGGACTTGTCGAATTGCTAGACTATATATGTCGATGGATCCAAGCGAGTTTCAGGAGCAGGAGTAGGAGTGGTCCTCGTGTCACCACAGGGGGACAAGATGCGCTATGTCCTACGCATGCGCTTTGCGAACCCCTCAAACAATGAAGCGGAGTACGAAGCCGTTCTGCACGGTATGCGTATGGCGAAAGCCTGTGGTGCCACTCGCATCAAGATCCACGGGGACTCGAACCTCATCGCCCAGCAAGTCATGAAGGAGTGCGACGCGACCTGCACAAACATTGTCGCGTATCGCGCAATGTACGACAAGCTGGAAGGCAACTTCGAAGGGTGCGAGGTGCCCCATATCGGCAAGGAAAGCAACGAAGAGGCAGACAATTTTGCCAATGTTGGATCTAAGTGTTTGCCGATACTGCCAGGAGTTTTCTTCGAGGAGATATTCGAGCGCTCCATCAAGATCAAGCCAGTCATCGACCCGGCTTTAGCAACACGCTCGGGGGCTAACCATCCAAGTCCCACCCCAGCAGCAGGAACAGAAGACCTATCCAAGGAAACGGCCACAGTCATGCTCGTCGAAGCGGTATGGACGAAGCCATACCTGGCCTACTTGATACAAGGCGAGCTCCCAGAGGACACCATCCATCACCGACAGATCATGCGACATTCCAAGGCTTTCACGATAATCAATGGAGAACTCTACAAGCGCAGTACCACAAGGGTCCTCCAATGATGCATAGCACCCAAAGACGGAATTGCCCTCCTTCGAGATATTCATGAAGGTACCTGTGGGCATCACGCCAGTAGTCTGATACGTCTCAAACGTATCTATAATTTTTGATGCTCCATGCTTGCTTTTACACCATTTGCCTTGTGTTTCGTTACACTTCGTGGTGTTTTTATGTGATTTCCGGAACTAACCTATTGACAAGATGCCACAGTGCCAGTTCCCTGTTTTCTGCTATTTTTATGTTTCAGAAAAGCTACACAGGAAATATTCTCGGAATTAGACAAAACAAGGTCCTGAAATCTTATTTTTCCCGGAAGCTTCCAGAGATCCGAAGAGGCGAAGGAGAGGGGCCACAGGCCGCCCTCACACCAGGCTCATGCGGCCTGCCCCTGGCCCGCGCCGCCTAGGTGTGAGGAGGCCTGGGGCCACTCCTGACGCTGCCCCTTCGCCTATATAAAGCCTCAGGACGGAAAACCCTAAAGGAGTCGGCAAAATTTCCAGAACAGTTCCGTAGCTCCGCCACCGCCACCGACGAATTTTGGGGGACAGAAGTCTCTGTTCCGGCACCCTGCCGGGACGGGGAAGTGCCCCCGGAGCCATCTCCATCGGTCTTCATCGCCGTCTCCGCCGTCTCCATCGACCTCACCGCCATCTCCATCAACCTTGTTGTCTCCTATGATGAGGAGGGAGTAGTTCATCCCCGGGGCTGAGGGCTCTACCGGTAGCTATGTGGTTCACCTCTCTCTCCCATGATGTGATCTTTATGTGATCATGAGCTTTGTATCATGTTGAACAAGTAGATGTTATTATTCAGATATTATGTGTACTCTAGTGGTGTTATTAAAGTAATATATTCCTCCTGCCATGGTGTAACGGTGACAGTGCGTGCATCATGGTGGTACTTGGTCTAGGCTACGATTGTGATCTCTTATGGATTATGAGAATAATTATCGCTATGATAGTATTGAAGTGATCTTTTCCTCCTTTCATGGTGTAATGTTGACAGTGTGTGCACCGTGTTAGTACTTGGTCTAAGTTGCAATAATATCTATCTTGAGTTGTGCTTTGATTTGGATAACTCTATGAGTGGTGTTTGTCAAGTACTTGATGACCTTTAAGGAGTGCTTCGTAGCCCTACGCAATGATTAGTGTTGTTCAATAGGAGAGTAATTCAGAGTACCATAGTGAAGAAAAGTTATCTATTTGTTCAATTATGTTATATTTGTTGGGAGTGTGTCCACTAGTGAAAGGATGATCCCTAGGCCTTGTTTCCAAGCTTTGCACATCGTTTACTTGCTATTTTGTTACATGTTCACTTGCTGCCATTTTTTTTCCAGATCGCGTTTACTACTTATAATCATCACTACTGCTTGTATTTCACTATCTCTTCGCCGAACTAGTGCACCTATACATCTGACAAGTGTATTGGGTTTGTTGGGGACACAAGAGACTTTCTGTATCGTAATTGCAGGGTTGCTTGAGAGGGATAGCTTTGACTTCTTCCTCCCTGAGTTCGATAAACCTTGGGTGATCCACTTAAGGGAAACTTGCTGCTGTTCTACAAACCTCTGCACTTGGAGGCCCAACAAGTGTCTACAAGAATAGAAGTGCGTAGACATCACAGTCGAACCCTCATCGCCAAGGCTTTCCGACCAGGGTTCTACTGGCTTTCGGCCCTCCACAACACCAAGAACCTCGTCCAGCACTGCGATGCATGCCAGCGATTTGCCACGAAGCCTCACATGCCTGCATCAGAACTGCGCACCATACTCGTCGCTTGGCCCTTTGCGCAGTGGGGGCTCGATCAAGTAGGGTCTCTGCCCAAATCATCTTGAGGAAACCACACTTACCTACTGGTCGCCGTCGACAAGTTCTCCAAATAGATCGAAGCCATCCCCGTCACCAATCAAGAGGCGACTACGGCGGTCAAGTTCTTTGAGTCCATCGTCTACCGGTATGGCGTACCGAACAACATCATCACCGATAACGGCACCAACTTCACCTCCGGTGAATTTCAAGAATTCGCCAAAGAGCTCGGCATCAAGATCAAGTACGCCTCGGTGGCGCATCCCATGTCCAACGGCCAGGTTGAAAAGGCCAACGGGCTCGTCTGCGCAGGCCTGAAGAAGCGACTCCTTTGACCTCTCAGACGCGCGGCAGGCGCTCGGGTCGAAGAATTGCCATCGGTCCTATGGAGCCTGCGAACAACACCCAACTCTTCGACCGGCTTCACGCTGTTCTTCCTGCTTTTTGGAGCAGAAGCAGTGCTTCCTATGGATGTGCGTTACTATGCGCCCCGCGTGGTCACCTACGTCGAATAAGATGCACAAACGGCACTAGCAGATGTCCAAGATCTGCTGGATGAAGCTCAAGACACTGCTCTCACCCGCTCAGCAGTCTATCAGCAAAGCCTCCGCAATTACCACTACAAACAGTCCTTCGAGCCCGGTTCACCTCAAGCAAACAAGCACGTCGAAGCTGGAGCCACCATGAGAGGGCCCATACCTCATCCACGAAGTCATCCCAGGAGGAGCATATCGGCTACGCAACCCCAAAACAGGGGTGGACATCGAGAACCCATGGAACGCCGCACAGCTACGCTGATTCTATCCTTAGAGCGGATAGATTCTTTCCCTTTTTCCCTCTCTCTCTGTAACTAAGCGTTGGCAGTAGACCACGCTCAAACATCGCACCTTTGGCGCCAAGCAATAAAAGAGTGATTCCTCATATCATTATTCGACCCATACTCGGGGGCTTCGCCTTAAAAATTATTCGACCCATACTCGGGGGCTTTGCCTTAAAAATTATTCGACCCACGCTCGGGGGCTCCGCCTTTTGACCCACGCTCGGGGGCTCCGCCCTTCGACCTACGCTCGGGGACTCCGCCTTTCGACCTATGCTCGAGGGCTCCACCCTTCGACCACATAATTCAACGAAGGCCTACATCGAAGAATTCCACAAAGGCATATACAAGAAACAAACACATATTACACAAACAAACAAGTTAGGACACCAAAAGATCCCAGTTCGCTCTCTGGCGATCACTCTCAATGATGATCTGTCCCGCGATACAATCTGTGGTTTGCTTGCAGACAGCATAATGTGTGTCCATTTCAACACGACTGCTGGGAGTCGGAGGAAGCATCTTCACCAGATTCATGTCAACCTCGGGATAACGAGCTCGCACGAAGGAGAGGGCGACCAGAGCCCCGCATCGCAAGTGCTCACGAATGAAGCGATAGATGGCTTCACCATTTTTGAAGCGACCAAGCAATGCAGGAAGACCATCGGGCTGATCGTTCAAAGGGAACATCGCCTCATGCACGAGGTCTAGCTTGGGTGACTTGATCTTGGAGTATGGTCAGTTTGATCGCCTTCGATCGATTAGCCCAAAAGTTATATGCGATCGAATTCACATGATTCTAAGCTGCACGAAGATGCACGTTCACACGTCGAGCCTCGGCATTACTGTCAAGGCACACATCTGCAATTGACAAGAAAGATGATCAGAAGTCGTCCACCAGAGGAAGAACAGATCAAGAGCTCGAAAACTTACATTTCATCACCTTTCCAAGGTTTTTGATCTCCCCAAGAAGGAAGTTTTCTGCATCCGCGACCATCGAAGCCTTGGAGAGAGCAACGTCGACCTTCGCGGTGGTTATCTTCAGTTCTTGTTGCGCGCATCTTAGCTGGTCTTGCAGGGAGCGGATCAGGGAAAGTTCGCTCGTGGATGGCGCTCGCCTTTCAACGGCGGAGGAAGAACTACCAACTGTGTCATACGAAACAGGCCAGGCATCAGACCCTGTGGTGGTGCCCTGCAAAGGAGGCGCCCAGTCACAAATAGCCATTCATAAATTACAACGCAACCAAGCATCAAATATCTCGAAAGAAAGTTCAAGAACCAAAAGAAGTTGAATAGCGGGCAAGATTCAGAAGTTTGCCATAAACACAAAGTGGCACTGCATCATTTGATTACAAAGTGTTTCAGCTCGTCGACCAGGCTATGTCGAACTACCGGCGGCTCTACTAGACGGGGCACCCGACGCGCTACGCCTCCGGGCCTTCGTAGCCGCCCTCTTGGCATTCCTATCTGCTAAGAAGCTCGTCATGCGAGCAGACAAATCTCGGGCATGCTCAAGGTATGCCTTGGGGGATACGTCACTCCCATCTTTGTCCTCTGGATACGTGCTCATGACCTTGTCGAAGTCGAAGTCGACCCCGTGCATCATTAGCATAGAGAAGATAGACTCGGAGCCAGTAGTTACCTGTCGGCGAACCGCAGCAACTAAAGGGTCCTTGCCATCCTCCTTCACTGCCAAAGCCTCGAGGATGCCAGCCATGGTAGTGCTCATCGATTCCAGAGCAAAAATATCACGAACGCGGTCAAGCATCGACCGCGCCTTTGCTAGAAGGTCCCGCACCTCCTGACAAAGGCGTTCAGCGTTCTCAACGCTGGACTCGAGTCCAGCGGGCTCCATCGTCACCGTAGCACCCAATTCAGCAGCAACTTCATGAAGAAGCAAGATTTCTAATCAGCAAATAGAAGTGATCCCCATGAATCTTATACTCAACAAAGAACAAGGCTTACCACGCAAGGAATCGAGTGTAGCCTACAGGCGTTGTTGCAGTTTCTTCTCCTTTGACTCAGCTTCCACTCGTTGCTAATTGACAAGCTCTTGATCCTTTGCCGAATCAGTTCTGAGCTAGGTGACCTCACCGGCCAGGCCATCAGCTTTCGCCTTCAGCGAGGAATTCGGCTGAAAGATCATCTATTTGAGCCTTCAGCGAGGTCTTGTCAGCAGCATCTTGAGAAGTAATTCCTGATCACCCGATGGACAGTGGAGTAAGTAAGAAAGAAAAGCTGTCAAGATAGGAATTCAGAATGGATAGCAGAAGAAGAATTCACTTACGGCACATGTCTTCCAGCTGAGTAGACAAATGTTGGTTCTCCTCTTCCAATGCAAGATAGTTCTTGCATATTTTCGACAGGTCCCTGACGATAGGCTAAACCGGTGGAAACAAGGATAAATCTCGAGGGTTCTGCTTTAGAGGGCAAGCCCAAGGGTATACACTTAGACTCACCCTCGGGGGCTATTAATAGGTAAATATGAGATATACAAAGATAAGAGGTACAGACTTACATGGCGTTTGGACCCAGAAGGCTCACCGAAGGAAGAAACTAGAATAAGGTCGGGCTCGACCGTGCTCTTCTTCGGAGGGGACGATGTTTTTAGGAGGCCCTTCAGTGTCGCATCCTCGACATACTTCTGTTGCGAGTCGGTGGTCTGCTCGAGGGTGGAATCATGGCGTCGAAACTGGAATCGATCACGTTCCCCCAAGCTCCCCGAAGGCTCCTCATTCAAAGATCTGAAACATGCATCCAAATTACAATAGTATGAAGCCATCCAAGTGGAAGTTTGAGAGCAACAACTTACGATGCGTCAAGGCCGAAGTTTGGAAGAACTTTCTTCCCTGCTCGAGGAGGAGGACGACTGTCCAGAGGCTTGGCAGGAATGGCCACGTCGTCTTCATCACCCGAGGAAGGAGAGCGGGCGCCAAGCTCTTCTGAGTCCTCAACTCGATTGACATCTCCGACATTCGCGCGCTTTGTCGAAGCACGTGATATTGTGGGCGCGGCAGACGCCGACTCTTCTGGAGTCTCGACGAACTCACGCCCAGGATATTCGCCATCTTAGGGCTGGGGCGGATAGCATCGGGGCATTTTGATTGTCTGGACAAAGCATGCCCCGTCAGTCATCAAAGTTCGACAGGAAATTTATTGAAGACCGAAAACTCAGGCAAGAATCAAAGTTAGCGTACCTCGGTGCGGGGATTCGATTTACTGAATGCCTCGATGCCGAAGACCTTTGGCACAATTGACTTTTTCTTCAGAGAGGTGACAACGCGAAGGCCGTCATCGATCTCGGCTTCCCTCAGTTTGTCGGAAGAAATCCGCGTGGGGTCTCGACGATCGGTGTAGTCCCACATGCAGTGGGCTCGAGCGGCAAGTGGCTCGACCCGATGCTTGATGAAGGTGCGGATGAGCTGCAGGCCTGACAGCTCCTTCCGGGGCATGCCCCGAAGCTTCTGGATCTTCTCCATCAAAGGCTGCGTTATCTTCATTTCTTTCTCGGATAGTTCGTGTGCCCACGACGCCCGGGGATGAATGGTGGTGGTAGGCCGAAATTCTTCAAGACCAAAGTTTTGGCCGGCGAGGGATTTATCCTTGGCATAGGACCACTTCGTCCTCCAGCCGGGATTGTTTTCTGGCATCTGGAGATTGAAGTACTCGACATCTTGGCGCACTTGGCAGCTGAAGCCGCCAGTCTGGTAGTGCTGAGGGCGCCTGATGACGAAAATTTGACGCTAGAGCGCCCAATGGGGCTCGATCCCCAGGAAACCTTCACAGAGTGTGATGAAACACGCAGTGTGCAGAATTGTGTTGGGATTCAGATTGTGAAGCTGAATCCCATAAGCAAAAAGGAGACCTCAAAGGAAAGGATGCGGGGGGAGCGAAAGACCCCGAAGGAGGATTGCAAGGAAAATTACCCGGAAGCCCGCGGGTGGTCGGGGAATGATTTCCAGGCCAGCGGCGAGAGTCTCCGTTGGATCGCTCTTCAGGATGCCGATCTTCTCGGCGCTCGATAGCTCCTTGTCCTGGACCTTGGTCTAGACCTAGTTCCCAACGGCGGGCGTGTCGGTGTCCACGGTTTTGGCCTTCTTTGTGGCGGTGCCGCCGGCGGCACTGGCCATGGATGAGGCTCTTTTTCCCATGAAGGCGGTGCTCAACTGGGGATCTCACAGGAATGGAAGGAAGGAAAGACGCGGCGCAGGAGCGGAGCGCAAGGAGGAAGATGATGACGGTGGCGGAGTGGGGTAAACAGTTACTCCCTCTGGTTTTTTCCTTTTAACCCTCTGCGGAAAATCTTTGGTCCATCCTAGCCGTACGCTCTGAAGGGGAAGCGGCGGGGTGGATCTGGCCGTCCATGTGTCAGCACCACGCGCACCGGCTTCAATCCTTTTGGGGAGCAGAGCTCCAGTCATAGCACCTGGCCCGTGACTCTATGCATCTATAACCTTCTTCCTTAGTTATGCACTTGGCCCGCGTGGACGGCCATTAGTCCTGGTTTGTTAGCAATCGAGACTAAAGGTTGGAGGCCTTTAGTCCCGCTTTGCTAGTCCTGGTTGGGCAACCGGGACTAATGGCTGTTACGGACCGAGATTAATGGCCTTTTCCACCAATGGTAATTTGGCTTTAGCAATAAGTGGTAGAAAGTTTGTTAAGAAAGTTCTTGCTATTTTCTTTTCAAATTCCAGTTTTAGAATTCTACAAGTATGCGCCATACGATATGGTTCAAGAATATGTTTTTAGTTCAATTGCAAAGCATATTATCTGAGAAAAACACTTAGGGCTCGTTTGGCATCCATCATTTCATTTCATTTGGTAGAAATGAAATGAAATGACAATGATGATATCATTTCATTTTGAAAAATCCACGGAAATGACAGGGTACCCAATAGGTATTAAGGTTAGGCATGAGATAAAAAAATATAGAATTTGAAATGAATTCCATAACCAATTCCATGGCAGCCAAACAAGTAATTGATAGAATCGTAAATGAATTCTCTAATTCCAGCTCCAAATGATGGGAGCCAAACGAGCCATTAGATTGTGTTGCATTCTCCTCTTCTTGTTCGTTGGAGACAAGATTTTCTATTCCCTCCGACTCATATTACTCTTTTCTAATATAGATGTATCTAGACACATTTTAGTGATAGATATATTTGTATTAACAAAGAGTAATATGGGTCGGAGGGAGTACATCTATTTCTTCATGTATATGCCTCTCATTCATTATGTGCTCATCTTGTTTGATGCTTCGATCAAACTAATCTGCTGGGATCGAGATCTGATGAACTTGCTCTTAGATAACGCAATGTGTGAATCTAGCTACTTTAAAAGATAGGGTTCATGCTAGATTGATATTGGCTGCAGTGCTTGATATGTCTATGTCCCAATTTATATGTAAATTACTAACATTCTATCGCTAAAATAGACCGGAGCGGGAAGGCACGTCACCATGATCTTGTGAACATGGTTAAAGGGAATTGGCCCCTTATCCGAGCTAAATTTACAAGGTTGGAAGTTTGCATGTATATGGTGCATATATAAGTACTCATGCCCCACATCCTCAACTACCCTTATCCTCAAGTCCTCTATTCCTCTGCCCCACATCCTGACACAATGGTTTCTCGTAAAGACATAAATATTTTTTATTCATATTTTAGGTATCTTGGCATCTTATTTTAGAGCCAAAGATTTTACACCAAATTAATATCAAGCACATTGCATATATGCTAGCTGCAAGACGAGCACATACAGCCTAGCTAGCAAGCACGCCTGTTGATCTATCAGGTGGGACATGCACGTATTGGGAGCCGTATTGGCAGCTTGGCTAGACTACTTTGTTTAGATATATATACATACCCGCCAATGACAATACGGATCCAAAAGTCACCGAACATGCTCATCGGTTTAATCTATGACCCACTCGAGCCTGCGGGCATCGATGTCTTGCTCAACCTCAGCTTGTCTCCCCAACCACGTCGACCTGCCCAGCTCCAAGAGGCCGCTTGAGGCCGGCCGTACGAGCGAGTTGCAGTTCGCTGTCATTTCAGCTGTAGCTCGGCCAAATCAATGATGTCTGAATTTGAGCACTCGTCCAGCTCCAATACCTCCTCGTTTTTCCATGGCGAGCCGTTGGCGGCGTGGCTTTCTTGAGCAGCCCGACATCGTCCACGTCTGGCTCCAGTCCCGGGAGTCTACGAGTTGAAGACACACAAGCTAGCATACAGAACACACATAGTCAAAAAAGGGTGAAGCAGTAGTCAAACGCGTTGATATGTGGCCACTATCTCTACTAATAATATTGTTACAGGTATGGTCCGTGGCTCGCAAATACGCTTTCAATCCACCAAAAATACGCTTTCCTCCCCCTCCGTCCCGCACGTCTCCTTTACCGCATATCACGTCCTTAATCGACGTCGTGACCAGCCCTGCCTCTGATCTGATTTGTGTACAACTCGGACCAGCCAAGTTAAATCCGTCCAAACCACGAGTCGAAAACTCGAAATAGGCTGCAGATTCCCGTCGTCTGCGATTGATCTGGTGGCCGGTCAAGCTGCCTAACTCCTGCCGTCAGCCTGAATATCGCCGGGGACGACGAGCCGGAAGTGCTTGGGTTCGCAGGAGGAGCGCACGATCCGATGATTTCTGATAGGTTCCGCCGTCACCAGTACTGGTTGTACGGAGGCGAGGCGGCAACAGTGGGTGGTTAAGCTCCGCATCGATCCAGACCGTGATTGAGGGGAGCGGCTGGACACGAACTCGCCGGTGGCCATGATGCGGGTACCAGTGAGACAAGCCACATACATCAGCCCGTCGTTGAGGCCTAGGATGAACGCACAGAGCCACTTCGCCCTGCCAGACATACGAGCCTTTTCAACCTTCTCAAAGGAAGGCACCGGCCATGTCAAAAAAATGAGAGGAAGGCACCGGCCACAGCCTGCTTCATTGACAACGCTAGGGTTCCTTGGGCGCGGAATCGGTGGAGATCGAGGGCAGTCGTGCGCAGGGCTGGATCTTGCCAGACTCCGCCTGGAAGGGTGCAGCGTCGGTTCACCACCTGACGGCGTGCTCGCACTTCCACCGACCGTCCGCGTGGCGTGGAGTCGGTTCCCTAGCCGAATCACAGAGGGATTATCATTGCGGTTTACTGTGGTAAACATGCCCGGGCTATTACGTGCGCTAGCTCAGCCTGAATTAGTCTTGAGCGCATTAGATTATACTGCAGTGCATGGTCGCAACTGAATGTGCCCATGAGATAAAATCGTGGATTCTAACTGAAAGTGCAGTTCAAAGGACTATTGCATGTAGATGCAACATATGAGTTCGTTTCTTGCCTGCTTACTTGAAGCTTGATATTTTCGTGATTACACTAAACAAGTAAATAGGGATAGCGAAATCAGAGCACAACTGAATATGTGTACAAATTACGAGAGGCATGAGCTTCCTCTGTCGCTGTGGCGTGATTTCAGTAGGCAAGCAGCTGGTTTACTTCCAAGAGTCGGTCCACGGAGGCTACTTGCTTTTGCACGCCTGCGATGCTGCTAATTGAAAAGACGATTGCATGGCTAAGCTGGGCTCTGTTTTTGAATCTGTTTCACTGAAAAAAGGGTCATCCTAAATAATCAAATTTCAGTTTTGGCAAGCTGGCTTACTCAATGGATAGAGCAAACTCTGCACCTTCTCATGCTGGTAGTTAGCATACACATACTGTTCTCAAAAGTACCATGAAGCTCGTTGTGGTGCT
Organism: Dactylis glomerata; assembly: GCA_007115705.1. Taxonomy (NCBI): domain Eukaryota; kingdom Viridiplantae; phylum Streptophyta; class Magnoliopsida; order Poales; family Poaceae; genus Dactylis; species Dactylis glomerata. The sequence goes on from QXEO01000167.1 coordinate 1,867,379, forward strand.
GCAGGTTCCTGCACATCCCGGCCCGCATCATGCCGCTCGAGCTGATTTGCAGGTTGGGGGCCTTTTTTTGCACCGATAAGATTCAGCATCGGCCCGCCGGCCCCCATCCGCGATGCAGGCGCCCGCATCCAGCCCGCATCGACCGCGATATATAGCGGTCGAGGGGGTCGATGCGGGTCGTGACCTGATCTCCCCCTCGCCGCAATCCCCTCCCAATCCCCTCCCCCCCCCCCCACCGCCGCAATTGCTCACCGCCAGCCGCACGCGTGAGCCTGCCGCGCACAGATCTGCCCCATGCTGCTCAGCAGCATGTCCGGGAGCTCATCAATCGGCCGCGGCGGGGGTCACATCGGCCGGTCCGGCCCATCGCGCGGCCACGACAACGACGACGAGGAGGCGAAGAAGCAGCGCTCCAACGCCGTGCTCCTCCGCGGGTCGCCCCGGTTCACGAAGTACGGCATCAGGCCGCCGCCGGGCTTCAACAAATGGGAGGCGCGTGCCAACCAATGTCGGCCCCTTCCCCGGCTCTCCCGCATCTGCGCCGGCGGCTCCCCAGCGCTCCCGCTATGACGCGGGGGCATCGAGCTCTTCCTCGGCGCCGGGCGCGTCTTCCTCGCGCGTGTCCCACGCGAGCATGGAGGTCGATGTGACCCCCTCCGTCGCGTCCTACGGGCTCGCGGATTGGCCCGAGGACTTCGTCGCCGATGAGGCTCTCCCCCGCATCCTCGGGCTGATCAGGGAGAGCAGCCATCGGGAGGCCGAGCCAGCGGCAAAGTGGAAGAGGGAGGTGGAGCTGCAGGAGCTCCTCATCGATGCCATCTACTCCTCCGACGACCTCTAGGTTGCCGTCGATGCTGCCCCCACCACTGGGTAATGCAGTAGGGTAGCTAGGGTTAGGGTTTGCCGCCGCCTCTGTCGTCTCCGATGATGTTTTCGGAGCAAATTTTGGTAAAATTGACAGGCGGAGGCCTATGTAAAATATATGCAATGTTCATACAGACAAGAAAATGCAAGAAAATCTGACGCGCATTGTGTTTTTTAAAATTTGTAATTTCCTTTACGGTTTCTGTTCTGTGCGTTATCGATCGAACCTGCAAACTCCCTCCATCCCGATCCCCATCCGCGAGTTACAGGTCGCGCGGATGAGGGATCTGCTAGAGTTGCTCTTACATGATGAGCATCACAAGAGGCGGAACTGAGCATGATACGAGGCTGCAGGCAATGTCGCTTTTCCCTCCACATGGTGTTTGTCAGTGTCTTGTGGTAGTTCATCAAAAATAGGTATTTACCGGTCAACTGCTAAATGTTGTGAGATTAATATTTTCTCATTATGGTATACACTTACAAAAATCTTGAAACACAGTGCATCGCTTCATATAGAGACTGGGGATATGACCCCGAAGTAGTTAGTGACCAAAAAAAAGATATCCAACAGTGCCTCATAGAAATGAGGATGTGCAAAGAGAGGAAGATAAGAAAATATCATAATTTGTTTTTATTAGCTATATAATTTTATCCGTAGCAACGCACGGGCAAATGTGCTAGTTAGCAGTAATCTTGATTCAGTTATCTGCATATTAGTTTGCTTTTATTTCACGCATATAGCTAGTTAGTTGCAGGTAGGTGAATCTTTAGAAAATATGCAGGAGATGAGATGCTAGGTGCCATGAGATGTGGCGCATGCGAGACGTTGACAATGGCGAGAAGCTGCTAGCTACATCTGCATGTCTATCCGAGTCGTGTGGTTACTAGAGGGATTCTAGGAGATCGCTGAGGCTAGCTGTTAGTGCGTGTGTGCATGCATAGTTAGTTGGGTTAGTGGCCGGTGTGGCCTGGTGCATAGGTAAGTGGCGTGTGTGGCTTCCGATCGTGTGTGTGATCAGTGAGCCTATTTAATCTGTTGTAAGCATGTTTACTTTTACAAGGAAGAATATAGACATAAGAAAAGCTTGTTGCTGCGTGAGGTGAGGCAGTACGAGGCCAAATACTTTGTGTCTTGAGTTCCTGTGAGAGCTACGTGAGGTAGCTGAGCTGAGTGATTCAGCACCTTCATTTCGTATCAGAGCTCTCTGCTCTTGGTTCCTGTGTTGATGGCGCAAGCTTCCGGTGAGAAGGCTATGGAGAAGGAGCTGGAGAATAAGGTGGAGGACCCGCTCACTCCACCAAGGGCGCAGCTCACCGATGGCAGCGGTGGAGGCGAGCTCCGCGTCATGGAGCGCGTCGTCCGGCAGAGCTCCGTGGTGGCGGCGTCGCCGACGCTCATGCTCACGACCACGAACTACACCGACTGGGCGCTCGTCATGCGAGTGCAGCTGCAAGGACAAGGCCGATGGGAGGTGGTCGAGCATGGCATGGGCGACTACCACGACGACCGAGAGGCCTTGGGCGCCATCCTCCGCGCCATGGCGCCGGAGATGCTGCGCTCACTGGCCATGAAGTAGACCACCAAGGAGGCTTGGAACACCCTTAAAACCTTGAGCTTGGGGTCCGAGCGCGTCCGTGAAGCAAGGGCGCAGACTCGTCGCTCTGAGTTCGACAACATTCGGTTCAAGGATGGCGAGAAGGTGGAGCAGTTCACCATGCGCCTCACCGGCATCATGCACGACCTCGAGGTGCTCGAAGATGGCGTCACCGAGCACAAGGCAATGTTGAAGTTCCTGCATGTCATGCCGAAGCGGTTCAAGCAGCTCGCGCACTCTATTAGCCAGCTGCTCGACCTCAAGGCCATGACCGAGGAGCTGACAGGTGGGTTCTCGGCGGTGGAGGAGGAGCTCGACATCAAGGACGACGAGGGTGAGCAGCATGGTGGGACTCGCCTTCTCCTCACGGAGGAGAAGTGGATGGAACATGCAAGGAAGAAGAACCGTGGACGCGACAAGAAGAAGTTGCGGTGCTTCAATTGCCAAGAACTTGGGCACTTCGCATGGGAGTGTCCGGAGAAGAAGAAGGACAACGCCCGTGGAGAAGAGAAGGCGCTGCTTGGCCTGTACGTCGACGACGAGCCCGCCCTCCTTTGAAGCTGGGTCAAATTGGAAGAATCAAGATTAGGGTGGCCACTGTTAGCACTAATCTTGATTCAGTTAACTGCATATTAGTTTGCTCTTATTTCATGCATATAGCTAGTTAGTTGCGGGAAGGTGAAGCTTCAGAAAATATGCAGGAGGTGAGATGCTAGGTGCCATGAGATGTGGCGCATGCAAGGTGCTGAGAGTGGCGAGAAGTTGTTGTGCCTGTATGCAGGGATGGTTAGCTACATCTGTATGTCTGTCCGAGTCGTGTGGTTACTACAGGGATTCTAGGAGATCAATGAGGCTAGCTGTTAGTCCGTGTGTGCATGCATAGTTAGTTGGGTTAGTGGCCGTTGTGGCCTGGTGCATAGGTGACAAGGGTATAGATAATAAAGCCCGTCAGTTGAGTACCCCTGAGGCCCGTTAAGCTAGGCTCAATTGTTATACTAGTCGAAATATGAGTTCTTACCCCTGAGGCCCGTTAAGCTAGGTACCCAAAGGTTTTAAGTTACCGCATGACCAAGAGAAGTACGATGGGTCGCAAAAGCCAACTCTATGGCTATCAGATTACCTGCAAGTAGTACAGATACTAGGAGGAACAAGAGCAACAGCCATGCAAAGTTTGCAGTTACACCTCACCGGCGCAGCACGGTCCTGGTTAAATACCCTACCCAACGATTTTATTGGAAGTTGGGGAGAATTAGAGAGTCAATTCGCAAGAAACTTTCGCTCAACATATAAGCGCCCAACATCGCTAGAAGAAGTCAAGTCATGCATACAACAGAAAGGCGAAACACTACGTTCTTATATACAACGCTGGAGTGTAATCAAAAACTTAGCAAAAGACGTCTCGGACGAAAGAGCGATAGATGCTTTTTTGAGCGGCCTTCGTCGTACAGACCTAGTGGAAGAGATAGGAAGAGCAAGGCCAAGAACAGTATCTGAGCTAATGGAAACAGTCAACAGATTCGCTGATGGAGAAGACGCGTACAATAACAAAAGGGAGCATTCACCAGAAGTCGACAAAACAAGCTGGCAAAGGCAAAGATACCGCAATGGCGACAACCACGGAAGGAGAAATCAGATAGCCGCAGGATATGACGGAAGAAATAAAGAAGGCTATGAAAACATCGAATTTCCTGCGAGAGACAGCAGGAGAAAGGAGAAGCCAAGGTACTCGGGTCCTTCGGCAGAAGATATGTTATATGGGCCTTGTCGCATCCACTATGCTTACCTAGACGGGAAGAGAGTGTCCAACCGCCAGATGAAGGACTGCAGAACCTTCCTAAGGTTGCAAAACGCCATGGATTCAGGCCAAGAAGCAAGACAGGGAGGAAAAAGCATAAGTCAAGGATACCAAATGCAGCGACTCGCAAAATAGCTGGAGTCAAAAGTATACATATCAGCAATGATCCAACCAGTACCAAAGTCAAAGAAAGAAAGGAAGAGCATATCAAGATAGGTCAACCTGGCAATAACATCACCACTAGCTACTACGGAGTATCTAAAGTGGTCCGATCAACTAGTCAGGTTCAGCAGAGCAGATCACCCGAGGAAAGTCCCTAGACCAGGTCACTCACCAATGGTGCTCAAAGCTCAGATATGAGGGTATGATGTCGGAAGAGTATTCATGGATGCAGGAAGCGGTATAATCCTAATATACGCCAGAACGTTGAGAGCAATGTGCATATCATTGGAAAATCTAAAGCCAACAAATTGTTCTTTCCATGGAATAGTAGCAGGAGCCGCAAATTATCCTTTGGGCAAAATAGAACTCGATGTCTGTTTCGGTGACAGCAGCAATTATTGCAGAGAAAAGCTGGAGTTTGAAGTCATAGACTGGCCCTCACAATACCACACAATCCTGGGACGCCTAGCATTTGCAAAATTCATGGCAGTACCTCACTATGCATATCTCACACTCAAGATACCAGGGCCCAAAGGAGCGATCACGGTACAAGGAAGCTTCAAAGTATCCAACACCTGTGACAAAGAATTTAACAGGTTGGCGCAAACCTTCGGCATGACAGCAGAGTACGCAAGGTTAAAAGACGAAACCGACCATGACGTGCTACCCGACATCGGGCGATCCCTGCCAGATCAGGCTTTCGATGCAACTCAGGACTCGAAGAAAATACAGGTCCATCCGATGGATCCAAACAAGACCACCTCCATAGCGGTAAACTTGAATCCCGCATAGGAAAGCGCGCTCGTCGAGTTCCTCCATGAGTACTAGGAAATCTTTGCCTGGTGTCCCTCAGACATGCCAGGTGTTCCCAGGAAACTCGTCGAGCAGGCACTAAACGTGGATCCTAAAGCAAAGCCGGTCAAGCAACCACTACGACGATTTGATGAACCCAAGAGGAAAGCAATAGCATCAGAGCTGCATATGCTAGAAAACGCAGGGTTCATCCGAGAAATCAAAACGTCGACTTGGGTATCTAATCCAGTTATAGTCCCCAAGAAAAATACAGACGTACAAAGAGTATGTGTCGACTACACATCTCTCAACAAGCATTGTCCAAAGGATTCCTTCCCCTACCTCGCATTGACCAAATAATTAACTCAACAGCAGGGTGCGCAAGGCTTTCCTTCCTAGACGCATATTCTTGTGATAATCAGATCAAATTAAAAAAGGAAGACGAGGAAAAAACAGCCTTCATCACACCATACGGCGTGTTCTGTTATCAAGTCATGCCTTTCGGCCTAAAAAACGCTGGAGCAACCTACCAGCGGATGATGCAAAATTGCCTCAGAAGTCAAATAGGGCGCAATATCCAAGTCTACATCGACGACGTGGTCATCACCACGAGGAAGGAAGAGTCTCTGATCAGTGACCTGGCGGAAACTTTCGAGAACCTGAACAGGTACAAGCTCAAGCTCAACCCGACAAAATGCTCTTTCGGTGTATCAGCAGGGAAAATCTTGGGGTTCTTAGTATCAGTAAGAGGAATAGAGGCAAACCCAGAAAAGATCCAAGCAATATTAACAATGGGAAAACCAACAAAGCTACACGACGTACAGAAGCTCGCAGGACGCGTCGTGACGCTGAGTCGATTTGTGGCTCGATTGGGAGAGAAAGCACTAGCTTTCTACGCGCTCATAAAAAAATCAGATGATAAATTCGAATGGATGAAAGAAGCGGATGTAGCCTTCGCATAGTTGAAAAAAGTGCTCTCCACACCCTCAGTGTTGGTCGCACCAAAGGAAAAAGAACCACTACTACTATACACTGTGGCAACACATCAAGTGGTGAGTACAGTACTGGTAGTGGAAAAAAGTGAAGAAGGAAAAGCTCACGGCATTCAGAGGCCAGTGTATTTCATCAGCGAGGTACTCTCTCCAACAAAGCAAAGGTACCCACACTATTAAAAGCTCGCATACAGTGTTTTCGCAACAGCTCGGAAACTACGGCAATACTTTGCGGTGCACCCAATTATAGTAGTCAACGAAGCACCACTCTCCAATATATTAAACAACCCTTCGGCAACAGGACGTGTCTCCTTATGGGGAATTGAATTATCACCCCTGGACATCACGTACGAAAAGCGAAAGGCAATCAAGTCACAAATTCTGCTAGACTTCACAGCAGAGTGGCTAGAATTACAAAGTGCAGGTCCTCCAGATTTATTGAGTGTTTGGATGATGTATTTCGACGGCTCAAAAAGAATCCAAGGCGCAGGAGCAGGCGTAGTCCTGATATCACCGCAAGGCGACAAATTGAAATATGTGTTACGGATGAGTTTTCCCAAAGCTTCTAACAATGAAGCCGAATACGAGGCGTTGCTCCATGGAATGAAAATGGCAAAAGCTTGTGGAGCGACTCAACTTAAAATATTTGGAGACTCGAACCTCGTCGTCCAACAAGTAATGAACAAATGCGACGCCATCAGTGACAACATGACAGCATACAGAAACTTATACTACTATCTCGAAGGAACATTCAATGGATGCGAAGTTTCGCACGTCAGTAGAGCCAACAATGAGGAAGCCGACAATTTAGCAAATATTGGGTCCCAATGCTTGCCCGTACCACAAGGAGTCTTCTGGGAGGAAATAATAGAGCAATCAATAAAGAATTGCAAAACCTCGACTACAGAGGGACAAGCAACAGGCTTGGGGGCTAGAAAAACAAGTGCAGCAGAACCAGAAGAAGTCATGATGATAGAAGAAACTTGGATGCAGCCATATCTGGCATACATGATAAACAAAACACTACCCGAAGACATGGTAGAAGCCAAAAGGATAATAAGATGATCCAAGGCTTTCGTCGTGTTATAGGGAAAATTATATAAGAAAAGTATATCAGGCGTCTTGCAACGATGCATCACTCCTCAAGAAGGCTAAGAAATCTATGCGGACATCACACAAGTAGCAGAGCTATCGCAGCCAAAGCCTTTCGAGTAGGATTCTATTGGTTAACAACCATCGAGGACGCAAAATACATAGTTCGAAAGTGTGAAGCATGTCAGAGGTTCGCATCTCGGCCACATGCGCCAGCAGCAGAGTTACAACCAATACCACTATCTTGGCCCTTTGTGCAGTGGGGTTTCGACATGGTGGGGAAATTGCACAAATCCTGGCCAGGAGGGCATATCTATATGTTGGTGGCAGTCGACAAGTTCACAAAGTGGATAGAAGCAGCCCCACTAACAACTCAAGACTCTAAAGCAGCAATAAACTTCATAAAATCTATAGTCTTTCACTTTGGAGTACCACACAACATCATCACAGACAACGGTACAAATTTCACGTCAAAAGAGTTCAAGGACTATTGCGAAGGATTGGGAATCAAATTGAAATTTGTATCTGTCGCGCATCCAAAGACAAACGGGCAAGTTGAAAAAGCTAATGGCTTAATATGCAGTGGGATAAAGAAACGACTGTTGGCACCCCTCGAGAAAGCCAAGCACGCTTGGATAGACGAGTTACCCTTCGTGCTCTGGAGTCTGCGAACTACGCCCAACATTGCTACTCAAGAAACACCTTTCTTCCTGGTCCACGGCGCAGAAGCCGTGCTTCCAGTAGAGATCACGCATGAAGCTCCAAGAATCACGACATATGATGAGACAACTTCTACAGAAGCACTTCAGGACGATGTCGATGCGCTCGACGAGGCAAGGGACGTAGCACTAGCCAGAGCCACTCAATATCAGCAAAGCCTGCGCAATTACCATAGCAGTCGAGTTCGTCCATGATCTTTCGTAGTGGGAGACCTAGTCTTACGACTCAAGCAAGATGGGCATGGAAAACTCGAGTCCCCATGGGTGGGACCTTACATCGTGACAGAAGTGATACCAGGAGGAGCTTATCGACTACAAGACAAGAAAACGGGGCAAAACAAGAGTAACCCATGGAATGCAGAGCAATTACGACGATTCTACGCATAGACGACATAAGATTTCTTCGAGTTCTGACCTTCCGAACCCAGAACATGAGGCCATAGGTTGGGTTCCTTGGGTCAACTCGACAATATATGTAAACATTTTATTTTTTCCACTCAGGGGCTTGGAACCTCGAGTCATACAAAATATAGAGTAACAGGTTGTTATCAAGTACTATGGTTGTTATCTTCGACATACTACAAGGTTGATCACAACCCGATATTTCGGCAGTTATATAAATGGTTCAAAAGAACCCGATAAAATGATTATACACACACCTCAGAACAAGGATTTGTTCCCATGGTCTACTACTAAAGAAAGCACATAGTAAAGGCATGATTACTGATTACAGATAATCCAAAGAAATACAACCAGGGAAGCAGATTACATAGAAAGGAAATTAGTGAAAATGTACTTCGGCTTCATACTCCTTATGGCATTGGGTGCAATCATAGACTTTCACGTCAAACTTTGACGTCCCAACATGGAAGTCAAAAGTCATGAAAAAACCCTGATGGAGGTCATGGTCCTTTGCAAATTGCGACCAACCGCCCTTGAAGTATTGTTCACCAGTGCCGTCGTACCAGACTTCTACTTTATAGGGAGTTCCTCCCCCAGAGTGCTCGCACAGAACAGCTTCCCACAGTTCTCGCCCATCCATGAACTTGGTAAAATTCAGAGGTAGACGCTAAATCTCACGGCATTGTGGGCTGGCGATGCAGAAGAACGAGAAGAGTCTGGGCGAAGGAGAAGAAGCGTTAGCAGAAGAGCACTTGGACCAGGTGTAGCAAAAGGCACCTTGGGTTTGTTTTTGCTCCCAGCCGGACGGCCGGGGTGCCGCTTCACCAGAGTGGACGACGAAGCCACCACAGCGTCGGTTGAAACCTTGTTCTTACTGCTGCGAGGGCGGCCGCGGCCCCGCTTCTCCACCGGGGCGCCAAGGTTCAAGCAAGATCCACTAGCATCAGCCATGGAGGCAGGAGTTGGGAAGAGAAACCCTAGATGAGTTGGAGAGGAGGAAGATGCTGCGGCGGAAAAGCTAAATAATGGATTAGGGTTTTTCACCTATCACCAGACGTGCTTTATTTATAAGCACGTATGATGGGCCTTTACAAGGGCCAAAATATAAACATAGGCTCTTATATGCTGCCTAGAGTAGACGATAATAGACAGGTCAACGTATCCAGGAAAAGGATGCATAAAAAAAGAGAAGAAAAAGAGAAGAGAGAAGACATCAAAAAATAAAGAAGCAGGGAGTACGAAAAGTATCTGTCAAAGAAGCACAAGTTTACCCCGTCTTCGACTCGGGGGCTTATGACATTTGAATAAAAAGAATACATTGCATTAGTGGAAGAACTGGACAATTGATGCACGAAGAAGTATAAAAAATATATATACTTATCTATTTTCTTGAGCCTATACCCGAATATTGCGGCTATAGCCTCGGGGGCTACTCCCATCGGGAGCGCTGGGCGCGCACCCGATGATATTTATTCATGAGTACTGAAGCAAAAAAGGTGAAAGAACAATCAAAAAAGTTCTATTACTCCCATCGGGAGCGACCTTTTTATCAATTTAAGTAACTCGAATATTTTATACTCTAAAACAGTCAAACAAGGCTGCGATATATGATCCTCGAGTTGCGTCATCGCGACTAAACTCGAATGCCGTGATTTATCACAAAGGTAAGACCCCGGGATCCGTCCTGTGTGGCCCGGTATACGCACATGGATGCGCTATGCTGGTATGTATCCGTGTCTACGACACAAAGAAAATCCTGGTGGATGCACTGGGTACCCTGAGAATCACTGGGATTCATTCTTTGTAAGTCCTAAATGCGGCAAAAGAATGGGTTTGACTGGTTTCCAGAATTCAAGTCCAAGGGGATTGAATTTGAAGTAGGTGACAAGTATCTGTTCTGGCAGTTAACTGGCCTCTTGATCCGTCAGAGTTGTCAGGCTTGTTCATCAAAACCCCTTGCGAGGTATTATAATGAAAATAAGTCGAAAGACCAAGTCGAAGGTTTGAAGATATGAAGAAGTCAAACAAATGATCAAGTCGAAGATTTAAAGATTAAAGATTCAACCCGAATCTGCAATTCTGGTAGAATCTCGCGGGCTACTGACAAGGGTATAGATAATAGAGCCCATCAGTTGAGTACCCCTGAGGCCCGTTAAGCTAGGCCCAATTGTAATACTAGTCGAAATATAAGTTGTTATCGTATGTCGATATTGTAATCTGTATCAGACCCTACCCAATCCTCGAGACCTGGCCACCTATATATAGGGGCCAGGAGGGGATGGTGTAGGCCAGATTGAAAGCAAGCTAGGTTCTACACCCATGTTTACTTTCATAACTACCTTGTTTGACTGAGTTTTACCTTCGAGTTCATCCGAAGCCCTATCTCCTCGATCCTAAGTCCTTCATCTAGAACATTTGTTGAGTTAACATCTCGTCAATAGGTAAGTGACGTGTGTGGCTTCTGATGATCAGTGAGCCTATTTAATCTGTTGTAAACATGCTTACTTTTACAAGGAATAATATAGACAGAAGAAAAGCTCGTTGCTGCGTGAGGCAGTACGAGGCCAGATACTTTGTGTCTTGAGTTCCTATGAGAGCTACGTGAGGTAGCTGAGCTGAGTGATTCAGCGCCTTCAGCCACCATCGTACTCCAGAAATTTCCTTTCTTCCTAATCCAATCCATGCCATCTCATACGGCACATCTTCCTCCCAAAATCATGTCCTGAGCTGTGAACTTCTTCAAAATTTGTCTCCAGACTCAGTAGCAAGTCTGGTGTCACCATGCTAGGATTCATTGCTTTGTCTTCCACTCTCTTCAGTCTATAAACTATACAGTTTGTTCCTCTTAAAAATAGCACCGTCATTCTCTTTTCCTGAGAAAAAGCCAAACCAGAGTCAATCCAAGCCCCCCATTCAGATCCTTCTAAAAAAACCGGCTTAGCAGAAAGAGGATCCATGGGAGGTGGTGTCAGCCACGGGACCTGGCGCCTCCAGCCCTAGCAGCTTCCCCGAGCTGGCGTTGGTTATCATGGCCGCGCCATGGAAGCGACAAGACCTCCAGCTCGCTCGTTGTGGCGCCCCTATTCTAGCACGGAGACACCTGCCATTGCAGCACTCGTGGCTATGGCAGCGCCCGTAATCTCACAGTTGTTAGAGTATCTCTAGCAGTAACCGTAAATCGTCGGGAACTATAAAATTCTGGCGGATTTATGGTTTCGGTATTGGGCCTGCGAGCTAACGGAGCCCGTAAACGGCCCAGCCCAAAAACCAAATTCTCAGGCCCCCGAACTACAGCCCATCCGGCCCCTACTTATACCACGCGGGGAGGCGAGTTCGGTTCCGAACCCGTTCTCCTCCGCCGCAGAAACCCTAGCCGCCGACGCCGGCACCGCAAGCACACCCAAACTCCGGCAAGAAATTAGCTAGCCCACACCGCCGGATCTGCGCCGATGTCAGTCGTAGGGAGTAGCTGCGGCCTTGGCGGCGGCCGCATGGGCGGTGGTGGTGGGAGGCACCCATCGTCGGACCGCTCGCCGCATCCGTGCGGCGACGAAGGGCGGAAGAAGGCGGTGCGCAGCCTCGGCGCCAAGCGCCACGCGGCGCGTCGGTGGACGAACTACGGGCAACGGCCTCCGCCAAGCCTCGCCGCGGCCATCGGCTTGGCCGACGAGGATGAGGTCCCTATCCCCGCTCCGCCGATGCCGCCCGCCTCTCGGAGTGCGACAAGGTCCCCGTCCCACTTCTGGGCGCACGATGACGATGAGGAGCGCGTCGCGCTCAACGACGCCATCTGCCTCTCGGAGGTCGCGCTCTGCGTGGAACTGCGATGGGAGCGGGAGGAGATGGAGGCCGCCATCGTGGCGCTGGAGGCGGCCAAGCGCACGGAGCGGGAGGCTGCCATCGCGGCGGCAGAGGCGGCCGAGCTAGCGGAGAAGGACATCATCGTCCTCGACGACTAGGCGGTGCCGCGACGGCCACCGCACCCACCACGAGCTCCATTTTGGCCCGTCAGCGATGCGCACACGCGCATGAAGCCCTAGGGGAGCTCGTCCACTAATTATTTTCTAGTTTTTTGTTGTAATTTTGTATGTATGCAATCGATCTGCGCACGAACTGACGAACGACTAGTAAAATCGTACCTATTCTCAGCAAAATTTGAATTTTTTCTTTTTCAGTTCGCAAGAACAGGTTCTGATCTGCGCTGCGCTCTGACGAACTGAAAAATGCTAGTTCAGTGCCCTAATCTCGCATTTTTTAGTTCGCAATTTTTCAGTTACTGCTAGAGATGCTCTTAGATTGGGTGCCATGGCTGCGATTTCTGAGCTCGTGCCGACTGCATTTTTGTGGCCCTGAAAACACCGGAGGGAACCACGCAGACCTTCGTTCATCGCGGAAAGATCAATTTCGAGCAAGCGAACTCCAATGAGCTTGTGCGGTCAATTTTATGAGATTTTTTCAGGATTTTGGGCTATATATGGGCGGATTTCGTGGAGAGGGAGAAAGCAATCTGGATTCAGGAGGAGTCGAGTTTGCTTAGGAACTCGTCTTTGTTCCGATTCGATTCGATATTGTGGTTGTAGGTGGGCTTTGTGATGCAAATAGGCCCACAAGCAAATATCTATACGGGAACAGGCACTAGTAGAAAAAAGGGCTTCCATTCGCCCCCATTAGTCCCCAACGTGTTTGGTCCGCGGCTAAAGGATCCATCAGTCCCAGTTCGTTTGAAAATGTGGGCCAGGGGGCATTAGTCCCGATTCAAATGGGCCCTTCGGTCCTGGTTTCAGCCACCAACCGGGACTAATGCCTTTGGGCCTTTAGTCCCAACTCGTGGCGCAAATCGGGACTATAGGGCACCCTTTAGTCCCGGTTTGCTCCACGAGCCGGGACTAAAGGGCAGTTCAAATGAACCGCAGCTCTCCCGCATATCGTTTCAAAAATCGCTGCGCCATTATGATTGTTTCGGTAATATGGAACGAATGCATCGGGAGAGCGTTTTGGTAATCAACACCGGCGGCCTCTTGATCTTCTTCTTCTTCATCTCTAGTATATAAGAAACCTCCATTTAGCTTTCTTGATCATCATCTTCTCCTAATCTCTCCTCAAAACCACCATATAGCATCTCACCGCCAATCAAGCTCTCTCACCGACGGCAATCAAGCTCACTCACCGGCGGCAATCAAGCTCTCTCACCGCCAATCAAGCTCTCTCACTGGTGGCAATCAAGCTCTCTCTCTCCATCTCATTTCAATGGAGCCGGCGACGCGGGTGCATAATCTCACCGTCGAAGGGATGGAATTCACCATCACGAAAACCCTCCATGCATCAATGATGGAGAAGTGGCTCCACGCTGTCAATCAGTGGTTCCTCGACGCCACACCGATCAAATGTGTGGGCTTGGACTGCGAGTTCACCACCCCTCGCGATAAGCCTCATCAGCGTGCCGCCCTCCTTCAACTCTCGGTGGCGTCCGAGGTTTTGCTCTTCCAAATATGTCGGGCCGATCATGTGCCGCAGCTGCTCAGGGATTTCTTGGGGGACCCCACCATTATATTCTGTGGCGCGGCTATCGGCAATGACGTGTGCATGCTGCAACCATACAAAATTCAAATTTCGTCGGTGCACGACCTCCAAGTGATTGTACCGAACCCCACCACGAAACCAATTCTGAGTCTCTACAATCTGTCCAATGCTACTATTGGGACAAAGCTTGAGAAGAAGAAGAAAATCAAGAAGAACAAGAAGAAGGGCGACGAGGAAGAAGAAGAAGAACTTATATATGGTTGGGCCAAAGTTCCATTAAGCGACAAGCAAGTGTTGTATGCCGCTCTAGACGCTCACTTGAGCTTTGAGATTGCTAGGAGTTTTTGGAACCTAGAAGGCTACTAGATGTGTGTGTGGTATGGTGTGCGAGTGCATATATATATATGAAAAAATGTACTCCCTCTTGTTTGGTTAACAAGTCTATTAATTTTCGAATTTTGGATTTTTCAAGTTTTTTGGCCTTTTTTGAATATTTTAATTATTAAAAATTTATAATTAAATTATGTATAAAAATTATTTGGAATTCATTCATGCTTATTATTACTTAATCAATGTTGCTAAATTTGTGAATTTATTTGGAATTTAAAAAAGTAATATTATATGTTTCCAAAGTGTATAGGTTAATAGAATTGGTAGCATACCAATATCAAGAAGTCGCGAGCACTGTCTTAGAAGCTCCTAGGGAAGGAATCGAGATGATTAGATAATAGAGAAATAAAGAAAAATAGAGAAATAAAGAAAATACAAAAATTATGAAACAGAAAATACAAATTTTATTCCGAATGGACCTTTAGTCCCGGTCCGTGTTACGAACCGGGACCAAAGGTCCTCCAGCCGCAGCACATGCCCCGGGCCATGTGGAGGACCATTGGTCCCGGTTCGTAAGCAACCGGGACTAAAGGCTGGATCCTTTAGTCCTGCTTTATTAGTCCCGATTGCTACAACCGGGACTAATGGGCGTTACAAACCAGGACCAATGGCCTTTTTTCCACCAGTGAGGTATCAGAATCGTAGAAGGCAACTTTTAGTACCACATCTTTTTCAACATTTTTTTAGGCTAGGTAGGACGAAAACATACTTTTGGTGGATTAAAAGCGTACTTGCGACTGCCACCATATGTGTAGCAATATTAGTAGTAGAGATTCTATCGCTAAAATAGATGGGCGCGGGAAGGCGCGTAACCATGATCTTGTGAACATGGTTAAAGGGAATTGGCCCCTTATCCCAGTTAAATTTACAAGGTTGGAAGTTTGCATATACTAGATGGACCTCGTGCGCGTTGCTGCGCGCATTATTCCTTATCTGTGTCACGACCATGCATTGTTTTCTTTCATGTTTTATAGATGTTGGTTTATATATTTTTGTTTTTGGATGCATGCCATGTATGTATTTCTTAAGTATCTAGGTGTAAAGATGAAGTGTTGGTTGGAGGAAGATACCACAAACAACAATCCTTGCCTCCCTTGTCGCTCCTCTGGGGTGGCATCCGGGGCAACCCAAACCCCTAACCCTATAGCAGTCGCCACTCCACTCCCCCCCCCCCCCCGCCGTGGTGGCTGGGCTCATTTTCGAAGGAAGTGCGGAAATGGTTTTTGAATCTTGCTGGAGCTCAATGTCAGTGGCAGAGTGGCAACCGATGATGTGGGGACGCACATTGTGGTGGAGGGGCAAGTGCAACATTGAGGTAGCGAGGCAGGGGTGGTGGCGCTCGCACATGTGGGCAGATATGAGGAGACTTGTGGACCCGATTTGGTCTTGATGGGTTGCAACGCTGCATTCAGCATGAGCTTCGTGGTGGCATGGGGCTGGTCTTGGGAGACGTCGAGGTTGTCGCAACTTCCCGGCTCGTCCTCTCTAGCACATGTGCCTTGGTTCACAGGTGGAGTTCGATGATGGCGCAAGGTACCCCACCCCATTTATTTTTAGGGCTTGGGAGAAATCCATGTCGGCTGAGCTCAGTGCTGACATGGAGGAAACTTGTTCATCGCCATTCCTTCCTAGAGGACGCCTTGGTATCCCTTCTTCTGCTCCCCGCTTAGCGGAAAAACCCTAGGATTATCCCGCAAGTCCACGCAAGAGTGGCATGAAGACACCGCACCACTTCTCGAAGGAGTTGCTTTAGTGATTAGTGATCCTTGGTCCTCGAGGTGTGGTGGTGGCACAATGCCAATATAATCTCTATCCAAGACGTGGTGAATTAGTTTGTTTCCCCAAGATGCAGAGGTGGACCTCACTAGTCATTCAAGTTAGAGATGAAGCTGATGTTGCCATTTGAAGCTAGTTCAGCGAGTTTGATCCACCTCGCATCGACTCGTTCCCTTTGATACACATCCCTCTTCGGGGGTATTGTTGGGTGGAGGCCAGGTGATCAAGTTCATAGTGCATCTACTTGCTTGTCAGATGATGATGAAAGCTCACGCCTTTTTATCTATAAGATCTTTGTTAGCAGGATGTGTCCTTGTGTATCTCTCTTGTTGTCTCCTGTCCTTCTGGTAGTTGTTGTGGTGTTGTTGCACTCCCCTATCCTTCCTTAGAGAGGTGGAGACGCTGCCTTCTCTATCTTTTCTCTTTTTTTTTGTAAGTCATTTGTACTCCTTCACTCCTCTTAATGAATGGGAACAGCGTTGATGCTTCTTTTCGGCAGAAGAAGTGTAACAAAGAAGAAAAATGCAGAGGAAGATATATGAAAAAAGCACACTACTGTGAGCGCACCCATAAAAAGGTAAGTAAAAATTAATCTCTGACTATACAACATTATAATATACATAATTTCCCTTTATTGCTTCTCCAGTTAAAACACCTACACCTTTGCTATATCGACAGTTTAATAGATGCATAACTTTTTGCTACAACTTCTTTACTGAATAACCCTTCGTTAACTGAGAGATGAAGAACTGAAAAGATAAAATCAACATCTTATTCATTACAATTATATTGACATACAGCTGCAAATCAAAATCATGTTCCCTCACACACATCTAAAAATAAAGTTAATATTCATGTATATTCTTGTTTGTATGTAGTGCAAATAATTTGGCATACTTCAATTTAAATTGGTGGGGAACAAATGTGCCTACTACTCAAAGTTAGCATTGAGATAAATGAAGCACGCTGGATAATTTTATCTAGTAGCATAATGGAGTCCATATCATTTATAGGTATAGAGCATTTGTCCAAAAATCACTTTGTCTCTTCTCCATGGTATATCATCTTTCACAGCCAGGCCTTAGCCACCACAATGCTCAAATAATAATGAGGACTTCTCCTTTTTACAAAACATAGAAGTTGGAAGAACAATACTGAATTTGTAATGCATGAGGTGCTAGCTCCTAATAGATATGCCACAACATGATACCTTACGATAAAATTGTTGTTACAAACTACGGCTGCATGCGCTCTAGCTTATACAAACAGCTAAAGTAACCGATATATTGTATTTATGCTCAATACAGGATATCAACTTCCATGGTTCGTCTAGAACATATGTATATATTATAGAGGAAGCATATTTCAAAAACCAAAATATTAGAGACTTTTCAATAAACCAGAGAAAAGTAAATCAATACTATATATAATGGCTGAAGGATTTAGAGTCCTCACAAAGCCCCACGTTCACGTTCATGTGAACAGTACCAGGTATATGAACAGTAATTTCTGTGATTTGGACTGTTAGATTTTTATCTGACTGCTTAAACAGCTTACGCTAATTTTTACCAATGATTTTTCTGCAGTTAATTTTTGGTACAAATGTTTATGTCACATAATAATTTTCCCACGGTATAATCATCGGCGTTTCAATAATGTCGCGGGCAACGAAAACAACCCATTGTGGAAATTTTCTTGCAGTACATTTTTTCATAGTAGTTTTCTAATAAATACGTGATAAAATTATTCTTTATTTGTCCTATCTATATTATCAATAATTTTTTTGACAATATTTTTTCGATGGTGCACTTTCGGTAATTTTCTAATGGTAACTTATTTATACAAACCTTAGTGTCGACAATAATTTACCAACAGTAATTATCCAACACTAATCCTTCAGTGGCGCGAATTTATTGATGCTAATTTTCTAGAAGAGTTCATTCAATAGTGTAAACTACTTAATTCTACAATAGCTTTGGGATCATCACTGATTCTTTAATGATATCGTGGATAGCCAAAACAACCCACTAAATTAAATTTGGACGTAAACTTTTTCGCAATAGTTTCTAAATATAGTATGAATAGTGCTTACGATTTCATAGCAATAATTTTTTGATACAAACCTTCAGGTCATGTAGTAAGTTCACAATGGTATACTCATCAATGATTCTTTAATGATGATGCACAATTTTCCGCCGATAATTTTTTGACATTATTTTTGATGTTTCACCCACGGCAATTCTTCAATGGTAACTTTCAACACAAACATTCAGTGCCGACAATAATATATCAATGGTAATTACCTAGTGCTAATCTTTGAGCGGTGCATAATTCGTTGATGGTTATTTCCTAGCAGAGTTCAATCAGTGGTGTAAATTGTCTTTTTTTACACAAGCTTTGGGATTCTCCTACGGATAAGTTCGATAACCAAAATACTCCACCACTACAAAATGCCACTATCTTCTTCTACGGATCGGCTATATTTTTTCTAGAAATAATTTATTATTTAATGGGAATAATTCACTATCCATGGTCTCATTTTAAGTGGGGAATATAGTATCTTCAGAAAAATATACGCACTCAATCGTTTTATTTTGTTCTTCTGCAGTACCTTAGTCCGCTTTTACGTGTGGAAATACTACTATTTACTTTAAAAATGCTATTTTATTCAAAAAATACCAATGGACACTTCAAAAAATGCTTGATTTTCATCATCTCTTTTATTCGACAAACATACAACTGCAGTCTTCTAAAATGATTTCTGAAAATACTTTGACATTCATCGCTGCATTTACTGTGAAAATATATTAGCTCTTCAAACTCATAGCGGTGAAGGAAAAGTAATTAAAACTACCTTTGAAGAAACTGGCTCTGCCTGTCGTCTATTGCCTCTTAAGCCGTGCTTACTCTGGGCACTACAACAGCCCCACTTCGAACACTGCACATGCATTGTAGTACTACTTCCATACTACCGTCTATTTTCCATGATCACTCAGTGATTTTTGTTCGTACTACCTTTCTTTTTCATCGCTTCACGACCTTTTACACGAGCACGATAAAATGTTTCCAAACCACAACTTTACAGTACCACTTTCATGTAATTCCAACAGTGCTTCGATAACATCATTTATGTGACACTTTAGCAACCCCAAGTATTGTAGTATTTCTATAATAATTTAACCAACAATCTTAACGGCCAAGGACGTGGTGTGCCGCCGCGCCGAGCTTCCTAATATATATATAAAAGTTGAAACTTTTAACAACTTCTTAGACATGCCAAGTAAGATTTAACACTGTAGATGGTGTCAAAGTTGCAATCTATAGTTTCTCCAATCCATACTACCGTCGGATGCAATCTATATAGTTAGGTGCGTTCTGTCTCTTTTATATGAAAGCAACTACTCCTGTGGTTAAAGCGGTGGAGTGGTCGGGAGTCCTAAATTTAATTCATGTATCAAGCCATGCCTTCATGACACGTGCTCTCTCTAGCTACTCCTCCCACTCCCTACGATCTCCTCCTTGGAAATCCTCCTTGACCAATCTCCACTTCCACCGGTCTGGGTCCAGATCCTTCCCATGCCCACCTCAACGACGAAGTCCTCTGGTCGCCCACCCCATAGGAGAGCCACGTGAGAGGCCGACGATGCGCGCCTGGCCGGGCGGACGAGGAGCAGTAGGTTTAGAGGAGCGCTAGCTGCGGGTGCGATCGATTCTTTGGTATTTTACTATTTCTCTATTTTTTGTGTGTGGCTGGTCTGAAGGAGCTCGATGCCGGCGGCCGGAGACAAAAGGGTTTGTCCACTGCCTTCTACGGAGTATATTATTTCCTCTGATCGGTTGATTGCATTTTTGTTTTTTCGTGCTTCAACATGGTTTCTTCTCTCCAGTATCGCTTCCTCTGGCCCGCATCGGTCAGGGCCCCTCCCATCCATCTCTCTCCCATCTCGGTCTCCAATGCCCGTGCGACCTGCTCGATTGCTCCTCATATCCTCCCTTTATCTTCTCTTCCCAGCGTGAAGAGGATGACGACCTGAGAGCCCACCTTGGCTTGGATGTGCTCGGTTTTTTGATGTATCAACAAGCACCCTAAGTCCCCACTTCCAATGTTCTTTTACCGATCCAGATTTATAAGAAATTCTGTTACAAGATGTTTTGTTGTTATTCATGGATCTAGATCCGTTTCTGTTCTTGATGGTTTATTCTATGAATTGCAGATCCGATCCTCCATTATTTAGCCTCCTACCACAAGCTACAAAACTCAAACAATGAGAGTATGAACCATATGGAGCTATGAAGAAAAAAATTTGTTACTGCAGCCGGATGAGGAGATCGGAATGGAGAAGTCCAGTGAGGGCACAAGTTTTTCTTTCTTTTTGATTTCCTTGCGATTGGACTTCTCCAGCTGCATGTAGCTTCAATTCTCCGGGGGCAGATCTCCTGTTGGCCACAGCATGCATCTTTGATTGCAAGCCATCCTGGGCCGCATGCCACATCTCCTCCTAATCGTTCAGTACGTGATGCTCCCAATTCAAGTAATCAAGTGCACATTGATTCGTGTTTTCTTCAATTCTGACTTTTGGATGTGGTGCTCTAAATTGATTTATTTTCCAATTACCTATCGATTGATTTTTACAGCCTTTTTCCTGCTCATTCATGCTACGGCCGGCGTCCTTGTGGCCGTCGTTTGTGTGATTCATCTCCACAGTCAAGAGATATACTTCCAGTGTTGTTGTTAGAAGTCCTGTGGTACTCCTGTCACTGGTGCGACTGATGGATATTTTGTCTGGTCATTAGCGGCCTGCTTCCCTTTTCGTATGTTGGAAATGTTGAATAAGTTTCAGTTAGTTCAGAACTGTTAGTGTTAGCTGTCGAGAAATTCAGTTTCGTCAGTTAGGTTCTGTTAGCGTTTCAGTTAGCGTTATTTCAGCAGGGCTTTGGACGCAGTCTGTGCGATCAAGCCCTGATTTGTAGGATCGTGATGAGCTCGATCCGGAACGTGGGATGGCACGTTTCAGTAGGGGTCGTGGCCGATCATGGCGGCATGCCTCTGGCTGCTCGGAATAAAAGGAAACATACAGAAAAGTAGCAAGTTGAACGCTACGCAAAAACCCCTGTGTTCATCGTCTTCCTTCGTTCGATCGCTGAAATCCACCTTAATCGCGTGTGTTATCGTGTGTAGTTAGGGAAAACTCCAACAAGTGGTATCAGAGCCACCGATGCCCAAGGGAGGGATGTCCAAGGCTGCCGCCGCCGACACGGGTGCCTCCAAGACGCAGGAGGAGATCGCTGCTGAGGAGGAGCGACGGCTGGCCGAGCTGGGATCGCCCATGGCGCAACGTCCACTCGCCATCCCACGGCGCGACGCGGGCGGCATGTCGGGCACGGCATGGCCGGGCCTGACAAGGAGCAACTACAACTCGTGGTCACTGCTGATGAAGGTGATCCTGCAGGCCCGTGGTCTGTGGGATGTGATCGAGTCTGGAAAGGGAGAGTACGCCGACGACCGATCGGCGATGGAGGCGATCCTCCGCGCGGTGCCACAGGAGATGATCCCCACGCTCGCTGTCAAGAACACGGCGAAGGAGGCCTGGGACGCAATCAAGACGATCCGCGTCGGCGCTGAACGAGTGCGCGAATCAAAGGCGCAGCTGCTCTGCAAGGAGTATGATCACATGCGTTTCAAACAAGGTGAGACGGTCGATGACTTTAGGATGCGTCTATAGGATCTTGTCCACCAGCTGGAGGTTCTGGGCGATCCGGTCGACGACAAGATGGTGATCCTCAAATTCCTCCGCGTCGTCCCCAAGCAGTACAAGCAGATGGCGCGATCGATCGAGAGCTTGCTCGATCTGAAGAACATGTCAATCGAAGAACTGACAGGCCGTCTCAAGGTCTGTGAGGAGGACGACGAGAACGAAGCGGAGGAGGCCGCCGGCGGCGGCAAGCTGCTGCTCACTGAGGAGCAGTGGATGGAGCGCTCCAGGCAGCGCGAGGGCAGTGGTTCGTCCGGCGGTGGTGGCGCGCATCACTCCGGCAAGAATCGCCAGAACAAGAATCGTGGTCGCAACGGCAACCACGACAAGGGCCACGCTGGGAAGGGCAGTGGCGGTGGCACGGCACGTGATGATGAGTGCCGTTACTGTGGCAAGCTGGGTCACTGGGCCCGAGACAGCCGCAAGAAGAAGCGGGAGGAAGCTCACCTCGTCCGCGACGGCGCCGACGACGAACAGCCTGCCGTCCTGATGGCGCAGCTGTCCTCCATTGGCGGCGAACCGGAGCAGGTCGGCGGACAAGTGTTCCTGAACGAGGAACGCACCAAGGTGCGCCTTGGCGACGAACAGGAGCCGGCCGACGTCGCGTGGTACCTGGACACCAGCGCGTCCAACCACATGACGGGAAACCAAGCTGTTTTCGACGATCTGGACGAGGGCGTCACCGGCACGGTGCGTTTCGGCAACAACTCCGTCGTCGACATTTGCGGACGCGGGACGGTGGTGATCGCCGTTCATGGAGACGAGCATCGAGCACTCACGGATGTCTACTACATCCCTCGTCTCAAAACGAGTATCGTGAGCCTTGGGCAGCTCGACGAGAACGGGTGCCCTTCGTCTATCCGCGGCGGCTTCATGACGCTGTGGGATCGGAATGATCGTCTCCTCGCCAAGGTACCCAGGTGGCCTAACCGCTTGTACAAGGTGACATTGCAGGTGGCGCAGCCGGTGTGTCTCTCTGTGCATCGCGGCGACGACGCCTGGATGTGGCACGAATGCCTCGGCCACCAAAACTTCGGGGCGCTGCGCACCATGTCTCGCACCGACATGGTCCGTGGGCTACCGGAGATAGGGAACGCAGACCAGCTCTGCGATGCGTGTCTGGCAGGGAAACAACGGCGTGCACCGTTCCCCCAGGCAACCAAGTTCCGCGCAACGAAGCGGCTCGAGCTCATCCACGCGGATCTATCTGGACCCGTCTCACCGGCGACGCCTGGTGGGAAGCGTTACTTCCTCCTCATGGTGGACGACATGAGCCGCTACATGTGGCTTGTGCTGCTCTCCACCAAGGACGAGGCTGACGCCGCGATCCGCCGTGTCAAGGCCGCTGTGGAGCTGCAGAGCGGGTGCAAGCTGCGCACTCTGCGCACCGATCGTGGCACGCATCACTCCGGCAAGAATCGCCAGAACAAGAACCATGGTCGTAACGGCAACCACGACAAGGGCCACGCTGGGAAGGGCAGTGGCGGTGGCGCGGCACGTGATGATGAGTGCCATTACTGTGGCAAGCGGGGTCACTGGGCCTGAGACTGCTGCAAGAAGAAGCGGGAGGAAGCTCACCTCGTCCGCGACGGCACCGACGACGAACAACCTGCCCTCCTGATGGCGCAGCTGTCCTCCATTGGCGGCGAACCAGAGCAGGTCGGTGGACAAGTGTTTCTGAACGAGGAACGGGCCAAGGTGCGCCTCGGCGACGAACAGGAGCCGGCCGACGTCGCGTGGTACCTGGACACCGGCGCGTCCAACCACATGACGGGAAACCAAGCTATTTTCGCCGATCTGGACGAGGGCGTCACCGGCATGGTGCGTTTCGGCGACAACTCCGTCGTTGACATTCGCGGACGCGGGACGGTGGTGATCGCCGTTCATGGAGACGAGCATAGAGCACTCACGGATGTCTACTACATCCCTCGTCTCAAAACGAGTATCGTGAGCCTTGGTCAGCTCGACGAGAACGGGTGCCCTTCATCTATCCACGGCGGCTTCATGACGCTATGGGATCGGAACGATCGTCTCCTCGCCAAGGTACCCAGGGCGCCTAACCGCTTGTACAAGGTGACATTGCAGGTGGCGCAGCTGGTGTGTCTCTCTGTGCATCGCGGCGACGACGCCTGGATGTGGCACGAACGCCTCGGCCACCAAAACTTCGGGGCACTGCGCACCATGTCTCGCACCGACATGGTCCGTGGGCTGCCGGAGATAGGGCACGCAGACCAGCTCTGCGATGCGTGTCTGGCAGGGAAGCAATGGCACGCACCGTTCCCCCAGGCAAACAAGTTTCGCGCGACAGAGCGGCTCGAGCTCGTCCACGCGGATCTCTGCGGACCCATCTTGCCGGCGACGCCTGGTGGGAAGCGTTACTTCCTCCTCATGGTGGACGACATGAGCCGCAACATGTGGCTTGTGCTGCTCTCCACCAACGACGAGGCCGACGCCGCAATCCGCCGTGTCAAGGCCGCTGTGGTGCTGCAGAGCAGGTGCAAGCTGCGCACTCTGCGCACCGATCGTGGCGCGCATCACTCCGGCAAGAATCGCCAGAACAAGAACCGTGGTCGCAACGGTAACCACGACAAGGGCCACGCTGGGAAGGGCAGTGGCGGTGGCGCGGCACGTGATGATGAGTGCCGTTACTGTGGCAAGCTGGGTCACTGGGCCCGAGACTGCCGCAAGAAGAAGCGGGAGGAAGCTCACCTCGTCTGCGATGGCGCCGACGATGAACCACCTGCCCTCCTGATGGCGCAGCTGCCCTCCATTGGCAGCGAACCGGAGCAAGTTGGTGGACAAGTGTTCCTAAATGAGGAACGCGCCAAGGTGCACCTCAACAACAAACAGGAGCCGGCCGACATCGCGTGGTACACCGGCGCGTCCAACCACATGACGGGAAACCAGGCTGTTTTCGCCGATCTGGACGAGGGCGTCACCGGCACGGTGCGTTTCGGCGACAACTCCGTCGTTGACATTCGCGGACGCGGGACGGTGGTGATCGTCGTTCATGGAGATGAGCATCGAGCACTCACGGATGTCTACTACATCCCTCGTCTCAAAATGAGTATCGTGAGCCTTGGGCAGGTCGACGAGAACGGGTGCCCTTTGTCTATCCGCGGCGGCTTCATGACGCTGTGGGATCGGAACGATCGTCTCCTCGCCAAGGTACCCAGGGCGCCTAACCGCTTGTACAAGGTGACATTGCAGGTGGCGCAGCCGGTGTGTCTCTCTGTGCGTCGCAGCAACGACGCCTGGATGTGGCACGAACGCCTCGGCCACCAAAACTTCGGGGCGCTGCGCACCATGTCTCGCACCGATATGGTCCGTGGGCTGCCGGAGATAGGGCACGCAGACCAGCTCTGTGAAGCGTGTCTGGCAGGGAAGCAACGGCGTGCACCGTTCCCCCAGGCAACCAAGTTCCGCGCGACGGAGCGGCTCGAGCTCGTCCACGCGGATCTCTGCGGACCCATCTCGCCGGCGATGCCTAGTGTGAAGCGTTACTTCCTCCTCATGGTGGACGACATGAGCCGCTACATGTGGCTTATGCTGCTCTCCACCAAGGACGAGGCCGACGCCGCGATCCGCCGTGTCAAGGCCGCTGTGGAGCTGCAGAGCGGGTGCAAGTTGCGCACTCTGCGCACCAATCATGGCGGCGAGTTTACCTCACGCTCGTTCGAGGACTTCTGCGCGGACAACGGCGTGCAACGCCACCTCTCTGCACCGTACTCACCTCAGCAGAACGGGGTGGTGGAGCGGCGGAACCAGACGGTGGTGGCGACAGCGCGGAGCATGCTCAAGGGGCGCGGCGTGCCCAGCGCGTTCTGAGGAGAGGCAGTGACGACGACTATCTATCTGCTGAACCGCTCGTACACACGCGCAGTCGATGGCAAAACTCCGTACGAGCTGTGGCA
This sequence comes from Dactylis glomerata, assembly GCA_007115705.1. NCBI lineage: Eukaryota > Viridiplantae > Streptophyta > Magnoliopsida > Poales > Poaceae > Dactylis > Dactylis glomerata. The sequence goes on from QXEO01000167.1 coordinate 1,893,145, forward strand.
CGGGAAGACACCGAACCTCCAGCATCTGCGAGTTTTCAGGTGTCTTGCTCATGTCAAGACAGCACATCCGCACCTCAAGAAGCTGGAGGACCGGAGCAAGAAGATGGTCCTGCTCGGGTACAAATCTGGTTTTTGATCCGCTGACACAACAGGTTCACGTCACCAGAGACGTTGTCTTCGACGAAGCGGCGTCATGGAGCTGGGAGGAGGCTGGAGTGGAGTCGCTGCGTGGCGATTTCAATATTGAGTACACGCCAGTGTCCGGCGCCGGCGCAAGCGCGTCAGTACGCGCACCGGCCGCGCACGGCCCGACGTCCCCTGCGACAGAGCGCGCTCCGGACGCGAACGACGCGTCTCCTCCGACGACACCTGCGCACACGGCCGAACCTGCGCCGTAGCACGGAGCTGTGGACTTCGTCACGCCCACGTCCGCTAACACCCCGACCGCGGAGGACCGTGAAGCTCATGTGCGGAGGTACAGGACCTGACGAACATCGACGACGAGCTCGATCAAGCTCTTCTTCTTGCAGAAGGGGAGGAGCCCGCTACGCTGGCAGAAGCCCAGGTGGAAGCAGGGTGGCGTGCAGCAATGGACGAGGAGATGGCCTCGATCAAGGAGAACGGCACTTGGGAGCTCTGTGACCTGCCCACCGGACAACGTCCCATCAGACTCAAGTGTGTGTACAAGCTGAAAAAGAACCCCGCCGGCGAGGTCATTCGCTACAAAGCGCGTTTGGTGGCGAAAGGGTATGCGCAGAGGGCTGGCATCGACTTCGACGAGGTCTTTGCGCCGGTCGCTCGCCTGGACTCCGTTTCGTGTTCTGCTCGCCGTCGCCGCTCACCACAGCCGGGAAGTGCACCACCTCGATGTCAAGAGCGCGTTTCTCAACGGCGATCTGACAGAGGAGGTGTATGTGTCCCAGCCTCTAGGCTTCGTCGTCCATGGCATGGAAGGCAAGGTGCTGCGCCTGAAAAAGGCGCTCTACGGGCTTCGTCAAGCACCGCGGGCATGGAATGCCAAGCTACATAGCACGCTTCTGTCCTTGGGCTTCACCAGATGCCCATCGGAGCACGCTGTGTATGCCCGCGGCGATGCCAGTTCACGACTGCTGATTGGTGTCTATGTGGACGACCTGATCATCACCGGCTGCAGCAAGCTGGAAATTGCCAAGTTCAAGAGGGAGATGACTGACAGGTTCAAGATGAGTGACCTGGGCATGCTCTCCTACTACCTCGGCATGGAGGTGTCTTAGGGCGGCGGCAAAATCACTTTGTGCCAATCTGCATATGCCGGCAAGATCTTACAGAAGGCAGGCATGATAGATTGCACCACGGTGCAGGTGCCGATGGAGCCACGCTTGAAGCTCAGCAAGTCCAGTTCGAACCCGCCGGTGGATGCGACGTTCTACTGCTCCATCATCGGGAGTCTGCGCTACCTCGTCCACAGTAGGCCGGACATTGCCTTCGCTGTGGGCTATGTCAGTCGTTTCATGGAGACGCCGACGACAAAACACCTGAGCGCCGTCAAGCACCTGCTGTGCTACATAGCAGGTACCAAGAACTACGGCTGTGTCCTTCGTCGCGGCGGGGAAAAGCTCGAACTCGTGGGCTACAGCGACGCCGACATGGCTGGTGACCTGGACGATCGGAAGAGCACGACGGGCTGCCTCTTCTTCCTAAATGGTTGTCCAGTGGCGTGGCAGTCTGTCAAGCAACACTCAATTGTGCTGTCATCATGCGAGGCTGAATACATTGCCGCCACCGCCGCGGCATGTCAAGCAGCTTGGTTCAGGCGACTCCTCGGCGAGCTGCTTAATCAGCAGGAGGAGACGGTGAAGCTCTTCATCGACAATCAGAGTGCTCTCCAGCTGTTCAGGAACCCAGTGTTCCACAAGCGCACCAAGCATATTGATCTGCGCTTCCACTTCATCAGAGAATGTGTCAAGGACGGCAAGGTGGCCGTTGAACACATTGGCACCACAAACCAGCTCGCCGACATCCTCACCAAGTCCCTCGGCAGAATTCAGTTCCAGGACCTGCGTGCGAGGATCGGCATCATCGACATCATGAAGAACTAAAACTTAGGAGGAGAATTGTTGAATAAGTTTCAGTTAGTTCAGAACTGTTAGTGTTAGCTGTCAAAAAAATTCAGTTTCGTCAGTTAGGTTCAGTTAGCGTTATTTCAGCAGGGCTTCGGACGCGGTCTGTGCGATCAAGCCCTGATTTGTAGGATCGTGATGAGCTCGATCCGGAACGTGGGATGGCACGTTTCAGTAGGGGTCGTGGCCGATCATGGCGGCATGCCTCTGGCTGCTCGGAATAAAAGGAAACAGATACAGAAAAGTAGCAAGTTGAACGCTACGCAAAAACCCCTGTGTTCATCGTCTTCCTTCGTTCAATCGCTGAAATCCACCTTAATCGCGTGTGTTATCGTGTGTAGTTAGGGAAAACTCCAACAGGAAAGTTCTACAATTGTTGATACTAATGGCCGGAGGCGGGCAGTTCATCTAGGGAAGCGGCTGACTGATTGTGCTATTAATATGTACATTTTCTTCTTTCTCCGTTCCAAGAAAATTTCTTATACGCTGAATGCACTGAAAATCACAAAAAAGGTTTCTTCACACAAATGCCACTATGCCTGTTCTCATGGTTTCATAGAGTCCATTGTTCTGGACTCAAAAAGTATTTGATGATCCAAGAGTGCATCATCACATTTCTTCTTCTAATTTGTTTGTTTGTGTCTAGGTACCTTGAATTTTATGAAGGCATTTGGGTCTTCGCCTCTCCGGTGGCAATCCATTGGCTTGGCTATGGTTCCTTTATCAGAATTGGATTGGTCTTCATTCTTCAGGTAAGCTCTATCAATATTATTTTGATTAGTTTCTGCGATTGCAAACTTGTGTATGCCCCAAAAAATGATATGATGGGGTGTTTATGCAGTCCTAATTACAAATTACATTTTGTGATTTAAGATGGCAAATTATCGTGTCTTTTGTACCGACATCTCACCCTCCAACACCGTGGTGGCCCAATGCAATTGACATGACAGGACTTCTGGTTTAGTTGGTCCTTAGCTACTGAGTGCTTGCTTCGTGGTTTTGGTTTTACACCTTCTTTTGTACTTAATTAGGTTAGTTTTAGTGATTTGTCATGACGTATGTTTTCCCGATCTACAGGCCTTCTTCCAGATTTACTGATATGCTTCTTTTCTTCCAAATTTACTGACCTGTTATGAACCTTCACCTGATGTCGTCTTTGTGGCCGATGCTTTTAGGCTGAATCTTGCATGTTTTTCTTATTACGCTTTGGACAGGCTTTACCATATTGTCTTCATTCTTGGATTTAGGCTATCTTTAAATGATATCACGTACAGGAAAAAACATCAATGTCTATAATACAGACATGGTTGGATTTAGGGAAGTGATCAGTTAGATAATTAAATATATTATCTTAGGCAACTATGTGATTTTGTACGTTCTTACAATATTCTGTTTTAAAAAATACTACACTAATTTTTCGCATTACAAGTTTATTTTGTGTCTCCCCGTTTCTTTTACAAGTTTATTTTGTGTCTCCCCGTTTCTTTTCTTTTGGTGTTTCCTCTTGTGGGTCTGCTGCAATGTACCTTGGTTCTCTTGATTCTTTTATTTGCTATGCTTTCCTTTTTATTTTGAGATGCTTAATCGTAAGTTCTTGGGTTTTCATAATTCTGGCCTGTTCGCCAAACTTTAGATGCTTGTACGTTGGATATGGTCTTGGGCGTGTTGGATTTTATGGCTGCAAGTATATGAGCCAATTATTACATCTTAATTGGCTCGGCATTTTCAGGACAGAGCATTCATGCTCATTTCTGCACCATTTGTGTTAGCATAAAACGTTTCCATGAGATCATGATAGACTATTATGTGCTGCCAATGTGTAATATATTGGCCAGTTATGTGTTTTTTACCTGTACAAGCACCTATACACGGCTAGCTTCATGTGACAATAATATGTAAGTACTTCCATTGTTCAAAAGGAGGTTGCATCTCATTGTTTATTGCTCACAGCTTTAGGAGTTCTCCTTTGCCTGCAAAGTACGTCATCCTACCCAGTAGAAGGTCTGTAACTGAGTTACTGAAATCTACTTAGTTTCCAAGAATATACTCCCTCCATTCCTATATATAGGAGGTATAGTTTTTTGAAGGAAATTCCAAAATATAAGACTCCTGCCAAATTTGGGGATAGATTTGTGGGATTTGTTGACATATTTCACAAACAAATCTAATCTGGAGTGAGAGGAGATCAGGAGTTCTCTTATTTACCTCCACTTTCACATCTAAAAGCAAGGAAAATTAAGTGTCTAACCTATGCGTTAATATTCACGCGAAAAACTATACCTCCTATATATAGGAACGGAGGGAGTATTGCATAAGTTCCTTTGCACTTGAGCATTGCTATATGCTTGGCTAGGTTTTACATTTTATGTTTCCTCCATGGATAATGTCATCTTTTTACTTCATGTCTTAAGTAATCAAGTTTCTAGAAAGTGTAATTGGATATATTTTTTGCTACTACTACAGTCAGATGTATATAGGCATTTCCTTGATTAAATTTTGTTTTTATCATAAAGAGAAATTAGCTTTATCTGAACGTTTCCCTCTAGCAGCTGACCAAATTTTATTGTAAGTATCAAAAGAGGTTGATGCATCTAAAAATAGACCTGATTGTATGTCATTGGTTTACCATTATTCCAGAAATACAATGTTGCAGCATGCATGGAAAATTTATTATGCATGAAAGGTGTTAGTCTTTTTTCCCTGAAAACTTTTTTTAATTTATTTTAGTGTTCTGTAAACCCTATTTCTTTAATTATCAGTTTTATAAAACTACACTCATAGTGAGGAGTTAGAGTTTTGACAGCTTTCATATTTTAAATTGAATAAGCTTTGACTGAAAGGTCACTGGGGCTTACTTTACAATTGGGTTTTCTCATTTTGGCAATTCATTACCTGAAATAGTCAGCTGCTATGTTCATGGTAAGATAGTACTAATATGGATCCATGTGTCTTTATTTTTCCTGCTCTCCTTGAAAATATTGAGGCTGCTCCTAAGCCTTCATGTCGTTCTTTCGTCGTGCTACTGAACTTCCCTCTTATTTGTAATGTCAGGTGCTGAGTTCTGTCTTGGTTGGGATTGATGGCCAGCACCGCCAGAAAGTTTCGATGCGACTATTCCTGAGGAGGGCGGCTTTGGGTATCCAAACAAGGGGCGGTGATGACTGAAAAATGATTATGTTCCATGGTAAGCTTGCAACCTCTTCTTCGTTGAAGATCTTTGTTCACAATACATTAGGCAAATAGAACTTACATTACGTTACAACTGATGGTACTGTAGCTTCTGTCAGATGCTTTGGGCAGAGCTAACTCCAGTTCACGCCGTCACCGTGCAAATCAAGAGCTCATCATCTTTTCCTCTGACGATGAAGACACAACGCCAACCCACCCGCCTTACCATGCTAAAATATGTTTACTGTGAACTACACGAAGTCTCCAGTTGAGAATGTATTGCTTATGTAATCCAATTTATCAGCTATGCAATGAGAAAAAATTTATATCGGTTCCTTTAACCAATCTACTAGAAATGTAAAATTATCTTACCAACTACCTAATCAATTAGGAATATTATAAAAAAATTATATCGGTTCCTTTGAACGGACTCTTTCTGCTTATTTAATCATCTGTCCTGGTGTGTGTGTGAGCAGAGACAGTATGAACGCATGAACTGACTCCAGAAAGGCTAGATCTTTCACTGGGTTTTCTATAACTATTTACCTATTGGCTCTTGCTAACACATAGTAATTCATTAATTCTAGAATGAGTGCTGGTGCAGCTCAACAACTTCTGCATATATCGTTGCCCCATTTTTTCTACCAGTTAACTTTAATTTCAGGTAACTCATGTTCTACTTCTGGTTACTTAGCTTCATGCACATGGCCCCATTATCCAACACATACAGTAATTTTCTAGAGTTAGTACTGCTATTATTGCTTGGCTAAATCAAGCCAACCAATTATATAGATGGCAAATCTCTCACAATTAGTTTCGTTCAAACCAAACATGTGTAGAACTCTGTTGTTCACCAAAAGGAACCTACTGCCTCATTCGCCTAAACTGGTCATTGCTAAAAACTATTTCTAGATAGTAGTGAATTGCCTTTAACAATGTATTTGCAGCTGCAAGTGCTCATATGATGATATGACAGTAATATTCATTCTTTGCCCACAAAAAAATCAAAGGATTTATTCTGAGAAATACAAATGAGCATGTGATGAAAAAATAAACTCTCTTAAGGCAAGTATAAAAGTTTAAAAATCTCACCTACCATACATAAAACAGAGACATGCCATATAATCTCTGCTTGATTCGTTATCATATTTATTTTCTTTGTCTTGTGAAGATGATGAGGCCGACAATGATGTGTCAAGTATGCTATTCTTCAGTAAATCCCTGTAAAAATACATTACAACAACCATTCCAGATTTATTCACTAGTAGAAAACGGGCCTTTGGCCTGGACCCTTTAGTCCCGGCCTCCATCTGGGCCGGGACTAAAGGTCCGGCCACGTCGCCCCAAAATGGCCTAGCCGCCCAGGAGACTTTGGTCCCGGCCCGTAACGATGCTTTAGTCCCGGTTTGAGACACAAACCGGGACTAAAGGGCTACGCGGTGTGCAGCCCGCACGTGCGCCTCCTTTAGTCCCGGTTTGTGTCTCAAACCGGGACTAAAGTCCTCTGCCTATATATATTGCCCACAGCCCCCTCTCCCCCCTTCCTTGCATTTTTCTTGGATGGAAGAGTGTGGGTGTGTGCTAGCTCTCTATTTTTCTTGGATGCACTAGAGGTGTTTGTTGAAATATGTGTTAGAGCGATGCCGCTTCAGTTCACCGAACACAACTACGATATGAGATGCCTGAGCCACGCTTAAACCTCTTCCTCTTTATTTCTACATATTCTAAAAGGTTAGCAACTATATTTCCTCGTTTAGACCGTGCGGTACTAATTTTTAGGATCGTGATTATATTGTATTTGATATACTGTCGTACAACGCAGATGAGCCATCCATGGATGTACGGTGATCGACGCATAGCCGCTTACAGAGAAGGCGTGCATTCTTTTCGAGATGCCGCCGATGCGAACAAGCATGGTGGTGGCTATATGTTTTGTCCATGTGTTGAATGTCGGAACGAGAAGGATTACACTTCCTCAAGAGTCATTCAGAGCCACCTGCTTCGGTCCGGTTTTATGTCGGGCTATAATGTTTGGACCAAGCACGGAGAAAGAGGGGTTATGATGGAAGACGATGATGAAGAAGAAGAGAACGATGATGACAACTACCGATCTATGTTCCCTGAGTATGCTGATACCGCAATGGAAGACAATGAAGAAGAAGATCAGGGTGAAGAACGGGAACCAGATGAGCCCGCTGATGATCTTGGCCAGGTCATTTCTGATGCACGGCGAGGCTGCGACACAGAAAAGTAGAGGTTGCAGTTTGAGCAGATGTTACAGGACCACAACAAATTGTTGTACCCAACTTGTGAAGATGGCCAGAAGAAGCTGGGTAGCACACTGGAATTGCTGAAGTGGAAGGCAGAGACCGGTGTGACTGACTCGTCATTTGAAAAGTTGCTGGTACTGATGAAGAAGATGCTTCCAAGAAAGAACGAATTGCCCGCCAGCACGTACGAAGCAAAGAAGCTTGTCTGCCCTCTAGGATTAGACGTGCTGAAGATACATGCATGCCCTAATGACTGCATCCTCTACCGCGGTGAGAAGTACGAGAATATGGATAAATACCCGGTATGCACTGCATTGCGGTATAAGATCAGAAAAGATGACCCTGGTGATATTGAGGGCGAGCCACCCAGGAAGAGGGTTCCTGCCAAGGTGATGTGGTATGTTCCTATAATACCACGGTTGAAACGTCTGTTTAGAAATAAAGATCATGCGAAATTGTTGCGATGGCACATGGAAGATCGTATGAAAGACGATAAGTTGAGGCACCCCGCTGATGGTTGGCAGTGGAGAAAAATCGAGAGAGAGTTCCCGAGATTTGCAGGTGACGCAAGGAACTTATGGTTTGGTCTGAGTACAGATGGCATGAATCCTTTTGGGGAGCAGAGTTGCAGTCACAGCACCTGGCCTGTTACTCTATGTATCTACAACCTTCCTCCTTGGTTGTGCATGAAGCGGAAGTTCATTATGATGCCAGTGCTTATCCAAGGTCCAAAGCAACCCGGCAACGATATTGATGTGTACCTAAGGCCATTAGTTGATGAACTTTTACAGCTGTGGGCCGAACCAGGTGTACGTGTGTGGGACGAGCACAAACAAGAGGAATTTGACCTACGAGCGTTGCTTTTCGTAACAATCAATGATTGGCCTACTCTTAGTAACATTTTAGGACAGTCAAACAAGGGATACAATGCATGCACGCACTGTTTGGATCAGACAGAAAGTATATATCTGGACAAATGTAGGAAGAATGTGTACCCGTACAATCGTTGTTTTCTTCCGCCCAAGCATCCCTTAAAGAAAAAAGGCAAGCATTTCAATGGCAAGGCAGAACCCCGGGGGAAGCCTGTCATCCGTACTGGTGCTGAAGTATTTGATATGGTCAAAGATTTAAAAGTAATCTTTGGAAAGGGTCCTGGCAGCCAACCTGTTCCTAACGGCCCTGATAAGCACGTACCCATGTGGAAGAAGAAATCTATATTTTGGGAGCTACCCTATTGGGAAGTCCATGAGGTCCGCTCCGCAATCGACGTGATGCACCTGACGAAGAATCTCTGCGTGAATATTCTAGGCTTCCTGGGCTTGTATGGGAAGTCAAAAGATACACCGGAAGCACGGGAGGACCAGGAACGTCATAAAGGAAGAGATGGCATGCATCCAGGGCAGTTTCAAGGGCGTGCCAGCTATGCTCTTACCAAGGAAGAGAAGGAAATCTTCTTTGAAGTCCTTTTCAGTATCAAGGTCCCGACTGGCTTCTCGTCAAATATAAAGGGAATCGTAAATATGAAAGACAAAAAATTCCAAAACCTAAAGTCTCATGACTGCCATGTGCTTATGACGCAATTGCTTCCGGTTGCATTGAGGGGAATTCTACCGGAAAATGTTCGCCTGGCAATTGTGAAGGTATGTGCATTCCTCAATGCAATTTCTCAGAAGGTAATCGATCGAGAAAGTCTATCAGGGTTACAGATTGATGTGGTCCAATGTCTGGTCAGCTTCGAGTTGTTGTTCCCGCCATCCTTTTTCAATATAATGACACACCTCCTAGTTCACCTAGTCGAAGAGATTAGAATTCTCGGTCCTGTGTTTCTACATAATATGTTCCCCTTCGAGAGGTTCATGGGAGTCTTAAAGAAATATGTTCGTAACCGTGCTAGGCCAGAAGGAAGCATCTCCAAGGGCTATGGAACAGAGGAGGTCATTGAGTTTTGTGTGGACTTTCTTCCTGACCTTAAGCCGATTGGTGTTCCTGAATCTTGGTATGAGGGTAGGCTGACAGGAAAAGGCACACTAGGAAGGAAAGCAAAAGTATGTATGGACGGTTATTCTTTCTCTCAAGCACACTACACAGTTCTACACAATTCCACCGTGGTGGCTCCGTATATCGTGAGACACAAGAATATTCTACGCTCCGAAAACCCGGGGAAGACTGACTCTTGGATTAAAGGGGAACACGAGAAGACTTTCAGTAGTTGGTTGCAGACACATCTCATGAATGACGACACCGTTGGAGATCAGCTGTACTGTTTGGCCAGGCCACCATCTTCTATTATATGTACTTTCCAAGGGTACGAGATAAATGGGAATACATTTTACACGGTTGCCCAAGATAAAAAGAGCACCAACCAAAACAGTGGTGTCCGCTTTGATGCAACAGACGAGAATGGACACTGTTTAGAAACATATTACGGGTACATAGAGGAGATATGGGAACTTGACTATGGACCTACTTTTAAGATCCCTTTGTTTCGGTGCAAATGGGTGAAGCTGACAGGAGGCGGGGTAGTTGTAGACCAAAAGTACGGTATGACAACAGTGGATCTCAACAATCTTGCGTACATGGACGAACCATTCGTCCTAGCCAATGATGTCGCTCAGGTTTTCTATGTGAAGGACATGTCTACAAAAAGGAGAAAAAGAAATCAGCAAAAGAAGACATCGTCCGATGAGCCAAAGCGCCACATAGTTCTTTCAGGGAAAAGAAACATCGTGGGAGTAGATGACAAGACAGACATGTCAGTAGATTATAATAAGTTTCATGAAATTCCGCCCTTTAAAGTGAAAACTGACCCAAGCATCCTACTGAATGATGAAGATTCTCTATGGCTACGACCCAGAAGAAAACAGAAATAATAGATAGGAATGTTGGTGCAATAATGTAATAATGTAATAATGTATTAAACCTTTTATGTAATGCATAATGAAGATTCTCCATGGCTACGATAGACACGGTTACATGGATGGCTGGATGTGAAGAATTGTATGGATCGGTCATCACCGCTCTTTAGAAAAAAAGCCGGATCACTAGTTCTTTTCCCGTCCTGCTCTTTATACACACCGTGCTGCGTCTTCCTAAAGCGCCTCCCCTCAATGCCAAAACGAAAGCAATGTCACTCCTCCTGGCAGGCTACTACCTCTCCCCTAACCCTGCCGCCGCTATAGGATAGTTAAAATAATTAATTTTGAAAATAGAAAATAGTTTTGAATTAGTTATTAAATTTCAAACACTTTTCATATTAATAGTTTTGTCAAATTCTAAAATATATAAAAAGAATATTAATCAATATAGTTTTAATTGAAAATGGTAAAATAGTTAATAGTTTGGATAGTTAAAATAATTAATTGTGAAAATAGAAAATAGTTTTGAATTAGTTATTAAATTTCAAACACTTTTCATATTAATAGTTTTGTCAAATTCTAAAATATATAAAAAGAATATTAATCAATATAGTTTTAATTGAAAATGGTAAAATAGTTAATAGTTTGGATAGTTAAAATAATTAATTTTGAAAATAGAAAATGGTTTTGAATTAGTTATTAAATTTCAAACACTTTTCATATTAATAGTTTTGTCAAATTCTAAAATATACAAAAAGAATATTAATCAATATAGTTTTAATTGAAAATGGTAAAATAGTTAATAGTTTGGATAGTTAAAATTATTATTTTTGAAAATAGGAAATGGTTTTGAATTAGTTATTAAATTTCAAACACTTTTCATATTAATAGTTTTGTCAAATTCTAAAATATTCCAAAAGAATATTAATCAATATAGTTTTAATTGAAAATAGCAAAATAGTTAATAGTTTGGATAGTTAAAATAATTAATTTTGAAAATAGAAAATGGTTTTGAATTAGTTAATCAATTTCAAACACTTTTCATTTTGAAAGTTTTATCAGATTCTAAAATATACAGAAGTTATTCAATTCAAAATTACAAATTCATATTTGAAATGAAAAACTGAAAAAATTTCAGCTTTGCCGCTGAAAGAGCATTTCCCGCCTAATTGATTTTGGCGTTTGTTAACAATACATTATCTATTAATATGGTGATTATGCTTTGCAGGATTTTATTATGTTCTTGCACAAGATTTTGGGTTTCCTATGTTACACTTGACAATTATCATTACCCAAAGGAAATTCTAGAGGAAATGGTGATAATATTCTCTGGGAGAAGTTTCATATGAAAGTTGGCCAGGAAGGCCGGCTTTAGCCGGTCCCCAGACCGGCTATAGCCGGACTGCTCAATTCCGAAAGAGGCTCTGCGCCTCTGGACTAACCCGGCTATTTGTCCGGCTATTTCCGGCTGGGCCGGATATTTCAGACCGGCTTTAGCCGGTGTGGAGGCCGGCTTTAGCCGGTGTGGCCGGCTTTAGCCGGACTTAACTCCGGCTTTAGCCGGACATTCCTGGCAGGCAACGGTCAAATTTTTGGGGGGGGGGGTATAAATACCCCCCACCTTCTTCCCCAATGAGTAGCTCGTCCAAGATAGAAGAACTCCATTATTTTGAGCCACCAAATTAACTAGATCTCCTCCCTCAACCCACCAAAGCTCTTGATCTTTGGAGAATCGAAGGAGAAGACCATCTTCTACATCCTCACCGAAGCGATTTGATTTCCCCTCTCATTTGCTTGAGGGCCCTTGTGTCTTGGGTTCCCTTGTGTCCCAAGACCTTGTTTGTGTATTTGATATATTGCTACTTGTTGTTTGACAGCATTGTGTTATGCTTGGGAGCCTCCAATTCGGTTGTGGATGCATGCCCCAAGATTGTAAAGGCCGGTTCCGCCTTGAGGAATCCCTTAGTGGAAAGTGAGCTAGGCCTTTGTGGCGGAAGCTTGCACCGGAGAATAGGGTGAGCCTTTGTGGCGTTGGTTAGGCCTTTGTGGCAACCACACCCCTCCAACGTAGACGTACTTCCCCTAAAAAGGAAGGAACTACGGGAATTACATCCGTGTCTCCGTGTGCTCCACTCTCGGTTACCTCTATCCTTTATTGCCTTTATATATTGTATCTTGTTTAGCTTGCTAGTTGACATATAGGTAAATTCACCTTAGTTGCATATCTAGAGAATTTACCTTTGTGTCAAGCCTTAATTGAAAAAGAATTAAAATTTGAGTAGCACCTATTCACCCCCCCTCTAGGTGCCCTTACGATCCGTTCAATTGGTATCAGAGCCTCGGCTCTTAATTCGGGCTTAACCGCCTAAGAGTATGGATCCTCCACCTAAAGAGGGCTCGGGTCAAGTCTCTATGTATGAGTTCAAATCTTTGGAATCATCCATAACTTCCATGACATCTCAAATAAGTGAGTTGCGTGAAATGATAGCGCAACTCATGCAAGCTAAAACTACTAATGCTTCTCCACCTCCGGAAAAACCCGCTACTCCACAAGTGGAGAATGTGGGGATAGATGAGGAGGGTGCCGACAAAAATGGCGATGCTAAGTCTTCCACCAAGGACGACGGGAAAGGTGAATATCCACATTGGTATTCACCCGACCCGCCGGTTCCTCATCCTCATATTAACCATAGAGGTGATCCGCCTAAGCTTGATGCATTAAACTTTGGTCAATGGCAATATCAAATGATCTGTCATATGCGCAGTTCTTGCATTGAGCTTTGGAGGATTGTTGAAGAAGGATTCAAGGCCGTGGATCCCACCAACATGATAAGAAGAGAGACGGTCAATAGTCAACTCAATGCCACCGCTCTCCACATGATTCAAGTCGCCGTTGGGCCCAAGGACTTGCCTCACATCCAACACTTCTCCACCGCCAAAGAAGCTTGGCAAGGACTCTCCGACGTCTTTGTTGGCAATGAGAGCATGAAGAAAACAAGATATATTGCCTTCTCAAATCAAGCGGAGGGTTTCTTCATGATGGATGGTGAGGATCATCAAGAGATGTATAGAAGACTCAAGGCTATTGCTACCACCTTCAAGAACCTCGGTGCTCACCATATTGATGATGAGTGGATCAAGATGAAGTACATTCTTGCTCTCACTCCATATGAGCCCGCGGATGTGAAGAGTGTTCAAGGAAAGCACAACTTCAATGAGATGACCTCCAATCAAGTGATGCAAGAGATTCAAGCCTACAAGGTGTCCACACAAAATGCGGAAGATGCTCGTGCTCGTGCCATAGAAATGCAAAGAAGCTCCAATCTTGCATTAAAAGCTAGTGTGGTTGAGAAAGAGGTTCCACATCAAGCAAGCATTGAAGCAAGGCTTGAAATGTGTCCCGAGGACATAAGACATGAGTACAATGAACACATGGCCTTCTATGGAAAAACCTTTTGGGTTGATCCACACAAGGCCAAAGAAGACAATCAAAGAGGAAGCAAGTCAAGTGGCTATCAAAGGAATGACAACAATGGTCAAAGGGTGAGGACATGCTACAATTGCAATGATAGATTTCACTTTGTTGCCGAGTGCCCTTATGAGAAGAGAGAAGACCATGGTGGAAAGCTCATCTTCAAAAGCAAGACCAAGTCACCATCCAAGAAGCCATTTGTGAAGAAGGGTGGACCAAAGAAGAAACAACCAAAGTTTGTGTTCTTAACTCAAGAAGAGTACTCCGCAAGTGAGAGTGATGAAGAAGAAACCACAACTAGTGAGATGGCCGCAATGGCAACCACCTCCACTTCCTCCACATCACTCTTTGAATCCCCCAATGAGGACTCTCTTATCAAGAACGTCAAGTGCCTTATGGCCAAGTCTTCCGAGGTATCACCCACATCTTTCTCTTCCTCTAAGACAAATGATGCTTCCTTGAATGATCTTGCTAGTCTTAGAGTAAAGGAAGAAATTGTTGCTTTTGATGATTATGTGTCTAGTGTAGATGGTGTTCACAAGCTTCACTTTGAACGTCTATTGGGCCAATATGGTAAAACTCTAGAAAAACTAGATGAACAAATGAGGCTTGAAAAAGAATATGCTCAAGATATTGCCTCACTAACCGAGTCTCTTGAAGAAGAGCAAGAGGAACGAGCAACTCTTGAAGAGAAGCTCGATTCCATTGAGGAAGCTAATAATGAAGTTGTTTCCAAACTCATTAAAGAGCGAGATCATGCTCGTGCTAAAGTAAAAATGCTTAAAAAGGAAAAGGTTGAATTTGGTGTTGGTCATGATATACTTGTTAAGGATTTAGAAGATCTTGACAAGGCTCACAAGGCCTTGAAAAGTGAACACTCTATTCTTACCAAGTCACATGAACAACTTCAAATTCAATTAACTAAGAATAATGTGCCTAGTTCTTCTACTTCTACTTGTGATGATGCAAATGTTATTGAAGAAAATGCTAGGTTGAAAGATGAGCTTGCCAAGTCCTCCATTCCCATAGGTGAGAAAAACTTGAATGACCTTTTGAGTAAGCAAAAGGCATTTGGTGATAAATCGGGGATTGGCTATGTCTCAAAGAAGAAGAAGAACAACAAGAAAAAGAAGGCCAAGCCCACTCAAGCAAAGAAGGATCCTATTGTGGGTGGCAAAGCCACTCATGATGATCATGCAGGAATTGCTAACCCTCACTATGTTTTATTTCGTGATTATTATGGTGATGTTTATGCAAAATATGTTGGTCCAAATGATGGTTATGTTGCTTGGTCTATTTGGGTTCCAAAGACCCTTGTTGCTAACAAAAGAGGACCCATTGAAAAATGGGGACCTAAAACCAAGCAATGATCTCTTGTAGGACTATGCTTCCAGTGGATCTAAATGGGTGCTTGATAGTGGATGCACAAGTCATATGACCGGAAGCAAGGAGATTATGACGGAGATGAGAACTAATGACAATCATATAACCGTCACTTATGGAGACATGTCACAATCCGAGGTATTGGGTCTTGGCAAGGTGGTGGTCGCACCAGATATTTCCCTTGTGTCGTAGGAATTTGGAGACAGTAGCCATGGGGAGGCTTATCGGAGGGGCTCGACGTTGGTGACGATGGGTCCGGCTCGGGATTGTGCCAAGAGAGACACCACGATTTACCCAGGTTCAGGGCCCTCCCGGTTGGAGGTAAACCCCTACTTCCTGCCTGCTTCGTATTGATTGGATTGTAACGATTACAGTGCTCCTTGAGCTGTTTGGCTGGAGGAGGAAGAAAGAGATCCGATCCCCTATGCTAAGGGCCTAGGCCCTCTTATATAGACGGGGGCCTGGTTACAGGTTTCGGTAACGCTTCGGCCGGCTGCCGGCTCCTTGGCGGCGGCGTCCTTGGCCTCCTCTCCTCTGGCGACGCTCTGGCAAAGGCACTTTATAAAGTGCCTTTTTCCCAGGCCGGCATCTGGAGAGCATATCCCCTCTCCTTTGCCTCGGATCCTGTCGTGGGGAAGGATCCTCGCCCGCTCATTGGTTGGTCGTGGTCGTGGCGCTCGTCACTCCTGTCTGCGCCTCTGTCGCTCTTGTCGGGGCCGTTCTGCTTCTGGCGAGACGGCCGTTGGAGGAGTTTTGTCTCCATCGCCCGGCTCCAGCTCTCCTCGGCAGAGTTGTCAGCCGGCTGCTGGCGCAGCCGGCCCTCCTCGAGTGGAGCCGGTCTCCTAGCGCCGAATCCTCGGGGATTCCTGGGATGCCAGCCGGCATATTGCCTGGCTCGTGGTGCGCCCCCTAAGTCATCCCCACGACACTAGCCCCCGAAACTGGCGAAGTCTCATGGGCTAGCATGGGGCTTCGGCGGGTTCTTCTTTTCGCCGAAGTCTTGCTCGTCCTCGTCGAAGTCCCAGGATCTCTTGTCTGGCTCGGTCGATCGAGTCATCGAGGCTAGGCCATGCGGAGTTTTCCCGGCCGTCTCGGGACGAACCGGCTCCGGGGATGGTCCGGCTGACGGCTGTTCCCCGGCCACCGCTTCCTGGGAACTTGTTCCCTCGAGGGCTGGACCGAGGCTCCACCTGTCCGCCCGTTGTCGCGTCATACCCAATCGACCCCGGCCCACGATCCTTTGCGGCTACCACGGCGGTTGCCCCATCTTTACACGATCGTGGGTCGTGACGAGAGGAGTCAGTTGCCGTCCCATCGTGGCTGAAATAAGCAACTGACCCGTCCCTTCACTTTTAAACCAGGGACCGTTTCGGAAACAGAGCATCGGTTGCCCGCTCCTCCTCTCCCTTCCGCATTCGCCCCACTTAGAATCCTCGGCTGCCGAGCTTCGCCTCCTGGGGATTAAGGTTCTTTGTTTGCTCCGCCGCCATTCCGTTCATCCAGATCCGCACTCGGATGGCTCCCAAAGCTTCCCGGCCGAAAGGGAAGGGCTCGGCGGCGGGTAAGAGCGCCGCTCCATCCGCCTTGCCAAAGGGATCCTAGGAAGGTTCTTGGGTTAAAGACAAAGAAATCGAGCTGCTGCGCCGGGGCCGAGTGCTTCCGCCCGCGGATCTCGTGGGCTGCCGCTCCGCCGGCGATGAACTGGTCCCTGCTCCCGCGCCTGGGGAGACGGTGGTCTTCTATGACCATTTCCCCCGGGGTTTCGCGCTGCCCGTGAGCAGCTTCATGCGCCAATTCCTGGACTACTTCCACTTGCAACCGCACCACATCGGAGCGAATGCGATGATGGTGTTGTCCGCGTTTGCAACCCTTTGCGAGGCATACTTGGGCATCTGGCCCAACATCGAGCTGTTCCGCCGGCTGATCTTCTTCAAGACCCAGACAGCAGACACCGTTCCGGTGATATGCGGCACGGCCTCCTTCTACGCCCGCAAGTCTGCAAGCTTCCCCGGCATAAAGGGGAAAGAGTCCTGCAAGAAGTGGCAGCGCTCCTTCTTCTATGTGAAGAACTTGAAGGGAGGTGAGGACCATGTCAACTTGCCGCCCTTCGAGGCAGGCGGGCCTGAGCGGGAGAGCTGGAGCGCCGCTCCTCCTCGCCCGTCGCCGGACATGGAGAAGATCCTTCAGCGGATTGCCACGCTGCAAACGGAGGGCGGCCTGGAGCCGACTGACCTTCTCCTCGCCTTCCTGGTCGCTCGCGTGTCTCCGCTTCAACGCCGCCCACACAAGATGTGCTTCCTGGGATCTGCTAGAGACCCTACTCGCCATTCTTCCAAGGCACTGTCAGCACTGGAGGTGGCTCGGAAGGCGAACCGTATCGCCGACGTGAAGCTTCAAGCCTCGTGGACATGGGGACTGGAACCTCACGACCGGGACAACCCAATTGCTGAGGTGAGCTCGTCGGTTCTAGCTTCAAACCTTTCCCTCCTTTGCAACTCTGGTCTACTGACCTCTGGTCGCTCGGTCCGGGCAGAACTTGTTCGCTCTGCAGGCGGCGGAAAATTTGACTCAGCGCCAAGCTGGCTTCGTCGCCGATAGAGCCGAATCGGATGACAAGGTTGTCTGGGACGAAGCTGAGGAGGCAGAGGACGCAAGCTCTCTGGCCGCCGTCGAGAGTTCGAGCGCCACTCAAGGTGATGAAGGGAACGACGAGCCCGCGGACTCGGGCGAACCCCTCGTCCAATCCAGTAAGTTTCCCGGTCCTTCCCACCTAAGAGATTGGTCCGATGATGACAATGGCGACGCAGGGTCGGCTACCACCCTCGGGGGCGTAGCTCTCCACGTAGCCGCCGCAGCCGCTGCTGGGGCCCAGGCTCCCCCAATCGTGGATCTGCCAAAATCTCCCGGGCGACGCTCTGTCGTTCCGGAGCCGGCAGACCTTGAAGAGGCTGGAAGTGATCTGGTAGGCATTAAGAGGAAGGCCCAGCCGGCCTTCTCCGAGCCGGCTGACAAACGCAAGAAAACGGAGCCGGCAGTGGGGGACCTGCGCCGTCCCCAGATGAAGAAGGTGGCCAAGCGGCGGGCTATCGCCATAGCCGGGTGAGCTCCCGCTCCCTCGCTTCTCATCCTTGTTTTTCCGTCGCGGTCCCGATTGACTTGGTCGTGGGATGCTTTCTTTGCAGATCGCCTCTTTCTGTCGATCCGGCTATCCGACCTCCTCCTGCCGTTGCTTCCAAGGAGATCGCGACCCCGGCTCCCGAGCCTTCCCGCCGCAAGAGGACGTGCGGGGAAGAAATGGGTCGCGCTGAGGACGTTCGTCGCTCCCCGCGGTTGAAGCTTGTGGCGGGCGACACTGAGGCAGAGGATTCTACGCGCCCGGAGGTGCCCGTGGACGCTGTTCCCCGCCTAATCGCCTCGCCTGAGGCTGGCCCAGCTGGGGCTGATCTGTCCCGGCCTCCTGCCGCCGACGACGCCGCGGCGGGGAATACCGCCGCCATCTGCATCTCTCCCGACTCGCCCCGCCGGGGAAGCACACGCGAGGCTGCGGCGGGGGAAACGGAAGGAGCCTCGGTACCGGCTGCCGAGGCTCTTTCCAATCTTGAGCTTGTACCGAGCGTGCAAGCTATGGTGCCTGCGGCTGAGTCGAGGGTTGGCGCGATTGCTGATCCCCCACTCCTTGAGCCGGCCTTCGGCTTTGGCGGGGCTTTGCCAGGGCTTCTCGCCACTCGGGTGGCGAGGAGCGAACGTGGAGACGGCTCGCCGGCCCCTGAGGTGGTGACCAAAAACGCTTCTGGCGGAAAAGCTCTTGTCGCTGCGGCTGAATCCCATATTGGCAGTCTGAGCTCCGCCAGTCACCTTCAGCAGGAGTGGGCGGATACCGCCTCGAGCGCTGATGTCGGAGAGAAACTCAAGGTGCAGGGCAGCAAGCCGACTCTGGCGGAGTTGGATAAGCAGTTTACTGCTGCCAAGGGGTCGCTTCAGAACGCCGGCCTCCAACTCCTCGACGCTATACAAGCGACCAACGTGAGCGCTGCGCCTTTTGCCCTGACTCCTGCTATACATCCTAGCCCCCGAGTTTCGAGGTAGCTGTAGAGACAGCTAGCTTGAAATTGGATTTTGCTAAGAGTCGTCGTTTTTTCGCTCTTCGCAGGAACTGAACGCGCTTCGTGCCAGTGTCTTTCAGAAGCTGCTGGCAAAGTATCGTGCCGGCAAGGTCCAGTACCAGGACTTGAAGACAGAACTGGAGAAACTATCAGGTGAGCTCGGGACCCCTTATTTCGAAAATACTTCTGCTGTCCTTCCTGCTCTTACCCCTCCACTTTCAGATTCTGCCTCGCTTATAGCCTCGCTTGAGTCCCAGTTGGCCGACTCGGTGTCGGCCGCCGCTGTTGAGTCGCTCAAGCGGGAGCATGCCGAGGAGCTCCAGGATCTGCAAACCTAGGCCGTCCGGGTTCCGGGGCTGGAAGCTGATCTGGCGAAAGCTCGGGAGGCGGAGTCGTCGCTGCAGCTGGAGTTTGATCGTCGGCTGGCCGAAGAGAAGAAAATCCTCTCCGCGGAGTTTGACAGCAAGGTAAAAGAGCTTCACGCAACTTTGGGGAGCGAGGTCGAGAACCGCGACGCCCAGATCGCCGAGCTGCAGACTCTTTGGGGGCTCGACAGCGAGCGTTTTGACACGGAGATCGGCGTTTGGCGCGCCCGCGATCGTAAGGTTCAATCCGGCCTGCTGGGACTAGAGGAAGCTCTTCGTGGTATACTTCCTGTCTTCTTTCTCGGCTTTTGCCCTTTCTTGCCGTCCTCTCATCCTCTGACTTCCCTTGCAGGTGCCTTCCCTGACTCCGACGAGTCTGCCGCGGCGGCGCTGAAGGAATTTAGGGCGGAACAGGGGATCGCCCCTCGCAGTGACCCTAAGGCCGAGCTTTCCTCAGGGGAGTTGGTTGCGTTGGCCAAAGGCCGGCTCCACCCGGCTGCCAAGCTGGGCAAGGATCTGCGCGAAGCCCTCGTTTCCGTCTTTGGAGCCTTGTGGCCGGGGAGGGCGGCGCCTGGCGGGATCCGGGCGCTCCTCCAGTGGGTCCTTCTCGCGTCCAACCGGCTTGAGGTCTGGAAGGAGTCCGCGGCTCGGGCCGGTGCTCAGCAGGCTCTGGAGTTCGTGCTCTCCTGGTATCCAGGCGTCAACCTGGACCAGCTGGAGAATCTTCATGAAGGCGGGCTGGCAGGCCTCGACGAAACTAAGCTTCGCCGGCGCGCCTGCGCCATCGCTGAGTGTGCCGAGACCGAGGCGCTTTTCGATGCTGGGGATAGTGACGAATCCTTGGATGGCGTGGACTTCGAAGAGCCCGATTCGGTGGAAAGAGCTCAGAAGGCCCCCGAGGATCCCGTTGGTCACTCCATTCCGCCGTCCCCCAGCGGCGACGACTTTGTCCTGGCGTCTCGAGCTGGCGACATTTCTTCACTGGAGCCGGCTGGCTTGCCAAGCGCCCCCTGAGCATGTCAGGGTCTCCTTATTTGTTTTTACGCACACTGAACTCGTGTCATGCCTGGCAACATTTCGTTCATGTGTACCAGTGACGCTTTTCCCTAAATTTCTTACGCATTGATCTCCAGTTGTTTGTGAACCGAACCTGACCTGACCCCTTTCAGCTTTTTCCTTTATCCCCCCATCCTTCGGCCCTTCTACCCCCAGCCGGCAGCCTGGTGCCGGCTGGTCTCCCTTGGACCGACAGCCGAATGCCGGTCTAGGGTGGGAGCGCGCCGCAGGATGGGGAGTAGTACTTCAGCGTATAAGGGGTCTGGCTTGGTCCAGCTTACGCATAACTTTTAACCAATGCGCATGGGTTAGGGGTGAGCGCTCGTTCTGTCCTCTTAGCGATTTTCCAGTGTGAATGACCTGCCGGCTCCGTCGCCCTCGACTTGGACTGGAGGTTAGGCTCGGGGTCTGGTTCGCACACGGTACTCGTTCGTCTGACAAGGGATTCGATTCGTCGGGTCGCGAGTGTTTCCTCTAAGCGGTTTTCCTGGGTGGGTGACCAGCCGGCTCCATCCCACACGGCGCGGGGCGGAGGTTAGGCTCGGGGTCCGGTCCGCACACAGTACTCATCCGGCTGACAAGAGGATCGTTTCGTTAGGTTGGGGCTGCCGGCTCCCGACTGGAGGCGACTTCCAGCCCCCGTGAATAACGCTTAGAAAGGTAAAAGGCACTTCGGAGCACTTTTTCCTGGGATCGGCCGTATGCCACCCAACTTTTTTTTATTCAACGACACTTGTTCGAGATACAAGATTTTTGCCTTGGCTTAGCCGAAGGTCTTAAGCGGTTTTGGACTTGTCTCAGGCGAAGCTGCGAAATGCTTCCCCCTACCTCGAGGAGGAGCCAGCCCCCGAGACAAGAGCCTCTGACTTCTTGCCCGCTTCGGGCGGGACTTCCTTGGACGGGCTCGCCGGCTTGAGGAGTGGAGCCGGCAGTCCCGTCGCCAGGCTGCCCGGCTGGACTGCCGCCACCCTTTGCAGCAGTTGTCGCTTCTCTTCAGCAATGACCAAGGCCTCCGCCAGTTTGGAGCTGGCTCTTGCGCACTCTATTGACTTCTTGTAGCATCCAGTGACAGTGATCACCCTGCGAGGGCCTGGGAGCTTCATCTTCAAGTAGGCGTAGTGCGGGACTGCCATGAACTTTGCCAGGGCTGGTCGTCCCAGCAGCGCGTGGTAGGGGCTGTTGAGGTCCACCACCTCGAACCAGATTGGCTCGCGACGATGATTGTCCTTCTCGCCAAACAGCACCTCCAACTCAATCCTTCCCATCGGCGTACACGAGTGCCCTGGCACGATCCCATGGAAGGTGAGCTTGGTTGGCTTCAGTTGGATCTCTGGGATTCCAAGCTTCTCCATCGAAGTGCGATAGAGAAGGTTAATGATGCTGCCTCCATCAATAAGTACGCGCGAGAATCGGCAGGTGCGCGTCTCAGAGAACACGATTGGATTCAAGACTAGCGCATAGCCCCCGGGCTTCGGCATGAGCGGCGGATGGTCTTCACGCCCCCAGGTGATCGACGCGTCAGACCAATGCATGTACTGAGGTCCAACTTGCATGACTGCATTCACCTCGACACCAAACCACGGCTCATCCTTTGGCTCCTCCACCTGGGAAGTGAACACGTGGTATTGTTCCACATTTGCTTCCTCGGGGTAGTCCCCTGCTGCCTTGGCCGGCTGCCGGTTCTTGTTTCCATGCGCTTCAGCCGGCGGGCCCGGCGGTGGCCCGGGCAGCTGGTGGTTTCCCTGCTCCAGATCCCTGGTGAAGCTGCATTGGCGTGTGGTATGCGCTGCCGGCTTGCCAGAAATGCTATGGAACTTGCAAGGTTGATCCAGCATCACCTCGATGGTGTACTTGTCCTTGCTGAACTTGTCTCCTTTGCGCTTCTGGCTTCCTCCCGTAGCCCCCGGGCTTCCCTGAACGGCGGCCACTTGCTGGGAGCCATACTTGTTGTCACGGCGTTCGTCTTTCCTCTTGCCATGTCGATCACGGCTGTGATGTCCTCCGGAGCCGGCGGTCGGCTGAGACTGGTTTCCAGCCGGCGCAGGCTCAACACACTGCACTCTTGCTGCGGAATCGGCAGAAGCGTACTTGTCCGCTATCGCCATGAAGTCCGCCATTGACTTCGGCTCGGCCCTGTGGAGCTTGTGCTTTAGCAGGGTCCCTTCTCTGCATCCGTCCGTGAAGTAGCCAATGGCTTGCTCCTCGCCCACTCCTTCGCATGAGTTGCGCAGCTCGGACCATCTCGTGCGGTAGTCACGATCTGGCTCGTTGGGGCCTTGCTTGCAGAGGGCTAGCTGTCGTGGGCGGGGTGGACGCTTGTAGGTTCCCGTGAAGTTTTTGATGAATGCCTCTTGGAAGTCATGCCAGGAGTTGATCTGCAGAGCCGGCAGGCTGTTGAGCCACATCCGAGCAGATCCCGTCAGCATGATTGGTGCGTAGCGCACCGCTGTCCTCTTGTTGCCGCCTGCGATGTTGATGGCTGTGACGTAGTCCGACAGCCAATCCTCCGGCTTCACCGCCCCCGTGTATTTGGGCATGTCTCGCGGGAGCGCGAACTTGGCCGGGAAAGGCTCGTTGCGGATGCGAGGGCCGAAACAGACCGGTCCTGCCGAAGATTCTTCCTCGTCGAACTTGGAATCCGCCAGCAGGTTGAGCCGATGGCGCGCGTCGTCCTTCGGCGGGTCGACGCATTCCCCGATCCTCTGGCTCACATGCGAGCGAGCCGGATGATGTCCCTGAGCGCCCTGGCCAGCTCCCTGAGCCGGCTGGGCCGGCGCCACAGACTTGCCGCGCGCCGGGTCCGCCACGTCCACCCGAGGAGGGTGGCGCGGCTTGCTGGTGACTGCGGCGGGTTCTCGAGGCTGCCGGCTGTGGTGGCCGGAGTGCTGGGTGCGGTGGTTTCCACCGCTTTTGCCTGGAGCTCGATTGCTCCGGCTGTGCTCCGCCAGGCCATGGTTTGGCGACGAGGCTTCTCCATGCGACTTGTTCTGGCTGGCCACGACGAGACGGTTCTCGCCTCGAGTGCCGCTCGCCTCTCCGCGTGGCTCCATCGCCTGCTGCTGCAGATCGGCGGCGTCCAGGAGTTCCTGGATCCGGGCTTGCTTCTCCCGCAAGTCCTCGCCTTGTAGTCCATCCAGCTCGGAGGTGATGTAGCGCGCGGCGCGGAGGTTCTTCGTAGGCGTGCTGTAGGTGGGCTTGTTGATGATAGGAGGTAGCTTCGCCGGGGGCGCCGCCTGGTTCAGCTCCGCCCCCAGCTCGCGGCCTCGCTGACGAACTTGCCCCGCCCGGCTCGGGCCATCTCCGGCTGGGGTGAAGCCGTGGGCGACGTTGTACTCGTTGATCGTGGAGAGGACGCGCCGGCGGGTGTCGTCGACGTCGACCGCTTCCTTGAGGAGGTTGAGGCACGTCCGTTCCAGATCCTCGGAGGCCTTGACTGGATCTGCGGAGATGTCGAGCGGAGCGCGCAGGTCCGTGATGGCCGCATCCAGCACGTCTCGCTCTAGAGGTGGAAGATCTTGTTCCGATAGAAGTGGGCGTTCGAGCGGCGGGCGCGCGGAGCGCGGTAGGCCGCCGCCACCGTCCTCCTCCAGGGCCCGCACCTCGACCATGTTGCAAAAGTCGATGCTTTCGCCGTCGTTGGGGTCTGTGTCACAGAGTGGGTCAAGCACATCGGTTACCTCTTCCGGGAAGGGCTTGGCGACGTAGAAGCGGTGGTCGCCGACGTCGAGGAAGGAGCCGCCGTTGCCGAAGCCGTTCTCGAAGTGGGCCAAGTTGTCGTCGACGAAGTCGAAGGTGCCGAACCTCCAGACGAGGCCGGAGGCGACCTTCTCACCGGAGGGTCCCGGCCGGAACTTGACTCCGCTCGCCACCGCGCTTTGCCCCACGGTGGGCGCCAACTGTCGTAGGAATTTGGAGACAGTAGCCATGGGGAGGCTTATCGGAGGGGCTCGACGTTGGTGACGATGGGTCCGGCTCGGGATTGTGCCAACAGAGACACCACGATTTACCCAGGTTCAGGGCCCTCCCGGTTGGAGGTAAACCCCTACTTCCTGCCTGCTTCGTATTGATTGGATTGTAACGATTACAGTGCTCCTTGAGCTGTTCGGCTGGAGGAGGAAGAAAGAGATCCGATCCCCTATGCTAAGGGCCCAGGCCCTCTTATATAGACGGGGGCCTGGTTACAGGTTTCGGTAATGCTTCGGCCGGCTGCCGGCTCCTTGGCGGCGGCGTCCTTGGCCTCCTCTCCTCTGGCGACGCTCTGGCAAAGGCACTTTATAAAGTGCCTTTTTCCCAGGCCGGCATCTGGAGAGCATATCCCCTCTCCTTTGCCTCGGATCCTGTCGTGGGGAAGGATCCTCGCCCGCTCATTGGTTGGTCGTGGTCGTGGCGCTCGTCACTCCTGTCTGCGCCTCTGTCGCTCTTGTCGGGGCCGTTCTGCTTCTGGCGAGACGGCCGTTGGAGGAGTTTTGTCTCCATCGCCCGGCTCCAGCTCTCCTCGGCAGAGTCGTTAGCCGGCTGCTGGCGCAGCCGGCCCTCCTCGAGTGGAGCCGGTCTCCTAGCGCCGAAGCCTCGGGGATTCCTGGGACGCCAGCCGGCATATTGCCTGGCTCGTGGTGCGCCCCCTAAGTCATCCCCACGACACCTTGTGGATGTCATGCTTGTTGAGACCCTAGGTTACAATTTACTTTCAGTTCGTGCACTTGGTAAGATGGGCTTTGCCGTCTTCATTGATAAT
This sequence comes from Dactylis glomerata, assembly GCA_007115705.1. Classification (NCBI taxonomy): domain Eukaryota; kingdom Viridiplantae; phylum Streptophyta; class Magnoliopsida; order Poales; family Poaceae; genus Dactylis; species Dactylis glomerata. Next base: position 1,918,651 of record QXEO01000167.1, read on the forward strand.
GAAATTGTGGTACTCTTGTGGAGCAAGTCTCTAAAGGTCGCTTTCGTTGGACACATTGAAAATAACTTGTATGTGGTGGACTTTTTGGGGAAAACCACTACAAGTGCAATGTGTTTATTTGGAAAGGCCGATGTGGGTTGGCTTTGGCATCGCCGACTAGCCCATGTCAATATGAGAACTTTGCAAAGCCTTCACAAGGGTGGCCACATACTCGGACTAAAAGAGAATGTTTCTTTTGCCAAAGATCGTGTTTGCAGGGCTTGCGTTCTAGGAAAAATGCATGAGTCTCCCCACCCAAGCAAGACTATCATTTCTTCCAAGAGGATCTTGGAGCTCCTTCATGTGGATCTTTTTGGTCCTCCCTCTCATGCAAGTCTTGGTGGGAAGAAATATTGTTTGGTGATTGTTGATGACTATTCAAGATATACTTGGGTTTACTTCTTCAAGCATAAGAGTGAGACTCAACAAACCGTCATCGACTTTGCCAAGGAAGTTGAACGTCAACATGGGCAAACTATTTTGGCAATTAGAAGTGACAATGGCTCGGAGTTCAAGAACTACACCTTAAATGGATTTCTTAGTGATGAGGGGATTCGTCATCAATATTCCGCTGCATACACCCCTCAACAAAATGGTGTAGCCAAAAGGAAGAACCGGACTCTTATGGATATGGCTAGGTCCATGTTGGCGGAGTTTAAGTCTCCATAAAACTTTTGGGCCGAAGCTATCTCTACGGCTTGTCACTCTTCAAACCGGCTCTTCCTCCGCAAAGGCCTAAACAAGAGTCCATATGAAATACTCACCGGAAGCAAGCCCAACATCTCCTACTTCCGGGTTTTCGGGTGTAAGTGTTTCTTTCAAAGAAAAGGAGTTCGTTTAGGTAAATTTGATCCGAAAGCAATAGAAGGTATTTTTGTTGGTTATGGTGCCGAATCCCACACTTATAGAGTCTTCAACAAGTCCACCGGACGTGTTGAAGAATCTTGTAGTGTGGTATTCGAAGAGAATGACGGCTCCCAAGGGGGGCGAGATGTTGTTTCTTGTGATGTAGATGATGAAATACCTCGAGAAGCCATAGGAAGAATGGGCGTGGGATTTTTCCGCCCCATTGAGGGACACCTTGTGGCCGACCGGGAAGGACTATGCTCTACTCAAGTGGAGCCTTCATCTTCACAAGCTCAACAAGCCTCTCCCAAGGAAGCAACTAATGCACCAACCGAAGGACAAGACAAGGACCTTCATGAAGAAGAAGGGGCACCACCATCCTCTCCGGTTATCTCAACCGCCCCCAATTCTTCACAAGACCAAGATCAACCTACTCATGAAGATAATGATGATCAAGGTCAATTTGATGGTCAAGACGGGGACCAAAATGATCAAGATGATCAAGTGACTCCTCCAAGGTCAAATGAGGAGATCGAAGCCCGTCGCAAGAAAAGAGTTGAAAGGGATTTGGAGCTTAAAGGTCATACCCTTGAGAGGGTTATTGGAGATTTAAGAAGCAAAGTGTCAACCCGGCGTCAATTGGCACAATTTAGCTCTCATCATGCTTATATCTCCATGGTTGAACCCAAGAAAGTATTTGAAGCTCTTGAAGATCCGGATTGGTTGGATGCTATGCATGAAGAACTCAACAACTTCAAGCGCAATAATGTATGGGTGTTAGTAGAGAAGCCAAAGGAGTGCCGCAATGTGATTGGCACAAAGTGGATATTCAAGAACAAGCAAGATGAGCATGGAATTGTTGTGAGGAACAAGGCAAGATTGGTTGCTCAAGGTTTCTCTCAAGTTGAAGGCATTGACTTTGGAGAGACTTATGCTCCCGTGGCTCGTCTTGAGTCCATCTGTATCCTTCTTGCATATGCCACTCATCATAATTTTAAGTTGCAACAAATGGATGTTAAGAGTGCATTTCTTAATGGTCCATTGAAAGAGGAAGTGTATGTTAAGCAACCCCCGGGGTTTGAGGATCTCAACTTTCCTAACCATGTCTACAAACTCCATAAGGCACTCTATGGCCTTAAACAAGCCCCACGTGCGTGGTATGAGCACCTTAGGGAGTTGTTGGTACACCGTGGGTTTGAAGTTGGGCAAATCGATCCTACTCTTTTTACTAAGAGGGTCAATGGGGAGCTTTTCGTATGCCAACTATATGTTGATGATATTATCTTTGGCTCTACTAACAAAGCTTTTAATGATGAATTTTCAAAGCTTATGACCGATAGGTTTGAGATGTCTATGATGGGAGAAATGAAGTTCTTTCTTGGTTTTGAAATCAAGCAATTGAAAGAAGGGACTTTCATTTATCAAGCCAAATATGTCCAAGACATGCTCAAGAGGTTCAAGATGAAGGAACTAAATGGGTCCGCCACACCAATGGCCACAAAATGTCATCTTGAACTTGATCCCAATGGTAAAGATGTGGATCAAAAGGTATACCGTTCTATGATCGGTTATTTGCTTTACCTTTGCGCATCTAGACCCGATATTGTGTTGAGTGTAGGTGTGTGTGCAAGGTATCAAGCCGCTCCTAAAGAAAGCCACCTTATGGCGGTTAAGAGAATCTTTCGATATTTGGTTCATACCCCAACTTATGGGCTTTGGTATCCCAAAGGCTCGGATTTCTCTCTTTGTGGCTTCACGGATTCGGATTGGGCCGGTGACAAGGATGATAGGAAATCAACTTCCGGAGCTTGCCAATTTCTTGGTAGGTCTTTGGTGTGTTGGTCTTCTAAGAAGCAAAATTGTATATCTCTCTCCACCGCCAAAGCCGAATATATTGCCGCCGCAAGTGGATGCACTCAATTGTTATGGATGAGGCAAACTTTGAAGGAATACGGTGTCAATTGTGACAAAGTGCCTCTTTTATGTGACAATGAGAGTGCTATCAAGATAGCCTATAATCCGGTGCAACATTCAAGAACCAAGCATATTGAGATCCGGAATCATTTTATTAGAGATCATGTTACCCGTGGTGATATTGAGCTTGCATATGTAAGCACCAAGGATCAACTTGCCGACATATTCACGAAGCCCCTTGATGAAGCAAGATTTGGATATTTGAGGAATGAGCTAAATATCATTGATTCAAGGAGTGTGGCTTGAGCATCTTGCAAATACACCTATTCTTCACTATTTGTTTGGTTTAGGTGTGGGCATGGAGATAGGGGGAGTGCGGTCCTAATTAATTGGGCTATCCCTCCCCCCATAATGCCGATAGTAACAAAATTGTTCTCTTTCTATCATTTTTGTGATATATGAGTTTCAATGACGAGTATTGGTTATGGACCCAAGATACATCTTCGCGGTCCAATGCCATAACACTCATACATGGTGGCCTCGGCCACCGACCTCTTCTTTTCGAAGAGTTGATTCCTTGCAAATTCTATTTGAGTTTTATTGAGCTTTTTCGTCATTGTCTCTTATCTTGAAATGGGAAGGCACTTGCATTGGATTTTCCGAAGATTTCTTGTGTTTGCAATGCCAAGTGCCGAGAACCACTCCATGCATGTTTTCTATCCTAAGCCCACTTATCTAAAGCCAAATCATCCTCTCTTGCATGCCCAGAATTTCCTGAAATCAAAATCATCCGTTTTGGGTCATCTAGACCGGCTTTAGCCGGTCTGTCACCGGAAATAGCTGGTCTGTCACCGGAAATAGCCGGTGTCCGGCTTTAGCCGGGCCCTCCGGCTATAGCCGGTCTGGGGATTTCGAGCCCCACTCATAAGGCTGTGGGGGTGAGGGTTTCCTCACATTCCTCCCCACGCCTATCTTGCTCGAGCTCCCCTTGGACCCGCCGCCGCCGCCATCACTCTTCTCTCCTCTGGCCGCCGGAGACCCTCATCGGCCGGCCATCCTCTCCGGCGCCCTCCCCATGGACCAGGGTACCCCCTACTCTCTCCTCTCTCTCTCTCCCTAGGTCTCCCTAGGGTTAGGGTTAGTTGATTTTGTGGTACTTTGTCGTTCATCTGGGAATGTTTGGATTCATGATTCCTCCTGCATTGCATAGATTGAAATGCTTGACTAGTTTTGGTGGCCTATTCCTAAGATTTCGAATTGTGTTCATCTGGTCCGGCTAAAGCCGGTGTCAGACCGGCTATTGCCGGCCTGACCGGCTAAAGCCGGCCTGAGACCGGAAATAGCCGGTGTAGATCACCAAGTACTGTCATGCTTTTTCCTTTTGTGCTATTGCTCTTTGATCCTCTGGCATGCATGCTCATTCTCTATGCTATCTACCTATGTACTGTTTGCAGGTGGTTCTCGACCCAAGAGGTCTCGCTATGTTGATCCCTCTCTTGCCCGCCGTCAAGAGCATCAAGATGCTCGTATGACAGCTGCTATGAAGAAGAAGCGGTTGGAAGAACGGAAGAAGAAATCTCTGTTTGCTAACATTGGTGATCTCAAGAAGCTGTCCAAGCAAGAGTACCGTGAGTTCCGTGAACAGAAGTTCTATGCCTTGCCTAGGGATATCGACAGTGGTTCCTTCTATCGGTCAGAGCATCAGAGGATTTATGAGCAGGTGTATGAGACCATGAGCACCAAGGTTTGCCCCATGAAGTTCACCAACATTGCAGCATTGTCCAGGGATGAGTACTTTGCTGATGCTCTCTGGGTCACTCAGAAGTTGGGTTTGCACAAGTTGATGGTATTCAGACAAGACTATAATCCTCGTTTGATTCAGCAGTTCTTTGCCACTTTGGAGTTTGACACTAGGGATGAGGTTGGGTTCACTTGGATGTCAGGTGAGGTGAGGCAGAGCTCCACCATCTCTCGCTTCGGGCAGCTTTTGGGCTATAGGTTTGATGGCATTCATCGACCTAGAGGTGCCCGTTTGCATCTTGACACCATAGAGTACAACAAGAGGAAGATCCAGTGTCTCTATGGTCCCGGGGGCAGAGCGGGAGAGACTGCAAATCTCCTTCCCCTCTATGATATTCTGCTTCAGATGTTCCGTGCCAACATTGCTCCAAGTGGGGGCAATAATGATTCTATCAGAGGTGGTCTTGTGCATTTACTCCACCATGCCCGTCTTGTCTTCGAGGCCGGAAGAGATTGTGAAGGGATGGAGCTCAATGTGATGTACTTCATCTTCATGGAGATGAAGATTGCTATGCTAGATAGGAAGATCCCTCCTTATGCTCCATTTATCATGAGGCTCATCATTGACAGAGGCATTGAAGGAGACTTTGAGATTGAGCAAGATTTGCTAGATGAGGAGTTGGAAGTGCACAAGCCCAACAAGCTCTACAAGAAGACCGCTCATTTGGTGTCTAGCAACTCAAGTGCTTATCCCTCTTCGAGTGATGTGTTGGGTGGCAACATCTATGCTAGTGGTTCTAGGAGGAAGAATGCGGATCCACCAAGTGGTGGAATGGGTCAAGAGATGAAGAAGCTCAAGTGGTGGCAAAGGGCTTTGTTTTGCATGAACAATGATGTGCGTCAAACTCAATACAAGGACTATGTGGACCGCAAGCACATTCACAAGAAGCAAAGAGAATTGGATGCACGTTTGAGAAATGTGGAGAAGGGCAAAGGAGCTAGCACTCAAGAAGAATCCCAAGAGCAAGACCCGTCTGAGGAAACCTTCTCCTTTGGCAAGTGGAATGAGGGATCAACTTTTGATTGGAAGGAGTTAGCCGAAGTCACCTCCAAAGACAAGGAAGCCGTTGATGAAGAAGATGAGGAAGAAGATGGAGATGATGATGAAGAGGAAGAAGATGATGATCAAGGAGATGATGATGAGGAAGATGAGGACTTCGATGACTATGAGGAGTGATCTCGTGTGGTTGTCTCCCTTTTTGGCGTCTTGATGCCAAAGGGGGAGAATGTCCTATTTGCATGTGTTTCCATTTGGATTTGTGGTTTTCCATTTGGATTTGGTTGGGTCACAAGCTCTTATATCGTGTGCTTGCTCGCTTGTGTCCCATGGTTGAACTTATCATCTACTACTATGTGTTGAACTATATGCTTATTATGTGTAGTAGACCTTATGATTATCTTGTTATCTACTACTTGCTATATCTTGTCATATTATATGTTTGTTGATTATGTGCTATTGAATTATTATATATCTTGTGCACATATGGATCACATTATAAAATCTAGGGGGAGTTTTTATTGTTGATGTGTCTTTGTATTCAAATACAAAGCTTAAAATAAGGCACATAGCAAGGGGGAGCTCCGTCTATATTTTATATCGTTTGAAACATGCAAAATTATGTATTGTCATCAAACACCAAAAAGGGGGAGATTGAAAGAGCATTTCCCGCCTAATTGATTTTGGCGTTTGTTAACAATACATTATCTATTAATGTGGTGATTATGCTTTGCAGGATTTTATTATGTTCTTGCACAAGATTTTGGGTTTCCTATGTTACACTTGACAATTATCATTACCCAAAGGAAATTCTAGAGGAAATGGTGATAATATGCTCTGGGAGAAGTTTCATATGAAAGTTGGCCAGGAAGGCCGGCTTTAGCCGGTCCCCAGACCGGCTATAGCCGGACTGCTCAATTCTGAAAGAGGCTCTGCGCCTCTGGACTAACCCGGCTATTTGTCCGGCTATTTCCGGCTGGGCCGGATATTTCAGACCGGCTTTAGCCGGTGTGGCCGGCTTTAGCCGGTGTGGCCGGCTTTAGCCGGACTTAACTCCGGCTTTAGCCGGACATTCCTGGCAGGCAACGGAAATACCCCCCACCTTCTTCCCCAATGAGTAGCTCGTCCAAGATAGAAGAACTCCATTATTTTGAGCCACCAAATCAACTAGATCTCCTCCCTCAACCCACCAAAGCTCTTGATCTTTGGAGAATCGAAGGAGAAGACCATCTTCTACATCCTCACCGAAGCGATTTGATTTCCCCTCTCATTTGCTTGAGGGCCCTTGTATCTTGGGTTCCCTTGTGTCCCAAGACCTTGTTTGTGTATTTGATATATTGCTACTTGTTGTTTGACAGCATTGTGTTGTGCTTGGGAGCCTCCAATTCGGTTGTGGATGCGTGCCCCAAGATTGTAAAGGCCGGTTCCGCCTTGAGGAATCTCTTAGTGGAAAGTGAGCTAGGCCTTTGTGGTGGAAGCTTGCACCGGAGAATAGGGTGAGCCTTTGTGGCGTTGGTTAGGACTTTGTGGCAACCACACCCCTCCAACGTAGACGTACTTCCCCTAAAAAGGAAGGAACTACGGGAATTACATCCGTGTCTCCGTGTGCTCCACTCTCGGTTACCTCTATCCTTTATTGCCTTTATATATTGTATCTTGTTTAGCTTGCTAGTTGACATATAGGTAAATTCACCTTAGTTGCATATCTAGAGAATTTACCTTTGTGTCAAGCCTTAATTGAAAAAGAATTAAAATTTGAGTAGCACCTATTCACCCCCCTCTAGGTGCCCTTACGATCCGTTCAGCCGCGCATTAATTGCACCTTTAGTCCCGGTTGGGGGTTCCAACCGGGACTAAAGGGGAGGGGGGCTCGGGCGGTTACCGCCCACCACCCTTTAGTCCCGGCTGGGAGCTTAAACCGGGACTAAAGGCCCCCTTTAGTCCCGGTTTAAGTCCCCAACCGGGACTAAAGGGGGTGGGGGTATATAAGCCCGCCCCGCCCCCCTGCTCTTCTTCTTCCACACTTAGCCGCGCGCGAGGAGTTGCCGAGGATGAACGTTGCGGCCAGCGAAATTCTCGGGCCTCCCGCCGCCGCGCCGCCGCCGCCAGCGCCGCCACCGAAGGCCGCCCGCCGCCGCCGGCCACCGCCACCGCGCCGGCCTCCCGCGTCACCGAGCCCCGCCGGCCACCGCGTCACCGAGCCCCGCCGGCCACCGCCACCGCGCCGGCCTCCCGCCACCGCGCCGCCACCGCGCCCCGCCGGCCTCCCGCCACCGCGCCGCCACCGGCCACCGCGTCCTCTCGGTGAGAGACCGAGGCCGCCCGCCGCCGCCCCTTTTTTTAATTTATTATTTGTTAGTTTTGGTTAGGTTAAAATTTGTTAGGTTTAGTTTTTTTTTAAATTTTGTTATTTGTTAGATATAATTGTTATTTGTTATTTATTAGATAGAATTATTATTTGTTAGATAGAATTTATTTGTAAGATAGAATTTATTTGTTAGATATAATTATTAATTGTTAGATATAATTATTATTTGTTAGATAGAATTTATTTGTTAGATATAATTGTTATTTGTTAGATATAATTATTATTTGTTAGATATAATTGTTATTTGTTATTTGTTAGATAGAATTATTATTTGTTAGATAGAATTTATTTGTTAGATATAATTGTTATTTGTTAGATATAATTATTATTTATTATTTGTAAGATAGAATTTATTAGTTAGATAGAATTATTATTTGTTAGATAGAATTTATTTGTAAGATAGAATTTATTTGTTACATATAATTATTATTTGTTAGATATAATTATTATTTATTATTTGTAAGATAGAATTTATTTGTTAGATATAATTATTATTTGTTATTTGTTAGATCGAATTATTATTTGTTAGATAGAATTTATTTGTTAGATAAAATTGTTATTTGTTATTTGTTAGATATAATTATTATTTGTTAGATATAATTGTTATTTGTTATTTGTTAGATAGAATTATTATTTGTTAGATATAATTGTTAGTAAATATTTGTTAAGTAGTAATAATTGTTAGCAAATATTTGTTAAGTAGTAATAATTGTTAGCAAAATAATTGTTAGGGTTAGTAGTAAGATAATAAGTAAGATAATAGTTAGAAAATTCCATATAGCGTTCATAATTAAAATATAAATGTCAGTTTTTTGCAGAAACTATGGATCCACATAGCAGGAACCTCGAAGAGGAAGAACTTCTCGAAGATATAATCAAAGACGCCCCCGACGTTGAACCAGCTGAATCTTCGTCGTCGTTTCTGAACCCCTCCGGAGATGGAATGGAGGTCGACCGACACAAAGATGAAGCTGACGGGGCAGGAGATAGCTCCAATGACGGAGAAGGGGATAGCTCCACTGATGGAGAAGCCGGTGGAGAAATAACAAAGTCCGGCGAGGTATTCATATGAAGTTCGGCAATCACTTGTAATATGTGAAAAATATTGGAGATAGCTCTATATTGTATACATATACATTCATTTGACGAATGTTTCTCCCTCTTAGGCCTCCACATCGAGCAAAGCTACGAAACGAGGCCCGACTAAAAAGTTGGATGCATAGACGCATTACACCTTTGAGGTGATATTGCCTACGGGTGAACCCAAGCTTCCTAAGAATGTTGCTGACACATTCAAGAAGCAATGCGGAGTTCTCGTTAGGGATCACGTCCGGATCAGCGTTCGGGAGTGGAACAAGCGCAAAGGGGCAGCCGATAGTGACTATGTCGCCGAAAGGTACAAAGATAATCTTTGGAATGATCTCATGTCACATTTCAACCTGCCAGAATGTGAGAATGAAGACGCCACAAATAAACTGAGGGCCAAAGTCAAGCAGTGGACTCTAAAGAAGATGGCCGAACTGTTCCGTAGCTGGAAGAAGAAGCTATGGAAAAACTATCGGAAGACAAAGAAAGTGCCAGTATTCGAGGGGTATCTAGCCAAGCAGGCGAATCACTGGAAGGCATTTCAAGAGTACAAGGAGTCAGAAGATGCCAAGGCATTATCAGAAAAGAACAAGAAAAATGCCGATAAGAAGAAATATCACCACACGCTGGGGCCAGGGGGCTATGAGACTGCCATCCCAAAGTGGGATAAGAAAGAGCAAGATCTGCTAGCTAAAGGCATCATACCTGAACCCATTCATGATGAGTGGGAATTGAGAGCAAGAAATTGGTTCCTTGCGCATGGTGGTTCGTACGACGAAGAAACAGGGGACCTCATCTGCAGTGACGGTCTTAGGATACCCAGGGAGAATTAGAAAAAATAGTGAAAGAAATTAAAGAGGGAAAAAGACAGCTCACTCCAGATAGAGAGAAAGATTTGCTCACACTGGTCCTCGGCAATGAAGAACATGGAGGACGAACGCGAGGCTTCGGTCCTTCTTACCCGTGGTGGCTTGGGTTTGCCAGAGACCAAGACACTTACAGAAGCCGAGCGAGAGCAAAGAAGCGACAGCAGGATGAGGAGAATGACAAGTTCAACCAGTTGCTTGCCAGGCTTAACGAGCAACAGAAGCAGATTGACGAGCTTAGAGGAGTAGCGCGCCAGGAAGATCCTGCACTCGATATTACCAGCACCCCATCTAAGCGGAAAAGCAGCGTGGCTGAATCTGAGGCCCCGCCTGACGATGCACGAAGAATGATAGAGGGCGGTCCCGGCTACCCCGTGGATGGAATCAAGGAGTCAACATCATGTGAACTCCATCAGAGATTCAAAAACATATCTATGAAGGTGGCCGTCGGACAAGCTTTACCTTCTGGCCCTGATGCACGCTGGCATGGCCGTGAGATTCCAGCTGGCTTTGCTAAAGTCGGGGTGGATGAAATCATGGCGGGGTTTCATGATATGGAGCTCGACATAGTTGGACCCGAAGATGAGAGGACACTCGGAGAAGTACTGGGTGGAGTCATCCTATGGGACAAGAACTACATCAAGCTTCCAGGCTCAGTCCCAAGGACAACACCGCCTCCGAGTCGTCGCAGGTCACCTACACCTCCATCACCTCCAAGCCCTCCACATGACGACGGCCAGCACAACACGAGTCCATCTCAATCACCGCCGCCGGACTTGGGTCGGCCGTCTCCGCCGCCGCCCGCTAAGGATACTAAGCGGAAGCGTGCCAGCAAGAACGCTCCGTCGATGAGTTCTAAGCGACGGAGCTCCCCAAAGCGCAAACTGTCGCCCCTCCCAAAGGTACCTCATGCTAATCTTCCTATCAGACCTTATGATCGTACCGACGAGGAAAACGCCAGGATAGCAAAGGAACATTATGATGCGCAGATGAAAAAGAAGGAACCCGAGCCCCGCCCGGAATACACCGAGAAGCAAATAGCATATGCAAAATACTTCACGACCCTTCCATCACAGTATGACTTACACCATAAGCCTGACGACTATACACGCACATTGCAGAAGGAAGGGAAAAAGAGCAGATCACGTGCAAGTGCAAGTGGGAGCAAATCAAGTTCAACTACAAGCAAAAAAAGATCAGACGTTCCTCAGCTTGGACAACAGGCCAAACAGTCGATCCCACCCCTCAGGGTGTTACCCGAGAATGTTCCCTCTCTGTTGCAGGGGCAAGATTTGGAATTAGCAAAGAAGTGGGCGGATGAATGGGGTATCCCGGTTGAAGACGTTCTGGCTTCCCAAGACGACAGGTTACCCAAGGCTGTGGTAGCCCCTAAGCCACAGTTTGTCATGGGAGTGCCTTTGGTCAGCAAAGATAAGTTTGATGATCTCCCAACAAATATGCGTTACTTGCATACATGGTACTTAAGTGAATCAAAGAATGGGAGAACGATGATCATGGCGCGTGTCCCACGGGAGTACTACGGCCGTCCCGAAGACATCCATATCGACTTTGATGAACTCTTCCAGATATACAATGCCGACGCCCTCGACAAATCGCTTATGAGTTGCTATTGTCTGTAAGTTTTTCAATTCGTTGTCTACATATAACTTGTTCAGTTATTTCAATTCATTGTCTACATATAACTTGTTCCGTTCTGACTTGTACTCTATTATGCAGAATGAAGATTCTGGAATGTAAAAGTAGGAACATCCTAAATATTGGGTTTATTGACCCAGATAAAATACATATAACGACGCTAACTGATAACCCCAAGGAGACGGAGGAAAACCTTCTAAGGTTTCTAACAGATCAAAATTTCTGTGACCACATACTGTTTCCATACAACTTCAGGTGAGGGTCTTACTCTGTTGTGTCCATTCACTTATAAGTGTAATTGATAAGTTACTGACACATATATATATATACATGTGCAGCTACCACTGGATTCTGTTGGATATTCAAATTGATAAGGGAAGAGTTGATGCCTTCGACCCATTATCGAGACCCTTGGAACAGTTCCAAAGCCTGCAGGACATGCTCCAAGGGTAATTTCAATCATTCTTGCGCTCTATCGGTCTCTTTCGATGATTTTCTGATATATCAATTAATGAAAAACTTAGCAAATCATTTTCCTTGTCGGGCAGGGTTTGGAAGCGGTTCAAGTGCGTGACTGACGGTATCCAGCATGAGAAGCTGACATTTAGAGCGGCTCAGGTAAGTAGTAGTATGATATAATTCCATTTTCAATACATTTGTGATGCTAGATTATTATTTTGATTATATATATTCTATTCTCGTAAAGTGCGACCAGCAGCCACGGGGGACGCATCTATGTGGATACTACGTTTGCGAGACCATTCGCACGTTTACCTCTGAGCACAAGGATTACAGATACGACGTAAGCAATAAACATTCACACCTCTATTTTTACCCGTCATTCTTTGTTATCATGATTGATATTCATATTCATCTCCTCTTCTTATATAGTACACGGCCATGCGGGGGAAGTACCTACCAGAGCAACGCGCGATTGCTGTTGCAGAGGAGCTAGCGACCTTTCTGATGACAGAAGCTATAGACGACAAAGGACGATTTAGTGTAGCTAGGGGCCATTAGTGATGTTGGTCAATGTAATCGAATAGACGGGCTCTAGTCCCGATAATTTTGATCTCCATATAATTGTATATATATGCTCGTTTGTAAGATAAGTTAATCTTATATATATGCATAAACTAATTCCCGAACACCAAACAAGGCACCAAACGTGGCATCACGTTAATCCCCCGAACACCTAAAACCCTAAAACCCCTAAACCCTAAAACCCTAAAGCAAAAAAACAAAATCTGTAGATGCCTTTAGTCCCGGTCTGTCTTACAAACCAGGACTAAAGGTCCTGGCCCTGGATTCACTCGGAGCCGCCCACGTGGACACCCTCCAGTCCCGGCTGGTAACCGGGCCGGGACTAAAGGTTTAGCCTTTAGTCCCGCGGCTGGGGTCCCAGTTTGCAAACCGGGACTAAAGGCCCTTACGGGCCGGGACTGGAGGCCCTGTCCCCACTAGTGATTGTCAAATATTAACGCGGATAAACTAAATGCAGAAGAAAGTACCACCCTTTACAAACTGTCAATCTGCTCCACTAAAGTCAGAAGGCTGTAGGAGTCGAAGAGTAAGATCAGTACTGCTCTTAGTTTCCTCATAATTCTGTTATACCTCATACTCACTACTCAGTTATGAACCTATGGATGTAATTGTACCATGTTCTGTATTCTATTAGATTAGAATAGGCTCAACCAAATAGAGTTTTCTAAACAAAATTGATAGTTCACACTACCAGATGAACAATTGACCCTAAATCTCGAAAAAAGGAAAACATAGAAATTACAGATAGGCAACTTATTATAAGCATGACCTCCCACGTTGCAAAGTCATTTTATCCCTTCTAACACGACCAAGAAAACACCAAGATACAAAAATTCTTTATAGAAAGAAAGAATAGGAAAATCAAAACTTCTTTAGGGAAGGGAACGCGATAGGTGACTCACAGTGATGTAGTCATCTCAGACCCTACAGTCGTTGCCGCATCGGTTCCCTTGCCTCACTTTGCATCGTTGATTGCTTTCACTGTAGGCAGCCAGAACCATCAATTAACACTACCGTGATCATCATTAAAATTAACAGAGGTAGTGGTGGGACTGGAGGCAGGAGAGAAGGCAACCGCAGAAGAGGCGCAGGGAGGCACCTGAAGGCAACGGGAGGAGGCAGGATGTGGGTGGAGGAGCAGCGCAGCTGGACGGCGTGCGTCGGCAGTGGGGGGTAACGGGATCGACGACGAAGGGTGGCGCTGGAAGCAGGAGGGAAGGGGCTGAGTGGCGGTGAGGGAACCGGGAGTGCAAAGGAATACGAAGCGGGACAGGGAGCCGGGATGGCGGCGCGGAGCTATGCCGTCGTTGGGACGGTATGGCGACAAAAAACCTCCCCCAATCCCGGATCCAGCCACCGCCCCGCCATTCCCTGCCAAGCGGAAGAAACAGCCGCCGCCCAAGGTGACAGTCGCCAATCAAACTTAAAAATAATATACAGGTTATACGGAAAAGCAAATTTAGGCAGAAATGAACGGCAGACCACCTGTAGAACGCCGGTAGAGCCACTCCGACGTGTCGGAGCGAGCACCCAATCCAGAAAAGCAAATGGTCGCCACACAGCTGTAGAAACAAGAAAATGGCAATGTAAATAAAGCAGCACAACACCTCCTCTTAGAGACGGAGAAAACAGGGTAGCTGCCGGCGAGGAGGCGCCACAGGGATCGAAAACCCACGAACGGCAGACCGCCGCCACACACGCGAAGACCAGGGGAGACCACAACCGAGGCGGTATAACTGGAGAAGGACACGCGCGTGTCATGCATCGCTCCAAATAAACTTTTGGACGCAACGTCGGCACCAGATAAAAATGCTGACCTACAGGCGGGCCACGTTTTGCAGCAACCAGAGCATCCCAACGAGCGCCACGTCCCGATCGATGAGAGACTCTCAAAAAGCAGGGAGCTTAGATGTCTTTGAAGATATGGTGCATATATATGTACTCATGCCAAGCACGCAACAGAAGGAACTATGGGGAAATATGTGCTCTAGAAAGCCTATGAAAAGAAATGAATGTTTTTAGCATTAACTGAAATCATGCTTGAACTACAAATGGATCGACGGAATTGCAAATTTCGGGAATCGGAGACATATGGCAATACAACCGATGAACTGCTGAAGCTCGTGCTTCTGGGCACCTCCAAGAAGGAACTGAAACTCAAACCAAGAGAACTAAATTACTGATACAACTGCATACAGAAATATCTAGTTTAGTTACATGTTAACTGCAAGAAGGAACTGAAACTCAAACCAATTTTGTAAGTTTTTTATTCAGGGAGAAATCACGTAATATCATATATTGATTAAAGGGTAGCGATACACAGTTTCGAATTACAGAGTCTCGATCAGAAGAATCTTGAATCCGTACTGTTAACTTATTGCTGGGTCGAAAGAAAACTAATTAAGCGCGACGTCGTCGCCCCAGTTCAGCTTCAGCATGCCTGCATGGAACTGTTGCTCGATGTGTGGCCACGCCTCTCTGAAGCATTTGTAGAGCCGAGCATCCTTGCTGCGGCGCGTCCTGCGAAACTCGCGCTTGTGTTTCCCGCCGTTCCGGAGCATCCTTAAGAATTTCCTTTTCAGGTTCTTCCTGTGGTCACCAACGGTTTCGGCGTTAACATTGGTGCGGATGAGCGGCGGATCTGCCTTCTGCAGTTCTTGCAGGAGCATGGATTCAGGGACGGTAGTGCCTACGTTCTCCTTGAGGAGCTTCCCGTCCATCTTCACCAGCATTATGCTGTCGTGGTTGGTCCACTTGCAGTATGCTTCCGGCCTCCTCGTCTTCTTGTCCGCGGCGATGGAGGATGCCTGATCATCATCTTCGTCAGCAGAGGTAATCTCCTCATCGTCGGAAGGGGCGCCATCGGTGATGTTGTCCTCGTTGTCGCTGCTGTTGTTGCCCAGAGATATGTCATCATCAGGTGAGGAGATAAGGACCATTGTGCCATTACAGCCATGGCGATCATAAGTCTTCTTCTCGGTGGCGACAGAGGAGGTGCCTTCGTCAGGAGAGATAATCTCCTCGCCATCGGAAGGGGCGCCATCGGTGGCGTTATTGCCTCTGTTGTTTCCGTCCCCATCGCCTACAGACGATTCATCCTCAGATGAGGAGATCAGGACGATCGTGGAACTGTAGTCTTGGTGATTGATCTCGACGTCATCGTCGACAATGAGGTTTTTCTCGGTACGATCGGAAGAGGTGAGAAAAGGGAGGGTAGGAGCCATGCCGATCTGGGTAGAATTTACATTGTACTCCCTCCGTTCCTATATATAGGAGGAAAATAAGGTAACTTGTGATCTCCTCTCTCTCTCCCGATCAGAATTAATTGTGGAGTATCGCATGAGACCCCGTAAATCTCTCCCTCCCGAATCGTTTTCTGTTGATCGACAAGAAGCCGCTGTTTCCCGCGAAGACATGGCGCCAAGCTCTCCCTCTCTCCCGCGCCAATACTCTAAAAACCTCCGGTGAAATTCAAAGCGCATCAAAAAAATTCAGAAGAGGAGGGAATCTGTATCATAGTATGGCGGCAATCAACGAAAAATTTCGTTTTCAGATCGGTGGCGATGGTGCTATAAATAACCCCCTTTGCCCTCAGCATCGCATCATCCTCTCCCTCGCCGCCTGACCGTCCCGATCGCCATCTCCTTCTCACCACGTACCTCTCTCTCTCTCCTGGTCGTCATCTCCAATGGCAGGTCGCCGCTTTGGCTGGATAAACTGGGATCTTATCGGTGACGAGGTCGAGGAGGACGCGGGCGACCTGAACTACGACTACGAGTGGGTTGAACCTGAACCAGGTACTGTAATTGTTTGTTGGTCATTGCTGTTTGTACCAAGCGAGATTATTCATCAATACTCACGTGAGTTTGTAGCAAGCGAGCTGATTCAGTTTTGATTTTATGACAGAGGAAGAGATACCCCATAGATGATCTGGAGGAAGGCTAGGTCTGACGAGTGCCCGAACAGGCCATGGAGTGGCTGGCGGAGGAGGACCGAGCAGCACCGAGCTCCACAGATTGGTCACCGGGTGCGTTCGATACTCGACCGTGTCATGGCGGGTAAAATCGGCGATCTTGCGGAAAGCAGCGGCGATCAGCCACGCGGTCGTTGCCGTCTTGGACTGTCGGGTTCAAGGCGTGGCCGCAGTCCGGTGACTACATGGCCTGGATCCGGAGTTCCTCCTCCTCTAGGTAAGTTCATGTGTTCGTTCATACTCCTGCATGTTCTCGTTTATAGTGCCATGCACGTTCTCATTAGTTAATGTGCACAAATACTCCATGTCCTGATCAGCTATGCATCATGCGATTAGATGATTAGACGTATTGATTAGATGCAGTAGTTCATGAGTATATCTGGCATACTTGTGATTGCAGGCATCGATGAAAATGGTGGACTTGGTGACGACGAGGAGCATGTAGAAGTTGAATCAGAGGGAGAAAACAATGAGGAAGGAGACGGGACTGGAGTAGCATCAGGTAAATTTATTTTTGTAGACAGCTTATACTAGTGGCAGAGAATTTTCGGTTTTCTAATTATGTTCTGGAATAGTTATGACTAATTTTTGGACTGGAGTAGTTATGATTAATTTTCTTCACTTTGATCCGCAGGTGCCAACGGCACATTGGTGAAGAGAAGAAAGTGGTATCAACTCCAGGAGAAGCAATCTGCATATGCAATGCTCCTAGAGAGAACTACTCCAGGGGTATTAAGTCGAGGAGTGTCCCAAGAAGTCTCTGTACTTACGGGCATACCTGTGCAGACATTGCAGAAGTGGTGGAAGGGATGTAAGGCAGTAGGTGGAATGCATGGACTGGAGAACAAAAAGGCAAAAAATTGTGGGCGGAAGAGGATAGCTTTCGATCCAGAGGTTGTCAAACAGGTGGAACTGAGAAAAAGGACAACACTTAAGGATTTAGCAAATGAGCTGCAGATGGCAAAGACTACGTTATGGCGTCGTATGCAGGAGGGCATGTTGAGGCGTCACACCAATGCCATCAAGTCCACATTGACGGATGATAACAAGGTAGGCCGGGTATGGTTTTGCTTATCAATGCTAGATGAATATACTATCCCGCAGGATCCGAAGTTTAAATCGATGTACAACATCATTCATATCGATGAGAAATGGTTCTACCGCTCCCGCGGTTGCCAGAATTATTACTTGGCGCCCGGGGAAGAGGAGCCATATCGTAGCACCCAAAGCAAAAATTTCATTGAGAAGGTGAGCAACATGTTTTTACAAAAATTCAAAATTCGCATTTCTATAATTTGAATGTACTGTTACTAATGGTATTCCTGTATAGGTGATGTTCTTGGCTGCTGTTGCTCGCCCACGCTATGATTGTTATGGCGAGATTATTTTTTATGGTAAACTAGAAATTTGGCCGTTCACATATGAAGAAGCGGCAAAAAGGAAGAGCAAGAACAGAGATGCGGGAACCATGGCAATGAGTTTATTGACACGATGATAAATTTAATGACATGATTTTTATGTGTCCTGAGTATTGACATGTTGATAAATCTGATTGTGTAGGTCACTAAAGTACTCCCTGCAGTTACACAAGATGTAAGCCGGGAGTACATGATTAACTTTTTGCTTCCTGCCATAAAGGCGAGGTGGCCTGCTGGTGAGCGTGGCATGCCAATCTATATCCAGCAGGATAATGCGAAGACGCATATTGCTGTGGATGATCCAGACTTTGTCGCTGCGGCTCAAGCTGGAGGATGGGACATCCGTCTCACATGCCAGCCACCGAACTCCCCCGATCTAAATATTCTGGATTTGGGTTTTTTTGCGGCGCTGTAAGCCCTGTTTCACAAGTTATCTCCAGGTATTTGTACAACTTCACGTATTCGAATTATGGATATTTTTAGTCGTGCTAATTTTGACTATCTGTACAGGGTCTATTCAAGATATCGTGACGAAGGTGCGACAAGCGTTCGATGAGTACCCAGCTGAGCGAAGCAACAGGATGTTCCTATGTTTGCAAGCATGTATGCGCGAAGTGCTCAAGCAACTTGGAGGGAACCGTTACAAAGTTCCTCACATGCGGAAGGCTGTGTTATATGGGAAGAGATTTCTCCTTGGCAATGGAAACATAGGTACTTGGAGTCTTCTCATTGCCCATGGTGGAGGACAGATCGGTTTTGTGGTTTTCCATGGAGAGGAACGTGAGGCTTCTGCCAAAGAGAGGAAAAGAACGTGAGATCTATAGGCTTCTGTAGATGGCTTTTTATTTTGGGACTCGATGGCTTACGTGCGATAGAGACTTTACGTAAAGAGGAGGAAAACTCATATGTGCATTTATTCCGGGCTTCCTAATTTTGAGGGATTGCATGCGTTGATTAAAACAAATCTTGCGGGAATCAACTTTTCCACAAATCCAGAGGTAAATTAGGAAGGAGTCTTATATTTCGAAATTTTCTTCAAAAAACTATACCTCTTATATATAGGAACGGAGGGAGTATTATATAGACGGACGGCCGGGTGCGTTGTGTGTTTTGGCGGGCAGCAGAAAATAGTTTTGGCGCCATAGTATCGTCTAGGAAGGTGAATTAATACGACCTATTAATTGATTTGATTTGATATCCTGTCCGTCCCGCGCCTTAGTTTTCTTGGAAAATATGGTTCGATTCAATCTACATATTTATTCCATAATAATGCTTTCGCACGTCCTGCGTCTTAGTTTCTTTGAAAAATATGATTCAATTTCATCTTCATATTTATTCTATAATGCTTTCGCAACGTCAAAACACATGAATTTTTATTTAAGACCCGCTTCGATGGTCTGCAGGATTTACGTCCCAACATGGGTACTCCATGCCGCGTCGTAATTTTTACGTGGGGTTAGCAGATCCGTTAATATCTAGGGGCATGCTGAACATCGGCCGGCCAATCGGCGACCCGAAATAGGTCATACTCCTTGCCGCTAGATCGTCATCCAACGACTCAAATCAGCCGTGACAGAATGTTTGCATTTAGGCCCCCTAGTTTTGTAAAACTAAACCCGTGGTCCTAAATTCCCCCACTTAAACGAAAATGTATAACTTTTGGCCCCAATCTTTTCCATATTTACAGCAAAATATCACCGTATGGGCAGATCTGTGCAGCATTGCAACAAAACCCATCACTCTGGTTATAAAAAATACTATTAAAATAATTTGTGACAAATAAATTCAAAAAAATAATGGTACATAATAATGGTTAAATAACAACAATTTCTATGCAGATTGATTACAACCAAAATCACCAATATTTTTGACAAAGTAAGAAAATCTTTACAACAAAAATCATGTGGATGGATCAAATAAAAGAGTGGTTAACAAAATATATATTTGCTACATATTGATTTACAACAAAAGTGACCAATTATTTCAATGAAAAATGCAACCTATTGCAACAAAAAATAGCATATGTTTGTTTTGCTACAGATTAATTTACAACAAAAGTCACCAATTATTTCGACAAAAAATACAATCGATTACAACAAAACAAACATGTATTTTGTATATGTGTGTGAGAAGCAAAGGAATTTTAAAGGGCATAGCTAGCTAAGCTAGTTTGCAAGGAGCTACCGAGTAGATGGATAGGCTGGTAGGCATCGTACTAGCTTGGCCCATGTGTAGCTAGCTGTTATTGCCGTGCATGTAGTACAAAGATAAAAAATAGGTTCCTGCGTATTCCCTCTATCCTTAAAAAAGTGTCATTCCAAATATCTTAGAGAGTCAAAAAATTTAAAGTTTGACCATGTTTAACTAAAAAGGCACTAACATTTATGCCAGAAAATTAGTGTCATTAGGGCATCTCCAGCGGCCAGACGCAAACCAGCGACCCAAATGGTCCGTTCTGGTCCGTTTGCATCGGCCCACGGACAAAAAATGGGTCGCGGTCCAGCAGGCCTGGGCATTGCGCAAACCGGCCCGACGCATATCGTCCGCGCCCGTGAACTATCAGACCTTGATGGTCCAAGGTCTGGTGATGCTCTGCTAATGGCGATGGGACGTCGCCAATGAACACAGGTGGCTTCCCGCGCGGTGGAAATTCTCTCGTCGACGCTGTCTCATTTCCCGCGCGCGTGCGGCCGGAGATTGTTTCCTGCCCCTGCTCTTGGCCAAAAATTATCCTGCCCCTGAGGCCATTTCCCTGCCAAGAGCCGCCTATATAAGTAGGCATTGACGGCGGCAATGAGCACCCACCAAAACCCTAGCCAAGGAGAAAGCACCACCCAAGACCCACCCTAGCCATGCCTCGCCGCAAGATCGCCAACTGGATGATGATGCGCAACATGTGCCGGCGGTGCTTTGCCGCCCAAATGGCAGAGGAGTTGGAGGTGTCGGCCGTGGAGCCGGCCGGGCGCACGCGGAGGAGGAGGTGGCCGCCTCTGAGCGCGAAGGCGAGGTGGCCCAGAAGGCCATGGTTAGGGTTGTAGAGGACGCGGCCGCTGTGGCCGCCGACATCGCTGTTGGTAAGATCCATGCCACCACGCCCAGGAAGGCGGTCGAGGCGGTGGCGATGGAGGCTGCCATGGCGGCCCTACGCACGATACGCAACGATGCGACCATGGTCTCGCTGGAGGCGGTGGCCATGGAGGCTGCCAAGGTCGCTGTGTGCAAGCTGCGCGATGGCGTGGTCGCGTGCCAGGCCGAGGCCGGGGCGCGGATGTACATCGATGACACCACGGACAAGGAGTCACGCGTCGCCGCGATGGCTGTGGTGACGGCTGGTACGACGGCGTGGCTACTCGTCGACGGCGATGAGACAGAGGTGGATGCGGCGGCGGGAGTAGAGTGTGACGCCGAGCTATGTGCCGCGGTGGAGGTGGAGCGCATCTCTTGTTGCACCCAGCCTCACAACACCCGATGCCCCCAGGCCTTCGCAATCGAGCCCGAACCCCCACAGACACCGCCACCTTCCAGCGAAGCCCTAGCACCCCTCTGAGCCGCAATCGATGGCACCGCCACCACCCACGAGCTTGCCATGCTGCGGCGCACCTCATCGTCACCTTCTTCTCCGCCCAGGAGCACTTCCCCACCAGAATCAACCACACCCTAGCCTGTCGGCCGCTGGAACCCTAAATCTCGCCGGTGAGCCTCTCCCCTCCCTTTCTCCACTGTCGGATCCTAGATCTAGGGTGTAGATTAGAATCTCCCCGAAGGGGTATCAGTGGATCTGAGCCACTAAGATCTATTTAGATCTAACGGCCCGCACTGGTGATCCGCCCAAAGCGGTACGCACCAATCCGGTGCTACCACGTGTCAAGCCCCGGCTAGCCCCTTTTCAAAATTAGATTTGAATTGTTTTAAATTACTACAAATTTGTTTAATTCATAGAATTAGTTCTACAACTTGGTTTTGAACAAATTGTATGTCCCTGGAAAGCTTAGGAAGTGTAGAATCCATTAGTGAAATCAAATCACCAAGTTTTAGTACAAAATATGGATTGAATTTCAGATTGTTTTAAACCCCTATTTTGTGCAAATAAATTCAAATCTTTTATTCTGCAAGTCCAATTTTAGCAAATTTGTAGTCCTTGGATTCCACTGGATTTGTAGATCTTTTTAGAATCAAAAACATAAATTTTTGATTCATGCACACACTTGGTGCATTTCAATGTTTACAAATCACTGTTTTGCTCATAATTTAAAATCTGAAATTGGTTTTTACTTAATTCCATTTGTAGTGGCTTTGTTTTACTAAAATCTATCATCAGAGAACTTAATCACAATGTTTTCACACATCATAAGGTGTGTGAAATTAAAAGGTCTTGCGCATGCATGCATGCATACATGTGTATGATTGCCTTATGGGAATTTGTGTATTTATGTCTGTGTTTATTTTATTGTTTAGATTGTAAATAGGAGCTGAGCTATACTTGTGATTGTTGTGAGTGTGCTGCTTGTTACCAAGGCAAGTGACACACATACTTCTACCTATTTTTACTACTGCATTAGTGTTTTCCAATAGTATGCATGATAGGTGGATTTTCAAAGGAGTTTATGAAATACTTAGATCCTAGTAGTGTGTAGCCACCTTTAAAACCTGACCTGCTAGGATTGCAAATTACTTTGGAAAATGATGTCATGCTTTGTTGATGAATTATTCTAAAAATTAAACTACAACTTCAATGAAATACCTGGGTGGATTGGTGTGGCTTTGGGTGTGTTGAGTGGCAGCTTGGGGCTACATATCATGGCAGTGTAAAACATGGTATGTGGTAGTGACTTGAGTTAGTTCACTTGTGGTTTGCCACCCAAGAACAAAGAGATTACTATGTCTTCTATGTTTAGTGTACTTCTAGTGCAGCCTTATGACATTATGGGCTCTATCTTGATTTAGTAAGATGTGAGGGTTCTACTTGTTTGCTTGACATCGGTGGTATTTGGGAACGGGTCTTGCTAGTATGGTTGATCACTCCTTCTGAAAGGTCTCGTCTCATTCTTCTCTCTGGGTAGAATGCGTCTGATTGCTGGTTGATTGCGCCAGAAAAGAGTTGGTGGCGTGTAGTTGAATGACCAGCCCGTTGGGAACCCCAAGAGGAAGGTGTGATGAATACAGCAGCAAGATTTTCCCTCAATTAAGAAACCAAGGTATGTCGATCAGGAGAGGAGAGACAAACGACTGAAGGTGATGCTTGCAAGCTTCGCGACAGCTCCGGACAATTTATATATGGCGCCTCGTCCAAGCTTTGCTTTGCGAGCAGCAACGTGGAACCTGCATACAACACAACCAAATACTTTGTTCCCAACTTACGATGAGGTTGTCAATCTCACCGGTTTGCTTGAAACAAAGGGTATGAGCATATCGAGTGGAAAGTGACAATAGTATGCGAGTAAAGTAAACAGGTGATAGCAATATGATGGAAATAGGACCGGGATCCACAGTTCACTAGTGGTGTCTTTCCATAAGATAAATAACACATGCTGGGTAAACAAATTACAGTTGGGCAATTGATAGAATAAAGATAAACGTGATATGTCAAGAAGATCACTATGAGATTTACTCTGGGCATTACAACAAAATACATAGACCGCCATCCAACTGCATCTATGACTAATAATCCACTCTCGGGGATATCGTCCGAACACCCCATGAGTATTAAGTTATGAACAACAGATAATTGCATTAAGCAAAGTGTGTAATGTAAACAAAGCATATGCCCTTGAGCATATGAATGTTGTTTTCTCCCTAGTAGCAACAACACATCTACAACCTTAGGGGTTTCTATCACTCCCCTAGATTAAATAGAGACATGAACCCACTATCGAGAATAAATACCCCCTCTTGGAGTCACTAGCAACTACTCGGCCAAGATAGCTACTAACAACGGAGAGCATGCAAGATCATAAACAACATAGAGATAACATAAGATATATTTCAGTATAGCAACTCAATCATAACACCAATATTCATCGGATCCCAACAAACCAAACATGTAGAATTATATAACGGTGATCTCAATCATGTAGGACAGCTCATGAGATCTAAACATGAAGCACATGGTGGAGAAGACAACCATCTAGCTACTGCTATGGACCCATAGTCCAAGGTAGACTACTCACTCATCGCTCCGGAGGCAAGCATGGCGATGAAGAAGACCTCCGATGGCGATTCCCCTCTCCGGCAGGGTGCCGGGAAGAGCTTCTAGACCCTCCCGATCTCGGGTCGATGATGGCAGCGGATCGCGATGTGTTTCTGGAAAATTGATCGGGTACTTAGGTTTTTCCCGTCGGGGGGTCTTTATAGGCGAAGGGGCATCGTCAGGAGTGGACCCAGGTGGCCTCACACCAGGGCAGCGCGGCCATGGCCTGGGCTACGCCAGCCTAGCATGAGGGCTCCTGGTGGCCCCACTCCTACTCCTCTTCAAATCTCTGGAAGCTCCTGGGCAAAATAAGACTTCAGGAACTTGTTTCGTCCAATTCCGAGAATATTTCCTGTGTATCACTTCTGAAACACAAAAACAGCAGAAAACAGGGAACTGGCACTGTGGCGACTTGTTAATAGGTTAGTTCCGGAAAATGCATAAAAGTGCCACGAAGTGTAACGAAACATTAGGCAAATGGTGTAAAAACAAGCATGGAGCTTCAAAAATTATAGATATGTTGGAGACGTATCAAGCATCTGATACTCCTAGTTGATGTGGGAGATCAGAGGTCCTTGTGCATGGTGAATGACCAGCTCGTTGGGAACCCCAAGAGGAAAGTATGATGAGTATAGCAGCTTGTTTTCCCTCAGTTAAGAAACCAAGGTTTATCGTTCAGGAGAAAAGCAGCCAATGACGACTGAAGGTGATGCGGACTGGCTTAATAACACTCCAACAAGGGCGCACTTGTTGCCTCGTCTTTGGCCAGTAGCAATGCGGAACCTGCACACACACAACTAAGTACTTTACTCCCAATTTGCGATGAGGTTGTCAATCTCACCGGTTTGCTTGAAACAAAGGTTATGAGCGTATCGAGTGGAAAGCAGTAGAGTATGCGAGTAAAGTAAACAGTGCGAGTAAAGTAAACAGGTGATAGCAATATGATGGAAATAGGACCGGGATCCATAGTTCACTAGTGGTGTCTCTCCATAGATAAATAACACATGCTGGGTAAACAAATTACAGTTGGGCAATTGATAGAATAAAGATAAACGTGATATGTCAAGAAGATCACTATGAGATTTACTGTGGGCATTACAACAAAATACATAGACCGCCATCCAACTGCATCTATGACTAATAATCCACTCCCGAGGATATCAATCCGAACACCCCATGAGTATTAAGTTGCGAACAACAGATAATTGCATTAAGCAAAGTGTGTAATGTAAACAAAGCATATGCCCTTGAGTATATGAATGTTGTTTTCTCCCTAGTAGCAACAGCACATCTACAACCTTAGAGGTTTCTGTCACTCCCCCAGGTTAAATAGAGGCATGAACCCACTATCGAGCATAAATACCCCCTCTTGGAGTCACTAGCAACTACTCGGCCAAGATAGCTACTAACAACGGAGAGCATGCAAGATCACAAACAACATAGAGATAACAAAAGATAATATTTAGTACAGCAACTTAATCATAAACACCAATATTCATCGGATCCCAACAAACCAAACATGTAGAATTACGTAACGGTGATCTCAATCATGTAGGGCAGCTCATGAGATCTAAACATGAAGCACATGGTGGAGAAGACAACCATCTAGCTACTGCTATGGACCCATAGTCCAAGGTAGACTACTCACTCATCGCTCCGGAGGCAAGCATGGTGATGAAGAAGACCTCTGGTGGCGATTCCCCTCTCCGGCAGGGTGCCGGGAAGAGCTTCTGGACCCTCCCGATCTTTGAGTCGACGGCGGCGGTGGATCGCGATGTGTTCTGGAAATCTGATCGGGTACTTAGGTTTTTTCTATCGGGGGGTCTTTATAGGCGAAGGGGCGATGTCAGAGGAGGGGCCAGGTGGCCTCACACCATGGTGGTGCAGGCCAGGGGCTGGCCGCGCCACCTATGTGTGTGGGCCCCTGGTGCCCCGCCTCCTACTCTCCTTCGGATCTCTGGAAGCTTTTGGGTAAAATAAGACTTCATGAACTTGTTTCGTCCAATTCCGAGAATATTTCCTGTGTATCACTTCTGAAACACAAAAACAGCAGAAAACAGGGAACTGGGACTGTGGCAACTCGTTAATAGGTTAGTTCCGGAAAATGCATAAAAGTGCCATGAAGTGTAACGAAACAATAGGCAAATGGTGTAAAAACAAGCATGGAGCATCAAAAATTATAGATACGTTTGAGACGTATCAAGCATCCCTAAGCTTAACTCCTGCTCGTCCTCGAGTAGGTAAGTGATAACAAAAGAATAATTTTTGAGGTGACATGCACCTACACAATCTTGATCATATATGTAAGCATTTGTGAGTTGGGATCATAAGAACTTATAACATGGGCATGAAGATATAATCTTGACAATAAGAAACTTAGCAACCATGTTGTAAACATGCAAATGAACACAAACAAAAGATCATGAAAATGAAACAATGAAAGTCAAATGTGTGTTCAAATCATAAGGAAAAACATACAAATGGTTTTCAGCTTGTCCTTCAAAGAGAGCAAAACATAAATGCATAGGACACCTTCAAGTTTAAGAGGGCGACTAGATACAAATAATTTGAGAACAAGTGAAACCAATATGAATCAATCAATGAAAACTTTGGGACAATGCACATTATACTAAGAATGACAACTATGCTCTCTTAATGGTGCATAAAGAAAGAAGGTGGTGACTCAACATAAAAGTAGAAGAAAGGCCCTTCGCAGAGGGAAGCAATGATTGCAAGTTTTATAACCTTCAAAAATTATGGTTCTTACCGGCTTTGAGCTCTCATTGCACCCATCATAAGCATCTTGAATGGTTAAAGTTAATGCAAGAACAATTATGATGCATATGCTTGACAAATCATAAGTTGAAAACCTCGTGTCCCGTGAATACGAGTACCCAAACCTCATGCTACTTTACTTAGAGTCCCAAGCAAGGCTCTTGTCATTGTAAATATATGCATATCATTGAGAACCGCCAATGGGGTACCTCCATGCCCGATGACATGGAACAAGCCCACACCAAAATGACAGGACAAGCAGACAATGAACACCTCGACATCTCTTTTATTTGCTATTTGTTTAGCTTTTTATTGTGAGATGCGTCGTCGAATGTTCACCATGGGTATGCTGCAAATTTCCACCATGAATTAGGCATGGCTTAGATTGGCGGCCTGGCGTTTCCCTAACACATATAAAAACTCCATGATCCCCACAAGATTCCCAATTCATTTCACACCGCTGGCATCCATAAATAAAAGCTCACGATATCAACTCAAATAAGAAGTGCAATGTTGAAAGCTTGCCCATGACTGCATGGCTGGGCTAGAATCCAACTTACAACTTGCAAGCATAACAACTCAACATAAGAGACCACAATGTCAAATTTTTAAGAACAAGAAAAAGTAAAGTGTGCCTTCCGGTTCGTGAGAGCTTTACTGACCGAATTTCGCATAACACTGGTAAGAGTTTAATTTGAAGAGAAAATAAAAGCAAGTCAAATTTACTTGGAATAGCAAATTGCTAGTAGGTATGTATGGTGGACACTATGAAAAACTTTGGCTTTTAGGAGTTGGATGCACGAGTAGAGCTCATACTCAGTACAAGGCGAGGGCTAGCAAAAGACTGAGAGCGACCAACTAAGAGAGCAATAATGTCCATAATCATGCAAAGCGACAAAGCGACATTAAAAGAAGCATAGGATGGCATCAAAAGTCAAAAACTAAATGATCATGAAGGCTATTGGTGACTTTGTAAGAGTCTAACATGTGTGAGTATGCGCCAAGTCAACCCAAATAAAGCATAAAGGAGAAAACCAAAATAATGCTTCCATACAATTAAAAACAACGCATGATTTTTTTCAAAGGCTCATTAAGCAATCTCAGTTATTTGAGACAAGTCATGCTACAGAAAAACCACTAAGCATACTATCAAAAAGACATCAAGCATGACATGAAAAAGCCTAAGCCGCAGTCTACACAAGCTCCTTCTTGTACCACTATTTTGCACAAAGCTTTTTCTCTTTTCCAACACCATTTGAAATTTTTAAAGACACCTCTTTTGATAAAAACCAATAAAGATCAGAGGCCAAAATACACCTTGATGAAAAGATATGACAAGGTCTGAACGCAAATCAAGGCAAAAACGAAAACCAAAAGCAGTAGCAGAAAAAGAAGAACACTCGGTGAAATTGTAAGAATGAAAAACAGAGTGTTCTATGCAAATGAAAACGAGTACATCTCCTCCAAAGGAAATTTGTTGGGGTCCAACCATTTATTGCAGCAAACAAAACAAACTAACAAACT
Source organism: Dactylis glomerata (assembly GCA_007115705.1). Taxonomy (NCBI): domain Eukaryota; kingdom Viridiplantae; phylum Streptophyta; class Magnoliopsida; order Poales; family Poaceae; genus Dactylis; species Dactylis glomerata. The sequence goes on from QXEO01000167.1 coordinate 1,947,144, forward strand.
AAGAAAACTAAAACAACAGATGCTCCAAGAAAAACACATAGTGCATGAAGCAATAAAAATATAGTGTCTTGAAAGGTGACCTGATTTTTGCCGATGAAGAAGGGGTGCCTCGGGGGCATCCCCAACCTTTGACGCTTGTACTTCTTGGATATTTCTTGGGGTGATGCATGGGCATCCCCAAGCTTGAGCTTTTGTCCATTCTTCAACTCATCTCATCATTCTCCAATCCCTACACTTGAAAACTTCCTTCATACAAAACTAAACACAAATCTATTAGCAACATTAGTGTAGGCATAACATATAATCAACCTCTTTTTGCTTCAGGTTTCAACCCAAAACTACCACATATAAAGTAAATACTACTGTAGCAACTTCCATAAGAGTTCTGTGATCAAAAGAACTCGCAAAGAAAGCGATAAAGTGGCAAAAACAAATATTGGCAGAAATCTGTCAAAACAGAACAGCTGATAAAGGCCGAATTTTTTAGGGATTTTCTGTTGCTCAAATCAAAAAGTGTTCAACTAACAAAAGTTTGGATATAACCTGGGTCATATGCACAAGAAATCGCAGGTCCAAAAGATAAACAGAGAATTTATACGAATTTTTATGGTGAAGCACCGAAAACAGTTTCAGGACAGCAACATCCCCAAATCTTTACCTCGCTCAAATTAGAGGCTTCTCTTGGCATAAAAACGAAATAAAAAGGATAAGGAGAGGTCATTACAGTAGTAATGACTTCCAAGACTCAAATAAAAGAAAAAGTACTGAAAAGAAAATATTGGGTTATCTCCCAAGAGTGCTTTTCTTTAACGCCTTTGAGCTAGGCGCAGAACATTGCGAATCAAGTAATATCAAGTGATGAAGTACTAGGATCAGCGCGTGCCTTACGTCTTCCTTTTCTTACCTTTGTTCTTGACTCTAGGAAAGACATGGCTATTGCAAGGTGGAGAGATAAATCTTATATTGCCTTTTCCCACATCAATGACGGCGCCCAGGAGCTTCAGGAGGGATCTTCCAAGTGTGATTTGTCCTTTCCCTACATATTCAATAACAAGATAATCAGTAGATATCATTCTTCCTAGGACTTTTGTAAAGACTCCTTCAGCAATTCCAAGGGGAAATATAGTGGCATTGTTAGTAAGAGAAATTCCTTCTCCCCCCTCAAAAAGCTTCCAAAGACTCAAAGATTCATAAACATCCTTTGGCATGAGACAAAATTCAGACATAATATCACAACGAGCATGAAAAGTTTCACCACTAATGGTGATCTTTACCATAGGATACCAACTTGAAGGTTCAGAATTTATTGGCACATAATCAAAATGCTGACGCAAAGTATTGTAGCAAGAATTCAAACTAGCAGTGCAAGTCTCAAGAGTATCAAGTCTATTAAAAATGCACACAAGAGAGGAATCAAAATAGGTTGGCATGCTATAAATTGTAATCAACTTTTTTATAATATTGAAGGCTTGATCTCCATCGCAATGAAGGAAATCTCCTTCTGCAGTAGCATCCAAAGCATATCTATAATGAAGAGAAAGTCCAAAGTAAAAGCTACTGAGAAGCAAACTCAATGTCATTTTAGGTTCAGTTTTTCCATGCCAATCATAAATTCTAGACCAAGCTTCCTTAAAACTTTCCTCATCCTTTTGTTTAAAAGTGAAAATCATCTCCTCGGGCGACATAGTAGTAGCAACTGAACTAGACATAATAAACTAAAGTAAAGAAATAACAACTACCAAGGATTCTAATTTTTTTTGGGTTTTTGATAAAAACGATGCAGGTAAAATAAATAAAGTAAAGCAAAACAATAACAAAGTAAAGGATGTGCGTGCGAAAACTCCCCTCGCAGAAGTCTTCCACTCTTCCCCGGCAACGGCGCCAGAAAATAGGCTGATACTCCTAGTTGATGTGGGAGATCAGAGGTCCTTGTGCATGGTGAATGATCAGCTCGTTGGGAACCCCAAGAGGAAAGTATGATGAGTATAGCAGCTTATTTTCCCTCAGTTAAGAAACCAAGGTTTATCGTTCAGGAGAAAAGCAGACAATAACGACTAAAGGTGATGCGGACTGGCTTAATAACACTCCAACAAGGGCGCACTTGTTGCCTCGTCTTTGGCCAGTAGCAACGCGGAACCTACACACACACAACTAAGTACTTTGCTCCCAACTTGCGATGAGGTTGTCAATCTCACCGGTTTGCTTGAAACAAAGGTTATGAGCGTATCGAGTGGAAAGCAGTAGAGTATGCGAGTAAAGTAAATAGTGCGAGTAAAGTAAACAGGTGATAGCAATATGATGGAAATAGGACCGGGATCCACAGTTCACTAGTGGTGTCTCTCCATAGATAAATAACACATGCTGGGTAAACAAATTACAGTTGGGCAATTGATAGAATAAAGATAAACGTGATATGTCAAAAAGATCACTATGAGATTTACTCTGGGCATTACAACAAAATACATAGACCGCCATCCAACTGCATCTATGACTAATAATCCACTCCCGGGGATATCAATCCGAATACCCCATGAGTATTAAGTTGCGAACAACAGATAATTGCATTAAGCAAAGTGTGTAATGTAAACAAAGCATATGCCCTTGAGCATATGAATGTTGTTTTCTCCCTAGTAGCAATAGCACATCTACAACCTTAGAGGTTTCTGTCACTCCCCCAGGTTAAATAGAGGCATGAACCCATTATCGAGCATAAATACCCCCTCTTGGAGTCACTAGCAACTACTCGGCCAAGGTAGCTACTAACAACAGAGAGCATGCAAGATCATAAACAACATAGAGATAATATTCAGTACAGCAACTTAATCATAAACACCAATATTCATCGGATCCCAATAAACCAAACATGTAGAATTACATAACGGTGATCTCAATCATGTAGGGAAGCTCATGAGATCTAAACATGAGGCACATGGTGGAGAAGACAACCATCTAGCTACTGCTATGGACCCATAGTCCAAGGCAGACTACTCACTCATCGCTCTGGAGGCAAGCATGGCGATAAAGAAGACCTCCGGTGGCGATTCCCCTCTCCGGCAGGGTGCCGGGAAGAGCTTCTGGACCCTCCTGATCTTCGGATCGACGGCGGCGGCAGATCGCGATGTGTTCTGGAAATCTGATCGGGTACTTAGGTTTTTTCTATCGGGGGGTCTTTATAGGTGAAGGGGCGATGTCAGAGGAGGGGCCAGGTGGCCTCACACCATGGTGGCGCGGACCAGGGGCTGGCCGCGCCACCTATGTGTGTGGGCCCCTGGTGCCCCGCCTCCTACTCTCCTTCAGATCTCTGGAAGCTTCCGGGTAAAATAAGACTTCAGGAACTTCTTTCGTCCAATTCCGAGAATATTTCCTGTGTATCACTTCTGAAACACAAAAACAACAGAAAACAGGGAACTGGCACTGTGGCAACTCGTTAATAGGTTAGTTCCGGAAAATGCATAAAAGTGCCACGAAGTGTAACGAAACAATAGGCAAATGGTGTAAAAACAAGCATGAAGCATCAAAAATTATAGATACGTTTGAGACATATCAGCATCCCCAAGCTTAACTCCTGCTCGTCCTCAAGTAGGTAAGTGATAACAAAAGAATAATTTTTGAGGTGACATGCACCTACACAATCTTGATCATATATGTAAGCATTTGTGAGCTGGGATCATAAGAACTTAAAACATGGGCATGAAAGATATAATCATGACAATAAGAAGCTTAGCCACCATGTTGTAAACATGCCAATGAACACAAACAAAAGATCATGAAAATGAAACAATGAAAGTTAAACGTGTGTTCGAATCATAAGGAAAAACATACAAATGGTTTTCAGCTTGTCCTTCATGGAGAGCAAAACATAAATGCATACGACACCTTCAAGTTTAAGAGGGCGACTAGATACAAATAATTTAAGAACAAGTGAAACCAACAATATGAATCAATCAATGAAAACTTTGGGACAATGCACATTATACTAAGAATGACAACTATGCTCTCTTAATGGTGCATAAAGATAGAAGGTGGTGACTCAATATAAAAGTAGAAGAAAGGCCCTTCACGGAGGGAAGTAGTGATTGCAAGTTTTATAATCTTCAAAAATTATGTTACTTACCGGCTTTGAGCTCTCATTGCCCCCATCATAAGCATCTTGAATGATTAAAGTTAATGCGAGAACAATTATGATGCATATGCTTGACAAATCATAAATTGAAAACCTCATGTCCCGTGAATACGAGTACCCAAACCTCATGCTACTTTACTTAGAGTCCCAAGCAAGGCTCTTGTCATTGTAAGTATACACGTATCATCAAGAACCGCCAATGGGGTACCTCCGTGCCCGATGACATGGAACAAGCCCACATCAAAATGACAGGACAAGCAGACAATGAACACCTCAACATCTCTTTTATTTACCATTTGTATAGCTTTTTATTTTGAGATGCATCGTCGAATGTCCACCATGGGTATGCTGCAAATTTCCACCATGAATTATGCATGGCTTAGATTAGCGGCCCAGGCATTTCCCTAACACATATACAAACTCCATGATCCCCACAAGATTCCCAATTCATTTCACACCGCGGGCATCCATAAACAAAAGATCACGATATCAACTCAAAAGAGAAGTGCAATATTGAAAGCTTGCCCATGACTGCATGGCTAGGCTAGTCTCCAACTTACAACTTGCAAGCATAACAACTCAACATAAGAGACCACAATGTCAAATTTTTAAGAACAGGAAAAAGTAAAGTGTGCCTTCCGGTTCGTGAGAGCTTTACTGACCGAATTTCGCATAACACTGGTAAGAGTTTAATTTGAAGAGAAAATAAAAGCAAGTCAAATTTACTTGGAATAGCAAATTGCTAGTAGGTATGTATGGTGGACACTTTGGAAAAACTTGGTTTTTTGGAGTTGGATGCACGAGTAGAGCTCATCCTCAGTACAAGGCGAGGGCTAGCAAAAGACTGGGAGCGACCGACTAAGAGAGCAATAATGGCCATAATCATGCAAAGCGACAAAGCGACATTAAAAGAAGCATAAGATGGCATCAAAAGTCAAAAACTAAATGATCATAGAGGCTATTGGCGACTTGTATGAGTCTAACATGTGTGAGCATGTGCCAAGTCAACCCAAATAAAGCATCAAGGAGAAAACCAGAATATTGCTTCCAAATAATTAAAACAACACATGATTTTTTTCAAAGGCTCATTAAGCAATCTCAGTTATTTGAGACAAGTCATGCTACAGCAAAACCACTAAGCATACTATCAAAAATACATCAAGCATGACATGAAAAAGCCTAAGCCGCAGTCTACACAAGCTCCTTCTTGTACCACTTTTTTGCATAAAGTTTTTTCTCTTTTCCAACACTATTCGAAATTTTTATAAACACCTGTTTTGATGAATACCAATAAATATCAGAGGCAAAAATACACCTTGATAAACAAATATATGAAGATCTGAATGCAAATCAAGGCGAAAACAAAAACCAAAAGCAGTAGCAGAAAAAGAAGAACACTCGATTTTTAATAAGAGTGAAAACTAGAGCGTTCTTTACAAATGAAAACGAGTACATCTCCTCCAAAAGAAATTTGTTGGGGTCCAACCATTTATTGCAGCAAACAAACAAAACTAATAAAGAAAACTAAAAAAACTGATGCTCCAAGAAAAACACATAGTGCATGAAGTAATAAAAATATAGTGTTTTGAAAGGTGACCTGATTTTTGCCAATGAAGAAGGGGTGCCTCGGGGGCATCCCCAAGCTTTGACGCTTGTACTTCTTGGATATTTCTTGGGGTGATGCATGGGCATCCCCAAGCTTGAGCTTTTGTCCATTCCTCAACTCATCACATCATTCTCCAATCCCTACACTTGAAAACTTCCTTCACATAAAACTAAACACAAATCTATTAGCAACATTAGTGTAGGCATAACATATAATCAACCTCTTTTTGCTTCAGGTTTCAACCCAAAACCACCACAGATATAGCATATACTATAGTAGCAACTTCCCCAAAAGTTCCATGATCAAAAGAACTCGCAAAGAAAGCGATAAAGGGGCAAACATAAATATTGGCAGAAATCTGTCAAAACTGAACAGCTGATAAAGATCGAATTTTTAAAGGGTTTTTTGTTGCTCAAATCAAAAAGTGTTCAACTAATGAAAGTTTGGATATAACCTGAGGCATATGCACAAGAAATCACAGGTCCAAAAGATATACAGAGAATTTATACGAATTTTTATGGTGCAGCACCAAAAACAGTTTCAGGACAGCAACATCCCCAAATCTTTACCTCGCTCAATTAGAGGCTTCTCTTGGCGCAAAAACGAAATAAACAAGATAAGGAGCGGTCATTACAGTAGTAATGACTTCCAAGACTCAAATAAAAGAAAAATTACTGAATGTAAACATTGGGTTATCTCCCCAGAGTGCTTTTCTTTAACGCCTTTGAGCTAGGCGCAGAAAATTGCGAATCAAGTAACATCAAGAGATGAAGTGCTAGGATCAGCGGGTCCCTTACGTCTTTCTTCCTTACCTTTGCTCTTGACTCTAGGAAAGACATAGTTATTGCAAGGTGGAGAGATAAATCTTATATTGCCTTTTCCCACATCAATGACGGCGCCTAGGAACTTCAATAGAGATCTTCCAAGTATGATTTGTCCTTTTCCTACACATTCAATAACAAGATAATCAGTAGATATCATTCTTCCTAGGACTTTTGTAAAAACTCCTTCAGCAATTCTAATGGGAAATAAAGTGGCATTATTAGTAAGAGAAATTCCTTCTCCCCCCTCAGAAAGCTTTCAAAGAATCAAAGATTCATAAACATCCTTTGGCATAAGACAAAATTCAGACATAATATCACAACGAGCATGAAAAGTTTCACCACTAATGGTGATTTTTTCCGTAGGATACCAACTCGAAGGTTCAGAATTTGTTGGCACATAATCAAAATGCTGGCGCAAAGTATTGTAGCAAGTATTCAAACTAGCAGTGCGAGTCTCAAGAGTATCAAGTCTATTAAAAATACACACAAGAGAGGAATCAAAATAGGTTGGCATGCTATAAATTGTAATCAACTTTTTATAATATTGAAGGCTTGATCTCCATCACAATGAAGGAAATCTCCTTCTGTAGTAGCATCCAAAGCATATCTATAATGAAGAGCAAGTCCAAAGTAAAAGCTACTAAGAAGCAAACTCAAAGTCATTTTAGATTCAGTTTTTCCATGCCAATCATAAATTCTAGACCAAGCTTCTTTAAAACTTTCCTCATCCTTTTGTTTAAAAGTGAAAATCATATCCTCGGGCGACATAGTAGTAGCAACTGAACCAGACATAATAAACTAAAGTAAAGAAATAACAACTACCAAGGATTCTAATTTTTTTGGGTTTTTGATAAAACGATGCAAGTAAAATAAAATAAAGTAAAGCAAAACAAATAACAAAGTAAAGGATGTGTGTGCGAAAACCTCCCCTCGCAGAAGTCTTCTACTTCCTCCCCGGCAACGGCGCCAGAAAAGAGCTTGATTGCTGGTTGATTGCGCCAGAAAAGAGTTGGTGGCATGTAGTTGAATGACCAGCCCGTTAGGAACCCCAAGAGGAAGGTGTGATGAATACAGCAGCAAGATTTTCCCTCAATTAAGAAACCAAGGTCTGTCGATCAGGAGAGGAGAGACAAACGACTGAAGGTGATGCTTGCAAGCTTCGCGACAGCTCCGGACAATTTATATATGGCGCCTCGTCCAAGCTTTGCTTTGCGAGCAGCAACGTGGAACCTGCACACAACACAACAAAATACTTTGTTCCCAACTTACAATGAGGTTGTCAATCTCACTGGTTTGCTTAAAACAAAGGGTATGAGCGTATCGAGTGGAAAGTGATAATAGTATGCGAGTAAAGTAAACCGTGCGAGTAAAGTAAATAGGTGATAGCAATATGATGGAAATAGGACTGGGATCCATAGTTCACTACTGGTGTCTCTCCATAAGATAAATAACACATGCTGGGTAAACAAATTACAGTTGGGCAATTGATAGAATAAAGATAAACGTGATATGTCAAGATGATCACTATGAGATTTACTCTAGGCATTACAACAAAATACATAGACCGCCATCCAACTGCATCTATGACTAATAATCCACTCCCGGGGATATCGTTCGAACACCCCATGAGTATTAAGTTGCGAACAAAAGATAATTGCAGTAAGCAAAGTGTTTAATGTAAACAAAGCTTATGCCCTTGAGCATATGAATGTTGTTTTCTCCCTAGTAGCAACAGCACATCTACAACCTTAGGGGTTTCTGTCACTCCCCCGGATTAAATAGAGAAATGAACCCACTATCGAGCATAAATACCCCCTCTTGGAGTCACTAGCAACTACTCGGCCAAGATAGCTACTAACAATGGAGAGCATGCAAGATCATAAACAACATAGAGATAACATAAGATATATTTCAGTATAGCAACTCAATCATAACACCAATATTTATCGGATCCCAACAAACCAAACATGTAGAATTACATAACGGTGATCTCAATCATGTAGGGCAGCTCATGAGATCTAAACATGAAGCACATGGTGGAGAAGACAACCATCTAGCTACTGCTATGGACCCATAGTCCAAGGTAGACTACTCACTCATTGCTCCGGAGGCAAGCATGGCGATGAAGAAGACCTCCGGTGGCGATTCCCCTCTCTGGCAGGGTGCCGGGAAGAGCTTCTGGACCCTCCCAATCTCGGGTCGATGACGGCGGTGGATCGCGATGTGTTTCTAGAAAATTGATCAGGTACTTAGGTTTTTCCCGTCGAGGGGTCTTTATAGGTGAAGGGGCATCGTCAGGAGTGGACCCAGGTGGCCTCACACCAGGGCGGCACGGCCAGGGCCACGCCAGCCTGGCGTGAGGGCCCCTGGTGGCCCCACTCCTACTCCTCTTCGGATCTCTGGAAGCTCCCGGGCAAAATAAGACTTCAGGAACTTGTTTCGTCCAATTCTGAGAATATTTCCTGTGTATCACTTCTGAAACACAAAAATAGCAGAAAACAGGGAACTGGCACTATGGCGACTTGTTAATTGGTTAGTTCCAGAAAATGCATAAAAGTGCCACGAAGTGTAACAAAACATTAGGCAAATGGTGTAAAAACAAGCATGGAGCATCAAAAATTATAGATACGTTGGAGATGTATCAGGGTCTTAAGGTGAAAGTGCACAACCCCTGCAGGGTGTAAAACTAATCGATTAGCCGTGCCCCCGGTTATGGACAACTTGAGTCTCTAGACATGGATTGTACGGAAGAATCTCATCACCTTTTTGGAATGATTAAAATCTGTTTAGAAACAATTTCATGATAGGGAATGCCTCAGGGCTACATACCTGGCAGTGAAAACCATGATATGTAGTAGTGACTTGAGGGATTATCCTGGTTTTGTTGAGTGGCTACCTAGGGCTACATACCTGGCAGTGAAAACCATGGTATGTGGTAGTAACCTAGGGGTTAACTTGATCTTTAAAAATCTAAATGTTTTAAAATGTTTTGAATTGGGAAAATGTAGGATAAAACTGGCTTTATGCAAATTAGCCCAAAAGATCCACTAGCCAAATATCATGTGGTATAGTCTTTTCACAATAGCCACCAAACATGTGTCATTTGCCAGTACGTTGTTGTACTAACCCCTGCTATTGGGGTTGCATATTCAAATGTGCAGGTTATTTGGATGAGGAGTAATTGGTAGGGAGCTCGAGTCTACATTCCAACATGTTTGCCTATGCCGCATGATGAAGATGGAGGACTCATTGCTACTTTATATCCGTTGTGTTTATTTTGTGTCAAACTCTGTTATTTAAGCTAGTCCGCGTGGCTAAGCATTTTAGTATAGTTTTAAAGACTTGTGTATCTGGATCTGCAATGTAATAAATGATATTATATATAATGAATAGTTACTATATTTTATGCTATGGTGCTATCAATGATCCAGGGAGTAGCACTTACATAGTTGTGCTACCTTTATCAAAAGGTAGGATGCTAACATCCCAGAATTTTTATTATTAATTTTCTTCTGTGCATCATAGTCTTCTTTCCAAAATTCTCAATTTTCAAAATATTTTGTTTCGAATTCATCCCAATGTCTCAAAAGTTCTTTTAAAACATCGGCATATAGCCTGTAGGCTAAACTATTATAAAAGAAGTTTTTGTTTTGCATAGAATAGTGAAAAGAGGATTCCTAAATGCTCTATTAAGCTATAGGAATTTTCACGAATTTTTTGTATTTTTATTCGACTATTTTTGGAGACTTGGAACTAAAGCAGAAAAAGAAAAAAAATAGAAAGGAAAAAAAAGAGAAATCCGGCTAACCAGACTGATCGTCTGGCCCGGCCCAGCCGACCACCCGCGCACGAGCCGTAGAGGTGCATAGCGGCCAAAAGTCACCCCAGCCCTGCGCCCCACAGCAGCCCGTGCCCTCTCCTTATTTCCCTTTTTTCTCTGATCAGTGGACCCCCCATGGCATCCCCGACCTCTAGCCATGAGATCACGTTGAACACGGATCAAACCCGCTCCAGATTTCTGTGAAAATCTCACCTAACCCCTATGTTTTACCCACGGATTTTGCCCCTATAAATACCCCTTGATCTCCTCCGATTTTCCCCTTCGAAACCCTAGAAAATATCACGGCGAGGCTGCCAAAATTCGTCGCCGAAGTTCCACCGCCACTGCCGCCATTAGAGCTTGGTACAAGCTCGAGCTCACCTCCACTGACCTCCCGTGCCCTCCTTTCTCAAAACACTGGAGCCCCCTCCTTTTTCCACTCCACCTTGAACTTGTTCCCCATCGACAAGAGCACATGAACGAGCCCCCGACATCGTCAGAGTTGACCACCACTCATCGCACTCCGTTCACCCGCAGACGTCGCCCGAGGAATCCAAAGACATCTTCGAGGATGCCAACGAGACCGCCATCACTCTCTGAAGCTCGTCCTCCACCTTTCCCTTGTCGGAGACCGCCGAGCTGTCGCCATAGACCACCGTAGCTCTGCCAAGACCGCCGCCTAGCCGCCACCATCGTTGGAGTCAATGTTCATCGGTGAGCTTCTAAGGGAGTAGATCTCAGCCATCCATCTCATTTCAGATCCGACGGCTGATAAAGCCGATCCGGCCGAAAGGGTACCGGCGAATAAGAACTCGCCACGTCATGGAGCCTTTTTCACTGTTTATTCGATTTTTGATTAAAAAGACAGGAAATAAGCAAATCTTACAAAATTCATAACTTTTATTCTGTATCTTGGTTTTTTGCAAATAATATACCGTTGGATTCCTAAAAATAAGAGGAACATTTCGGTACAATCAGTTTTCACTGTTACATAACTTACAATTGTCAAATTTACAAATGATTTTTATAGTGTTTTTGCTATATTTTAATTGGTTAGTAATGGTTTTATTTAATCAGTAGCACCCATAGCAATGATACGTCCAAAACGTATCTACTTTTCCAAACACTTTTGCTGTTGTTTCTCCTCTAATTTGTGTGTTTTGGATACAACTAACACGGACTAACGCTGTTTTTAATAGAATTGCCCTATTTTGTGCAAAAATCTGACTTTCAGGAAAAATCCCGGAAAATACCGCAAAGTTCCTATTTTACCAGAAGACACACAGAGTCAGAGTACGAGACAGAGAAGGGCCACAGGGGGCACCCACCACCTGGTGGCGCGGGCTAGGCCAGGCCGCACCAGGGGGTGGTGTGGCTGCCCCAGGCGTCGCCTCGACCCCTCCTTCCCCTACATATACCCTTTGACCTGAAAATATCGGGGGTTCGGCGTTTTTCCCAGATAGAGTTCCGCTGCGCCACCACCACCAGAACCCGCGATTCGAAACCAGAAACTCCGTTCTGGCATCCTGCCGGGACGGGGATTTGGAGGAGATCATCGCCATCATCATCACCGACGTCTCTCCATCAACCATCCATGATTCCCCCATCCATGTGTGAGTAACTCCCGCTGTAGGTGAAGGGGATGGTAGGGATTGGATGAGATCATTCATGTAATTGCTATGAGATTGTTAGGGAATGGTGCCTAGTATCCATTTTTAGTGCTTATAACATTGTTGAAACTTGTTTTGCTTAATGCTTGTCACTTTGGGCCCGAGTGCCATGATCTCACATATGAACTTGTTATTGTTTCATGATGATAATTGTTGTTTGTGATCTTACCTGCATGTTTTTTACACATATCGTTGTCCGGAACCCGAGGCCCCAAAGTGACAACAATTGGGATAACCGAAGGGGATGGCTATGATGTGAGGATCACATGTGTTCACTGAGTGTTAATGCTTTGCTTCGGTACTTTATTAAAAGGAGTATCTTAATTACCAGTAGATTCCCTCGAGGCCACGCTGCAAATGGGCTGGTAGGACAGAAGATGTCGTGCAAGTTTCTCATTGCGAGCACGCACGACTATTTACGGAACACATGCCTATGGTTGTTTAGTACTAGGATGCTTTATCTTTATTTATCTGCAATTGCCCATGTCTTAATTATTACATGAATTATCTTGTCCATGCAATGCCCGTTCATCCATCCCTATGCCTACAGTATTTATTCCTACTGTTTACTATTGATACCATTACCGTCTTTACTTTATTATTATTGCTACTATTTTACTACTGTCACCACTATAAAACTGTTGCTACTGATAAAATGCTGCGAGCAAGTCTATTTCTAGGTGCAGCTGAATTGACAACTCATCTGTTAAGGCTTATAAATATCCTTTGGCTCCCCTTGTGTCAAATCAATAAATTTGGGTTTTACTTCCCTCGAAGACTGTTGTGATCCCCTATATTTGTGGGTCAACAAGATTATTTTCTAGCACCGTTGCCGAGGAGCATAGCTTTATTTGTAAGTTCACTTGGAATTCATATTGTTCGCTGCAATCCATTCATCATGGGTAAACCTCGTATGGAAAGTTTCCTATATTGCCATCCACTACAAGAAGAGGTACTACTCTGAACACCTCTGTTGCTCTTGATTCGCCATCTGTGATGAGTAAGTTGCTTACACCACTGGATGCACATGCTACTTCATCTGTTGAGTTTGAAAATGCTTCTACTGTGCTTGATGAGAATGATTCATTAGGTTCCTTTTTAGATGCTATAATTGCTAGGACTAAGCACATGGGAAACACTACTGTTACACCTGTTAGTTCACCTGAGTCTAGGGAACACCCTAGTGACGATCTTGATGAGGCTTATATTGAGCTAGATGACGATTTTATTGATGAATTTTATGGTACTAGTGATGCTAGTGCTATTGGAGATCTTCTTGCAAGACGCGTTGTTAGATATAAGTTGTCTCCTGATGCTAAGTTTGTTGCGTCTCCCATAAATATTAGTGATAAGGATTATAATTTCTCTTTGGATTTGTCTTACATATCTATTGTTGATAAAAAAACCTTTTTGTGGTACTAAAAATGAAAGTGCTATGGGACACATGAATGAGCTTTCTTCTTTGAGTAACTTATTTTCTGATGATACTAAGCTGCGTACTTACTTTGTTGCTAAGATTTTCCCTTTTTCTTTGAAAGGTGCAGCTAAATCTTGGTTTAATAACCCCTCCTAGATCTATTGATAGTCCTATTGCTTTGGTTAATGCTTTCTTTCAGAAATATTTTCCTGCTAGTGCTCAACATGCTGCTTTGCAGATTTTTTTTGACTTTGAGCAGGTAAAAGGAGAGAAACTGCTTGAATCATGGGCAAGGTTTTGTTCTTTAATTAGAGCACTGCTTGGAGAGCCATTGCCTAAACATGAACTCCTTGATATATTTTATAGTGGACTAACTATTGAATCTAAGACATATTTGGATAGTTGTGCTGGTTGTGTTTTTCAGGAAAAGAACTCCTGCTGAAGCTAAAGAATTAATGGATAAAATAAGTCAGAATTATGATGATTGGACTATGGCTGAGTCAACGCCAGCGCCAACACCAGCGCCAACACCAAAGAAGAGAGGGATGATTGAATTAAATGATGAAGTGATGAGAGAAGCCAAGAAATCTATTAAGGAGAAGGGTATTAAATCTGAAGATGTGAAGAATCTACCTCCTATAGAAGAATTATGTAAGCCAATCCCTCGCTCATCCACTATTGAGGTACACTCTCTCCAACGCTTTGATAATAGAGATATTCCTTACTCTAAACCTCCTGTTCAATGCTTAGATGACTTTGATAATTTCATTGTTAAGCAAGATAATTTTAATAAAAGGGTGTAGAATCATTTGTTGGAGAACTCTGGAGCTATTAACAAGTTACAGGATATTATGGAGGGAACCTCAAATGATGTGAAGATGCTTGTTAAACATTTTCAAATGGTTCAGACTCAAATTGATCAGCTTACTAAGGTACAAAAAGATTTGCTAGTTAATGCTTCTAGAGAAAAACATACTTGTGAAATAAGTACAAGAAGTGGTGCTACTACTCAGGATCCTTTATATCCTGAAGGACATCCTAAGAGGATTGAGCACGATTCTCAATGTGTTGCAGGTGATGGTATTCCTTCCAAGAAAAAGAAGAAGAAGCATAAAATAGTTGCGGAATCTTCTGAAATAGGTAAAAATCCTAATAGTGTTTCTATTTCTGATGCTAAAACCAAAAGTGGTAATGCTTCTGATAAAGAAGAAGTTGAAGAGGAACCAGAAAAGCTTGCTAAGAATGCAAAGTACACCAAGGTAGATTTCATTGCCAACAAGCATGGTAGTGAGAGAGAACCCTGGGTGCAAAAACCAATGCCTTTTCCTGGTAAGAAACACAAATCCAAGGAAGAAGAACACTACAACAGATTTTGTGAATGGATGAGACCTTTATTTTTTTCAAATTCCTTTGACTGATGCTATTAAAATGCCTCCTTATTCAAAGTATATGAAGGATATTGTTACTAACAAAAGGAAGATTCCTAGTGAGGAAATTTCCACTTTACTTGCTAATTACTCTTTTGATGGTAAAGTTCCAAAGAAGCTTGGAGATCCAGGTATACCGACTATTCCTTGCTCTATTAAAAATAATTAAGTTAAATGTTTGTGTGATTTAGGAGCTGGAGTTAGTGCCATGCCTTTTTCTCTCTATAAGAGACTTGATCTAGAAAAATTGATATCGACTGATATATCTTTGCAAATGGCTGGTAAGTCTACTACTATTCCTATTGGTATATGTGAGAATGTTCCTATTCAAGTGGCTAATAATTGCTTGATATTAACTGACTTTGTTGTGTTGGAAATGCCTGAAGATGACAATATGTCTATTATTCTTGGGAGACCTTTTCTAAACACTGTAGGTGCTGTTATTGATTGCAACCAAGGGAAAGTAATTTTTAATGTCAATGATAAAGAGCACATGGTTTATTTTCCCAAGAAGATTGATAGAAAATATGGTCTAAATTCAATCAAAAATATTGAGACCATCAAAGTTGGAGAAATTATTTGTGCAAGGCTAAAGCCCAAGGAAGAATACAAAATTGTTATGGTTGGGACTATACCTATCAAGGTTGAGGTAACATAATCATTTAGTGAAAAGCAAAGTTTTGCTTCATAGAAAATTGGTTTGGTAACAAGACTTGATCAACCTTGTTAACAAAGCGGTTTTTGAATGAACGAAACTATGTTTTCACCGCATTTACTTTTCTTTACTCATGCTTCCACCTTGTTCACTTTTGTTTCCGCTATTTAGTTACATATTAGAATATCTTAGAGTTGTTGTAGACTTGGTTTGGATTTGTTTTCTATCGTTCCATCTTCGTTTTCCCGAGTTTTTAATGTCTTGTAATTTTCTGAAAATCCTCGAAAATAAAGTTTCTCGAAAAATTCCAGAAAATTCTTTTTAAATTTTTATGTCAAAAATGGGGCAGAGAGGCACCTGGGACACCTCAGGGGTACCCACCATGCCACCACACCACATGGTGGCGCGGCCAGGGCCAGACCGCGCCGTGGCATGGTGTGGGGCCCCCTGGCCCTTCACTTACCTCTCCACCCTCCACTTCACTCTCTCTCCCAAAATATCTTCACTCCATAGCTCAAACCCATGTTCTTGCTGTTCTTGCTCGTGATTTTCGATCTCCTTGCTCAGCCCATGTTTGCTGCTGACATTTGGAGCATTTGTTCTCTGGTATGTGACTCCTTCGATTGTCCAAGTAGAATTTCGTTTAGTGGAGTATTTATTGAGTATTTTAGCACTATAGGTGACAGGTTAAATGAGTTTGCATGCTTGTTCTCTTGCTTAGATATGTTATTTTGATGCATGATAACCCTCTTGCAACTCGCTATAGTAGTTCCCTACATTTGTTTGTCTCAAAATCATTTTTTATGAGGTTTGCTTAAAAATTTCAGAAATAGAGGAGAATGGATATCAACTCATCCAACAAGAGTTAGAGGTGCATGAAGTTATGAAAGTCCAACGTGAGGAGGGAGTCTTTCCCTCTATCTATCCATGCTCGGAATTCATGAGTGCTACGGGTATTCTACAGGATTTCCAAACTCTAATCTCTAATGCAGGATTATAACATTTTATCGATGGTGAACCTCACCAATATGCTAAACTAACCATGTCTGTGGTGCAGGATTTTAGATTCAGTTGGTCTTTGCCTAAGCCCATGGTTCATTATAAAATTTACAATAAAACTGTGGACTTGCCCCTTGATGTTTTCTGTGCAGCTATTAGAGTACCACAGTGGGGATCGCACGGAAGGATAAAGGAGCGACCCAGGCTGTTGATGGACTTGTATGAAGAGATTTGTCAAGGAAGAAGCTTCTCAGGAGAGAGTGGTAAAATTCAGAATATTCATCTCCCATCTATTCGATATTTTGCCTATTTTATTGCCAAGTGTGTTCTTGCTAGGAAGACTGCAAACAAGTTGTCCTCTTATGATTTAACTTTTATTTCAGCTGCTTTGAGACAGGATAGAACTTATAATTTGGGTGCTTTGATAGCTTTCCGTCTTGCTGCAAACCGCGAGAAAGGGGGAGTTTGTGGATGACTTATTGCTTCTCACTTATTAGCCTTGCATGGTGTAACACCGCATGATTTGGACATTCAGTTTCCCATAGAGAGGCTTGATCTTAATTCTATGATACAACATAAGTTTGTTTCTTCTCAGGCTTGGTTGGGCAACTTGTCTTATGAGATAACCTTTCTCAAGAAATCAGCCTCGAGAGTAGTTAAGACTGATCGATCAGTCCATTTGCCTGCACCTCTTTTGTTTAACCTTGATCGTAGGAATGGATCGTCACTCACGGAGGATGAGCTTGACACATACATGGAGGAGAACTGACAAGGATATAGATAATAGAGCCCATTACTTGAGTACCCCCGAGGCCCGTTAAGCTAGGTCCAAGTGTAATCCTAGTCGAAATATGAGTTCATGTCGTATACCGATGTTGTAATATGTATCGGACCCCTCTAGTTCCTTGAGACCTGGCCACCTATATAGGGGCCAGGAGAGGACGGTGAGGGACAGATTGAAAGCAAGCTAAGTTGATCACCACGTTTACTTTTGATACACACCTTGTTTGACTGACTTTACCTTCGAGTTTATCCGACGCCCTATTCCCCCGATCCTAAGTCCTTTATCTAGGACATTTGTCGAGTTAACCCTCGTCAATTGGCGCCGACCATGGGGACTCTAGGCATTGGAACCATGAATTCAATGACTTTTTCGCTTTTAACCAACAGCAGCTCGGAAGTGGATGAAAACTAGATATCTTTCGGGACTGTCGATTTTTAGCCTCACCCATCAAACTTTACTCCCTTATTTGAGAGCATGGATCAAGATATGGACCTGACGATCGGAAGCCTAAACTTCCGCGTCAGATCTTTAGGCTCGATTCACCTTTGAGATCCGGCAAAACGGGATTCGTCGACAAGCGAAGCCAAGACAGTTGCAATGTTAGAATCATTAGTGGGCTCTTCCAGCGAGGCAAACTCGCCAGTCAGCTTCGCAACAATAGAAATTGCAGAAGGAAAAATCACAAAAGTCAACAAAAACATGGAAAATCTCGACTTAGGGGATCAACTCGAAGACCTCATGATCTGCCATGATGATACTTCAGACAAATCAATAGACACCTGGAAGACAGGATTAGAGCTTCATGAGGATGATGATTCAATCTTCTCAAGCTTCGACAGCAAGTTCGACAATTGGTACCAAGTAATCACCATTGTAGGAGACAACTCAGAAGAACTCGACAAAAACAACAATCCAGTGCTCAACCCAGCAAACATAAATAGAGGAGCAAATCACTTACCAGAAGGAGAAACTGCAGATTCTCTTGCAAGCAGGGAGAAAGTTTGACTATCAGCCGAAGAGTGGAGGATAATCAAAACAACCGTGGAACACGGTGTGCCAATACCAACAGATGCAAGCAAAAATATGTTGTTATGGTATCATTACGCCTTAAGACAGCAATCAAAGCAACTAGCAAAAGAGAGAATTGAAATACAAAAAAGAAAAGACTCAGCCATTGCAGCAAGCGCAGCCTATCACAAAGCACGCAGCGACGCATCATACACAAATAGCAGAAGGCATCATCGACATGGATCAAGGTTTGAAAACCTCGAGTACTCCGAAAAGCAAAGCCTTTCCAAAAACCTCGACTCGTCTTTCCTATCGATCGACGAGCAAGGCAACATCATACCAAAGACGCCAGAAGCAGCTCTTGTGGCAGCTCAAACATATCTGTACACAACACAGCCAAGTCCAGGAGACCCAAGGGAACATATGCACCGAGCAGCACCGCAAGGCTTAAGGATGGTAGGCAATAAGTTGACAGCAAAAGAAGAAGAGGCACATCGCAATAAAGGAACGCATAAACCAAGGTCACCATGCCGTCACAATAGTCCTCGGCACAGAAGTGGTAGTCAACGATCTAGAACACCATCACCAAGGCGAAACAAAAGCCCGAAGCATGGAGGAACCCGAAAGGTCCAGGACTCCCACAAAAGCATATGACTATGAAGACGACGAAAAGGAGATGGGGGCATTGTGCTTTACTCACAGGGTTCGCACTACGCCAGTACCTAAGGGTTTCAAACTACCCCATGATCAGCAAAAGTATGATGGATCTCAGGAGCCACAGTCATGGCTCTTGGATTACTTACAGGCAGTAAAAATATTGGGAGGAACAAAGGAAACAGCAATGCAAAGTTTGCAATTACACCTCACCGGCGCAGCAATGTCATGGTTGAGCAAATTAGAAAGAGGAACAATTGGAAGCTGGGAGGAACTCACAAAGCAATTCACAAGAAACTTCAAGTCGATATATAAACGGCCAGCGTCAATAGAAGAAGTCAAAGCCTGCGTACAGCAACGCAATGAGACACTAAGGGCGTATATCCAAAGGTGGAGCATTATCAAGAATTCTGCAGTCGAAGTCTCAGACGGAAGAGCAATAGACGCTTTCACGCTCGGGTTGCAACGAGGATACCTAGTCGAAGAGATGGGCAGAATCAAGCCAAAGACAGTATCCGATTTAATGGATATAGCAAATAGATTTGCAGATGGTGAAGACACGTGCAACAACAAACGAACGCGGTCACCAGAAGATGACAGAGGAAACAGATATGGTGGCCAAAGGAGAAGATCCCGCAATTACGACAACTACGGCTCCCACAACCAAGTAGCCACGGGATACAAATACAATAATTATCAAGGAAATGACCGCAGAAACTCGGGGTACCACAGCTATGGAAGAGAATACTACGGGAGCAGCAAAAAGTTTCAGTCAAGAGAACCTCAAGAATACAACCCATCACCAGATGATATGCTAAACGGACCATGCCATATACACTCCATGTTCATCGATGGAAAAAGAGTATCCAGACACACAATGAAAGATTGCACAACATTCTTGAAACTCCAGGAGGCAGCAATAAGCAAACAAGTCGAAGCAAAGAGACAAGGATATGAAGGGAACACGAATAATGCGCCTACAACAACTCAACAGGCAAACAATGGAGACTCTCAAGGTCAAAATCAGCCAAATTAAGGACACGATAATGATGGAGGATATGTCCCGTCCAAAGGGCACATCACATCAATGAAACAACCAGTGCCAAAGTCGAACAAAGAGGAAAAGAGCATAACTCGACAAGTCAACCTAGCAGTAACATCACCTCCAGCAACCACGGAATATCTACACTGGTCAGAACAACCCATAGAATTCAACAGGGATGATCACCCCATAACAGTACCTCAGCCAGGAAACGCGCCTCTGGTACTCAAAGCTCAAATTGGGACATACAACGTCGATAGAGTATTCACGGATGCAGGAAGCAGAATAAATCTTATATACGCAAAAACTCTTTGGGCAATGCACATATCATTAGAGTTTTTGAAACTAACAGACTGTTCCTTCCATGAGATCATCCTAGGAAGTGCTAACTATCCATTAGGCCGGATAGCACTCAACGTTTGCTTCGGAAATCGCCAAAACTATAGAAGAGAAAAGCTCAACTTCAAAGTCATGGACTGGCCATCACAATATCATGCAATCCTTGGGCGACCCGTGTTTTCGCAATTCATGGCAGTACATCACTATACATACCTGGTACTCAAGATGTCAGGACCTAACAGAATTATCACAGTAAAGGGAAGCTTCGAACTCTCAGATCTATGTGACAAGGAATTCCACAAAATGGCCCAAAATTTTGGCATGACGGCCAACTATGGAGAACCCAAAGACAAAGCAAAAAGCATTACTATAGGATCCACAAAACAACTCGAAGGACATCCAGCGGAGCCAGAAGCGAAGAAATCACGAGTATAACCATCAGATCTAGGGGAAGCTACAGGAGAAGAGGGAAAAACCTCGGCAACATAAGACAACAAGTACACAAGAGTAGAGTAGAAAAATAAGGCTATTAAAGCCACAAGCTATCCTAGGGCAATGCCCTCTAGATCCAGAACACGGGTCACTAGACGGATCTGTTGGGACAACCCATGTATCTTACATTGCAAGCATAAATAAAGACAAAGTTCCTCCTACTCGAGTTTACGTGTCTTAAAAATCTCAAACGAAGTTGTGGCAAACGCAGTAAACACAAAGCGCCTTGAGAACAAAAAATTTCTGGCAAGAAGACCCAAAAAACGGAAACTCTCGCGTTTTACATACAAAACATATATACAATAAAGCGCTACAACATTGGCTGATACGAATAATCTACCCCAAGGGGATTCAAGTAATGATGCTCATGGAAAAATCCAGCATCTTCTCGAAGCAATCTAGCTATGATCCTTCTCGCCGGTTGAAGCGTGGCATCCATATGGACTCGCAGCTTCACGCCCCCTGGGGGAAAACTTAGCGACATGGAACAATAGTTCAGCCTTGGATGCCACTTGCGTATCCAACCAAGAGCAAAATTGGCACCAGCCACTAAGCTGAGCTCTATCAACCGATGAATTTGTTGACTAGATCTAAAAGCATCGAGTAACTGCTTAAAATTCTTTGGTGGAGGATTGCGGGGAAGCATAACGGAGTACATGGTCATCAACGATCTTTGACAATGTGGCAACCTCAAATTTGATACAAATTCGAAGTGCCCGTTATGTATTCCACCGCAATCCCAGAACCATTGTTGCGATATACATAACGTAGTTGGTAACCAGTTCCATAGACATTACAATACGATGGTTCAAATACAATGGTCATAGAGACCAAGTTCATATTACAACACAATATAGCAGCGGAAATAACGTCCTCGGGTCCATGCCTTCACCCTACAGGCAATGGCGACTCATGGAGACGAGCTTAGTTCTGGTACTCTTCCTCATACCCTTCCTCCGGATACTCTTCCCCATAGTCTGACCAAGTTGATAGCCAGGGACACAGCCATGAGTACATTGGATGCACTCGCAAACCATCTTATAAATGAAATGATGAGTAGGTATGCAAGTTTGGCCTAGTGGACTAAGCACTAAATTTCTTTGCAAAAGCTAGTTTTATTTCCCAAGAATGTTTATTGGTAGGAAAGAAGTTTAGTTCTCTAAGTTCAATCTAAAGAGGAACTTTAAGTGTGTCAACATCAAGTTCAAGTCAATTCAATTCAAATCCTTCACCAATCTCATCATTGTTATTTTTATCTTTGACAAAAGTCAAGTAGAGCGTGCCAACTGTCCATAACCGCGGACTCGGCTATTCGAATAGTTTGAAAACCTCTGCAGAGGGGTACACTTTACCCACAAGATTCGATACATCTGCCGGGAGAAATCCACGGGTCGTCATACACAAGTATGCGGGGTTTAGATAATCAAACAAACTCTTTCACTTGCTCACCCTAGTATAGGATCCTTCCCTAGAGCCCGGGGTACGGAATCCCCGCTCCGGCGCCTCTAGTTCTGGCCATCCCGGAGTGCCGGGTTAGTGGAGTCCACCTGGTTCAGAAGTAACCGCGCACGGTGTCCTTCCATAAAAGTTTGTTACAAGGCCTCCCATACTAAGGTAAACAAGCTACGGACTAAGCCCCTTCCCATATAGGGGTAATGTGGTTGTACGGTATGGTTGGCTCCCATGTACATCACTCGTTGTCATTGAGAAATACATTTCATAGTTCTTAGTCAAGATTAATTTCTTTCATAAAACCATTTCGTCGGAGCAATCTCCAATTCAAGTTTCAAGTTCAAGTCACCACTTTTCAAATCGGGTTCCCCTTATAGATGGCCTCAATATTATTAGCGACTAAGCAACTACAATGAGTGGTGACACTACTAACTAAGATTGGATAAACTCAGCTTGATGCTCTTGCTAAACAAAATATCACCATACTTCTATCATTCTACTCTAGCAACTCAATCATGCAATTTACTTAAAACAAGTAGAATGCAATATTAAAACTAGGTATTGGGAGTATGAATCAAAAGATGGCTTGCCTTGGTTGGCAAAGTGTCCGGGGTATTCTTCTTCTTCTTGATAATAATCCCCTCCAATATCCTCCTCGGCCACACTAGCGTCTTATAACGAATAAACACCAGCACACAATCACTACACAATGCTAATAACACACCAAGCACACCTCTTTGTTTGCTCACAATAGCATTCATGTTGCATTTTATGGTGTTGGATGGTAAGTTTTTCTTCTAAGTTTTCTTTAAGTGTGCGAGTTAGATTCTCTACTAAGGGTCATAAGTTGTTCACTTTCTAAGCATTGGTATTGGTTTAGGGGTACTAAGACTAGTTCAAGTGGGGAGGGATTAACTAAGTGAATTGGTAAAGAGGGCAACTTAATTCTAAGTGTGCAATAGTAATCTATCATTTTATGTTACTAACTAGAGTTGGGGTAGGATCTACTTGATAACACTAACAGGGTTTGAAGTTGATTAGAGTTGGCTAACAGTAAGGGAGGTCATTGGTGAGTTCACAATTTAAATTTCAAAATTTTAGGGGGCTTAAACAATTTTCTAGAAATCTTCTATGATTAATAAAGCTTGGGTCACACTATTCATATCCAATTAAGTTCCTAACTTATTTTGAATTCTAACCAGTTCTACTGTGTAGAGTATTTTATAAGCTTTCCAACGCATATTTATTTGCTAGAAAAGGATTTGTAAAACTCTTGGAATTTAAATTTGAAAATCATATCTGAAAGTTATTTGAAATAATTCAAACGGGCGGGAAACTAAATAAAAACGAAACGGACCTACTTCTAACCAAACGGGCCGAGTCCAGAAGAATTCCGAACAGGCCGGCCCGATACCGTTTCGCGCGGGGCTGAAATGTTTTAAAACCGAGCCTGACAGATGGGGTCCACTCGTCAGACCTAATTAGAATCCCGAACCGGTATGCTAGCGTTGGATCCAGATCGAACGGCTCTGGTGCATCGTCTACCTCAACTCGGGCGGAAGCTCACCGGCGTTGCAGTGAAGAGTGTTCGACGGCGAGGGAGTGACGTAGAGGATGCAGAACTCGACGGTGACGTGTGGAATCGGCTGCGGCGTGACTCCTCCTCCGATTCCCTGCGGCGGCTTGCTCCCAGGTGGTCGAACGCGGCGGCGCTCCTCGCGTCCAGTACCTCGCCGGCGTTGCAGGCGTCGACGAACCAGAGCGAGAGGGAGGGAGAGGTGGTGTCTGGGCGGTAGCTGGGAGTGGGGTGCGTCTCCTCGTTTGATCGGAGGGGCCTTTTATAGGCCGGAGCGTCGAGGGCAGGGCTGTCCAGAAGCTCACCGGCTCGGGGGCCCTGGCAGCGTTCGAAGGTCTCTCCGGGCACGGCGGCCTCGGGGGCGTGCTGGGAGGGTGCTGGCTCGGCTGCGGGAGGCTGTGGGTCGGCTCTGGCGCATCCAGGGCAGTCGGTAACGAGCAGGGAGAAGAAGGTCTAGGAGGGGGCCCTGGGCGCACATCTCTTCTTCCCTCCGCTTCTCATGGCTTGGGTCGGGGATGGGGGCGCTGGGCTCGACCGCGGCGTCTCCCAGGAGCATGGCTACAGTCCCCGAGCGAGCAAGAACAGTGCAGCCACAGTAAACTCGATTTGGTTTGATTTCTCTCTGCCAGTGTTCGACGAAATGCCCGCAAGAGTTTGAAATTTGAATTTTTGAAATTTTCCACTTTGGGTGATCAACATATTGGCCAAGGTTTCCAGTCATATTTTTGTTCTGGAGAAATAACAGGTTTTGCAAAAATTTATATTTGAAAATAGGGTATGGTCACTGTTTCAGATTCAAAGTTTGATTGATGTTTGAGTCAAGCTCTGGTTTGAATTTTGGGTAGCAACTTCTTGGTTGAGTTTGTATGTGACTTGGTGAAGCTCAACTAACTGGTAAATCATTGATTTGAGTTGCAGATTTCTTAATCCAAGGGCTCAAAGTAGGGTAGTCAAACAGATTTCCTAGATCATCTTATTCTTCTCTTTTTCTTTAACATTTTTATTTCTGGTTTCTTTGGTTCCAATTATTCTTCTCAATTGCTTCTGTTGGTTAACTTAGAATTAACTAACCAATGCACAATCAAAAATAACACACATGAAATCATAGAATACATATAATAGAAAATACATGTATGCATGAAATAATGGATAAAAGTTTTATCTGGGTCCAAAAATTTGGTACTTTATTTAATAAGAAGTGGATTACAATATCTGAGTTGTTACAATCTTCCCCCCTTAAAAAGAATCTCGTCCCCGAGATTCACTAATTAAGAACCGAAAAGATTGGGAAACTCTTTCTGAAGGTAATCTTCTCGTTCCCAAGTGGCTTCCTCTTCGGTGTGATTACTCCACTGCACTTTCAGAAACTTGATGCTTCGGGTTCGAGTGGTTCTATAAGCTTCCTCGAGGATACAGATAGGTACTTCATGATAGGTCAAATCCTTGTTGATGTCCACCGAACGATGATCAATATTTTTGAAGATTTCGGGCTTCTCCGGAACTTCGAGACATTTCCGAAGTAAAGACACGTGAAAGACATCGTGTACTTCAGACAATTCAGGGGGCATTTCCAACTGATAAGACACTTCTCCTCTGCGGTCTAGTATCTTGAAGGGTCCAATATATCTTGGTGCAAGCTTTCCTTTTACTTGGAATCTTTGCATTCCCTTGAGGGGTGATACTCTGAGATAAACCAAATCTCCAATCTGGAAGGTCAGTTCTCTACGTCTCTTATCCGCATAACTCTTCTGTCTCGACTGGGCTGCCTTGAGGTAATCACGAATCATGCGAACTTTCTCCTCGGCTTCTTGCAGAATGTCAGGCCCAAATATCTGACTGTCTCCGGTTTCTGACCAATTCAAAGGGGTACGACACTTTCTTCCATACAAAGCTTCAAATGGGGCCATTTGCAAACTGGCTTGATAGCTGTTGTTGTAGGAAAACTCCGCGAAAGGCAGACAGTCTTCCCACTTAGCTCCATAGGCTAGAACACAGGCTCTCAACATATCTTCAAGTATTTGATTCACTCTTTCAGTCTGTCCATCAGTCTGAGGGTGGTAAGCGGTGCTGAAGGCTAATTTGGTTCACAAAGCTTGATGTAAGCTTCTCCAAAATCTCGAAGTGAATTGGGTTCCTCGATCGGAAACTATGGTTTTAGGGACTCCATCCAAACTAACAATTCTGGACAGATACAGATCAGCTAGCTGTCCTGAGCGATAAGTGGTCTTGACAGGAATAAAATGGGCAACTTTGGTCAGTCTATCCACAATGACCCAAATAGAGTCATTACCACGGCTAGACCTTGGAAATCCAGTGATGAAATCCATTCCAACAGATTCCCACTTCCATTCCGGAACTTGCAAAGGTTGTAGCAATCCCGCAGGACATTGATGTTCAGCCTTGACTCTTTGAAAAATATCACACTTAGAGATGAACGATGCAATCTCACGCTTCATTCCATGCCACCAAAATTGTTCCTTCAAATCTTGATACATCTTAGTTCCACCGGGGTGAATGGAGTAAGGGGTCTCATGGGCTTCCTTCATAATCACTTCCTTCAATTCTGAATCAGCAGGCACGCAAATACGTCCTTTATACCAAAGAACTCCTTGGTCATCTTCTTCAAATCCTGGCACCTTACCGGAACTGATTCGGTGCTTGATTCCGTCAATACTCTCATTTCCCTTATGGGCTTCTTTGATTTGGCTCATCAAGGTGTGTTGAAACTCAAGGTTGGCTAGGAATCCTTGACTGACTAGTTCCAATCCAAAATTTTCAAACTCTTGGTGCAACATAGGTTGCTCTTCCTTGATCATCATATTCAATGAGCATGGCTTCCTACTCAACGCATCGGCCACCACATTGGCCTTACCGGGGTGATAATGAATTTCCAGATCATAATCCTTGATCAACTCTATCCATCTTCTTTGCCTCATGTTCAACTCCTTCTGAGTGAAAATATATTTCAAACTCTTGTGATCAGTGTGGATCTCACAGCGGTTACCCATAAGATAGTGCCGCCAGGTCTTCAAAGCTAGAACTACGGCTGCTAACTCCAGATCATGGGTGGGATAATTTTCTTCATGAGGTCGAAGCTGCCGAGAGAGGTAAGCTATGACCTTTCCTTCTTGCATCCATACACAACCAAGTCCAAGTTTGGAGGCGTCGCAATAGACATCAAAGTTTTTGGTGATATCGGGCATGGTTAGGATGGGGGCGGTCACCAGTCGCTTCTTGAGCTCTTGAAAACTCTCTTCACACTTAGGGGTCCATTAAAACTTCTTGTCCTTCTTCAACAGTTGGGTCATCGGCCGGGCAATGCTTGAAAACCCTTCAACAAACTTGCGGTAATATCCCACTAATCCGAGAAAACCTCTAACTTCCGTTTGAGTGGTAGGGGCTTCCCATTCCATGACTGATTTGATCTTCTTGGGGTCCACAGATATTCCTCCCGAAGATAATACATGGCCTAAAAATCCAACTTCCTTCAACCAGAACTCACATTTACTGAACTTGGCATACAGCTGATGCTCTCTTAAGGTTTCTAGGATTAATCTCAAATGGGTTTCATGCTCTTCTTCGGACTTGGAGTAGATAAGAATGTCATCAATGAAGACAACAACAAACTTATCCAAGAACTCCATAAAAACCTTATTCATGAGGTTCATGAAATAAGCAGGGGCATTGGTCAATCCAAATGACATTACGGTGTACTCATACAATCCGTAGCGGGTAGTGAAGGCTGTTTTGGGGATATCCGTTGCACGGATCTTCAGTTGGTGGTATCCAATTCTAAGGTCTATCTTCGAGAAGACTCTGGCTCCAGTCAATTGGTCAAACAAATCTTCAATCTTTGGGAGAGGATACTTGTTCTTGATGGTCACATCATTTAGCTTGCGGTAATCAGTGCACAGTCGGCTAGAACCGTCACTTTTATCCACAAACAGAACGGGTGATCTCCAAGCAGAAGAACTTGGCTGAATTAATCCTTTACTCAAAAGGTCATCCAATTGCTTCTTCAACTCTACTAGTTCAGCTGGGTTCATACGATAAGGTCGCTGGGCTATAGATCCAGTTCCGGGGATGAGCTCAATGATAAACTCGATATCCCGATCCGGTGGCATTCCGGGTAGCTCCTCGGGAAAAACATCCGGGTATTCACAGACGATGGGGACTTCCTTTATGGTTGGCCCTGAGATACTCTTATGACATCGGGTGGTTTGGGGTGGTTTTACGGATACATGCTTGACTATGATTCCAGTGCTACTCTTCATGGTGATGGTCTTCTTGGCACAATCTATGACTCCTTGATGGGAAGACATCCAATTCATACAAAGAACTACTTCCAAACCTTTGGTTCCCAACACTATCAAATTGGCTAAGAAAGATATTCCATGAATTTCTATGGGCACTGCCAAGCAGGTACAACTGGCTTTGGTTACTGACCCGGGAATTTGCACAGACATGACATCTTTCAAGGGTGTGGGTCGAAGTCCACTTTTATCAACGAATAATTGGGTAACAAATGAGTGTGAAGCTCCAGAATCAAACAGAACTCTTGCAAGAACGGAGTTAACAGGGAACATACCAAGCACAACGTCAGTTGCTTCCTAAGCTTCTTCAACATTCATGTGGTTCAGACGGCCTCGAGAGTGAGGCTGGTTCCTTGGTGGATAGTTCTTGCCATTTCCCACACGGCGCTGTTGCTGAGCAGGAGCAGTGGTCTTGGATGCATCATTTAGCTTCTTGGGGCACTCATTGGAGTAGTGCCCTTTGAGTCCGCACTCATAATAGGTAACACCAGACTTGTCACCAGGCTTGGGTAACACAGGGGCGCCATTCGGCCTTGGAGTATTGGTGTTGAAGTTGTTGCCACTCAGTCTTGGAGGTGCACGGTGGAAGTTGTTGCCGGGCGGATGGTTGGGATAGTTGGGACGTGGAACAGGTGCAGACGGCCTCATAGGTCTAGGGGCGAAACCCATAGGTGCATTTCCCCTTGGCTTCTGCGAGTTGCTCGAGTTGCCTTGATACATCATACGGCGCTTGCGGTTCTCTGCAGCTTGCTTGAGTTTGCCTTCCATCTGAATGGCAGAGTCAACCAAGGACTCCAGGTCAGCAAAGTGAATGCTGACCAAGACACATTGCATCTCATCATGAAGTCCATCCAGAAACCTTTCTTGCTTCTTCTCCATGGTGTCGGTGTCATCTGGGGCATACCTAGACAAGGTAAGGAACTTGTCACGGTAATCCACCACAGATAGGGAACCTTGCTTTAGATTTCTGAACTCATCTCTCATCCTTTTAACCAATCCCAAAGGAACATGGGCCTTGCTAAACTTGCTCTTGAACTCCTCCCAAGGCATCACATACCCTGGGGCTTGCATTGCACGGGTGCTATCCCACCAAGCCCTTGCGGCTCCCACAAGGTAGTGGGTGGTGTACAAGACCTTCTCATTTTCTCCAACTTCGGCGACTGCCAGATTGTTTTCCATGGTGCGAAGCCAGTCATCGGCATCTAAGGGCTCTTCAGACTTAGTGAACATAGGAGGGTTGGTGTTTTGAAAATTCCTTAACTTGGATCGGTGATCACCATTGCCATTGTTTTCTCCGTCACCATTGCCATTACCATTGCCATTGTTGTGATTCATTGCCATCTGGGTTATCTGCTGAAGAGTGGCCAAGTTAGCTTGGCGCTCAGCTCGGGCTGCTTCCCGGTCTTCCATGATCAACCTTAGTAGTTCGGCCATTTCCGGGTTCGGGGGTGGGGGTGCTCGCGGCATCTGAAGATAAGGTGTGTAAGACAAGAGGGAAAAGCTAATTTTTGCTAAGATTTAAAGGTAACATGGATGATGCAATTTTTGTCTTACTAAGGCCTTAAGGGCCAAATTCATATTTCATTCAACACTCATCAAACATATCATACATACGAGTTCACACATTACAAATGGTTTACGTCAGACCAGTGCGACTCGTCTACTAGAGAGGGGGATACAACTCACACCTACACGAAGTGAAACAAGGTGAACTCATAACTAGATAACACGTGGATTTCTGATCTAAACAGCGGGCTCCTCGGGGTCTTCCTCCTCATCACTCACAATGAATCCATTGTGCCCACCATCTTCCGGATCATCAAGGGCCTCCATGAAGTCATCCTCATCACTAATGAGGGCATTATCCTCCTTGCGGAGATCAATGCCTTCCTCCTCACCAAGGTGATCCTCAAGACTCTCAATGTACTCAGTCAGCTCAGCCACATTGGCCTTCAACTCCTCAATGTCCTGATCCTTCTCATCGCACTGGCGACAAAGGCCCTTGCGCTCCTTCGCAAGTATCCTGATAGTGTTCCTCGCCTCCACCAGTGCGAAGTGCTCGAGGTTGGCCCTAGTACGGGCACGGTCGGCCTCCTGCTGAGTGGAGTACAGCAAGAAGTCCATGTGATCGATGTAGGTACTCGGCTCATTCTGCCCGGGCATGTTTGCGGGACGCCCGTCCGCATCACGCCGAGCAAAGTTCCTAAAGCGCTCTCCCTGGACCTCCTCAACATGCAGTCCACATAAGCGGGCGTGCATCTCCTGCATACCTCAGACCAAACCATCGGCCCAAGTGTTCTCCACAAGCTCAAAATTGACCCTTGGAGAACTCAAGTTTCCCTTCTTGCCACGGCAACTAGCTCAGATAAGCCACCGTAGCTCTCCATTTGGGTGCTCATTGAGCACGGCTCCCTTGAACTCTGGATACAAACGATCCAAGAACAAGGTCAGGGTGGTGAGGTCGCGCTCGAAACAAAGGCTGCCACCATGGCCCAACTGGTAGTGCTCAACAAATACCGGGGCCATCTACAAAATTTTAGATTAGATTAAGTTAGTGATCAACTCAAGTGTGCAAAATTTTAAGTAGGCAAAAACTAAAGTATGTACAAAACTTTACAAGTAGAGAGGAAAGACTAAGCAATTTTGCAACCCTTACTTATATCTTTGTTTTGTTAAAGGTTTGATTTAACGCCCATTCTAACTAAGGTCTCATATGGTCAGCCTAGGCTCTGATACCAACTTGTGGCGACCTCAAATTTGATACAAATTCGAAGTGCCCGTTATGTATTCCACCGCAATCCCAGAACCATTGTTGCGATATACATAACGTAGTTGGTAACCAGTTCCATAGACATTACAATACGATGGTTCAAATACAATGGTCATAGAGACCAAGTTCATATTACAACACAATATAGCAGCGGAAATAACGTCCTCGGGTCCATGCCTTCACCCTACAGGCAATGGCGACTCATGGAGACGAGCTTAGTTCTGGTACTCTTCCTCATACCCTTCCTCCGGATACTCTTCCCCATAGTCTGACCAAGTTGATAGCCAGGGACACAGCCATGAGTACATTGGATGCACTCGCAAACCATCTTATAAATGAAATGATGAGTAGGTATGCAAGTTTGGCCTAGTAGACTAAGCACTAAGTTTCTTTGCAAAAGCTAGTTTTATTTCCCAAGAATGTTTATTGGTAGGAAAGAAGTTTAGTTCTCTAAGTTCAATCTAAAGAGGAACTTCAAGTGTGTCAACATCAAGTTCAAGTCAATTCAATTCAAATCCTTCACCAATCTCATCATTGTTATTTTTATCTTTGACAAAAGTCAAGTAGAGCGTGCCAACTGTCCATAACCGCGGACTCGGCTATTCGAATAGTTTGAAAACCTCTGCAGAGGGGTACACTTTACCCACAAGATTCGATACATCTGCCGGGAGAAATCCACGGGTTGTCATACACAAGTATGCGGGGTTCAGATAATCAAACAAACTCTTTCACTTGCTCACCCTAGTATAGGATCCTTCCCTAGAGCCCGGGGTACGGAATCCCCGCTCCGGCGCCTCTAGTTCTGGCCATCCCAGAGTGCCGGGTTAGTGGAGTCCACCTGGTTCAGAAGTAACCGCGCACGGTGTCCTTCCATAAAAGTTTGTTACAAGGCCTCCCATACTAAGGTAAACAAGCTACGGACTAAGCCCCTTCCCATATAGGGGTAATGTGGTTGTACGGTATGGTTGGCTCCCATGTACATCACTCGTTGTCATTGAGAAATACATTTCATAGTTCTTAGTCAAGATTAATTTCTTTCATAAAACCATTTCGTCGGAGCAATCTCCAATTCAAGTTTCAAGTTCAAGTCACCACTTTTCAAATGGGGTTCCCCTTATAGATGGCCTCAATATTATTAGCGACTAAGCAACTACAATGAGTGGTGATACTACTAACTAAGATTGGATAAACTCAGCTTGATGCTCTTGCTAAACAAAATATCACCATACTTCTATCATTCTACTCTAGCAACTCAATCATGCAATTTACTTAAAACAAGTAGAATGCAATATTAAAACTAGGTATTGGGAGTATGAATCAAAAGATGGCTTGCCTTGGTTGGCAAAGTGTCCGGAGTATTCTTCTTCTTCTTGATAATAATCCCCTCCAATATCCTCCTCGGCCACACTAGCGTCTAATAACGAATAAACACCAGCACACAATCACTACACAATGCTAATAACACACCAAGCACACCTCTTTGTTTGCTCACAATAGCATTCATGTTGCATTTTATGGTGTTGGATGGTAAGTTTTTCTTCTAAGTTTTCTTTAAGTGTGTGAGTTAGATTCTCTACTAAGGGTCATAAGTTGTTCACTTTCTAAGCATTGGTATTGGTTTAGGGGTACTAAGACTAGTTCAAGTGGGGAGGGATTAACTAAGTGAATTGGTAAAGAGGGCAACTTAATTCTAAGTGTCCAATAGTAATCTATCATTTTATGTTACTAACTAGAGTTGGGGTAGGATCTACTTGATAACACTAACAGGGTTTGAAGTTGATTAGAGTTGGCTAACAGTAAGGGAGGTCATTGGTGAGTTCACAATTTAAATTTCAAAATTTTAGGGGGCTTAAACAATTTTCTAGAAATCTTCTATGATTAATAAAGCTAGGGTCACACTATTCATATCCAATTAAGTTCCTAACTTATTTTGAATTCTAACCAGTTCTACTGTGTAGAGTATTTTATAAGCTTTCCAACGCATATTTATTTGCTAGAAAAGGATTTGTAAAACTCTTGGAATTTAAATTTGAAAATCATATCTGAAAGTTATTTGAAATAATTCAAACGGGCGGGAAACTAAATAAAAATGAAACGGACCTACTTCTAACCAAACGGGCCGAGTCCAGAAGAATGCCGAACAGGCCGGCCCGATACCATTTCGCGCGGGGCGGAAATGTTTTAAAACCGAGCCTGACAGATGGGGTCCACTCGTCAGACCTAATTAGAATCCCGAACCGGTATGCTAGCGTTGGATCCAGATCGAACGGCTCTGGTGCATCGTCTACCTCAGCTCGGGCGGAAGCTCACCGGCATTGCAGTGAAGAGTGTTCGACGGCGAGGGAGTGACGTAGAGGATGCAGAACTCGACGGCGACGTGCGGAATCGGCTGCGGCGTGACTCCTCCTCCGATTCCCTGCGGCGGCTTGCTCCCTGGTGGTCGAACGCGGCGGCGCTCCTCGCGTCCAGTACCTCGCCGGCGTTGCAGGCGTCGACGAACCAGAGCGAGAGGGAGGGAGAGGTGGTGTCTGGGCGGTAGCTGGGAGTGGGGTGCGTCTCCTCGTTTGATCGGAGGGGCCTTTTATAGGCCGGAGCATCGAGGGCAGGGCTGTCCAGAAGCTCGCTGGCTCGGGGGCCCTGGCAGCGTTCGAAGTTCTCTCCGGGCACGGCGGCCTCGGGGGCGTGCTGGGAGGGTGCTGGCTTGGTTGCGGGAGGTTGTGGGTCGGCTCTGGCGCATCCAGGGCGGTCGGTAACGAGCAGGGAGAAGAAGGTCTGGGAGGGGGCCCTGGGCGCACATCTCTTCTTCCCTCCGCTTCTCATGGCTTGGGTCGGGGCTGGGGGCGCTGGGCTCGACCGCGGCGTCTCCCAGGAGCATGGCTACAGTCCCCGAGCGAGCAAGAACAGTGCAGCCACAGTAAACTCGATTTGGTTTGATTTCTCTCTGCCAGTGTTCGACGAAATGCCCGCAAGAGTTTGAAATTTGAATTTTTGAAATTTTCCACTTTGGGTGATCAACATATTGGCCAAGGTTTCTAGTCATATTTTTGTTCTGGAGAAATAATAGGTTTTGCAAAAATTTATATTTGAAAATAGGGTATGGTCACTGTTTCAGATTCAAAGTTTGATTGATGTTTGAGTCAAGCTCTGGTTTGAATTTTGGGTAGCAACTTCTTGGTTGAGTTTGTATGTGACTTGGTGAAGCTCAACTAACTGGTAAATCATTGATTTGAGTTGCAGATTTCTTAATCCAAGGGCTCAAAGTAGGGTAGTCAAACAGATTTCCTAGATCATCTTATTCTTCTCTTTTTCTTTAACATTTTTATTTCTGGTTTCTTTGGTTCCAATTATTCTTCTCAATTGCTTCTGTTGGTTAAGTTAGAATTAACTAACCAATGCACAATCAAAAATAACACACATGAAATCATAGAATATATATAATAGAAAATACATGTATGCATGAAATAATGGATAAAAGTTTTATCTGGGTCCAAAAATTTGGTACTTTATTTAATAAGAAGTGGATTACAATTTCTGAGTTGTTACAGACAACCATCAACAGCTTCCCCAATGTGTTGAGCATGATCCTGTAGGAGAACAACTGTGCTACGGCGCCGCGGGTCAGCCCACAAAGAAGTCGTATCTTGCGATACTCTTTCCAAATCCGTGATTCGCTCGGCAACAAGACAGTCTTCATCAGTGGGATGTAAGCAAGTACCTAGAAGGCGCAAATTCATCAAAATACAAAGACAAAAGAAGTAGCAAGAAATTTGAGAAGGTCTACAGAAAACTTACACCTCAGCTGCTCACAAGATGACTCGATAAAATCAACAAGAAAGGAATCACACTCCTTCAGATGCGTAACTTGGGCCACCAGACCTGACACTTTATCCTCAAGAATGGATATCTGCTTCATCAAGCCATAAGATTTGCCGGCCTGGTCCAAAGCAGTTTTTTCCTGACGCTTGATCAAGGATAAACGATTTTCGAGGTCCAAAATCCTCGACAAGTATTCAGTGCACCGGCAAGGAGAACGAGGAGGGGAAGGAGCCCTAGAGTCAAATACATCGGTGGGTAGCGAGTCGTAACTATGATTCGGCAATCCACCAGCATACACAGTATGGAAGTATAAAAGGAGAAACAACTCAGAAACACATCAAAGTGGCCAGAAGAGCAACGCTTCATAACATAAAAATATTTACAGGGTTCCCCGCCAAATCATCAGGCAAAGGAAGAAAGTTCTACTACATCAATTCAAAAGGGAAAAACTACAAGAAAAAGCTTAATTCTACACCACCTCAGCAGCAGGCCCCCTGGCAGAAGAAGGTGCAGAAGGTTCAGCAACAGTAGAGTCACGGGGAGGAGGCGTTAGGGAGCCAGTCATGGAAGCGGATGAAGTCGCTGAGGGAGTAATAAGTGACACAATGTTAGGCGCATATTTCTTCGCGTACTTGAAGAACCCCCACATCTCCGAAAGAGGGCGGGCAGGGGAAGACCCAATTTTAGCCCAGTCCACCTCTTTGCCATATGACTGGGCAAGAGTGATCGCCCCCTCTACACCACGCTTTACCGAGGTGCGCTTCAAGGCGAGCACATGATCTTCAATAGTATCAAAAGTCTCAATGAGTTTCTTGAGATTGTCACCTGGCATCTCCCCCCTTTTCTTTGGCCAGAACCCGACAAATATGCGAACAAGCACATGTCGAGTTAGTCCAAAAACATCAAGCGCATGTTTCCAGTTGGATTCCAGCAGGTCCAACGAAGCCATAAATGGATCTTCAGCATTCAGCTGCAGCAGCCTCCAGAACTCTCCAATCTTCTCAGCTGCACCACAGAGAAATGAGCGAAAGAAATAAATAGCTACCCACAAAAGGCAAGCTCGAGCAAACAAACCATAAGGAAAATACTTACCACCACCAGCAGTGGGAATATTATCGAGTCGTTCAGCGATGGACCGCTCCCGCCGGAGTTGCGTCTGCTCAGCATCATTAAGCGCCTTCTTAGCCTTTTTTGCTTTAGCTTATGCTACCTTGACGGCCTTTTTAGCAGAAACTTTGGCAGCAGTAGCGCTCTCCCAAGCTTGTGGAGAAGCTTTCAATTCAGCTTCCAGAGCCGATATACGAGCATGAGCCGAGGTCAAGGCAGCTATAATAGAATGAAAAAGAGGAAGAATATGCTCAATAGCCAAAGGAAGGCGAAAGAAGCAAATGCAAGAGAGAAAGAACTTGCAAAGCATTGCCAGCATACCTTGGGAAGCATCAGCAGTCTCCTAGATTTTGACACATTCATCACCAAGAGAAAGGAATTTCTGCATTAACATCGGCAGAAGGAAGAAGTATGAAAAAAGGTCTAAAGACAGAAAGAGTCAAAATTATAAAATAAAACACACATCGTCAGACGAAGTCGTGGGCCGATAAGCTTCAAGAGAAGTTTTCATTGTCGCCACTCTCTTCGGGCGCTTGGAAGAAGGAATAGGAGCAGCAGTAATCTCCTTCGAGAAAAGTGGTGGTGACTTAGCCACAACGGCCTCCTCCTGAGAATGCCCATTGGGGGTAGTCAAAGATTCAAAAGGACAAGTTGCCACAGCATCTTTCTTCGGAACATCGTCATCACTAAGGAAAAATATTGCGTATTAACAGGAAGGAAAATAGAAGTCAAGAACAAAAAAAAACAAGCGCAAGAAAATGGCGAAACTCACGAGTCTAGGGCATCAAATATCTTGAAGCCGGAAGTATCGACAGCAGCAAGCTCTCCTGATGCATCCTTCGAGTTAGAGGTGCACAAGGAAACAAGATCGTCAGGACGTTTCCTTTTCTTCAAACCTTTATCCTCAGAGATGGCAGGAGGAGGCGACGTAGTAGAGCCGCTACCTTCTTGAGAATCTATGACATCATCTCTTCCCCGACACTCATCAGCCTCGGGGGCTTCAGAGTTACTAGGAGCAGGATCAGCCTTGAGTTGTCCCCCCTCAGGGAGAGGAGGGCGAGAAATCAAGAATTGGTGATCCTAAGAAAGAAAGAAAATGAGCAAGACATGACACATAAGTAAACAGAGAAAAAAGAGAACAAAAAATCAAAAAATTTGAGTAATCATACCACATACCTTTTGCAAGGGGTGGCAAGAGTCGAAGAAGCTCGCTGTCAGAGTTGGGTTTTCTTTCTCCTTGGTGAGAGTAGTCAAAGACCTCACCAACTTGTCAACATCTTTCTTCTCTGGGTCCTGCTTGGATACTCGAGAAGGGTCGTCCGAGCCAATGTATGACCATAGTCTAGAGATCCGCGCATGGAGAGGCTGGATGCGCCTCTGCAGGAAGAACACCATAAGTTGCGTCCCAGTCAGCCCGCCTCCAGTGGCACTCTTCAAAGCTTGAATATGAGCCAGCAGTGGTTGAATGTTGTTAATATCAACCTTTGTTGGGGGAGAATCCCAGGATGTGAGCTTCGTCAGTTTTGCTTTCGCATCAAAAGGGGCAATGCCAAATTGATCAGAAGAAGCGGCCTTTTTGTCCTAAATATAAAACCACTTCTTCCTCCAACCTTGGATGGAAACCGCCATATTGAACTCAAGATAGTGTGATTCTGCATGTACAGAAACTATGGCTCCACCCAGCTCAGGGTTCTTGCCTAAGGAAGCGCTGGGACGGAGGCGGAAAAGGAACTTCCAAAGGATCTAGTGAGGGTCAATCCCAAGGAAGGATTCGCAGAGAGTAATGAAACACGCAATGTGCAAAATCGAATTAGGCGTGAGCTGGTGAAGCTGCACACCATACAGAAAAAGCAACCCACAAAGGAATTCATGGGCTGGGAGAGAAAGACCGCGGAGGAGAAAAACAAGAAACATCACCCGATGGCCGCTCGGGGGCTTGGGGATGCGTTCAGTACCAGGAAAAATGATCTAAGCATCAGCATCAATTACTCCCTCTTTCTTGGCCTTAACCAGATCGGATTCTTTGAACTCAGATGGAATCCACTTGGTGGCCATGGTACTGTTTTCGTTCTCTGGCTTCCTTTCCCTATGTGCAACCTTCTTCTTGGGCATTTGGAGAAGGTGTGCTCGGGGGCTGCGAGAAAGCTTCAGAGCGTAAGGGAGATGCAACAATGTTGGTGGCGGACAAACAAGGAACTAGTAAACAGTAAAAACCCCCACTCTCCCCCTTATAAAGCTTCCTGACGAAGGAACATGGGCTGAGACGTGGTGCAAGAAGCAGAAGCGATAGCCCATTAACGGGCAGGAAAAATGATAAAATTACTGTGCTGCCCATGAGCAACGGTCAAATGCCGAGTCAAATCACAAACAGATTAGTTTTATTTATGAAGTCACAAGCGATAAGTGGTTGAAAAATAAGACATCAGGTACCTGACAAAAATTTTATAGAGTCTATACCCGAAAATATTCGACTATAGCCTCGGGGGCTACTACCATCGGGAGCGCTGGTCGCGCACCTGATGATATTATTAAATGAGCTACTCTGTGATGGATGAAAGAATGAAAATTTACTTGAGCCTATACTCGAAACATGCTTTCGACTATAGCCTCGGGGGCTACTCCCATCGGGAGCGCTGGTCGGTCACCCGACGAATTTCTTAATTCTAAGAAAAGTAAAGAAGGCGAAAGAAGACATGTGTAGTAAAATTACTCCCATCGGGAGGGAATTCATATTAGTCCAGATTGGACAACTCGAAGATTTTCAGATCTAAAATAGTCAAACAAAGCTGCAAGACATGATTCTCGAGTTGCCTTATCGCGATGAAACTCAAATGCCATGATTGAAACATATCGTGAAGGTAAGACCCTAGGATCCGTCCCATGCGGCCTGATATATGCACCTGGATGCACTCTGCTAGTAACTTTCCGTGTCTACGACATGAAGAAAATCCTGGTGGACGCACTGGGTACACTGAGAACCACTGGAACTCGTTCTTTGTAAGTCCTAAATGTGGCAAAAGAATGGGTTTGACTAGTTTCCCAGATTCAAGTCCAAGGGGATTGAATTTGAAGTAGGTGACAAATATCTGCTCCGACAGTTAACTGGCCTCTTGATCCGTCAGAGTTGTCTTTTTCATCAAAACCCCTTGCGAGATAATATAATGGAAGTTGATTATTTTTACAGGAAGAATAAGAAGTCAAAAGATTGATCAAAGTCAAAGATATGAAGATTTGAGATTCAACCCGAATCTACAATTCTGGTAGAATCTCGGGGGCTACTGACAAGGGTATAGATAATAGAGCCCGTTACTGGAGTACCCCCGAGGTCCGTTAAGCTAGGCCCAAGTGTAATCCTAGTCGAAATACGAGTTCATGTCGTATACCGATGTTGTAATATGTATCGGACCCCTCCCGTTCCTTGAGACCTGGCCACCTATATATAGGGGCCAGGAGAGTACGGTGAGGGACAGATTGAAAGCAAGCTAAGTTGACCACCACATTTACTTTCGATACACACCTTGTTTGACTGACTTTACCTTCGAGCTCATCCGATGCCCTATTCCCCCGATCCTAAGTCCTTCATCTAGGACATTTGTCGAGTTAACCCTCGTCAAGAACCCTCAGCACATACACGAGGATGGAGAGGGGACTAAAGATAATTCTGTCCAGCCCTCTAGCACATGGGAGTTCCCATGCCAGCAGTCTTATTTTGATCAGGGAACTTCTGCTTGATCTTCACGAGAGCCAGATTACGATCATGCAAACGATGACCCACCAGCTTGGGGTGATTACCGGAGTTGGGATTGATCTCCACTTAGGCCAAAAGCCTAAGCTTGGGGGGAGGTACGCCGATGATTCACTCATCTATATATCATATTTTGTCGGTACTTTGTATATCCATGTTTTGCTTTCTTTGTTGTTCTTGTTCTTATTTCTACTTTCCAAAACACAAAAAGACCAAAAATATTTCCATTGTTTCTCTTTATTTGCCTCTTTAGTTCTCTAGCTTTGGTTTGCTTTGTTTCCTATTTTCAGTTGGTATTTGAAAAATCCAAAAATATTTTGCTTTGTTTGTTGTTTCCTTCTGTTCTTGTTTCAAAATTTGAAAATCCAAAAATATTTGTTGTTCTTTTCACGTTTTGTAAAGTTTGTTGCAGAGTTCAGTCTCCCGTGACTCCATTGGAGCTTGGTTATCACTTCATATTATTCAAGACACACAAGTGAAAGGCAATAATGATGACATATGACAATTCGAGATGTGGTAAGAGGCTGGTATGAACTCTATTTGTTTTCATTTTTGTACATATACTCATCTATGTGGACGTGCTTATCCTGTTCATGTGAGGTATATGTTATCTAATGGATGCTTTGTAGTTCTTGCTCTCATATGATTAGTTCTGATTTTCTAATAGTTTGTAGCATGTCATGTAAATGTTTTGCTTGCATTGTTTTATTCATAAAATGGTATGACTTTGTGGTATCCTCCTCTAAAAAGTTTCATTTGAATAGACTTGGCACATGCTCAAGCATGCATATGACTGAACAAAAAGTCAATTAAGCCTTGATGATTTACTTTGCCTCAGAGCTCTTGTATCGTCTTTATGCCTATATTAATTTTGTTTTATCGCAAGCATGATTATGACAGTTATTGCTCTCTTGATTGTCGCTTCTCAGTCTTTTGCTAGCCTTCACTTGTACTGAGAGGGAATACTTCTTGTGCATCCAACTCCTGAAAACCAAGTAACCCCAAAGAGTCTACTATAAATTCCTATGCATGGTATTTCAAAGCCATTCCAAGTAAATTTTCATGTGCTACCTTTCAAAACTTTCAAATACTTCTCATTTTGTGCCACTATTTTTAGCTCATGAGGACGTAGTGGTCGGAATTGCTATCTTCCATATTAAATTAAGTACCCCTCGACATGCATGCTTCATCTGCTTGTCATTAATTTTGCAAGGGAGCTGGTCAGACCATTGTAATCTAATCTAAGAAAAAGAAAAAAGGCACTCCTCCATGGTATGTGAAAGTTGGTGGGCACCCGATGGAATCGGTTAGCCATGGTTTGTGAAAGGAAAAGTGGGGAGGAGTGCCAAGCTTTATAAAAGAGCACCAATGTGCCAATTTTACAAAGAACTCGGAACCTTTTAAAGATGACGATCCCTATGCTTTTCAGTGCTAGTACCTCGATCAATGCTAGCACCCACAGTTTAAGATGCAATATCAAGAAAACAAAGGTCATTTTATTACATCGTATGATCCAGCAATTACATAAAGAAACTTTACAATGCTCATAGCATAGAGCTATCGGAGTTTATAATGAAAACATAAATAGAATGGAGTCCCTCTTCTTCATGTGCCACAGGCGAATATGCTGCGGATAGACTCGTAACCTTGTCGTACCTTTCTTATCATCAAAACCTGCAACATGAAACGTTGCAGCCACAAAGGGTCAATACACTTGAATTGTATTGGCAAGATGTCACTTTTTGGTGGACACAAATGGAGCCTAACACTTACATGAGTATTCGGCTAAGTGGAGCTTCAGGCTAAGCTTGCAGAAAAGAAATTGTTTATCCTACTTTTCAAAAGATCCCGTTTTCTTTTAAAACACTATTGGACACACTGGAATCCACCAGGTGCTCCTAGTTAATTATGCACACACAGGAATCCACCAGGTGTACATAATTATGATCACACAACAATCCCTTATTAACCCTTCAATTTTTAATTTAAAAAAGTTGGGATGAGGAGATCCTTGAACAACTTCAAAATCATGTCGCTCAAAATTATCCGTAACCGGGGACACGACTAAGTACTTAGTTTTTGACCCTCTGCAGAGGTGGTGCAATTTTCCCACAAGACTCAGTCAACCTCTTTTGCCATGATGCTCATTTTGCTCAAATGGCCAAGTGAAGACTAAGATGAGACTTTTTAGAAGCAATCCCTTAGACCAACCCAGACGCGCTCCATCCTACAAATCACTACCACCCTCTGTCCGTCTAGCTGAGTTCTTGTAACTTAGTTAGTCAAAACAGAGCCCATATGACTCGTGGTTGCACTGAAAGCTTCACGACTTGAACGTCTCCAATCTCTTTATCCTGGGTGGCCATCCACAAGTGAGATACACACGACTGCCATAGAGATGGCTCCGGTGTAACCACTCAACATAAATCCATCTTACCAATTTCCACCCAGGTGTTTCATTAACTTAGTTGTTTTCTTAGTTTTTGCAAAACATAGTTTTTAAACTTAATAAAAGAACATGTGGAATCCTAACCATGAATTCTATAGCACAACTAAGCAATCTACACTTACGGTGTTTCTTCTAACATGGTAATCAGGGGTATCCTAAATAGGAGATAGCAAGCATAACTATCTACACATGCATATTATTAAAATAAGAGAAACACTACATTCATAGTATAACATTGGGAGATTTATGAACAAGAGTGACACTTGCCTTAGAAATTTTTGAAGATCATACTTCTCTTAATCAACACACGTGGCTCTCCATACAACTATAAGATAGAAAGTAACACAACATAAACACACCATTCAAAGCAATATAATCAAACAAGACAACAAAAGTGTTTATTTGTTTTAGCTTAGTCTTCAAATGTCTTAGTGATAATTTGGACAAAAGATTGTGTCATGAAGTTGTCTTGATATGGATGGAGAGAATGGTTAAGTCAAGAGTTTTAAAAGATTTATGTGATTTTCTAAATTGTTAAGAGGAGTCAAACACTTAGCAAAAATAGCTTAAGGAGATTCTTAGGCTTGGGTTGATGGATGGATAAATTCTAAGTCATGAGGTCTATAACTTTTATCTTCTTGACTTCTCTCCTCTTGATCTTCTTGTTTTTCCTTCATCTCCTTGTCTTCTCTTCATCTTTCTGTTTTGCCTTCAACTTCTTGTCTCCTATTCAACTTCTTCTCCATGGCCTTGATATGGGAAAACTTCTATGCCATAGTGTTGGATGGGGTAGTCAAAATACTTAGAAGAATTTGGGTAATATGAAGTTGATAGCTTGCACTTGGCAAAGGATAGAAAGTAGATTTTCAGAAAGTCATGGTAGAGATGGTCATTAGGACTTAGAATAATTTACACCATTTGTGAGCAGGACAAGAGTCAAATAGCACAAAGTGCCCAATAGGAATTTGATATTTGCAAGGTGCTTGAATAACACAACTATAACTTGCAAAAATGATGAACCAATGGAGTAGCCTTTTGAATAAGTGTAAAAAGTGTGTGAAGTGTTCTGGTGGTTTTCATTATCAAGGTGAGAAATTTTACAAAAGGAATTATGCCTAAAATATCTATAGAATTAAATCTAGGGGAAAAATACTCAAATTCTCATTTGAATTTGAATACTTGATAAAATTGGTCCAAATAATTTGTGCAGTAGTTCTAATAGATAGAGGACAACAATAAGAACCATTTGCAAAAAGAATCAACTGAAAAGGATTTATAGAATTTGAACTACATCAAAATTACTCGAACTCACATATTTAAATTTGAATATTTTGAAATAATTGGAAAGTGAGATTTTATTTCAGAATTGTGTTCTACACAATTTTAGGAGTTCAGAGACATATTATTTGCAATTTTTGGATCAGTAGAACTTGCGATATGAATTTTACAAGATTCTGTCATTTTATGTTTTTAAAACCTAATTTTGAAATCCTTACTCAACAGGGCTGGCCACGTGGTGTGTTATGATTAGGTGGTACCGGTTCGGCCGGATCTGCATTTTGGAGCGTTGGATTTAAAGTGATGCAGATGGCTCAGATCTGACAATACCTATTCGTTTAAGTGATCTAATATGGGCGATTAGATCCAGATCTAACGGGTAGGATAGATCGAGTTCACCTAGGATTAGGGTTTGGCGCCGGAGATGGTGGACTTCACCGGCGGCGGCTCAGGGGTGGATATCGTTGGCGTTCTGGGAGTCCCTAGAGGCAATGGAGGTACCGACGATGCGCGACACGACATGATGAGGCCGCGTGCTTGATCTTCGAATCCCAGGGCGGTCCCCTTCGGCGGC
This sequence comes from Dactylis glomerata, assembly GCA_007115705.1. Classification (NCBI taxonomy): domain Eukaryota; kingdom Viridiplantae; phylum Streptophyta; class Magnoliopsida; order Poales; family Poaceae; genus Dactylis; species Dactylis glomerata. The sequence continues at coordinate 1,991,084 of QXEO01000167.1, forward strand.
TGTGAGCGGACGGAGCGCTCTGGGAGACGGCGAGGTGCGCATGATCGAGATTAGGGGAAGGGTACCAGAAACTGGCGGGGTTACCCTCTGTTATGGCCAGAATCGGGCGGAGATGACGATGGCAGTGGCAAACTTCGGCGAGCAAAATTGGCGGCCAATCAGCGCGATTGGCTCGAGAACAAGAGGGGAACTGGAGAGGAGGGGGAGGGGTTTAAGTAGGCACAGCGCGGAGATGAAGTGGGCAGGGAATAAATAGGAATTGAAAAGGGGGAGAAGATTTTGGCTCCGGCGTGTCTCCGGCGAGATTCTCGGACAGGGGAAGAAGAAAGTGTTGGTGCAGGCATGTGGGGCCCACACGTCAGTGAGATGAGAGGGGGGGTGCATACCATTTCCAAGGAAAAGGAGGATGGACCGTGGGCCTTAAGCAGGGTTGGGCCGAAATGGTTCCCCGCAGCCTTTTCATGTTTGTTTTTCTTTCCTTCTTTCCTTCTTTTTTCTTTTTCCGCTTTCTTGTTTCTTTTATATCTTTTTCAAATTTGGTCCAAATTGACTCAAACCGATTTGTAAAAATTTCTAAAAATTCAAAGCAACAAATTAGAACAGTAATAAACATGTTTTCATAAATAAAACTAATTTCCAATAAAAACTTTATAATTTTAGCCAAAGGGCTTATTTGCATAGGATCAAATAAAATTAGGGCTTTCAAAATAATTCCTTTTAAAATCAGAGAATAATCTTTAATAATAATATTTGAACTTTATTTTAAACATAATTTTGGAAATTTAAACTTTATTTGATATAAATCTTTTTTTAAGTATTTCCTTGCAATTAAGTTTGCATATGTTTTGGGTAAATGCAAATTAATATTTCGAAATTCTATTTTCTCAAAATGGTTCTTCAAGGAATAATAGAAGGTTTGAGACAGTTTTTTAATAATGCTTTTTAAATAAATCAAAAGTTTTAAATCCTTGTGAAATTTCAAATCAAGACAAGCAAACATGGTTCCTATTTTATTTATTTCACATTCCAAAATTTTGGGATATGACAGACTACCACCCTTAAAAGAAATCTTGTCCCGAGATTTGGAGAGGCTAGAAAGAAAGATGGGTTTGGGATTCTAGGTGGGCTACCACCCTTAAAAGAAACTTTTGTGGGTAGTCTAGGTTTTTGGATTCAGACGGGGCACCTTGGTTTTGACTTGGCACTGGGTCATCTTTTAAACCCATAGTTAGTTTCTATCTTCATTTCCAATAGGTGGGTGTCCATTCACATACTGTAGCATCCACTCTTCCTCAAGATGGCTTGAGTATAACTTCCTCCATTGTAGTGCTTTAATGGCATTTGTTGAACTACTTTGGACGGTGAAGAGTCACTCTTTGGGTCAATCAGAAGACCATGTTGAGATGTTCTCATAGCTTCATTTCATATCCCCTCTTTGATCTTTGTAGACTCCCAACTTCTTATACACCACTATATTCCATTGCAAGTCATCTTCAATGGTAAGCTTGTGGTTCATCCTCACCGGATTCCTACATTTTGACAACACTTGCCCTTTTATAACGGTATAGTATCCTATCCTTCCTATGGTTTAGGCTTAATGACATCGTCTCTCTTGTAGGTATGTCTCTCAAGATTTACCATCCTTCATATCAAGAGTGAACAATTTGAGTAGTCGACATGGGGGCCAATCCATAATGCACCCAATCGTTACCTTGTATTTCATTTTGGTACATCTCGTACACTAACTCTTGGTCTCCTCACTAGTTTTGACAAAAGATTCTATGGATATTGAATCCATGTTTCAATTCCTGTTAAGGATTTTAGAAAACAAATCTATCGATCCTTAGCTAATGGTTTGCGTAAACTCCCATATGGCAAAATCCTCTTAGCTTGCAGATTCTTCGGGTTGCCATCTCTTGTTCTATGCATCTTCTTGATACTGAGCATCTTAGCTAGAGCTATCAATGTTGTTGTCTTCATGGAGGATCGTCAAGAAATCACTTGTTTGGGTTTGAATAAGATGAGAATAGATAGAAGGGATCTAAAGAAAATTCCTACCCAACATAGTAGATCAAGACAATTTGTTTTACAAACATCATCCATCAATCATTCAACTCATTAAGCAATCAAGTTTTAACACAAACGAACAGGTACGATCATTCCACAAGTCGGTCTGATCATAAACATTCATTACAACATTGTCGCTTATTTAAAAGTCTTAAATGGAGGTCCAACTAAAGCTTCTTGGTTCCTTTTTCAGACAGGTCCATTGTTTTGGTCTACTTGCTTCTTCAGAGCTGCAAGCTCTACCATGTCACCTTGAAGTTGTCTTATGGTTTCCTTCAGTTCAGTAGTATCCTCTCTTTCTTCTTTGAGATCCTTCTGAGTATTATAAAGTCTCCACTTGAGTCTCTCTCCAAGTTCTTTTATAGCTTCCCATGCAGCACATCTTGTAGAGTCAAAGAATGATGGATACATCTCAGAGTTGGTGAACATCCAGAGTCCCATCTTCTTGTGGTCATGTTCTTTGTTCTTGTATAGGTGGAGTTGTACCCACCAATATTCTTGACCTTCATCAATCACGGGAAATCCCTTGTAGACAGCTTCTCCTTGCATTCCCATGCTTAACATGAGGTTCTTCAGTGCTTTGGGAAACTCAGTCTCACACTTCAGGGTCATGGTCATCATGGGTCCTTTCTTGACAGATTCGTTGATGCTGGCCATCTAAAAGATTTTAAAACAACGGAATAAGTAGTGAAAGAAAATTTATAACAAGAAGGTAAAACTTGGATAAATCTTTAAATCCTAGGGTATTTCCTCATCATCTTTTCCTTCTCCTTGAGTGTGGCAAGTAGCTCATTGTTTGCAAAACAGTTCGTTGGTCCTATGATCCTTCATAAGAATTTCTAAGTCCTAGAATTATTGATGCATAGATTCTTTCTTCTAGATTTCTTCAATTTGCTTCCTTTGATGATAGAGGTGGGTGGATCTTGAAGTCCTTTGAGGTTGAAGTAGAAGCTCTTCGTCTTTGAGTTGAAATGAAGAGGAGTAGAGACAAAAATGACTAAGGGAAGAGTTTATGAGGTAATGAGTGTGTAATTTTTTTAACTTAGAAATAAAAGCAACTCCTATATTTCTAAGGGGTTTTTGTCCAATCCTAGGGTTACGAACCTAAGGGCAACACAATGCTCTAATACCATCTGTAGTGATCTCACCTTTTAAAGATGACGATCCCAGTGCTTTTCAGTGCTAGTCCCTGGATCAATGCTAGCACCCACAGTTTAAGATGTAATATCAAGAAAACAAAGGTCATTTTATTACATTGTATGATCCAGCAATTACATAAAGAAACTTTACAATGCTCATAGCATAGAGCTATCAGAGTTTAGAATGAAAACATAAATAGCATGGAGTCCCTCTTCTTTATGTGCCACAGGCGAACATGCTGTGGATAGACTCGTAACCCTGTCGTACCTTTCTTATCATCAAAACCCGCAACATGAAACATTGCAGCCACAAAGGGTCAATACACTTGAATTGTATTGGCAAGATGTCACTTTTTGGTGGACACAAATGGAGCCTAACACTTACATGAATATTTGGCTAAGTGGAGCTTCAGGCTAAGCTTGCAGAAAAGCAATTGTTTATCGTACTTTTCAAAAGATCTCATTTTCTTTTAAAACACTATTGGACACACTGGAATCCACCAGGTGCTCCTAGTTAATTATGCACACACATGAATCCACCAGGTGTACATAATTATGATGACACAACAATCCCTTGTTAACCCTTCAAGTTTTAATTTAAAGAAGTTGGGATGAGGAGATCCTTGAACAGCTTCAAAATCATGTCGCTCAAAATTGTCCTTAACCGGGGACACAGCTAAGTACTTAGTTTTTAACCCTCTGCAGAGGTGGTGCACTTTTCCCACAAGACTCAGTCAACCTCTTTTGCCATGATGCTCATTTTGCTCAAATGGCTAAGTGAAGACTAAGACGAGAATTTTCATAAGCAATCCCTCAGACCAACCCGGACGCGCTCCATCCTACAAATCACTACCACCCTCTGTCCATCTGGTTGAGTTCTCGCAACTTAGTTAGTCAAGATAGAGCCCATATGACTCGTGGTTTTACTGGAAGCTTCATGACTTGAACATCTCCAATCTCTTTGTTCCTGGGTGGCCGTCCACAAGTGAGATACACACGACCGCCATAGAGATGGCTCCGATGTAACCACTCAATATAAATCCATCTTAGCAATTTCCATCCAGGTGTTTCATTAACTTAGTTGTTTTCTTAGTTTTTGCAAAACATAGTTTTTCAAACTTAATAAAAGAACATGTGGAATCCCAACCATGAATTCTATAGCACAACTAAGCAATCTACACTTACGATGTTTCATCTAACAGGGTAATCAGGGGTATCCTAAATAGGAGATAGCAAGCATAACTATCTACACATGCATATTATTAAAATAAGAGAAACACTACATACATAATAAAACATTGGGAGATTTATGAACAAGAGTGACACTTGCCTTAGAAATTTCTGAAGATCGTACTTCTCTTAAATCAACACACGTGGCTCTCCATACAACTATAAGATAGAAAGTAACACAACATAAACACACCATTCAAACCAATATAATAAAACAAGACAACAAAAGTGTTTATTTGTTTTAGCTTAGTCTTCAAATGTCTTAGTGATAATTTGGACAAAAGATTGTGTCATGAAGTTGTCTTGATATGGATGGAGAGAATGGTTAAGTCAAGAGTTTTAAAAGATTTATGTGATTTTCTAAATTGTTAAGAGGAGTCAAACACTTAGCAAAAATAGCTTAAGGAGATTCTTAGGCTTGGGTTGATGGATGGATAAATTCTAAGTCATGAGGTCTATCACTTTTATCTTCTTGACTTCTCTCCTCTTGATCTTCTTGTTTTTCCTTCATCTCCTTGTCTTCTCTTCATCTTTCTGTTTTGCCTTCAACTTCTTGTCTCCTCTTCAACTTCTTCTCCATGGCCTTGATATGGGAAAACTTCTATGCCATAGTGTTGGATGGGGTAGTCAAAATACTTAGAAGAATTTGGGTAAGATGAAGTTGATAGCTGATGTCTACGCACTTCTATTCTTGTAGACACTTGTTGGGCCTCCAAGTGCAGAGGTTTGTAGAACAGCAGCAAGTTTCCCTTAAGTGGATCACCCAAGGTTTATCGAACTCAGGGAGGTTAGAGGTCAAAGCTATCCCTCTCAAGCAACCCTGCAATTACGATACAGAAAGTCTCTTGTGTCCCCAACACACCCAATACACTTGTCAGATGTATAGGTGCACTAGTTCGGCGAAGAGATAGTGAAATACAAGTGGTATAGATGATTATAAGTAGCAAACGTGATGTGAAATAAATATTGCTGCGAGCAAACAAGTAACAAAATAGCAAGTAAACGGTGTGCAATGCTTGGAAACAAGGCCTAGGGATCATACTTTCACTAGTGGACACACTCCCAACAATATAACATGACTGAACAAATAACTTCTCTTTGCTAAGGTACTCTGAATTACTCTCCTATTGAATAACACTAATCATTGCGTAGTGGCTACAGAAGCACCCCTTAAAGTTCATCAAGTACTTGACAAACACCACTCATAGCGATACCCAAATCAAAGAACAACTCAAGATAGAAATCATTGCAACTTAAACCAAGTACTAACACGGTGCACACACTGTCAACATTACACCATGAAAGGAGGAATAGATCACTCAAACTATCATAGCAATAATTATTCTCATAATCTACAAGAGATCACAATCATAGCCTAAACCAAGTACCACCATGATGCACGCACTGTCACCGTTACACCATAGCAGGAGGAATAGATTACTTTAATAACATCACTAGAGTACACAAAATATCTGAATAATAACATGTACTTGTTCAACATGATACAAAGCTCACGATCACATAAAGATCACATCATGGGAGAGAGAGGTGAACCACATAGCTACCGGTAGAGCCCTCAGCCCCAGGGATGAACTACTCCCTCCTCATCATAGGAGACAGCAAGGTTGATGGAGATGGTGGTGAGGTCGATGGAGACGGCAGAGACGGCAATGGAGATCGATGGAGATGGTTCCAGGGGCACTTCCTTGTCCCGGCAGGGTGCCGAAACAGAGACTTCTGTCCCCCGAAATTCGTCGACGGTGGCGGCGGAACTGTGGAACTCTTTCTGGAAAATTGCCGAATCCCCTAGGGTTTTCTGTCCCGAGGCTTCTTATAGGCGAAGGGGCGTCGCGAGAGGGCAGCCAGGGGATCCTCACACATGGGTGGCGCGGCCAGGTCCAGGGTCGCGCCACCCTGGTGTGAGGGCAGGCCCTGGCCCCTCTCCGGCTCTCCTTCGGATGTCTGGATGCTCCCGGGAAAAATAAGACTTCAGAAACTTGTTTCGTCCAATTTCGAGAATATTTCCTGTGTATCACTTCTGAAACACAAAAACAGTAGAAAACAGGAAACTGGCATTGTGGCACTTGTTAATAGGTTAGTTCCGGAAAATGCATAAAAGTGCCACTAAGTGTAACGAAACAATAGGCAAATGGTGTAAAAACAAGCATGGAGCATCAAAAATTATAGATACGTTTGAGACGTATCAAGCATCCCCAAGCTTAACTCCTGCTCATCCTCGAGTAGGTAAGTGATAACAAAAGAATAATTTTTGAGGTGACATGCACCTACACAATCTTGATCATATATGTAAGCATTGGTGAGCTGGGATCAATAGAACTTAAAACATGGGCATGAAAGATATAATCATGACAATAAGAAACTTAGCAACCATGTTGTAAACATGTAAATGAACACAAACAAAAGATCATGATAATGAAACAAAGAAAGTCAAATGTGTGTTCAAATCATAAGGAAAAACATACAAATGGTTTTCAGCTTGTCCTTCAAAGAGAGCAAAACATAAATGCATAGGACACCTCAAAGTTTAAGAGGGCGACTAGATACAAATAATTTAAGAACAAGTGAAACCAATCATCATGAGTCAATCAATGAACTTTGGGACAATGCATATCACACTAAGAATGACAACTATGCTCTCTTAATGGTGCACAAAGAAAGAAGGTGGTGACTCAACATAAAAGTAAAAGAAAGGCCCTTCGCAGAGGGAAGCAGTGATTGCAAGTTTTATAACCTTCAAAAATTATGGTACTTACCGGCTTTGAGCTCTCATTGCCCCCATCATAAGCATCTTGAATGGTTAAAGTTAATGCGAGAACAATTATGATGCATATGCTTGACAAATCATAAGTTGAAGACCTCGTGCCCCGTGAATACGAGTACCCAAACCTCATGCTACTTTACTTAGAGTCCCAAGCAAGGCTCTTGTCATTGTAAATATATGCATATCATTGAGAACCGCCAATGGGGTACCTCCGTGCCCGATGACATGGAACAAGCCCACACCAAAATGACAGGACAAGCAGACAATGAACACCTCGACATCTCTTTTATTTGCTATATTGTTTAGCTTTTTATTGTGAGATGCGTCGTCGAATGTTCACCATGGGTATGCTGCAAATTTCCACCATGAATTATGCATGGCTTAGATTGGCGGCCCGGCGTTTCCCTAACACATATAAAAACTGCATGATCCTCACAAGATTCCCAACTCATTTCACACCGCGGGCATCCATAAACAAAAGATCACGATATCAACTCAAATAAGAAAGTGCAATGTTGAAAGCTTGCCCATGACAACATGGCTGGGCTAGAATCCAACTTACAACTTGCAAGCATAACAACTCAACATAAGAGACCACAATGTCAAATTTTTAAGAACAGGAAAAAGTAAAGTGTGCCTTCCAATTCGTGAGAGCTTTACTGACCGAATTTCGCATAACACTGGTAAGAGTTTAATTTGAAGAGAATATAAAAGCAAGTCAAATTTACTTGGAATAGCAAATTGCTAGTAGGTATGTATGGTGGACACTTTGGCAAAATTGGTTTTTTGGAGTTGGATGCATGAGTAGAGCTCATACTCAGTACAAGGCGAGGGCTAGCAAAAGACTGGGAGCGACCAACTAAGAGAGCAATAATGGCCATAATCATGCAAAGCGACAAAGCGACATTAAAAGAAGCATAAGATGGCATCAAAAGTCAAAAACTAAATGATCATGAAGGCTATTGGCGACTTTGTAAGAGTCTAACATGTGTGAGCATGTGCCAAGTCAACCCAAATAAGGCATCAAGGAGAAAACCAAAATAATGCTTCCATACAATAAAAACAACGCATGATTTTTTCAAAGGCTCATTAAGCAATCTCAGTTATTTGAGACAAGTCATGCTACAGCAAAACCACTAAGCATACTATCAAAATGACATCAAGCACGACATGCAAAAGCCTAAGCCGCAGTCTACACAAGCTCCTTCTTGTACCACTTTTTTGCATAAAGCTTTTTCTCTTTTCCAATACCATTTGAAATTTTTAAAGACACCTCTTTTGATGAAAACCAATAAAGATCAGAGGCAAAAATACACCTTGATGAAAAGATATAACAAGATCTGAACACAAATCATGGCGAAAAATGCAAACTAAACCCAGTAGCAAAAAAAGAGAACACTCATTGAAACGATAAGAGTGAAAAATGGAGTATTCTTGGCAAATGAAAAGTGAGTTCATCTCCTCCAAAAGAAACATGATGTGATCAAACCATTTATTGCAGCAAACAAAACAAAACTAATAATGAAAACTAAAACAACTGACGCTCCAAGAAAAACACATAGTGCATGAAGCAATAGAAATATAGTGTTTTGAAAGGTGACCTGATTTTTGCCGATGAAGAAGGGGTGCCTCAGGGGCATTCCCAAGCTTTGACGCTTGTACTTCTTGGATATTTCTAGGGGTGATGCATGGGCATCCCCAAGCTTGAGCTTTTGTCCATTCTTCAACTCATCTCATCATTCTCCAATCCCTACACTTGAAAACTTCCTTCATACAAAACTAAACACAATTCTATTAGCAACATTAGTGTAAGCATAACATATATTCAACCTCTTTTTGCTTCAGGTTTCAACTCAAAACCACCACATATAAAGCATATACTACTGTAGCAACTTCCCCAAAAGTTCCATAATCAAAAGAACTCAAAAGAAAGCGATAAAGTGGCAAACACAAATATTGGCAGAAATCTGTCAAAACAGAACAGCTGAAAAAGGTCGAATTTTTTAGGGGTTTTCTGTTGCTCAAATCAAAAAGTTTTCAACTAATGAAAGTTTGGATAAAACCTGGGGCATATGCACAAGAAATCGCAGGTCCAAAAGATATACAGAGAATTTATACGAATTTTTACGGTGCAGCACTGAAAACAGTTTCAGGACAGGAACATCCCCAAATCTTTACCTCACTCAAATTAGAGGCTTCTCTTGGCACAAAAACGAAATAAACAAGATAAGGAGAGGTCATTACAGTAGTAATAACTTCCAAGACTCAAATAAAAAAAATTACTGAAAATAAACAATGGGTTATCTCCCAAGAGTGCTTTTCTTTAACGCCTTTGAGCTAGGCGCAGTAATTTGCAAAGATGCTCATGTGGGCACCATATAAGAGCTGGAGGCAAAGGCGCCATATAAGAAATTAAAGCAATAGAGAGCATCAAAAAGCAAGTGTGAAAGACATTTATATCTGAACCACTTTCTATGCATAGGAATCTTGTAAGAAAATAAATCAACGAGGCACATAGTAGCAAGCATGGATAGATAAAACAAGTGCCACTTCAAGATTTGCAACATAAAGAGGGGAAACTTAATATTGTTGAGATCCATCAAACCATGTTTCCCTCTCTCATAATAACTTTCAGTAGCATCATGAATAGAACTAACAATATAACTATCACATAAAACATCCCTATCATGAGCCACATGCATAAAAGAATTAATACTCACCACAGGAACAATAGTAGTATGAGCAGATTCAACAGAATAATTATTCTCATCACCATAATCATCATAAATAGGAGGCATATTGTAATCATAACTAATTTTATCCTCAATAGTAGGTGAACTGAAAATATTATACTCATCATCATAGCCATCATAAACTAGAGGTTTAGTATCATCACAAGCTAAAGAACAGTTATTTCGCAAAGCATATTCTTCAAACATATCATCATAGCAAACTTTCTCCACTAAAGCTGGGGAACTAAAAATATCATGCTTAACAAAACCAGCTTCCCCAAGCTTAGACTTTTCTATAGCACTAGTAATAACAGTGTTCGAAACATCCATACTGACAACACTATTAGCATGCAAATTAAGCTCCAAAGGTTTTTCAATTTTCTCTTCAAACACTTCATATCTAAACTCAGGAAAAAGACTAGAGAACTCTTTATTTTCCATTAAGCCTTACTAGTGAAAAATAAAAACAAGTAACAAAAAGATGTAATTGCAGAATCTAAAGGAAATAACTCTGAGCACTCACACAGGAGGATGCGAGTACCTTTTACCTTACCTCCCCGGCAACGGCGCCAGAAAAGAGCTTGATGTCTACGCACTTCTATTCTTGTAGACACTTGTTGGGCCTCCAAGTGCAGAGGTTTGTAGAACAGCAGCAAGTTTCCCTTAAGTGGATCACCCAAGGTTTATCGAACTCAGGGAGGTTAGAGGTCAAAGCTATCCCTCTCAAGCAACCTTGCAATTACGATACAGAAAGTCTCTTGTGTCTCCAACACACCCAATACACTTGTCAGATGTATAGGTGCACTAGTTCGGCGAAGAGATAGTGAAATACAAGTGGTATAGATGATTATAAGTAGCAAACGTGATGTGAAATAAATATTGCTGCGAGCAAACAAGTAACAAAATAGCAAGTAAACGGTGTGCAATGCTTGGAAACAAGGCCTAGGGATCATACTTTCACTAGTGGACACACTCCCAACAATATAACATGACTGAACAAATAACTTCTCTTTGCTAAGGTACTCTGAATTACTCTCCTATTGAATAACACTAATCATTGCATAGTGGCTACAGAAGCATACCTTAAAGTTCATCAAGTACTTGACAAACACCACTCATAGCGATACCCAAATCAAAGAACAACTCAAGATAGAAATCATTGCAACTTAAACCAAGTACTAACACGGTGCACACACTGTCAACATTACACCATGAAAGGAGGAATAGATCACTCAACCTATCATAGCAATAATTATTCTCATAATCTACAAGAGATCACAATCATAGCCTAAACCAAGTACCACCATGATGCACGCACTATCACTGTTACACCATAGCAGGAGGAATAGATTACTTTAATAACATCACTAGAGTACACAAAATATCTGAATAATAACATGTACTTGTTCAACATGATACAAAGCTCACGATCACATAAAGATCACATCATGGGAGAGAGAGGTGAACCACATAGCTACCGGTAGAGCCCTCGGCCCCGGGGATGAACTACTCCCTCCTCATCATAGGAGACAACAAGGTTGATGGAGATGGTGGTGATGTCGATGGAGACGGCGGAGATGGCGATGGAGATCGATGGAGATGGTTCCGGGGGCACTTCCCCATCCTGGCAGGGTGCCGGAACAGAGACTTCTGTCCCCCGAAATTCGTCGACGGTGGCGGCGGAACTGCGGAACTCTTTCTGGAAAATTGCCGAATCCCCTAGGGTTTTCCGTCCCGAGGCTTCTTATAGGCGAAGGGGCGTCGCGAGAGGGCAGCCAGGGGCTCCTCACACATGGGTGGCACAGCCAGGGCCTGGGCTGCGCCACCCTAGTGTGAGGGCAGGCCCTGGCCCCTCTCCGGCTCTCCTTCGGATGTCTGGATGCTCCCGGGAAAAATAAGACTTCAGAAACTTGTTTCGTCCAATTCCGAGAATATTTCCTGTGTATCACTTCGGAAACACAAAAACAGCAGAAAACAGGAAACTGACACTGTGGCACTTGTTAATAGGTTAGTTCCGGAAAATGCATAGAAGCGCCACTAAGTGTAATGAAACAATAGGCAAATGGTGTAAAAACAAGCATGGAGCATCAAAAATTATAGATACGTTTGAGACGTATCAATAGCTTGCACTTGGCAAAGGTTAGAAAGTAGATTTTCACTAAGTCATGGTAGAGATGGTCATTAGGACTTAGGATAATTTACACCATTTGTAGAGTAGGACAAGAGTCAAATAGCACAAAGTGCCCAATAGAAATTTGATATTTGCAAGGTGCTTGAATAACACAACTATAACTTGCAAAAATGATGAACCAATGGAGTAGACTTTTGAATAAGTGTAAAAAGTGTGTGAAGTGTTCTGGTGGTTTTCATTATCAAGGTGAGAAATTTTACGAAAGGAATTATGGCTAAAATATCTATAGAATTAAATCTAGAGGAAAAATACTCAAATCATCATTTGAATTTGAATACTTGATAAAATTGGTACAAATAATTTGTGCAGTAGTTCTACTAGATAGAGGACAACAATAAGATCCATTTGCAAAAAGAATCAACTGAAAAGGATTTATAGAATTTGAACTACATCAAAATTACTCAAACTCACATATTTAAATTTGAATATTTTGAAATAATTGGAAAGTGAGATTTTATTTCAGAATTGTGTTCTACACAATTTTATTAGTTCAGAGACATATTATTTGCAATTTTTGGAGTAGTAGGACTTGCGATATGAATTTTACAAGATTCTGTCATTTTCTGTTTTTAAAATCTAATTTTGAAATCCTGACTCAACAGGGCAGGCCACGTGGTGTGTTTTGATTGGGTGGTACCGGTTTGGCTGGATCTGCATTTTGGAGCGTTGAATTTAAAGTGATGCAGATGGCTCAGATCTGACAATACCTATTCATTAAGTGATCTAATATGTGCCATTAGATCCAGATCTAACGGGTAGGATAGATCGAGTTCACCTAGGATTAGGGTTTGGCGCCGAAGATGGTGGACTTCACCGGTGGCGGCTCGGGGGTGGACGTTGTCGGTGTTATGGGAGTCCCCGGAGGCAATGGAGGTACAGACAATGCATGACACGACATGATGAGGCCGCGTGCTTGATCTTCGAATCCCAGGGCGGTCCCCTTCGGTGGCTGCGAGCGGACGGAGCGCTCTGGGAGACGGCGAGACTCGGGCGAGATCTCCGGTGATGAATTGCTGCAGAATAGGATTAATAGGAGGGTCAGGGAGGCACGTGTGATTTAGATTAGGGGAAGGGTACCAGAAACTGGCGGGGTTACCCTCTGTTCTGGCCGGAATCGGGCGGAGATGACGGTGGCAGTGGTGAACTCCGGCGAGCAAAATCGGCGACCTATCAGCGCGATTGGCTCAGGAACAAGAGGGGAACTGGAGAGAAGGGGGAGGGGTTTAAGTAGGCACGGCACAAAGACAAAGTGGGCAGGGAATAAACAGGAATTGAAAAGGGGGAGAAGATTTCGGCTCGGGCGTGTCTCCGACGAGATTCTTGGACAGGGGAAGAAGAAAGTGTTGGTGCTGACGTGTAGGGCCCACACGTCAGCGAGATGAGAGGGGGGGTGCGTACCATTTCAGAGGAAAAGGAGGATGGACCATGGGCCTTAAGCAGGGTTGGGCCAAAATGGTTCCCCGCAGCCTTTTCATGTTTTTTTTCTTTCCTTCTTTTTTGCTTTTTCTGCTTTCTAGTTTCTCTTATATCTTTTTCAAATTTGGTCCAAATTGACTCAAACCAATTTGTAAAAATTTCTAAAAATTCAAAGAAACAAATTAGAACAGTAATAAACATGTTTTCATAAATAAAACTAATTTCCAATAAAAACTTTATAATTTTAGCCAAAGTGCTTATTTGCATAGGATCAAATAAAATTAGGGCTTTCACAATAATTCCTTTTAAAATCAGAGAAAAATCTTTAATAATAATATTTGAACTTTATTTTAAACATAATTTTGGAAATTTAAACTTTATTTGATATAAATCATTTTGTAAGTATTTCCTTGCAATTAAGTTTGCATATGTTTTGGGTAAATGCAAATTAATATTTTGAAATTTTATTTTCTCAAAATGGTTCTTCAAGGAATAATAGAAGGTTTGAGATGGTTTTTCTAATAATGCTTTTTAAATAAATCAAAAGTGTTAAATCCCTGTGAAATTTCAAATCAAGACAAGCAAACATGGTTCCTATTTTATTTATTTCACATTCCAAAATTTTGGGATGTGACAGACTACCACCCTTAAAAGAAATATCGTCCCAAGATTTGGAGAGGCTAGAAAGAAATATGGGTTTGGGATTCTAGGTGCACTACCACCCTTAAAAGAAACTTTTGTGGGTAGTCTAGGTTTTTGGGTTCAGACGGGGCACCTTGGTTTTGACTTGGCACTGGGTCATCTTTTGAACCCATAGTTAGTTTCTATCTTCATTTCCAATAGGTGGGTGTCCATTCACATACTATAGCATCCACTCTTCCTAAAGATGGCTTGAGTATAGCTTCCTCTGTTGTAGTGCTTCAATGGCATTTGTTGAACTACTTTGGACACTGAAGAGTCACTCTTTGGGTCAATCAGAAGACCAAGTTGAGATGTTCTCATAGCTTCATTCCATATCCCCTCTTTGATCTTTGTAGACTCTCAACTTCTTATACACCACTATGTTCCATTGCAAGTCATCTTCAACGGTAAGCTTGTGGTTCATCCTCACAGGATTCCTACATTTTGACAACACTTGCCCTTTTATAACGGTATAGTATCCTATCCTTCCTATGGTTTAGGCTTAACGACATCGTCTCTCTTGTAGGTATGTCTCTCAAGATTTACCATTCTTCATATCAAGAGCGAACAATTTGAGTAGTCGTCATGGGGGCCAATCCATAATGCACCCAATCGTTACCTTGTATTTTAGTTTGGTACATCTCGTACACTAACTCTTGGTCTCCTCACTAGTTTTGAAAAAAGATTCTATGGATATTGAATCCATGTTTCAATTCCTGTTAAGGATTTTAGAAAACAAATCTATCGATCCTTAGCTAATGGTTTGCGTAAACTCCCATATGGCAAAATCCTCTTAGCATGCAGATTCTTCGGGTTGCCATCTCTTGTTCTATGCATCTTCTTGATACTGAGCATCTTAGCTAGAGCTATCAATGTTGTTGTCTTCATGGAGGATCATCAAGAAATCAATTGTTTGGGTTTGAATAAGATGAGAATAGATAGAAGGGATCTAAAGAAAATTCCTACCCAACACAGCAGATCAAGACAATTTGTTTTACAAACATCATCCATCAATCATTCAACTCATTAAGCAATCAAGTTTTAACACAAATGAAAAGACACGATCATTCCACAAGTCGGTATGATCATAAACATTCATTACAACATCATCGCTTATTTAAAAGTCTTAAATGGAGGTCCAACTAAAGCTTCTTGGTTCCTTTTTCAGACAGGTCCATTGTTTTGGTCCATTTGCTTCTTCAGAGCTGCAAGCTCTACCATGTCACCTTGAAGTTGTCTTATGGTTTCCTTCAGTTCAGTAGTATCCTCTCTTTCTTCTTTGAGATCCTTCTGAGTATTATAAAGTCTACACTTGAGTCTCTCTCCAAGTTCTTTTATAGCTTCCCATGCAGCACATCTTGCAGAGTCAAAGAATGATGGATACATCTCGGAGTTGGTGAACATCCAGAGTCCCATCTTCTTGTGGTCATGTTCTTTCTTCTTGTATAGGTGGAGTTGTACCCACCAATATTCTTGACCTTCATCAATCACGGGAAATCCCTTGTAGACAGCTGATGACCCACAAGTATAGGGGATCGCAACAGTCTTCGAGGGAAGTATTACCCAAATTTATTGATTCCACACAAGGGGAACCAAAGAATATATGTAAGCCTTAACAGATGAGTTGTCAATTTAGCTGCACCTGGAAACAGCCTTGCTCACAGTGGTTTATCAGTAGCAACAATTTTATAGTGGTGACAGTAGTGAAACAGTAACAGCAGCAGTAAAGTAATAGTGGTAATAGTAAAAGTAGTAAACAGTAGGAACAAATACTGTAGGCATAGGGATGGATGTACGAGCATTGCATGGATAAGATAATTCATGAAATCAATGAGACATGGGCAATGCAGATAAATAATGATAAAGCATCCTAGTACTAACAATCATAGGCATGTGTTCCATATATAGTCGTACGTGCTCACAAGGAGAAACTTGCGCGACATCTTTTGTCCTACCAGCCTGTTGCAGCAAGGCCTCAAGGGAAACTACTGGTAATTAAGGTACTCATTTTAATAAAGTACCGGAGCAAAGCATTAGCACTCGGTGAACACATGTGATCCTCACATCGTAGCCATCCCCTCCGGTTATCCCAATTTCTGTCACTTTGGGGCCTCGGGTTCCGGACAACAATATGTGTATACAACTTGTAGGTAAGACCATAAACAACAAGTATCATCATAGAAATAATAACATGTTCAGATCTGAAATCATGGCACTCGGGCCCAAAGTGACAAGCATTAAGCATAACAAGTTGCAACAATGTCATAGGCACTAAATAAAGATACTAGGCACTATGCCCTAACAATCTCATATCAAATTACATGAATGATCTCATCCAATCCCTACCATCCCCTCACCTACAGCGGGGGAATTACTCACACATGGATGGGGGAGTCATGGATGGTCGATGGAGTGATGTCGGTGATGATGGTTATGAAGATCTCCTCCAAATCCCCGTCCCGGCAGGGTGCCAGAACGGAGTTTCTGGTTCCAAATCGCGGTTTCTGATGGCGGCGGCGCAGTGGAAGTCTATCTAGGAAAAACACCGTCTCCCCGATATTATTATATCAGGGGGTATATTTAGGCGAGAGGGGAGGCCGAGAGGGCTGCTGGGGCCTCCTCACGCCAGGGCGGCACGGCCAGGGCTGGGCCACGCCACCTATGTGTGAGGGGCCCTCGAGCCTCCTCTCCGTCCCATCTTCTGGCTCCATGGGTCTTCTGGTGAAATAGGATTTTTGATGATTTTTCCCGAATTTTTACTGAAAGTTGATTTCTGCACAAAAACGAGACACCCGAGCAATTCTGCTAAAAACAGTGTCAGTCCGTGTTAGTTGTATTCAAAACACACAAATTAGAGGAGAAACAATAGCAAAGGTGTTCGAGAAAGTAGATACGTTTTGGACGTATCAACTCCCCCCAAGCTGAGCTATTTGCTTGTCCTCAAGCAATTCAGTTAACAACTGAGAGCGATAAAAGAAACTTTCACGAACACATTTGCATCATAGATGTATATATACTAACTATATGATCAAATACTCAGGCGATTCATAATAAGAAATATGCAAGTAATGCTACCTCATAGTTATGCAAGTTATGAAAGAGTGCCAATCATACTAATAAGAAGTATCATGAAACTTAAGAAGTTGCAAGATTGTAATGTTCATAATAAAATATGAAAGAGTGATATCCAGCTTGCCTTTATTTGTGGAGCAAAACATAAATGCTGAGGCACCTCTGAAGTCCAAGAGAAGACTAGAAGTAGAAATATCAAAGATACAAGCATCAAAGTTATACCACAATTAACCGTGTTCTGGGACAAGCACATTACACTAAGAATAGCAGCTATGCTCTCAAGAAGTGCTTAAAAGTTAGAAGGTGAAGATTCAACATAAAAGTAAGAGATAGGCCCTTCGCAGAGGGAAGCAGTGATTTAACATATGCTAGAGCTTTTCATTTGTAAAACAGAGATAAAAATTTATTTTGAGAGGTGGTTGTTCTATGTCAACGACTAGCAATGGGGACTTGCTATCTTCCATAATAAACAAGTGAGAGCGGTTTCGAGTTCTTTGAAATTTTGGCACATTGGTGCTCTTTTATAAAGCTTTGGCACTCCTCCCCACCTTTTTTCCTTTCTCAAACCATGGCTAACCGATTCCATCGGGTGCCCACCAACTTTCACATACCATGGAGGAGTGCTCTTTTTTCTTTTCTTTTTAGATTAAAATTATAATGGTCTGACCAGCTCCCTTGCAAAATTAATGACGAGCAGATGAAGCTGCCTAGTCGAGGGGTACTTAATTTAATATGGAAGATAGCAATTCTGACCACTATGTCCTCATGAGCTAAAAACAGTGGCACAAAAATGAGAAGTTGTTGAAAGTTTTGAAAGGTAGCACCTGAAAATTTACTTGGAATGGCTTTCAAATACCATGCATAGGAATTTATAGTGGACTCTTTGGAAAAACTTGGTTTTTAGTAATTGGATGCACGAGTAGAGCTCATACTTAGTACAAGTGAAGGCTAGCAAAAGACTGGGAAGCGACAATTGAGAGAGCAATAACTGTCATAATCATGCTTGCAACAAAACAAAATTAATATAGGCATAAAAATGATACAAGAACTCTAAGGCAAAGTAAATCATCGAGGCTTAATTGACTTTTTGTTTAGTCATGTGCATGCTTGAGCATGTGCCAAGTTGATTCAAATGAAATTTTCAGAGGTGGATACCACAATAACATACCATATTATGAATAAAACAATGCAAGCAAATAGCTACATGACATGCTACAAAACTATTAGTAAATTGAAACTAATCATATGAAAGCAAGAACTACAAAGCATCCATTAGATAACATATACCTTACATGAACCGACTAAACATGTCCACATAGATGAGTATATGTACAAAAATAAAAAACAAATAGAGTTCATACCAGCCTCTTACCACATCTAGGATTATCATATGTCGTCATTATTGCTCTTCACTTGTGTGGCTTGAATAATATAAAGTGAATACCAAGCTCCAATGGAGTAACGAGAGACTGAACTCTGCAACAAACTTTACAGAACTGAAGAAGAACAACAAATATTTTTGGGGTTTTCGATTTTTGAAACAAGAATGAAAGGAAATAGCAAACAAAGCAAAATATTTTTGGATTTTTGAAATAGCAAACCGAAAATAGAAAGTAAAGCAAGCCAAAGGTAGAAAGCTAAAGAACCAAATAGAGAGAAACAACGGAAATATTTTTGGTCTTTTTGTGTTTTGGAAAGCAGAAATAAGAACTAGAACAATAAAGAAAGCGAAACATGGATATACAAAGGACTGACAAAATATGATATGTAGATGAGTGAATCGTTGGTGTACCTCCCCCCAAGCTTAGGCTTTTGGCCTAAGTGGAGATCAATCCCAGCTCGGCCAGCTCGGCCACGAGGTGGCACCTCCGTAGTGCGATGAAGACGCACCGTCGTCCTGATAAGAGCTCGAGGACGCCTCGGTGTAGTAAGTGGTGTAGTCGTGGGCAGGCGCCTCCTCTTCCTCCTGGACCTCCGCGCCATGCTGGACGTTGAAACCGAGCAACCTAAGCTGCTCATCCAACTCCTCCTTTGTGCGCGACCATGGCCTCACGTGAATGCTGAACAAGTTAGGCTGAGGCAAGGAAACTTTCCTTTCCTCTCCATCAATGAATAACATCCTGTAAACAAATTTCCCTGCACATGAGTTAGCAGTAACAAAATGATGGAGTTTCATGGCAGCAAGATCAAGCCTCTGTGGAGCCAACAATACATCATTAGGAGCAATAGAAAGTCCTAGCTCAGCAACAATGCACGCGGCAATAATTCCTCCATAAATAGGTCCCCTAGCGGCTAGGTGACGAGCAATAATAGCACCGAGGTTATACTTCCTACTAACATCAAGAGCAGTAGCTAGAAAAGCTAAATGATAGTTGGAGATGTTGCTAGTGTTTTCTCTTCCAAGTACACTAGTTGCAAGATAGTAAGTGAAATATCTAATAGCTGGGAGCTGAATGTTTCTTATCTTGCCATGCTGTGCGGTGCGGTCATCATCATTGGTCACCCCTCGGTAAAGCTCCAACAAATTAGCGAGTTGATTTTGTATCCTCTTGGCCGTTCCAAACATGGGAATACCTAAAATAGAACAAAACCTCCCCAAAGATATGGTGATAGACTTATCATAAATCTTAAATGCAATGGAAGGATTGAAATGAGCGTTAGTAAATTTAAAACTTTCAACAAAATTCTTTGTAAGCATAGCATATTGGTTACTCTCATCTGTCATGTAAGCAGTCAATCCAACCCTGCTAATAAGGAGCAAGAAATCATCAAGAATCTCTGCATCACTCAAAAAGTTAATACAAGGGAAGGTGGATGGATGTGCATCTCCATCATCCCCTTCAAGGTTTGGTGACATGAGATCCTCATTATAAGACATCCTATATTGAGCAGTGGATCTTGAGGGCCTTGATGACCTTGGTGCATCACTTTCAAACACTTCTCCATATGTGAAGTTGTCCATCTCCCTTTTCTGAATTTTTTTAACAAACTCATAAAAAGTGATTTTAAGACAAGGAAGTGTAGGAAACTATTATAGTGAGCTACTAGAGAGCTATCATGCATCAAAATAACATTTCTAAACACTAGAACAAGCATGCATACTCATTTATACTATCACCTACAATGCTAAAATACTCAAGAAATACTTCACCAAAAGAAATTCTACTTGGACAAGCAAAGGAGTCACATACCGGAGAGCAAATGATCCAAATCTCAGCAGAAATGATGGGCTGAGCAAGGAGATCGAAAAATCAAGGTGAAGAACAGCAAGAACTCGAGTTTGAGCTGGGTGTGTCATTGTTTTCGGGAGAGAGTAAGAGCAGGGGATGAAGAGATAAGTGAGGGGCCAGGTGGGGCCCTCTCACACCAGGGTGGCGCGGCTAGGGCTGGGCCACGCCACCTATGTGTGAGGTGGCATGGCAGCCCCTCCTGGTGCCTCCCAGGTATCTCTCTGCCCCATTTTTGACATAAAAATTTAAAAAGAATTTTCTGGAATTTTTCGAGAAACTTTATTTTTGAGGATTTTTCAGAAATTGGCATATCGATAAAACTCAGAAAAACAAAGATAAAATGATTTCAAGCAAATCAAAACCAAGCATACAGCAGCTCTGAGATACTCTTAATCATGCAACTAAACTGAAGGAATAAAATTTATGAAAGTAAATAAGAACGAGGTGGAGTGGAAACGGTGAAAACGAAGTTTCGTTCATATAAAATCACTTTGTTAACAAGGTTGATTAAGTCTTGTTACCAAACTAACTTTGTATGAGGAGAAACTTTGCATTTCACTAAATGCTTATGTTACCTCAACTTTGATAGGAATAGCCCCAACCATAACAATTTGATATTCTTCCTTGGGCTTTTGCTCTGAACAAATAATTTGACCAACTTTGATGGTCTCAACATGCTTGATTGAATTTAGTGCATTGTTTCTATCAATCTTCTTGGGAAAATAAACCATGTACTCTTTGTCATTGACATTAAAAGTTACTTTTCCTTGATTGCAATTAATAATAGCACCTGCAGTATTTAGAAAAGGTCTCCCAAGAATAATAGACATATTATCATCTTCAGGCATTTCCAACACAATAAAATCAGTTTGTATTAAACAACTGTTAGCAACTTGAACAGGAACATTTTCACATATACCAATAGGAATAGTAGTAGACTTATCAGCCATTTGTGAAGATATATCAGTTGATACCAATTTTTCTAGATCAAGTCTCTTATAAAGAGAAAAAGGCATGACACTAACTCCAGCTCCCAAATCACATAAAGCAGTTCTAACATAGTTATTTTTAATGGAGCAAGGAATAGTTGGTATACCTGGGTCTCCAAGCTTCTCTGGCACTTTACCATCAAAAGAATAGTTAGCAAGTAGTGTGGAAATTTCCTCATTAGGAATCTTTCTTTTGTTAGTAACAATATCTTTCATATACTTTGCATAAGGAGGCATTCTAATAGCATCAGTCAAAGGAATTTCAAAAATAAAGGTTTCATCCATTCATAAAACTTGTTGTAGTGTTCTTCTTCCTTGGACTTGTGTTTCTTACCAGGAAAAGGCATTGGTTTCTGCACCCAAGGTTCTCTCTCTTTACCATGCTTGGTGGCAATGAAGTCTTCTTTGGTGTATTTTGCATTCTTATCAATCTTTTCTGGCTCCTCTTCAACTTCTTCTTTATCGGAAGCATCTCCTGGTTTAGTTTTAGCATTACAAATAGAAATACTATTAGGATCTTTACCTGCATCAGATGATTCTGCAGTTGTTTTATGCTTCTTCTTCTTCTTCTTGGAAGGAATATCATCACTTGAAGTACGTTGAGAATCTTGCTCGACCCTCTTAGGATGTCCTTCAGGATATAAAGGGTCTTGTGTAATAGCACCACTTCTTGTGCGAATTTCGCATGCTTGCTTCTCTCTTGTGGCATTAACTAGCAAGTCTTTTTGTACCTTGGTAAGCTGATCAATTTGTGTTTGAACCATTTGAAAATGTTTAACAAGTATCTTCACATCATTGGAGGTTCTCTCCACAATATCCTGCAACTTGTTAATAGCTCTAGAATTTTCCAACAAATGATTATGTACCATTCTATTAAAATTTTCTTGCTTAACAATAAAATTATCAAATTCATCTAAGCATTGATCAGGAGGTTTAGAATAAGGAATATCTCTTTCATCAAAGCGTTGGAGAGAATGTACCTCAATAGTAGATGAGTGAGGGATTGGCTTACATAATTATTCAATAGGAGGTAAATTTTTAACATCTTTGGCTTTAATACCTTTCTCCTTAAGAGATTTCTTAGCTTCCCTCATCACTTCATCATTTAATTCAATCATCCCTCTCTTCTTCGGCGTTGGCTCTGGAACTGGTGCAGGTGTAGGTGCTGGTGTTGGCTCAACTAGAGTCCAATCATCATTATTCTGGCTTATTTTAGACATTAATTCTTCAGCTTCAGCCGGAGTTCTTTCCCTGAAAACACAACTAGCACAACTATCCAGATATGTCTTAGATTCATCAGTTAGTCCATTATAAAATATATCAAGGAGTTCATTTTTAGGCAATGTTTTTTTTAGGTAAAGCTCTAATTAAAGAACAAAACCTTGTCCAAGATTCAGGCAATATCTCTCCTTTCCCTGTTCAAAATCAAAGATTTTCTGCACAGCAGCATGTTGAGCACTAGCAGGAAAATATTTCTGAAAGAAAGCATTAACCAAAGCAATAGGACTATTAAGGGATCCAGGAGACAAGTTACTAAACCAAGTTTCAGCTGCATCTTTCAACGAGAAAGGAAAAATCTTAGCAACAAAGTAAGTGTGGAGCTTAATATCATCAGAAAATAAGTTACCCAAAGTAGAAAGCTCATTCATGTGCTCCATATCACTCTCATCTTTAGTACCACAAAAAGGAGTTTTCTCAACAATAGATATGTAAGATAAATCCAAAGAGAAATCATAATCTTTGTCTCTAATATTTATGGGAGAAGCAGCAAACTTAGGATCAGGAGACAAATTATATCTAACCGTACATCTAGCAAGGAGTTCTTTAACTTCAGCAGCATTACGAGTAGCACATGCTTCAACAATAAAATCATCATTAACTCAATATAAGCATCATCAAAATCATCACTAGGACATTCCCTAGACTCAGGTGAACTAACAGGTGTAGCAGTGGTGTTTCCCAACTTAGCTCTAGCAATTGTAGCATCTAAAAAGGAACCTAGTGAACCACTCTCATCAAGCACAGTAGAAGCATCATCTAAATTATCAGTGGCATTTTCAAACTTAGCAGAAGTAGTAGCAGTAGCATGTGCATGTGATGGTGTAAGCAACTTACTCATAACAGATGGCGAATCAAGAGCAACAGATGTGTTCAAAGTCGTACCTCTTCTTGTAGTGGATGGTAATATAGGAACTTTTCCATCACGAGGTTTACCCATGATGAAAGGATTGCAGCGAATAGTATGAATACCAAGTGAACTTACAAATAAAGCTATGCTCCCCGGCAACGGCGCCAGAAAATAGTCTTGATGACCCACAAGTATAGGGGATCGCAACAGTCTTCGAGGGAAGTATTACCCAAATTTATTGATTCGACACAAGGGGAGCCAAAGAATATATGTAAGCCTTAACAGATGAGTTGTCAATTCAACTGCACCTAGAAACAGTCTTGCTCACAGTGGTTTATCAGTAGCAACAGTTTTATAGTGGTGACAGTAGTGAAACAGTAACAGCAACAGTAAAGTAACAGCAGTAATAGTAACAGTAGTAAACAGTAGGAACAAATACTGTAGGCATAGGGATGGATGTATGGGCGTTGCATGGATAAGATAATTCATGAAATTAATGAGACATGGGCAATGCAGATAAATAATGATAAAGCATCCTAGTACTAACAATCATAGGCATGTGTTCCGTATATAGTCGTACGTGCTCACAAGGAGAAACTTGCACGACATCTTTTGTCCTACCAGCCTATTGCAGTAGGGCCTCAAGGGAAACTACTTGTAATTAAGGTACTCCTTTTAATAAAGTATTGGAGCAAAGCATTAGCACTCGGTGAACACATGTGATCCTCACATCGTAGCCATCCCCTCTGGTTATCCCAATTTCTGTCACTTTGGGGCCTCAGGTTTTGGACAACAATATGTGTATACAACTTGTAGGTAAGACCATAAACAACAAGTATCATCATAGAAATAATAACATGTTCAAATCTGAAATCATGGCACTCGGGCCCAAAGTGACAAGCATTAAGCATAACAAGTTGCAACAATGTCATAGGCACTAAATAAAGATACTAGGCACTATGTCCTAACAATCTCATATCAAATTATATGAATGATCTCATCCAATCCCTACCATCCCCTCGCCCACAGCGGCATAATTACTCACACATGGATGGGGGAGTCATTGATGGTCGATGGAGTGACGTCGGTGATGATGGTGATGAAGATCTCCTCCAAATCCCTGTCCCGGCAGGGTGCCAGAACGGAGTTTCTCGTTCCAAATAGCAGTTTCTGATGGCGGCGGCGCAGCGGAAGTCTATCTGGGAAAAACGCCGTCTCCCCGATATTATTATGTCAGGGGGTATATGTAGACGAGAGGGGAGGTCGAGAGGGCTGCTGGGGCCTCCTCACGCCAGGGCGGCGCGGCCAGGGCTGGGCCGCACCACCTGTGTGTGAGGGGCCCTCGAGCCTCCTCTCCGTCCCGTCTTCTGGCTCCGTGGGTCTTCTGGTGAAATAGGATTTTTGATGATTTTTTCCGAATTTTTACTGAAAGTTGATTTCTGCACAAAAACAAGACACCAGAGCAATTCTGCTGAAAACTGCGTCAGTCCGTGTTAGTTGTATTCAAAACACACAAATTAGAGGAGAAACAATAGCAAAGGTGTTCGAGAAAGTAGAAATGTTTTGGACGTATCAACAGCTTCTCCTTGCATTCCCATGCTTAACATGAGGTTCTTCAGTGCTTTGGGAAACTCAGTCTCACACTTCAGGGTCATGGTCATCATGGGTCCTTTCTTGATGGATTCGTTGATGCTGGCCATCTAAAATATTTTAAAACAACGGAATAAGTAGTGAAAGAAAATTTATAACAAGAAGGTAAAACTTGCATAAATCTTTAAATCCTAGGGTATTTCCTCATCATCTTTTCCTTCTCCTTGAGTGTGGCAAGTAGCTCATTGTTTGCAAAACAGTTTGTTGGTCCTATGATCCTTCATAAGAATTTCTAAGTCCTAGAGTTATTGATGCATAGATTCTTTCTTCTAGATTTCTTCAATTTGCTTCCTTTGATGATAGAAGTGGGTCGATCTTGAAGTCCTTTGAGGTTGAAGTATAAGCTCTTCGTCTTTGAGTTGAAATGAAGAGGAGTAGAGACAAAAATGACTAAGGGAAGAGTTTACGAGGTAATGAGTGTGTAATTTTTTTTAACTTAGAAATAAAAGCAACTCCTATATTTCTAAGGGTTTTTTGTCCAATCCTAGGGTTACGAACCTAAGGGCAACACAATGCTCTGATACCATCTGTAGTGATCTCACCTTTTAAAGATGACGATCCCTGTGCTTTTTAGTGCTAGTCCCTGGATCAATGCTAGCACCCACAGTTTAAGATGTAATATCAAGAAAACAAAGGTCATTTTATTACATCGTATGATCCAGAAATTACATAAAGAAACTTTACAATGCTCATAGCATAGAGCTATCAAAGTTTAGAACGAAAACATAAATAGCATGGTGTCCCTCTTCTTCATGTGCCACAGGCGAACATGCTGTGGATAGACTCGTAACCCTGTCGTACTTTCTTATCATCAAAACCTGCAACATGAAACATTGCAGCCACAAAGGGTCAATACACTTGAATTGTATTGGCAAGATGTCACTTTTTTGTGGACACAAATGGAGCCTAACACTTACATGAATATTTGCCTAAGTGGAGCTTAAGGCTAAGCTTCCAGAAAAGCAATTATTTATCCTACTTTTCAAAAGATCTCATTTTCTTTTAAAACACTATTGGACACACTGGAATCCACCAGGTGCTCCTAGTTAATTATGCACACACATGAATCCACCAGGTGTACATAATTATGATGACACAATAATCCCTTGTTAACCATTCAAGTTTTAATTTAAAGAAGTTGGGATGAGGAGATCCTTGAACAACTTCAAAATCATGTCGCTCAAAATTTTCCGTAACCGGGGACACGGCTAAGTACTTAGTTTTTAACCCTCTGCAGAGGTAGTGCACTTTTCCCACAAGACTCAGTCAACCTCTTTTGCCATGATGCTCATTTTGCTCAAATGGCTAAGTGAAGACTAAGACGAGACTTTTCATAAGCAATCCCTCAGACCAACCCGGACACGCTCCACCCTACAAATCACTACCACCCTCTGTCCGTCTAGTTGAGTTCTTGCAACTTAGTTAGTCAAGACAGAGCCCATATGACTCATGGTTGCACTGGAAGCTTCATGACTTGAACGTCTCCAATCTCTTTGTTCCTGGGTGGCCATCCACAAGTGAGATACACATGATTGCCATAGAGATGGCTCTGGTGTAACCACTCAACATAAATCCATCTTATCAATTTCCACCCAGGTGTTTCATTAACTTAGTTGTTTTCTTAGTTTTTGCAAAACATAGTTTTTCAAACTTAATAAAAGAACATGTGGAATCCCAACCACGAATTCTATAGCACAACTAAGCAATCTACACTTATGGTGTTTCTTCTAATAGGGTAATCAGGGGTATCCTAAATAAGAGATAGCAAGCATAACTATCTACACATTCATATTATTAAAATAAGAGAAACACTACATGCATAGTAAACTTGGGAGATTTATGAACAAGAGTGACACTTGCCTTAGAAATTTTTGAAGATCGTACTTCTCTTAAATCAACACACGTGGCTCTCCGTACAACTATAAGATAGAAAGTAACATAACATAAAAACACCATTCAAAGCAATATAATCAAATAAGACAACAAAAGTGTTTATTTGTTTTAGCTTAGTCTTCAAATGTCTTAGTGATAATTTGGACAAAAGATTGTGTCATGAAGTTGTCTTGATATGGATGGAGAGAATGGTTAAGTCAAGAGTTTTAAAAGATTGATGTGATTTTCTAAATTGTTAAGAGGAGTCAAACACTTAGCAAAGATAGCTTAATGAGATTCTTAGGCTTGGGTTGATGGATGGATAAATTCTAAGTCATGAGGTCTATCACTTTTATCTTCTTGACTTCTCTCCACTTGATCTTCTTGTTTTTCCTTCATCTCCTTGTCTTCTCTTCATTTTTTTCTTTTGCCTTCAACTTCTTGTCTTCTCTTCAACTTCTTCTCCATGGCCTTGATATGGGAAAACTTCTATGCCATAGTGTTGGATGGGGTAGTCAAAATACTTAGAAGAATTTGGGTAAGATGAAGTTGATAGCTTGCACTTGGCAAAGGATAGAAAGTAGATTTTCACTAAGTCATGGTAGAGATGGTCATTAGGACTTAGGATAATTTACACCATTTGTAGAGTGGGACAAGAGTAAAATAGCACAAAGTGCCCAATAGGAATTTGATATTTGCAAGGTGCTTGAATAACACAACTATAACTTGCAAAAATGATGAACCAATGGAGTAGACTTTTGAATAAGTGTAAAAAGTGTGTGAAGTGTTCTGGTGGTTTTCATTATCAAGGTGAGAAATTTTACAAAAGGAATTATGCCTAAAATATCTATAGAATTAAATCTATAGGAAAAATACTCAAATCCTCATTTGAATTTGAATACTTGATAAAATTGGTCCAAATAATTTGTGGAGTAGTTCTACTAGATAGAGGACAACAATAAGATCCATTTGCAAAAAGAATCAACTGAAAAGGATTTATAGAATTTGAACTATATCAAAATTACTCAAACTCACATATTTAAATTTAAATATTTTGAAATAGTTGGAAAGTGAGGTTTTATTTCAGAATTGTGTTCTACACAATTTTAGGAGTTCAGGGACATATTATTTGCAATTTTTGGATCAGTAGAACTTGAGATATGAATTTTACAAGATTCTATCATTTTCTGTTTTTAAAATCTAATTTTGAAATCCTGACTCAATAGGGCTGGCCACGTGGTGTGTTTTGATTGGGTGGTACCGGTTCGGCCGAATCTGCATTTTGGAGCGTCGGATTTAAAGTGATGCAGATGGCTCAGATCTAACAATACCTATTCATTTAAGTGATCTAATATGTGCCATTAGATCCAGATCTAACGGGTAGGATAGATCGAGTTCACCTGGGATTAGGGTTTGGCGCCGGAGATGGTGGACTTCACTGGCGGCGGCTTAGGGTTGGACATTGTCGGTGTTCCGGGAGTCCCCGGAGGCAATGGAGGTATGGACAATGCGTGACACGGCACGACGAGGCTGCGTGCTTGATCTTTGAATCCCAGGATGGTCCCCTTCGGTGGCTGCGAGCAGACGGAGCGCTCTGGGAGACGGCGAGCTTCGGGCGGGATCTCTGGTGACAAATTGCTGTAGAATAGGATCAATAGAAGGATCAGGGAGGAGCGCATGATCTGGATTAGGGGAAGGGTAGCAGAAACTGTGTAACACCCCACTTTTTGTAACCCTGTTTAAGTAGTGTTTAGTGAGCCAATAATGAGGGCCAGCAAAAACTTTTTGAGCAAGCCTCTGGAAGTATTTTTTCTTTCTTGTTTGTCCTAGTTGTTATGTTAATGATGTCTGTTTGAGTTTCTTATTGAACACTATTGTGAACCAACAAAATCCTTGTGCCCTTGTGATCATGCTTTTATTTATGTTTCTAGCTATTTTTCCAAAACCATTATCTTGGCAACCTCTCCTTTTTCAAATTATTCTATTTTTCCAAAACAAGAGCCAAGATTTATCTTTGAGACAAATATTTTATCAAAACTAAGTATTTACAAAATTATCGGGACCTACAAAGTAGAGTGGTCCCACTATTTTACAAACCTATATTTTGTTGATATTTATAAAAGGATTTCAAACACCTTTAAGAGAACTTTCTAAAGGGGATGTTTATGTCTCCACTATATCTTGGACACCCCTGCAAAAGATTTACTTCTTTATCTAAAAATCTCAAAGACATGGTCCTCATGGAGCACTACTCAGACCATTGCTCTCATGGTGTTTGTTGCATGAGTTTGACTATGATTGACTATGTTTGACTATGTTTGACTTCTTCTTGTGTGCATGATTGTTTCTCCTAGAGAAATTCCTTCAGTCCTTGTTATTACTCCTAAAACCTTATTTATGCTTGATAGCAACTAGGTGAATCCAAGAAGTATCAGAGAGGCAAGTTAGAATGTCAAACCATCAAGATCCCAAACTTGGCCCTATCTTCACTCCTGTTAACAGATTCAATTTTCAGACACTTGTATTAAGCTCATACTTTCTATCCAAGGAAATGTCCACTCATAGAACTCATCCTTGACATGTGTTCTTCCATTCTTCCCATTACCACCTAGTTATTTGAGGTCATCTGCTACTTGTTCAAATCTTGTTTCTGACCCTAATCAAACCACTCACCATTTGACTATAATCAGATGCACTTTTGCTCCCACTCTTAAATTTCGAAATTAATTGTTCAGAGACCATCCTATGACCTATTCCTATTCCTTTTGATCTACTCTAACCATTCATGCCTTATTGGCATACTTCGAAAACTTGCCCTAACTAAGGTGGTGTAGTTTTGAGCTCTAGTCAAAACTATTTCCACCATTGTTATTTTCTTATAAGATTTGGGTCATTTCTAAACACTCACCATCAATTTCCTCCCAAAGGCAACTCTTCCCAAACAACATTTGTAAGTGTTATTCATGCTTTCTATCAGCTTATTTTCATCAGAAACATATTTTATAAAACTATCTTCCTATTCCATCTTCTTATTAACCAAAAAGGATGGGAATGTCAATTATGCCATCCTTGCATTTTTCTTCTTTTTATTTCTCACTAGGTAAGTTTGAGAAAGATCCACCATGCTATCTTATGCATGAAGAATCCTATGAACCTCCCAAAAACTCCTGTTGGATAATCTTTGAAAATTGCAACATCTTGTTCAATGTATCCTTCAGGACAAATCTTCAAACTACAATTTTGGTGATCAAATCCTAATTGGCAAAGCTTGGCATTGCCATACCCAACCTTCTCATCACCCTCTCTCATCTATCCATGCATGCACCCTCTTGGAAGTAATCAAAATTATTTCAAAAACCAAATATTAGACGATGCATGCATCCATCTCCATATTCAACTCTACTTCTCAAAATCTATTTGCAACCCCACCAAACCCCTACATTGACCATACCAGCACCATCACCTCCTCTTGGGTCGAATTCTACTGTAGCAATGTTCACTCTTGTTGATGTCTACGCACTTCTATTCTTGTAGACACTTGTTGGGCCTCCAAGTGCAGAGGTTTGTAGAACAGCAGCAAGTTTCCCTTAAGTGGATCACCCAAGGTTTATCGAACTCAGGGAGGTTAGAGGTCAAAGCTATCCCTCTCAAGCAACCCTGCAATTACGATACAGAAAGTCTCTTGTGTCCCCAACACACCCAATACACTTGTCAGATGTATAGGTGCACTAGTTCGGCGAAGAGATAGTGAAATACAAGTGGTATGGATGATTATAAATAGTAAATGCAATATGGAATAAAAATCGCTGCGAGCAAACAAGTAATAAAATAGCAAGTAAACGGTATGCAAAGCTTGGAAACAAGGCCTAGGGATCATACTTTCACTAGTGGACACACTCCCAACAATATAACATGAATGAACAAGTAACTTCTCTTTGCTAAGGTACTCTGAATTATTCTCCTATTGAACATCACTAATCACTGTGTAGTGGCTACAGAAGCACCCCTTAAAGTTCATCAAGTACTTGACAAACACCACTCATAGAGATAAACAAATCAGATCACAACTCAAGATAGAAATCATTGCAACATAAACCAAGTACTAACACGGTGCACACACTGTCAACATTACACCATGAAAGGAGGAATAGATCACTCAAACTATCATAGCAATAATTATTCTCATAATCCACAAGAGATCACAATCATAGCCTAAACCAAGTACCACCATGATCCACGCACTGTCACCGTTACACCATGGCAGGAGGAATAGATTACTTTAATAATCACCACTAGAGTACACTAAATATCTGAATAATAACATGTACTTGTTCAACATGATACAAAGCTCACGATCACATAAAGATCACATCATGGGAGAGAGAGGTGAACCACATAGCTACCGGTAGAGCCCTTAGCCCCGGGGATGAACTACTCCCTCCTCATCATAGGAGACAGCAAGGTTGATGGAGATGGCGGTGAGGTCGATGGAGACGGCGGAGACGGCGATGGAGACCGATGGAGATGGCTCCGGGGGCACTTCCCCGTCCCGGCAGGGTGCCGGAACAGAGACTTTTGTCCCCCGAAATTCGTCGGCGATGGCGGCGGAGCTGCGGAACTCTTTCTGGAAAATTGCCGAATCCCCTAGGGTTTTCCGTCCCGAGGCTTCTTATAGGCGAAGGGGCGATGTCAGAGGGCTGCCAGGGCTTCCTCACACAGGGGTGGCGCGGCCAGGGCCTGGGCCGCGCCAGCCCCTTGTGAGGAAGGCCTGTGGCCCGTCTCCTTCATCTCCTCGGATGTCTGGATGCTCCCGGGAAAAATAAGACTTCTGGCCTTTGTTTCGTCCAATTCCGAGAATATTTCATGTGTATCACTTCTGAAACACAAAAACAGCAGAAAACAGGAAACTGGCACTGTGGCACTTCGTTAATAGGTTAGTTCCGGAAAATGCATAAAAGTGCCACTAAGTGTAACGAAACAATATGCAAATGGTGTAAAAACAAGCATGGAGCATCAAAAATTATAGATACGTTTGAGACGTATCAAGCATCCCCAAGCTTAACTCCTGCTCGTCCTCGAGTAGGTAAGTGATAACAAAAGAATAATTTTTGAGGTGACATGCACCTACACAATCTTGATCATATAAGTAAGCATTGATGAGCTGGAATCAATAGAACTTAAACATGGGCATGATAGATATAATCATGACAATAAGAAACTTAGCAATCATGTTGTAAACATGCAAATGAACACAAACAAAAGATCATGATAATGAAACAATGAAAGTCAAACGTGTGTTCAAATCATAAGGAAAAACATACAAAAGGTTTTCAGCTTGTCCTTCAAAGAGAGCAAAACATAAATGCATAGGACACCTCAAAGTTTAAGAGGGCGACTAGATACAAATAATTTAAGAACAAGTGAAACCAATCATCATGAATCAATCAATGAACTTTGGGACAATGCATATCACACTAAGAATGACAACTATGCTCTCCTAATGGTGCATAAGGAAAGAAGGTGGTGACTCAACATAAAAGTAAAAGAAAGGCCCTTCGCAGAGGGAAGCAGTGATTGCAAGTTTTATAACCTTCAAAAATTATGGTACTTACTGATGTCTACGCACTTCTATTCTTTTAGACACTTGTTGGGCCTCCAAGTGCAGAGGTTTGTAGAACAGCAGCAAGTTTCCCTTAAGTGGATCACCCAAGGTTTATCAAACTCAGGGAGGTTAGAGGTCAAAGCTATCCCTCTCAAGCAACCCTGCAATTACGATACAGAAAGTCTCTTGTGTCCCCAACACACCCAATACACTTGTCAAATGTATAGGTGCACTAGTTCGGCGAAGAGATAGTGAAATACAAGTGGTATAGATGATTATAAGTAGCAAACGTGATGTGAAATAAATATCGCTGCGAGCAAACAAGTAACAAAATAGCAAGTAAACGGTATGCAATGCTTGGAAACAAGGCCTAGGGATCATACTTTCACTAGTGGACACACTCCCAACAATATAACATGAATGAACAAGTAACTTCTCTTTGCTAAGGTACTCTGAATTACTCTCCTATTGAATAACACTAATCATTGTGTAGTGGCTACAGAAGCACCCCTTAAAGTTCATCAAGTACTTGACAAACACCACTCATAGCAATACCCAAATCAGATCACAACTCAAGATAGAAATCATTGCAACTTAAACCAAGTACTAACACGGTGCACACACTGTCAACATTACACCATGAAAGGAGGAATAGATCACTCAAACTATCATAGCAATAATTATTCTCATAATCCACAAGATATCACAATCATAGCCTAAACCAAGTACCACCATGATGCACGCACTGTCACCGTTACACCATAGCAGGAGGAATAGATTACTTTAATAACATTGCTAGAGTACACAAAATATCTGAATAATAACATGTACTTGTTCAACATGATACAAAGCTCACGATCACATAAAGATCACATCATGGGAGAGATAGGTGAACCACATAGCTACCGGTAGAGCCCTTAGCCCCGGGGATGAACTACTCCCTCCTCATCATAGGAGACAGCAAGGTTGATGGAGATGGCGGTGAGGTCGATGGAGATGGCGGAGACGGCGATGGAGCCCGATGGAGATGGCTCCGGGGGCACTTCCCCGTCCCGGCAGGGTGCCGGAACAGAGACTTCTGTCCCCCGAAATTCGTCGGTGGCGGTGGCGGAGCTACGGAACTCTTTCTGGAAATCTGATCGGGGGTTTAGGTTTTTCTCGTCAGGGGGTATATGTAGGCGAAAGGGGGCTGTCAGAGGGTGGACCACGTGGCCTCACACGGGGCTGGCGCGGCCAGGGGCTAGGCCGCGCTGCCCCTGTGTGTGGGGGCCTCGTGGCCCCCCTCCGTCAGGTCTTCGGATGTTTGGGAGCTCCCCGATGAAATATGACTTCAGGAACTTGTTTCGTCCAATTCGGAGAATATTTCCTGTGTATCACTTCTGAAACCAAAAATAGCAGAAAACAGGGAACTGGCACTGTGGCACTTCGTTAATAGGTTAGTTCCGGAAAGCGTATAAAAATGCCACTAAGTGTAACGAAACAATAGGCAAATGGTGTAAAACAAAGCATGGAGCATCAAAAATTATAGATACGTTTGAGACGTATCAAGCATCCCCAAGCTTAACTCCTGCTCGTCCTCGAGTAGGTAAGTGATAATAAAAGAATAATTTTTGAGGTGACATGCACCTACACAATCTTGATCATAAATGTAAGCATTGATGAGCTAGGATCAATAGAACTTAAAACATGGGCATGAAAGATATAATCATGACAATAAGAACTTAGCAACCATGTTGTAAACATGCAAATGAACACAAATAAAAGATCATGATAAAGAAACAATGAAAGTCAAACGTGTGTTCAAATCATAAGGAAAAACATGAAGATGGTTTTCAGCTTGTCCTTCAAAGAGAGCAAAACATAAATGCATAGGACACCTCAAAGTTTAAGAGGGCGACTAGATACAAATAATTTAAGAATAAGTGAAACCAATCAATATGAGTCAATCAATGAACCTTGGGACAATGCATATCACACTAAGAATGACAACTATGCTCTCTTAATGGTGCATAAAGAAAGAAGGTGGTGACTCAACATAAAAGTAGAAGAAAGGCCCTTCGCAGAGGGAAGCAGTGATTGCAAGTTTTATAACCTTCAAAAATTATGGTACTTACCGGCTTTGAGCTCTCATTGCCCCCATCATAAGCATCTTGAATGGTTAAAGTTAATGCGAGAACAATTATGATGCATATGCTTGACAAATCATAAGTTGAAAACCTCGTGTCCCGTGAATACAAGTACCCAAACCATGCTAGTTTACTTAGAGTCCCAAGCAAGGCTCTTGTCATTGTAAGTATATGCATATCATTGAGAACCGCCAATGGGGTACCTCCATTCCCGATGACATGGAACAAGCCCACACCAAAATGACAGGACAAGCAGACAATGAACACCTCGACATCTCTTTTATTTGCTATATTGTTTAGCTTTTTATTGTGAGATGCGTCGTCAAATGTTCACCATGGGTATGCTGCAAATTTCCACCATGAATTATGCATGGCTTAGATTGGCGGCCCGGTGTTTCCCTAACACATATAAAAACTCCATGATCCTCACAAGATTCCCAATTCATTTCACACAGCGGGCATCCATAAACAAAAGATCACGATATCAACTCAAAAAGAAGTGCAATGTTGAAAGCTTGCCCCATGACAGCATGGCTGGGCTAGAATCCAACTTACAACTTGCAAGCATAACAACTCAACATAAAAGACCACAATGTCAAAATTTTAGAACAGGAAAAAGTAAAGTGTGCCTTCCGGTTCGTGAGAGCTTTACTAACCGAGTTTCGCATAACACTGGTAAGAGTTTAATTTGAAGAGAATATAAAAGCAAGTCAAATTTACTTGGAATAGCAAATTGCTAGTAGGTATGTATGGTGGACACTTTGGAAAACTTTGGCTTTTAGGAGTTGG
Organism: Dactylis glomerata; assembly: GCA_007115705.1. Classification (NCBI taxonomy): domain Eukaryota; kingdom Viridiplantae; phylum Streptophyta; class Magnoliopsida; order Poales; family Poaceae; genus Dactylis; species Dactylis glomerata. Next base: position 2,026,780 of record QXEO01000167.1, read on the forward strand.
ATGCACGAGTAGAGCTCATACTCAGTACAAGGCGAGGGCTAGCAAAAGACTGGGAGCGACCAACTAAGAGAGCAGTAATGGCCATAATCATGCAAAGCGACAAAGCGACATTAAAAGAAGCATACGATGGCATCAAAAGTCAAAAACTAAATGATCATGAAGGCTAATGGCGACTTTGGAAGAGTCTAACATGTGTGAGCATGCGCCAAGTCAACCCAAATAAAGCATCAAGGAGAAAACCAAAATAATGCTTCCATACAATAAAAACAACGCATGATTTTTTCAAAGGCTCATTAAGCAATCTCAGTTATTTGAGACAAGTCATGCTACAGCAAAACTACTAAGCATACTATCAAAAAGACATCAAGCATGACATGAAAAAGCCTAAGCCGCAGTCTACACAAGCTCCTTCTTGTACCACTATTTTGCACAAAGCTTTTTCTCTTTTCCAACACCATTTGAAATTTTTATAAACACCTCTTTTGATGAAAACCAATGAAGATCAGAGGCAAAAATACACCTTGATGAAAAGATATGACAAGACCTGAACGCAAATCAAGGCGAAAACGAAAACCAAAAGCAGTAGCAGAAAAAGAAGAACACTCGGTGAACGATAAGAGTGAAAAACTGAGTGTTCTTAGCAAATGAAAACGAGTTCATCTCCTCCAAAAGAAACATGATGTGATCTAACCATTTATTGCAGCAAACAAAACTAAACTAACTAAGAAAACTAAAACAACTGACGCTCCAAGAAAAACACATAGTGCATGAAGCAATAAAAATATAGTGTCTTGAAAGGTGACCTGATTTTTGCCGATGAAGAAGGGGTGCCTCGGGGGCATCCCCAAGCTTTGACGCTTGTACTTCTTGGATATTTCTTGGGGTGATGCATGGGCATCCCCAAGCTTGAGCTTTTGTCCATTCTTCATCTCATCTCATCATTCTCCAATCCCTACACTTGAAAACTTCCTTCATACAAAACTAAACACAATTCTATTAGCAACATTAGTGAAGGCATAAAATATATTCAACCTCTATTTGCTTCAGGTTTGAACTCAAAACCACCACATATATAGCATATACTACTGTAGCAACTTCCCAAAAAGTTCCATGATCAAAAGAACTCAAAAGAAAGCGATAAAGTGGCAAACACAAATATTGGCAGAAATCTGTCAAAACTGAACAGCTGACAAAGGTCGAATTTTTGAGGGGTTTTCTGTTGCTCAAATCAAAAAGTGTTCAACTAACAAAAGTTTGGATATAACCTGGGGCATATGCACGAGAAATCGCAGGTCCAAAAGATAAACAGAGAATTTATACGAATTTTTACGGTGCAGCACCGAAAACAGTTTCAGGACAGCAACATCCCCAAATCTTACCTTACTCAAATTAGAGGCTTCCCTTGGCACAACAACGAAATAAAAAGGATAAGGAGTGGTTATTACAGTAGTAATAACTTCCAAGACTCAAATAAAAGAAAAGTTACTGAAAATAAACAATGGGTTATCTCCCAAGAGTGCTTTTCTTTAACGCCTTTGAGCTAGGCGCAGTAATTTGCAAAGATGCTCATGTGGGCGCCATATAAGAGCTTGAGGCAAAGGCGCCATATAGGAACTTAAAGCAATAGAGAGCATCAAAAAGCAAATGTGGAACACATTTAAATCTAAACCACTTCCTATGAAAAATAGTCTTGTAAAGAGACAAATCTTGAAAGTGCAAAGCAAAAAGCATAGGAAGGCAAAACAAGTATAACTTCAAGAATTGCAATATAAAGAGGGGAAACTCAATATTGTTGAGATCCATCAAACCATGTTTCCCTCTCTCATAATAACTTTCAGTAGCATCATGAATAGAACTAACAACATAACTATCACATAAAGCATCCCTATCATGAGCCACATGCATAAAAGAATTAATACTCACCACAGGAACAATAGTAGTAGGAGCAGATTCAGCAGAATAATTATTCTCATCACCATAATCATCAAAAATAGGAGGCATATTGTAATCATAACTAATTTTATCCTCAATAGTAGGTGAACTGAAAATATTATACTCATCATCATAACCATCATAAACTAGAGGTTTAGTATCATCACAAGCTAAAGAGCAACTGTTTCGCAAAGCATATTCTTCAAACATGTCATCATAATAAGGAACATCACATATGGGAGATAAAATATCATCAGAGCAAACTTTCTCCACTAAAGCTGGGGAACTAAAAATATCATGCTTAACAAAACCAGCTTCCCCAAGCTTAGACTTTTCTATAGCATTAGCAACAACGGTGTTCAAAGCATTCATACTAACAACACTATTAGCATGCAAATAAAGCTCCAAAGGTTTTTCAATTTTCTCTTCAAACACTTCATATCTAAACTCAGGAAAAAGACTACAGAACTCATTTTCCATTAAGCCTAACTAGTGAAAATAAAAACAAGAAACAAAAAGATATAATTGCAGAATCTAAAGGAAATAACTTCGAGCACTCACACAGGAGGATGCGAGTACCTTTTACCTTACCTCCCTGGCAACGGCGCCAGAAAAGAGCTTGATGTCTACGCACTTCTATTCTTGTAGACACTTGTTGGGCCTCCAAGTGCAGAGGTTTGTAGAACAGTAGCAAGTTTCCCTTAAGTGGATCACCCAAGGTTTATCAAACTCAGGGAGGTTAGAGGTCAAAGCTATCCCTCTCAAGCAACCCTGCAATTATGATACAGAAAGTCTCTTGTGTCCCCAACACACCCAATACACTTGTCAAATGTATAGGTGCACTAGTTCGGCGAAGAGATAGTGAAATACAAGTGGTATAGATGATTATAAGTAGCAAACGTGATGTGAAATAAATATCGCTGCGAGCAAACAAGTAACAAAATAGCAAGTAAACGGTATGCAATGCTTGGAAACAAGGCCTAGGGATCATACTTTCACTAGTGGACACACTCCCAACAATATAACATGAATGAACAAGTAACTTCTCTTTGCTAAGGTACTCTGAATTACTCTCCTATTGAATAACACTAATCATTGTGTAGTGGCTACAGAAGCACCCCTTAAAGTTCATCAAGTACTTGACAAACACCACTCATAGCAATACCCAAATCAGATCACAACTCAAGATAGAAATCATTGCAACTTAAACCAAGTACTAACACGGTGCACACACTGTCAACATTACACCATGAAAGGAGGAATAGATCACTCAAACTATCATAGCAATAATTATTCTCATAATCCACAAGAGATCACAATCATAGCCTAAACCAAGTACCACCATGATGCACGCACTGTCACCGTTACACCATAGCAGGAGGAATAGATTACTTTAATAACATTGCTAGAGTACACAAAATATCTGAATAATAACATGTACTTGTTCAACATGATACAAAGCTCACGATCACATAAAGATCACATCATGGGAGAGATAGGTGAACCACATAGCTACCGGTAGAGCCCTTAGCCCCGGGGATGAACTACTCCCTCCTCATCATAGGAGACAGCAAGGTTGATGGAGATGGCGGTGAGGTCGATGGAGATGGCGGAGACGGCGATGGAGACCGATGGAGATGGCTCCGGGGGCACTTCCCCGTCCCGGCAGGGTGCCGGAACAGAGACTTCTGTCCCCCGAAATTCGTCGGTGGCGGCGGCGGAGCTACGGAACTCTTTCTGGAAATCTGATCGGGGGTTTAGGTTTTTCTCGTCAGGGGGTATATGTAGGCGAAAGGGGGCTGTCAGAGGGTGGACCACGTGGCCTCACACGGGGCTGGCGCGGCCAGGGGCTAGGCCGCGCCGCCCCTGTGTGTGGGGGCCTCGTGGCCCCCCCTCCGTCAGGTCTTCGGATGTTTGGGAGCTCCCCGATGAAATATGACTTCAGGAACTTGTTTCGTCCAATTCGGAGAATATTTCCTGTGTATCACTTCTGAAACCAAAAACAGCAGAAAACAGGGAACTGGCACTGTGGCACTTCGTTAATAGGTTAGTTCCGGAAAGCGTATAAAAATGCCACTAAGTGTAACGAAACAATAGGCAAATGGTGTAAAACAAAGCATGGAGCATCAAAAATTATAGATACGTTTGAGACGTATCACTTACCGGCTTTGAGCTCTCATTGCCCCCATCATAAGCATCTTGAATGGTTAAAGTTAATGCGAGAACAATTATGATGCATATGCTTGACAAATCATAAGTTGAAGACCTCGTGCCCCGTGAATACGAGTACCCAAACCTCATGCTACTTTACTTAGAGTCCCAAGCAAGGCTCTTGTCATTGTAAATATATGTGTATCATTGAGAACCGCGAATGGGGTACCTCCGTGCCCGATGACATGGAACAAGCCCACACCAAAATGACAGGACAAGCAGACAATGAACACCTCGACATCTCTTTTATTTGCTATATTGTTTAGCTTTTTATTGTGAGATGCGTCGTCAAATGTTCACCATGGGTATGCTGCAAATTTCCACCATGAATTATGCATGGCTTAGATTGGCGGCCCGGCGTTTCCCTAACACATATAAAAACTCCATGATCCTCACAAGATTCCCAACTCATTTCACACCACGGGCATCCATAAACAAAAGATCACGATATCAACTCAAATAAGAAGTGCAATGTTGAAAGCTTGCCCATGACAGCATGGCTGGGCTAGAATCCAACTTACAACTTGCAAGCATAACAACTCAACATAAAAGACCACAATGTCAAATTTTAGAACAGGAAAAAGTAAAGTGTGCCTTCCGGTTCGTGAGAGCTTTACTGACCGAATTTCGCATAACACTGGTAAGAGTTTAATTTGAAGAGAATATAAAAGCAAGTCAAATTTACTTGGAATAGCAAATTGCTAGTAGGTATGTATGGTGGACACAATGGAAAACTTTGGCTTTCAGGAGTTGGATGCACGAGTAGAGCTCATACTCAGTACAAGGTGAGGGCTAGCAAAAGACTGGGAGCGACCGACTAAGAGAGCAGTAATGGCCATAATCATGCAAAGCGACAAAGCGACATTAAAAGAAGCATAAGATGGCATCAAAAGTCAAAAATTAAATGATCATGAAGGCTAATGGTGACTTTGTAAGAGTCTAACATGTGTGAGCATGCGCCAAGTCAACCCAAATAAAGCATCAAGGAGAAAACCAAAATAATGCTTCCAAATAATAAAGACAACGCATGATTTTTTCAAAGGCTCATTAAGCAATCTCAGTTATTTGAGACAAGTCATGCTACAGCAAAACCACTAAGCATACTATCAAAAAGACATCAAGCATGACATGCAAAAGCCTAGGCTGCAGTCTACACAAGCTCCTTCTTGTACCACTTTTTTTTGCATAAAGCTTTTTCTCTTTTCCAACACTATTTGAAATTTTTATAAACACCTCTTTTGATAAAAACCAATAAAGACCAGAGGCAAAAATACACCTTGATGAAAAGGTATAACAAGATCTGAACACAAATCAAGGTGAAAAAATGCAAGCTAAACCCAGTAGCAGAAAAAGAGAACACTCATTGAACGATAAGAGTGAAAAACAGAGTGTTCTTGGCAAATGAAAAACGAAGCATGTCTCTCTCCAAACACATGATGTGATCCAAACATTTATTGCAGCAAACAAAACAAAACTAACCAAGAAAACTAAAACAACTGACGCTCCAAGAAAAACACATAGTGCATGAAGCAATAAAAATATAGTGTCTTGAAAGGTGACCTGATTTTTGCCGATGAAGAAGGGGTGCCTCGGGGGCATCCCCAAGCTTTGACGCTTGTACTTCTTGGATATTTCTTGGGGTGATGCATGGGCATCCCCAAGCTTAAGCTTTTGTCCATTCTTCATCTCATCTCATCATTCTCCAATCCCTACACTTGAAAACTTCCTTCATACAAAACTAAACACAATTCTATTAGCAACATTAGTGTAAGCATAAAATATATTCAACCTTTTTAGCTTCAGGTTTAAACTCAAAACCACCACATATAAAGTATATACTACTGTAGCAACTTCCCCAAAAGTTCCATGATAAAAAGAACTCAAAAGGAAGCGATAAAGCGGCAAACACAAATATTGGCAGAAATCTGTCAAAACTGAACAGCTGACAAAGGTCGAATTTTTGAGGGATTTTCTGTTGCTCAAATCAAAAAGTGTTCAACTAAGAAAAGTTTGGATATAACCTGGGGCATATGCACAAGAAATCGGAGGTCCAAAAGATAAACAGAGAATTTATACGAATTTTTACGGTGCAGCACCGAAAACAGTTTCAGGACAGCAACATCCCCAAATCTTTACCTCGCTCAAATTAGAGGCTTCTCTTGGCACAAAAACGAAATAAACAAGATAAGGAGCGGTCATTACAGTAGTAATGACTTCCAAGACTCAAATAAAAGAAAAAGTGCTGAAAAGAAAACATTGGGTTATCTCCCAAGAGTGCTTTTCTTTAACGCCTTTGAGCTAGGCGCAGTAATTTGCAAAGATGCTCATGTGGGCGCCATATAAAAGCTTGAGGCAAAGGCGCCATATAGGAACTTAAAGAAAAAGAGAGCATCAAAAAGCAAGTATGAAACACATTTAAATCTAAACCACTTCCTATGAAAAATAGTCTTGTAAAGAGACAAGTCATGAAAGCGCAAAGCAAAAAGCATAGGAAGGCAAAACAAGTACAACTTCAAGAATTGCAACATAAAGAGGGGAAACTCAATATTGTTGAGATCCATCAAACCATGTTTCCCTCTCTCATAATAACTTTCAGTAGCATCATGAATAGAATTAACAATATAACTATCACATAAAACATCCCTATCATGAGCCACATGCATAAAAGGATTAATACTCCCTACATGAACAACAGTAGTAGGAGCAGATTCAACAGAATAATTATTCTCATCCCCATAATCATCAAAAACAGGAGGCATATCGTAATCATAACTATTTCTCTCCTCAAAAGTAGGTGAACTGAAAACATTATACTCATCATCATAAAATAGAGGCTTAGTATGTCGCAAAGCATACTCATCAAACATATCATCATAAGAAGGAACATGGATAGCACTAATGGTACAACAATTATTAACCTTAGAATTGGTACCAAAAAGATTTTCAATATCAAAAGTAGAGTGCTTTTCCCAATCATGATCACTAACATAGGTAACAGGCATAGGAACATCATCCCAATCAGAATTATCATAATCTATAGCAGGATCATAAAGCTTAAGGGAAGATACCATGTCCTCTCGCCTCTTACTCCTCTTCTTCTTCTTCTTCTTCTTCTTCTTACTCTCCCCTTTAGGAGGGAGAGACTTGAAGGGCATCTTCTCCACATATTCTTTAGGAGGGAAAGGCATCTTCTCCACATAATCTGGTTTGCTGACAGAAACAACAGAAGAAACTTTGGAGGATTCCTCCTCTCTATTAATAAGATAAAAACATCTATCAGTCCTGTCATAGCTTGGTAAAATATCAAGTTTTATAAGATTTTGAATGTAAGGATTTGCAAGGCAATCTTTAGCACAATAGAGACGACAACCACGAAGGGTGCTATTAATATCAACATCATTCATATCTATCAAAGCAATCTTTCTAGATATCTCATCACACGCCAAGAACAAAGCAAGCTCATCATGCTGATTGGGAGTAATCTTGTCATCACAATACAAACTTAGGGTACTAGAAGAGTAACTATTAGGGTTTGAGCATTGGAAATTAAAATGACCTATGTCATCGCAATGTTTACAAAGAAAAGGATAAAGCTCACAAACCTTTTTACCGATCTCACCTATATCCTTGTACCACATACTAGTTTCTTCATTTGCGTGGGTGATGCAATAATCTTCCTTGTTGTAACTCTGTTCACAAGGTCTATGTACTCCACAAAAATTAACATTCTTATAAGAAATAGTACTTTTAGAAGTTTGAGCATGTTTATTGCAATCATCAATAACAATATCACTTTCTATGCAAGTGTCCTTAAAAGGTTCATGATACACGTCCCCATTTCCTTTAGGAACATTCATATGGGAAGCAAAGGCTTTAAAGCAATCAACCATAATTTGTGGATCAAGACCATATTTAGCACTAAGCTCTTGAAAATTAGCAGTTTTAGCGAAAGACTTAATGCAATCAAACTCGTAATTCATACCTGATCCTTTACCTTTGTCGCTATCCCAACCTTCAATATTGTTTTGAATTGTCTCAAGCAGATCCCACTTGGTGTCGGCATCCTTGCTTGTGAAAGACCCATCAAAGCATGCATCTAGATAGTCCTTGTAATATCCTGAAAGCCTTGCATAAAAATTATTAATAACAATATTACGGGGAAGATCATGAATAGGACATTTATGCATTAGTAACTTCAATCTTCCCCACGCTTGGGCAATGGTTTCTCCCTCATGAGGCCAAAAATTATATATCTGATTACGATCTTTATGAATCTCACTTGGAGGATAGAATTTAGAATAAAAGAGAGGCACAATTTCCTCCCATGCAATAGATGGACCATCTTCAAGCAGGCGATACCACTCCTCAGCTCTGCCTTTCAATGAAAAAGAGAATAGCTTCTTCTTAACTTCGTTCATTGAAATACCTGCACACTGGAACAACTCGCATAATTCATGTATAAAAAGCAAATGATCACCAGGATGGACAGTTCCATCTCCTAAATAGCAGTTATCCCTGACACGTTTAACAATTTTCATAGGTATTTTAAAAGAACGAGGATCACAAACATCATTAGACATATCACATATGGGAGATAAAATATCATCAGAGCAAACTTTCTCCACTAAAGCTAGGGGACTAAAAATATCATACTCAACAAAACCAGCTTCCCCAAGCTTAGACTTTTCTATAGCATTAGCAACAACGGTGTTCAAAGCATTCGTACTAATAACATTGCTATGCGAAATAAGCTCCAAAGGATTTTCAATTTTCTCATCAAATCTAAAATCAGGAAAAAGACTAAAGAACTCTTTATTTTCCATTAAGCCTAACTAGTGATAATAAAAACAAGAAATAAAAAGATATAATTGCAGAATCTAAAGGAAATAACTCCGAGCACTCACACAGGAGGATGCGAGTACCTTTTACCTTACCTCCCCGGCAACGGCGCCAGAAAAGAGCTTGATGTCCACGCACTTCTATTCTTGTAGACACTTGTTGGGCCTCCAAGTGCAGAGGTTTGTAGAACAGCAGCAAGTTTCCCTTAAGTGGATCACCCAAGGTTTATCGAACTTAGGGAGGTTAGAGGTCAAAGCTATCCCTCTCAAGCAACCCTGCAATTACGATACAGAAAGTCTCTTGTGTCCCCAACACACCCAATACACTTGTCAGATGTATAGGTGCACTAGTTCGGCGAAGAGATAGTGAAATACAAGTGGTATGGATGATTATAAATAGTAAATGCAATATGGAATAAAAATCGCTGCGAGCAAACAAGTAATAAAATAGCAAGTAAACGGTATGCAAAGCTTGGAAACAAGGCCTAGGGATCATACTTTCACTAGTGGACACACTCCCAACAATATAACATGAATGAACAAGTAACTTCTCTTTGCTAAGGTACTCTGAATTATTCTCCTATTGAACATCACTAATCACTGTGTAGTGGCTACAGAAGCACCCCTTAAAGTTCATCAAGTACTTGACAAACACCACTCATAGAGATAAACAAATCAGATCACAACTCAAGATAGAAATCATTGCAACATAAACCAAGTACTAACACGGTGCACACACTGTCAACATTACACCATGAAAGGAGGAATAGATCACTCAAACTATCATAGCAATAATTATTCTCATAATCCACAAGAGATCACAATCATAGCCTAAACCAAGTACCACCATGATCCACGCACTGTCACCGTTACACCATGGCAGGAGGAATAGATTACTTTAATAATCACCACTAGAGTACACTAAATATCTGAATAATAACATGTACTTGTTCAACATGATACAAAGCTCACGATCACATAAAGATCACATCATGGGAGAGAGAGGTGAACCACATAGCTACCGGTAGAGCCCTTAGCCCCGGGGATGAACTACTCCCTCCTCATCATAGGAGACAACAAGGTTGATGGAGATGGCGGTGAGGTCGATGGAGACGGCGGAGACGGCGATGGAGACCGATGGAGATGGCTCCGGGGGCACTTCCCCGTCCCGGCAGGGTGCCGGAACAGAGACTTCTGTCCCCCGAAATTCGTCGGCGATGGCGGCGGAGCTGCGGAACTCTTTCTGGAAAATTGCCGAATCCCCTAGGGTTTTCCGTCCCGAGGCTTCTTATAGGCGAAGGGGCGATGTCAGAGGGCTGCCAGGGCTTCCTCACACAGGGGTAGCGCGGCCAGGGCCTGGGCCGCGCCAGCCCCTTGTGAGGAAGGCCTGTGGCCCCTCTCCTTCATCTCCTCGGATGTCTGGATGCTCCCGGGAAAAATAAGACTTCTGGCCTTTGTTTCGTCCAATTCCGAGAATATTTCCTGTGTATCACTTCTGAAACACAAAAACAGCAGAAAACAGGAAACTGGCACTGTGGCACTTCGTTAATAGGTTAGTTCCGGAAAATGCATAAAAGTGCCACTAAGTGTAACGAAACAATATGCAAATGGTGTAAAAACAAGCATGGAGCATCAAAAATTATAGATACGTTTGAGACGTATCACTTGTCCCCTAGTGCTTGGAGGAAGGAGAAAAGTGAAGCTCATGCATATCTTGCAAAAATCTTGGTAAAACCTTGTAGCAAGCCACCACCCTCCTTACCCAATGATCATGCAGGTATCAGGACCCCATGCCACTCCTCTACATCACCTGCAAGCTACCCTAGCTGGCCCTGATCCCCCCTCACTCTCTCCCATGCCCTAGGTGGCCGATGGCACGTCTCAATTTCAAAAAGAGCTCCTTTGCCCGAGCCACCGCGCCAATAGCCTCCCCTAAGCTTCCCTGAGACTACCCAAGCAAGACTTCTACTTTGTTTTGTTTCGTTCATTCTCTCTCGACCGTGCTCTAAAGGCCGACATGGTGTCGAACACCTGGCGGGCATCAACTGGACATCTTCTCCGCAAGCCGACCAAGCACCCCCAGACCTGAGACCTCGCCCGCGGCCTTTACCTGCCTTCCTGAACAAGTTAGCGTGATGCCCACTCCTCTCTCTGTCCTGTTCCTCTTGGTCGTTCTCGCCGCTCTCTTCCGCCAGTCTGCGAGCGCCATGTCTGTCACACCCGACCGTCCCCCTTAGTTAAATCCCGCCCAAGAGCCCACTCTACCTTACTCACCCCTAGCATTCTCTCCCTCTCAATCCCCTCGAGAGCCATCCCCAACTCTTCAACACCTTTTCTTCTCGGACCTCGATCTCGAGCTCCGCCGCGAGTGCCTCAGCGTGGACAGCAACTTGCAGGCCGCCTCCCTCTCTCCTATCCCTTCCTGGAGTTTCCCCTATCTCTCCTGAAGCTCACCTCTGCCCTCTTTGGTTCCAGGGACGCCAGCATCCTCGAGTTCATCATCGATCCACATCTGGCCGCCGTAGGTCACCGTCGAGCTCCATGGCCGAACAATCTCCTGCAAGCTCGAGTGGGGCTATGAGCATGGCGAGTCCGTCCCGGTCCTCCTGGTACAGGATCCGCATCCAGGCATGCCCCCTAGCTGCCGGCGATGAGGTCGTCACCTTCCTATGCAGCGGCGACGCGGACACCGTCGTGACTTTTGGTCATCGCCGGCCATCATCGACGTGGCCGCCCGTGTGCCCTCGATCCGGACATCGATGGCAGGGTACCGCTTCGTCCCTCTGTGTGGGCCTCGGTGAGGAAAATGGGCCGGCCTGGCACTGTGCCGCCCAGGGTCCGCCAAGATCTGGCCCGATGACATTTTTTTTCTGAATCCATTTTCCTTTTTAGCTAACCTGTCAAACTACTGGTAGAAATAATTCCCAAATAAAATGTTTTATGCATGAAAACTTGTAGATCCAATTTTCTCCTTATTCTGGAGCCTCTCATCAAACATGCAGAGCAAGTGGTTTGCCAAATGAATTCCTAGATTATTTCTAAGATTTAATCTTGATTAATGTGTCCTTTTCACTAGAAAATTCATATCTTGAGATCTAGAGACCTAATTGGATTGAATCCAATTTTGTAGAGAAGCCCTATGCAGTACCTTTCTAATGCCACTGGTCTGGTTGCAAATAGAATTTTATTCTTGGCATGGTTGTTTTTGCAACATACTACCAGATCTGACTTTAGGGAATTTTAAAATCTTATATGTGAATTATTTTTGAGTGAAACCAATTTTGTGTGATCATGTACCGGGGGTTCTTGCTATTGACCAGAGGATAGATTTTTATGATTTTCTGGTAAATTTATCTCTGAATTAGTAGTTATTTTCACTATAAAATGCATAGTTTATTCTCTGTTAATCAGAATATTGCAAATCCAATTTTGTTGGGTTTGTATTGTTGTTAGCTATCTGATGCTATGCTGGATGACATGTTTTGAGAAAGTTTGGTGCCTGCATGATGTTTGGGTTGAGTATAGGGTTATTTACTATTAGAAATTGTTTTCCCTATTAATATAGTAGCTTTACTTTTATAAGATGAAATCTTGGTTCAGAAAACTTGTTGCTTATCTGAAAGTATGCTGAATATGTTATTTGACCTATGTGGCCACCTGCATGCTTGTTTGAGGTGAAGTGGTGCTGTGCTTGCTATGTTTGAAAAACCCTAGTCTTAATAGGATTAACTTGCTACTAAAAATATATGAAATCTTATTTTAGTTTCTAAACATGCTTGTTTCTGATACTCTTTGATTATGTGGTGTTGAGTGATGAAGTGCTTGTGACCTGTGTATGCATGTATGCTTATTGTGTGCTTTTATATTTTTTCGGCGATAGATTCGAACAACGAGTGTGCGGAGGAGGGGGGAGGTGTTTGAGTGCCAAGAAGAAGGAGATCAGGGACAAGTCAACCAAGGCAAGCCATCTATACTTGATACATATCTGATCCTATGCACTTACTTTGCATGTTTCATAATGGTTTATTAAACTGCATGTTATTATATTGCTATAGTCCTTGTAGCAATTATTTGTTGGCTCAAGCTCCATGAGCCAATTTGTTATCATCCTTCGAGATGACCCCTTTGAACACCTATTCAAAACCGTTGCAGTAGTGTCTTGTTGATTAGTAGCAAAGCCTTTGGGGAAACTTTGTAGTGGAGCAAAAACTCTAGGTTGGGAACACTCAAATGGGTCTTTGAAAATGATTTTGAAAACCTTGGAATGGGAGTGCTATTCCATTGATGGATTTCAAAAATGAGTTTGAAAATAAGGTGGGGATGTATATCCCGGAGTTGGAGGCAAGAGTTTTTCAGAAATGACATTGGTGATCACTAAGTGTTCGCTCAGAACAATTAACCCGTGCAACCACGATTACCCTGGTATGGGACGGGGCTTAGCTCATAGTTTGTTTATTTTAGTACGGGAGTCTCATAACTATATAAGGGTATGCGGTACCCCAGAATCTAGATTGCTGCAAGTAAATGGGCAATAGTAAATTGGGATCCAGCGAAGGATTTAACCGGCCGGAAGACACTATGGGTCTCCTGATGTGGCACTGAAGTTACGCTCAAATGTGGAGGTAGACTGCCAGGGTGTGCCGGGGAGGTACATACTCCATAGGGTAGATTCCCGTACTAAGGTAGATAAGCGAAAGGCTTTGATCGGGTGCTTGTCGTGGCATATGATGTTATGCGGGGAAGATGCCCACACGATGAGTATCCGGATGATTGTGGGTAAAGTGTACAACCTCTGCAGAGTGTAAATCTATTCAAATAGTCGAGTCCTTAGTCATGGACGGTTGGGACGACCATTACTTAGCCCAATGTCAGGTTTTGGTTTTACAAGAATGTTTTCAGAAACATGGAGAAAGATGTCGGACGGAGTACTCGGAGGGTACTACCGTGGCACGGTTATGGTTCGAAGTACTTGTAGGTTACTGCCGAGGGAATGGAGATGGTCATGTGTGATTGACCTGGTTTTATAAAGGAAGGTGGTCATGTTTGATTGACCACCGGCTCTCTCTTGAAAACCAAATGAGGTTCCCCCTTTCCTAGAGATTTTACTAAAAAGGTTTTCTAAATGTTTTCTTTAATAAGGATATAGAATTGTCGTAAAACATGCTATATCAACACGAGAAATTGACAAGATAGGATAAACTAGATTAGAGCCTTTCTCCTTGCTACAACCAAACTGCATGACAACACTTCTTCTTAGATGGTTTGCGAGTACAATTCAAAATGTACTCATGGCTTTGTCCCTGGCTATTAACTTGTTCAGACCTGGAGCAAGAATTCGATGAAGATGGTGATGGTATGATGGCGCCAGTGCGAACTAGGAACGTCTCCCAGTCAGTTGCTTGTAGGGTAGTAGGCATGACGTGGGTCATCAACGCTGCTTGGTATCCGCTGCTTAGTTGTAGACTTGCCCTGCGTGGCAATATCTTGCTTGGTCATGTGACCAATTGTAAGTATATTATTTTGGTACTGTAATGGATGATGTAATTCTGTTATCAACTCGGATATGTGGATTCACGACACACTAATCATGGGATCGTGAATTGTATGCATATCGGGTATTCTAGATGGGTAATCTGGGGTCCCCACAAACTGGTAGCGTTACCCTCTGTTATGGCCGGAATCGGGCGGAGATGACAGTGGCAGTGGCAAACTCCGGCGAGCAAAATTGGCGGCCTATCAGCGCGATTGGCTCGGGAACAAGAGGGGAACTAGAGAGGAGGGGGAGGGGTTTAAGTAGGCCTGACGCGGAGACGAAGTGGGCAGGGAATAAAGAGGAATTGAAGAGGGGGAGAAGATTTCGGCTCGGGCGTGTCTCCGGCTAGATTCTCGGATGGGGGAAGAAGAAAGTGTTGGTGCTGACGTCTGGGGCCCACACGTCAGCGAGATGAGAGGGGGGGTGCGTACCATTTCAGAGGAAAAGGAGGATGGGTCGTGGAGCTTAAGCAGGGTTGGGCCAAAATGGTTCCCCGCAGCCTTTTCATGTTTTTTTCTTTCCTTCTTTTTTTACTTTTTCTGCTTTCTTGTTTCTCTTATATCTTTTTCAAATTTGGTCCAAATTGACTCAAACCAATTTGTAAAAATTTCTAAAAATTCAAAGCAACAAATTAGAACAGTAATAAACATGTTTTCATAAATAAAACTAATTTCCAATAAAAACTTTATAATTTTAGCCAAAGGGCTTATTTGCATAGGATCAAATAAAATTAGGGCTTTCAAAATAATTCCTTTTAAAATCAGAGAATAATCTTTAATAATAATATTTGAACTTTATTTTAAACATAATTTTGGAAATTTAAACTTTATTTGATATAAATCTTTTTGTAAGTATTTCCTTGCAATTAAGTTTGCATATGTTTTGGGTAAATGCAAATTAATATTTTGAAATTCTATTTTCTCGAAATAGTTCTTCAAGGAATAATAGAAGGTTTGGGATGGTTTTTCTAATAATGCTTTTTAAATAAATCAAAAGTTTTAAATCCCTGTGAAATTTCAAATCAAGACAAGCAAACATGGTTCCTATTTTATTTATTTCACATTCCAAAATTTTGGGATGTGATAGACTACCACCCTTAAAAGAAATCTCGTCCCGAGATTTGGAGAGGCTAGAAAGAAAGATGGGTTTGGGATTCCAGGTGGGCTACCACCCTTAAAAGAAAATTTTGTGGGTAGTCTAGGTTTTTGGGTTCAGACGGGGCACCTTGGTTTTGACTTGGCACTAGGTCATCTTTTGAACCCATAGTTAGTTTCTATCTTCATTTCCAATAGGTGGGTGTCCATTCACATACTATAGCATCCACTCTTCCTCAAGATGGATTGAGTATAGCTTCCTCTGTTGTAGTGCTTCAATGGCATTTATTGAACTACTTTGGACACTGAAGAGTCACTCTTTGGGTCAATCAGAAGACCAAGTTGAGATGTTCTCATAGCTTCATTTCATATCCCCTCTTTGATCTTTGTAGACTCCCAACTTCTTATACACCACTATATTCCATTGCAAGTCATCTTCAATGGTAAGCTTGTGGTTCATCCTCACCGGATTCCTACATTTTGACAACACTTGCCCTTTTATAACGGTATATTATCCTATCCATCCTATGGTTTAGGCTTAACGACATCATCTCTCTTCTAGGTATGTCTCTCAAGATTTACCATTCTTCATATCAAGAGCGAACAATTTGATTAGCCATCATGGGGGCCAATCCATAACGCACCCAATCGTTACCTTGTATTTCAGATTGGTACATCTCGTACACTAACTCTTGGTCTCCTCACTAGTTTTGACAAAAGATTCTATGGATATTGAATCCATGTTTCAATTCCTGTTAAGGATTTTAGACAACAAATCTATCGATCCTTAGCTAATGGTTTGCATAAACTCCCATATGGCAAAATCCTCTTAGCTTGCAGATTCTTCGGGTTGCCATCTCTTGTTCTATGCAACTTCTTGATACTGAGCATCTTAGCTAGAGCTGTCAATGTTGTTGTCTTCGTGGAGGATCATCAAGAAATCACTTGTTTGGGTTTGAATAAGATGAGAATAGATAGAAGGGATCTAAAGAAAATTCCTACCCAACACAGCAGATCAAGACAATTTGTTTTACAAACATCATCCATCAATCATTCAACTCATTAAGCAATAAAGTTTTAACACAAACAAAAAGGTACAATCATTCCACAAGTCGGTATGATCATAAACATTCTTTACAACATCATCGCTTATTTAAAAGTCTTAAATGGAGGTCCAACTAAAGCTTCTTGGTTCCTTTTTTAGACAGGTCCATTGTTTTGGTCTATTTGCTTCTTCAGAGCTGCAAGCTCTACCCTGTCACCTTGAAGTTGTCTTATGGTTTCCTTCAGTTCAGTAGTATCCTCTCTTTCTTCTTTGAGATCCTTCTGAGTATTATAAAGTCTCCACTTGAGTCTCTCTCCAAGTTCTTTTATAGCTTCCCATGCAGCGCATCTTGCAGAGTCAAAGAATGATGGATACATCTCAGA
The DNA here is from genome assembly GCA_007115705.1 of Dactylis glomerata. Classification (NCBI taxonomy): domain Eukaryota; kingdom Viridiplantae; phylum Streptophyta; class Magnoliopsida; order Poales; family Poaceae; genus Dactylis; species Dactylis glomerata. The sequence continues at coordinate 2,043,816 of QXEO01000167.1, forward strand.
GTTGGTGAACATCCAGAGTCCCATCTTCTTGTGGTCGTCTTCTTTGTTCTTGTATAGGTGGAGTTGTACCCACCAATATTCTTGACCTTCATCAATCACGGGAAATCCCTTGTAGACAGCTTCTCCTTGCATTCCCATGCTTAAGATGAGGTTCTTCAGTGCTTTGGGAAACTCAGTCTCACACTTCAGGGTCATGGTCATCATGGGTCCTTTCTTGATGGATTCGTTGATGCTGGCCATCTAAAAGATTTTAAAACAACGGAATAAGTAGTGAAAGAAACTTTATAAGAAGAAGGTAAAACTTGCATAAATCTTTAAATCCTAGGGTATTTCCTCATCATCTTTTCCTTCTCCTTGAGTGGGGAAAGTAGCTCATTGTTTGCAAAACAGTTTGTTGGTCATATGATCCTTCATAAGAATTTCTAAGTCCTAGAATTATTGATGCATAGACTCTTTCTTCTAGACTTCTTCAATTTGCTTCCTTTGATGATAGAGGTGGGTGGATCTTGAAGTCCTTTGAGGTTGAAGTAGAAGCTCTTCGTCTTTGAGTTGAAATGAAGAGGAGTAGAGACAAAAATGACTAAGGGAAGAGTTTATGAGGTAATGAGTGTGTAATTTTTTTAACTTAGAAATAAAAGCAACTCCTATATTTCTAAGGGGTTTTTGTCCAATCCTAGGGTTACGAACCTAAGGGCAACACAATGCTCTGATACCATCTGTAGTGATCTCACCTTTTAAAGATGACGATCCCTGTGCTTTTTAGTGCTAGTCCCTGGATCAATGCTAGCACCCACAGTTTAAGATGTAATATCAAGAAAACAAAGGTCATTTTATTACATCGTATGATCCAGCAATTACATAAAGAAACTTTACAATGCTCATCTCATAGATCTATCAGAGTTTACAATGAAAACATAAAAAGCATGGAGTCCCTGTTCTTCATGTGCCACAGGCAAACATGCTGCGGATAGACTCATAATCCTGTCATACCTTTCATATCGTCAAAACCTGCAACATGAAACATTGCAGCCACAAAGGGTCAATACACTTGAATTGTATTGGCAAGATGTCACTTTTTGGTGGACACAAATGGAGCCTAACACTTACATGAATATTTGGCTAAGTGGAGCTTCAGGCTAAGCTTGTAGAAAAGCAATTGTTTATCCTACTTTTCAAAAGATCTCATTTTCTTTTAAAACACTATTGGACACACTGGAATCCACTAGGTGCTCCTAGTTAATTATGCACACACAGGAATCCACCAGGTGTACATAATTATGATGACACAACAATCCCTTGTTAACCCTTCAAGTTTTAATTTAAAGAAGTTGGGATGAGGAGATCCTTGAACAGCTTCAAAATCATGTCGCTCAAAATTGTCCGTAACCGGGGACACGGCTAAGTACTTAGTTTTTAACCCTCTGCAGAGGTGGCGCACTTTTCCCATAAGACTCAGTCAACCTCTTTTTCCATGATGCTCATTTTGCTCAAATGGCCAAGTGAAGACTAAGACGAGACTTTTCAGAAGCAATCCCTCAGACCAACCTGGACGCGCTCCATCCTACAAATCACTACCACCCTCTGTCCGTCTGGTTGAGTTCTCGCAACTTAGTTAGTCAAGACAGAGCCCATATGACTCGTGGTTGCACTGGAAGCTTCATGACTTGAACGTCTCCAATCTCTTTGTTCCTGGCTGGCCGTCCACAAGTGAGATACACACGACCGCCATAGAGATGGCTCTGGTGTAACCACTCAACATAAATCCATCTTAGCAATTTCCACCCAGGTGTTTCATTAACTTAGTTGTTTTCTTAGTTTTTGCAAAACATAGTTTTTCAAACTTAATAAAAGAACATGTGGAATCCCAACCACGAATTCTATAGCACAACTAAGCAATCTATACTTACGGTGTTTCTTCTAACAGGGTAATCAGGGGTATCCTAAATAGGAGATAGCAAGCATAACTATCTACACATGCATATTATTAAAATAAGAGAAACACTATATGCATAGTAAAACATTGGGAGATTTATGAACAAGAGTGACACTTGCTAACAAGGGTATAGATAATAGAGCCCGTCAGTTGAGTACCCCTGAGGCCCATTAAGCTAGGCCCAATTGTAATACTAGTCGAAATACGAGTTCTTACCGTATGTCGATATTGTAATCTGTGTCGGATCCCACCCGATCCTCGAGACCTGGCCATCTATATATAGGGTTCAGGAGGGGATGGTGTGGGACAGATTGAAAGCAAGCCAGGTTTTACACCCACATTTACTTTCATAGCCACCTTGTTTGACAGATTTTACCTTCGAGTTCATCCGATGCCCTATCTCCCCGATCCTAAGTCCTTCATCTAGGACATTTGTCAAGTTAACCCCTCGTCACTTGCCTTAGAAATTTCTGAAGATCGTACTTCTCTTAAATCAACACACGTGGCTCTCCATACAACTATAAGATAGAAAGTAACACAACATAAACACACTATTCAAAGCAATATAATCAAACAAGACAACAAAAGTGTTTATTTGTTTTCGCTTAGTCTTCAAATGTCTTAGTGATAATTTGGACAGAAGATTGTGTCATGAAGTTGTCTTGATATGGATGGAGAGAATGGTTAAGTCAAGAGTTTTAAAATATGGATGTGACTTTCTAAATTGTTAAGAGGAGTCAAACACTTAGCAAATATAGCTTAAGGAGATTCTTAGGCTTGTGTTGATGGATGGATAAATTCTAAGTCATGAGGCCTATCACTTTTATCTTCTTACATTCTCTCCTTTTGATCTTCTTGTTTTCCTTCATCTCCTTGTCTTCTCTTCATATTTTTGTTTTGCCTTCAACTTCTTGTCTTCTCTTCAACTTCTTCTCCATGGCCTTGATATGGGAAAACTTCTATGCCATAGTGTTGGATGGGGTAGTCAAAATACTTAGAAGAATTTGGGTAAGATGAAGTTGATAGCTTGCACTTGGCAAAGGATAGAAAGTATATTTTCACTATGTCATGGTAGATATGGTCATTAGGACTTAGGATAATTTACACCATTTATAGAGTGGGACAAGAGTCAAATAGCACAAAGTGCCCAATAGGAATTTGATATTTGCAAGGTGCTTGAATAACACAACTATAACTTGCAAAAATGATGAACCAATGGAGTAGACTTTTGAATAAGTGTAAAAAGTGTGTGAAGTGTTCTGGTGGTTTTCATTATCAAGGTGAGAAATTTTACAGAAGGAATTATGCCTAAAATATCTATAGAATTAAATCTAGAGGAAAAATACTCAAATCCTCATTTGAATTTGAATACTTGATAAAATTGGTCCAAATAATTTGTGCAGTAGTTCTACTATATAGAGGACAATAATAAAATCCATTTGCAAAAAGAATCAACTGAAAAGGATTTATAGAATTTGAACTATATCAAAATAACTCAAACTCACATATTTAAATTTGAATATTTTGAAATAGTTGGAAAGTGAGATTTTATTTCAGAATTGTGTTCTAAACAATTTTAGGAGTTTAGGGACATATTATTTGCAATTTTTGGATTAGTAGAACTTGAGATATGAATTTTACAAGATTCTGTCATTTTCTCTTTTTAAAATCTAATTTTGAAATCCTGACTCAACAGGGCTGGCCACGTGGTGTGTTTTGATTAGGTGGTACCGGTTCGGCCCGATCTGCATTTTGGAGCATTGGATTTAAAGTGATGCAGACGGCTCAGATCTGATAATACCTATTCATTTAAGTGATCTAATATGTGCCATTAGATCCAGATCTAACGGGTAGGATAGATCGAGTTCACCTGGGATTAGCGTTTGGCACCAGAGATGGTGGACTTCGCCGGCGGCGGCTTGGGGGTGGACGTCGTCGGCGTTCTGGGAGTCCTCGGTGGCAATGGAGGTACGGATGATGCATGGCACGACACGACGAGGCCGCGTGCTTGATCTTCGAATCCCAGGGCGGTCCCCTTCGGCGGCTGCGAGCGGACGGAGTGCTCTGGGAGACGACGAGCTTCAGGCGGGATCTCCAGTGATTTTTTTTTTGAAGGTTTATGACAGTAAGGGGGGGGCCCCTACTGCCTCATATCATATATATATATAAGTGGGGGTATTTACAGAGTTTTACATGTGAGGCTTTACATCAAGAAGATCAAAAGATTCAAGCTATGTACAACACAGAGAACAAAGGGACATTCTGTCGGGGGGATGACCCCCGGTAGGGTCAAGAGACTAGAAAGACTCAAGGTCTATGATTGACTTATGCCGGGTTATCACGGAAAGGGCCTGGCCGGAATATGAGAGCATCGGCCAGGCCGGCATATAATGTATATCCCGGCTGATACTGGGATATGCCGGCATAGCCGGAATACTGATATATATATGTGCCGGCATATACTCAGATATGCCGGCCTAACCATCTTGTGTGTTGTGCAGGAGCAGGGGAGGCCGGATTACCCGACCCTCGTAGGTCGTTGGTCCGGCATATATGTCCTGGGTATGGCCAACGGTCATATCCGGGATACTTAAGTCAACCAAGGTGTCATTTCCCTACAATCAAGGAAGAAAACATCCAAGCATGGTAGCAGAGTAAGATGGCAGGGTGCACAGTGGAGGTTACCTACCCTCACTGTGCACAAGTACAAGCTTACCTCAGAATGGTAAGGCCACAGGGATATGGCGTCCCATCGAGAGCAATCAGGGAGGAAGTCAAGGGTCTCTGCCATCGCCACCAGCTCCTGTTTGGAGTGTAGCCCTTGTCTTGTGGTCTTGTATGACCGTTGTAACCCTGGCCACCACTATATAAGGAGGCATAGGGAGCCCTGGTAAAGGGTTGGACGTTGGTTGATCTCTCCTTACTCTCTCACTTCATAGTTCATCTTCCTTCTCTAGCAGAGAGCTTGGAAGCACCATTGTTGTGTACTACATCGATCCATATATACAATCAGTAGAGCAGGAGTAGGGGTGTTATCTCCTTACGAGAGCCCCGAACCTGGGTAGATCAGTGTCTCTTTCTGTCGTGCTTTTTAGTGCGTTCCCCTCTCCCGAATCCTCCAGCATCTAGTTCGGCCCCCATTTAAGCCATCCTATGGCATATGTTGTTTCACCACGACGACATTTGGCGCCCACCGTGGGGCAGATCGATATGCTGGGCGGAGTGTTCATTCGGACGGGGTCTGTGATAGCAGCTTCGGGAGTGCGCGTGGTCTCTGGCCTCGTCCAGAGGCTAGGCTCGCTCAGTTTCGTCAGTGACAACGCTGGTTGTCTCGGTGGCCGGCCGTTCCCCAGGGATGGCCGGATTATGTCTTTCGGTTCCCACGAGGTGTACGTGGGGACTGAGAGAGTTTGCAGGAAGGAGGTGCTGGTGGCGTCGGATCCTCCGTCACATCGGCTGGCTCACGCTGGGCGTAGCGCTCGCTCAGTAGAGTCGGCTGAGGTGATGATGGCCGGCACATCCGTGCCGCCGGCGGAAGATGCCGGCAAAGCAGCAGCAGCGGCCGGAGCTTCTCCTCCGGAGCCGCCGAAGGTCAAGAGGTCGGCGCGTCCTCCATTGGAGCGTGTGGAGAACCTGGCCGGCACTTCTGGTGTGCCGGCTAGGGGCGATATTCTTCTTCCCATCATCGACCGGCTTCTCGAGCCGGTGCGATCCGGAGCGGATCCGGAGCAGACAAGGGAGGTCCTGGAGGGATCTCGTCAGGCCCTCGTCGACGAGGCCCTGGCCATGAACCAGGAGCGCGAACGGTTTAACCGGCAACTCCGTGAGTATGAAGCAGCCCATGGTTTTACTCCTGTAGTAACCCGGCCTAGCCGGATAGAAGAGGTTAAAACTAGAGGCAGAAATCTTAATGCTGAGATAGGAAAAGGTGCTAGAGATAAGAGTCATACGGCAACTAGTACTGTGCCTAAGGTAGTCTATAGTTCGCCAGTAAAGAACCTTAGAGCAGCGGCCGAGGTAGCTAAGGATTTATCTTGTTTATCCGGCGAAGCACTGCGTGAGCAGCAAGCCCGGCTTAACCAACTTTTGTCTGAAGCTACTAAGCAGCAGGAGGCCTTTAAGAGGGCAAACCCAGGTGCCGGGGCATCCCAGTACATTGTGTCGGCGGGAGGTGCCGGTGCGAGGTCGAGGGGCCAAGCCTCGTCCCCGCATCCCAGCGCCCGGCGTGCCGGAAGTGTGACCTCTGGCCGCCGGGACAAGCAGATTCAGGTGTACGATCCGGCTGCCGCCGGAAAGCAGGCGGTGGTGCAGAAGAGTGTCGGCCAGGCTGACAAGTATGTCGGCCAGGCTGACAAATATGTCGGCAGCAAGAAGCCCGGCCAGAGTATGCCGGCCGGGCATGAAGCAGCAGCGGCCGTTGGTAGCCGGAGTAACAGTGCAGTCCGGCGTCAGCAACAGGGCGCCGGAGGTGCAGCGCAGCAGCAGGGTGCAGGCCATCCGGGACACCGAGAGGATGACGGCAATTCCGCCCTTGCCAGGGCGGGATATCAGCAGCAGAATCAGCAAGGCCGGCATAGTGAGCAGTATCAGCCGGAGCAGCAGCAGCAGATGATCGCAGGCCCAATAGCATCCCGGCTTGGACCTCGGTCCTTGGAAGCCAATGATGCACGTTTCAAGCTGGACAAGCTCCACCAATCAGAGTTGGTGGAGAGACAAGGAGCTCCGGGCCCTATGTGTTTCGGACCCCGGATTATGGGGGAGCCGGTGCCTTACTACTTCCAGCTCGCGCGTGGCGCGAGGACATATAATGGAAGTACGAAGCCGGAAGATTGGTTGGAGGATTACTCCACAGCGGTGAACATCGCCGGAGGCAACCTCAGATGGGCGGTACGATATGTGCCGCAGATGTTGGAAGGTCCAGCCAGGATATGGCTGAATAATTTGCCGGCCGGGAGTATCAACGGCTGGATTGATTTTGAAGAGCAGTTTGTGTCGAACTTTACCAGTACATACAAGAGGCCCAACCGTCCGCAGCAACTGGCTAACTGCCGGCAAGGAGTGAATGAGACTGACCGTGACTATCTGACCAGGTGGTGCACGTTGCGCAATTCCTGCGAAGGAATCAATGAGCAGCAGGCCATCATGTGGTTCGCTCATGGGTGCCAACATGGCACCATGCTGTGGCAAAAGCTTCAGAGGCAAATGCCGGCCACGCTGGCCGAAACAATCAAGATCGCTGATAGTTATGCTCTGGGAGATCCCAAGCAGCCCAGTCTCGATTCACAAGGACAGGGGCAAACCCAGGGGAACACCAGCAATGCCGGGAGATCAGGGCAGTTCTATCGCCCGGATAACCGGAATAAGAGGAGAGATGAGCGGCCGGATTACCGGTATGGGGCAGCACAAGTTGCAGCTGTGGAGGAAGAGCAAGGGGGCGCCGGCAGTAGCCAGCGTCCGAGATACGAGAACTATCGGCAGCCTCAGCAGCAGCCGCAGCAGCAAGCACAGACGTTCCAGAAGAATGTCTGGACCAACAAGAATGCCGGCGGAGCCGCCGGCCAGAAGAAGCAGTGGCCGAAGTATACTGTGGGTCTTGCCATGGACAAGCCTTGTGTGTTCCACACATTCCAGCCGGGAAAGCCGGCAAACCATTTGACAAGGAACTGTTCGTGGCTGGACGACATATTGGCAGGTCGTGCAGGTCCCTGGGGACCGGCTAGACCCTCTGTCCCGGCAGCTCCATCGCCGTTGACAGGGGCCAATACAATTGCAGTCCCACCTAGGCCGGATAATCCTGGGAATCAGAGCAACGCCGGAAATGCCGGTGTAAATCAAGTTGACCAGGGCTATAATCCGGAGTATAACGCCGGAGGCCCAGGAGCGGGCCGGAATGAGTACAAGGAGTATGATCAGAGCTATATGGTCTTTGAGACCGAGAGAACAGACAAGCAGAGCTTGTACCGCCGGAGTCTGGAGGTGAATGCCGTTATGTCGGCGGTGCCAAAGCTGATGTACTGGTCTGACCAAGCTGTTGGTTGGGACAGGACAGATCATCCCCGGATCATGCCAAATCCCGGCGGATATGCTTTGGTGATGGATCCGACATTCGTCGGGCCGGCTAATAACGTGAGATTCAGCAAGGTCCTCATTGATAATGGAAGCAGCATCAACATCATGTATCGAGATACGATGGAGAAGCTGGGAATCAAGGAAAACATGCTGGAACCAAGCAAGACCACGTTCCACGGCATTGTGCCGGGACTTTCGTGTGCGCCGATGGGCAAGATCCGGATGGATGTCATGTTTGGCAGCCGGGATAACTGCAGGGTGGAGAACCTCATGTTCGAGGTGGTTGATCTGGAGAGCCCCTACCATGCTTTGCTGGGTAGACCGGCACTGGCGAAATTCATGGCCTCTACGCATGTGGCGTATCTGAAGATGAAGATGCCGGGACCCAAAGGAGTGATCACCATCATTGGTGATTACAAGCGTTCGATGGCATGTGCCACCGCCGGATCCAATCTGGCCGAGACTCTGATCATCGCAGAGGAGAGAAAGAGGCTCAAGCGAGCAGTAGAGATTGCTGAGACGGTCGTGGCCGGCAAATATATGCCGGGCATGGCAAATCCCGGTGGCAGTGCTGCTTTTCAAGCAGGCAAGGAGGTAAAAAAGGTGCCTCTGGATGAAGCTTTTCCGGAGCGTCATGCCCTGGTTGGGACAAGTCTGAATCCCAAATAGGAAAGCGAGCTCATCAGCTTCCTCCGTGAGAATCGGGATATCTTTGCATGGTCTACTTCAGACCTGCAAGGTGTGCCGAGGGAGCTGGCTGAGCACGCATTGCATGTGAGACCCGAGGCTAAACCGGTGAAGCAGCCGCTCCGGCGGAATGCCGGCGATAGGAGGAAAGCCATATGGGAGGAAGTGGCCAGGCTCCTAGCCTCTGGCTTTATCAAGGAAGTACTTCATCCGGATTGGGTGTCTAATCCGGTTTTGGTGGAAAAGAAAAAAGATGAGCCCGCCATAGTGAAAGTATGGCGGATGTGTGTTGATTACACCAACTTGAATAAGGCATGTCCTAAAGATCCATTCCCGCTGCCTCGGATCGATCAAGTGATTGATTCCACAGCCGGATGTGAACTGTTATCATTTCTAGATGCCTATTCTGGTTTCCACCAGATCCCTTTGTTTGAGCCTGATCAAATAAAGACATCCTTTATTACCCCGTACGGGGCTTATTGCTATCTCACTATGCCGTTCGGTTTGAGAAATGCCGGCGCAACTTACCAGAGGTGTATGCAAAAGTGTTTGCACGATCAGATAGATAAAAATGTGCAGGTATATGTCGATGATATCGTCATAAAAACCAAGGAGAGCAAGACTCTCATAGATGATCTCCGGGAAACCTTTGGGAATTTGAGGAGATTCCGGATGAAGTTGAATCCGGCTAAGTGCACCTTTGGTGTGCCGGCGGGCAAGTTGCTCGGTTTCCTTGTTTCTAGCCGGGGTATTGAGGTGAATCCCGGCAAGATTCGTGCCATAGAAAGGATGAAGCCGCCGACAGATTTGAGGGAAGTACAGAAGTTCACTGGGTGCCTCGCATCCCTGAGCCGCTTCATAAGCCGGCTGGGAGAGAAAGCTCTGCCGTTATATCAGTTGATGAAAAAGTCCGACACATTTGTCTGGACAACGCAAGCAGATGCAGCTTTCAAGGAATTGAAACAGTTGTTGTCAACAGCGCCGGTATTAGCGTCTCCGATGCCCCGGGAGCCAATGTTGCTCTATATAGCGGCAACCAACCGAGTTGTCAGTGCTGTGGTGGTAGTAGAGCGAGAGGAAGGAGGCAAAACCGTGCAGCGGCCGGTATATTATCTGAGTGAAGTCCTCTCCACCTCAAAGCAAAACTACCCCCACTATCAGAAGATGACCTATGGTGTCTATATGGCGGCCAAGAAGCTCAAGCATTACTTTCAAGAGCATCCAATCCGGGTAGTGGCCGAGGCCCCTATCTCGGAAATTATAGGCAACAAAGATGCCAGCGGCCGGATAGCAAAATGGGCAATAGAGCTTTCACCATATACACCGCAGTACGATAAGAGGGATACAATCAAGTCCCAGGTCTTGGCTGATTTCTTTATTGACTGGGCCGAGATACAGTATGAGCCACCATTGCCAGATGCCAATTATTGGAGGATGCATTTCGATGGGTCCAAGACAATCCATGGCTTGGGTGCCGGCATAGTTCTCAGTTCACCAAAGAATGACCAGCTGAGATATGTCCTGCAGATTCACTTTGCAGCATCAAACAATGTTGCGGAATATGAGGCACTTGTGCATGGCCTGAAGGTGTCTAAGGACATAGGAATCCGCCGGATTATGTGCTTCGGTGATTCTGACTTGGTAATCCAGCAAAGTTCCGGCATATGGGACGCGCATGATGCTAACATGGCATCATACCGTTTCCTAGTGCAGCACTTAAGTGGCTACTTTGAAGGTTGTGAGTTCCGGCACGTTCTCCGGGCTCAGAACGATGCAGCCGATGCATTATCCAAGCTGGGGTCTTCCCGAGATTCAATCCCGCCCGGCATTTCGTTGGAGCATCTGAGGAAGCCATCAATCATTCCCTCGCCGGAGTCATCCTCCATTTATGTCCCGCCAGGTCCGGAGGAAGCAGTTCCGATGGAGATAGATGCCGGAGCCAAGCCGGATAACCCGGGGACTGTTTCCTCAGTCCCGGGGACTGGGCCGGCATATGCTGTTAGTACAGTATTCCGGAGCAAAGCTAAAGGCAAGGGTAAAATGTGCCAAGAGGTTGTGCCGGTATACCCGGGGACTGCTCCGGCATACCCGGGGACTGATTCTTCAGTCCCGGGGACTTCGCAGCCCATGGAGATCGATTATGTGTCGGTCGAAATAATGGAAATAGATCAGGCAGTGTTCACTGTCAGGGAAGTGCCATCATGGGCACGTCCTATCATGAACTTCATGGTGGATGGTCAAGTGCCGGCGGATGAAACCGAGGCCCGCCGGGTTATAAGGAGATCCAAAGCGTATACCATCATCAACAAAGAAATATACAAGAGAAGTACCACCGGAGTATTGCAGAGATGTGTCGAATCTGCGGAGGGTCTGGAGATGCTCCGGGAAATTCACCAGGGGGAGTGTGGTCACCATGCTTCGTCCAGGGCATTGGTGGCAAAGGTATTCCGGCATGGCTTTTATTGGCCAACGGCACTGCAAGAGGCAGAAGACTTGGTCCGGAAATGTAATGGGTGTCAAAGATATGCCCATCAGATTCATCAGCCGGCATCTGCCCTGAAAACTATCCCAATAACCTGGCCCTTTGCTGTTTGGGGCCTGGATATGGTCGGGGCTTTTAAGCCGGCCAGAGGGAAAATGACCCATATCCTGGTCATGGTGGACAAGTTCACCAAGTGGATTGAAGTGAAGCCCATAAGCAAGTGTGATGGTCACACAGCAGTGAAATTCTTAAAGGATATAATCCTGAGATATGGTGTTCCTCATAGCATCATCACTGACAATGGGTCAAACTTTGCCCAAGGGCCATTTGCCAGATTTTGTGAGGAGGTGGGAATCCGGCTGGACGTTGCGTCGGTCGCCCACCCTTGTGCCAATGGCCAAGTAGAGAGATCGAATGGGCTAGTATTATCCGGCATAAAACCCCGGCTGATAGAGCCCCTGGAGAAAACTCCGGGGTGTTGGCTAGATGAGCTGCCATCAGTGCTGTGGAGTTTAAGAACAACTCCGAATAGATCAACAGGATACACACCATTTTTCCTGGTGTATGGAGCAGAAGCTGTGCTTCCAACAGATGTAATACATGATGCACCAAGAATAGTGCTATATACTGAGGAAGAGGCTAAAGAAGCCAGAGAAAATGATGTTGATCTGCTAGAGGAAGCAAGGGAAATAACTCTGTCAAGAACAGCAGTATATCAGCAGAACCTCAGACGCTATCATGCGCAGAAGGTAAATCCAAGGAGATTTCAAGAGGGAGATCTAGTACTCCGGCTAAAGCAAGGAACAGAAGGCCGGCATAAGTTAACTCCTCCATGGGAGGGGCCATTCATTGTGAGCAGAGCTCTGCACAATGATGCCTATTATCTTATAGATGCGCAGGACCCCAAGAAGAATAAGGTGGACAGATCCGGAGAAGAAACCAAGAGGCCATGGAACATAGCTCTACTGCGACCCTTTTACTCCTGAGCAACACAATGTATGTATTTCCATATTTTACTTTGTATGCCGGCGTGTTGTGTCGGCACAAGACTAATGAAGGAAGTGCCGGCATCCCGAAAAGAGCGGGCACTGCCTCCGAGATATGCTGTTGTTTATCTACAGTTTTTTGTTATATGCCGGCTGGCTTTATTTGAATGTTTCCTATGTCGGCCTAGTAATGTGTCGGCACCAAAGGCCACTCTTCGACTCAGCTGCTGTCCGAAACCCGGCTTCATGGCTAGCAAGAGTAGATGCCGGAGATTGTCTACACATGGAAAACGGCTAAGGAAATATAAAGCAAGCGATCCGACATTTTCGTTAAAGCTAAAGTTAAAATTCGAAGTGTCGGATGATTTGAAGTCTAAGTTTCAAAGTTTAAGTACTGTATGTTTAACAAAGCAACCTTGAGACTCATAAGTCAAAAGCCCAGAGAGGTAGACAAGTAGCCAAGGTTGTGAAGTTGAGGAAACAGGAAAACAAACTCGGTGACTTAGCCAAAAGATGATCCGGCATTAATAACAAGCAAACCGAGATAAAACTTGTTCAGGTAGCAAACCAAAGGAAATTAAAACGTGTATATTACATCTGCACCCGGCATACCGGGGATCTGATAAAACTTAAAGTTTTTATGCTCCAAAGTCAAGGAGCAGTGGCAGGCGCAGGGCCAGCAGGTGGAGCAGTAGCAGTGGAAGTGCCGGCCTCAGGTGTGCCGGACCCAGCAGAGGGAATGGAGCCATCACCTCCGCCCGGGGCAGATGCCTGTTCCGGAGCTTCAGTGTCGGCTTCCTCAGCTTCATCTTCATCTTGGCTAGAGTCGGAACCCTCAGCAGCGGCAGATGTCCCGGCACCGTCATTCTTCTCCGGCTCGCGGATGTCCCGGACGAATTTGTCGGTGTCGGCATAGTCCACATAGCTGTGGGCCAACTCCTTGCGGCGACGGATATGATCCGGATCCGTGGTCCAGATGGATCCTTCGCGCACGGTGCGCAAAGTCTCCAAGTCTGCCTTTTCGTACCAAGACAAGAAGTAGCTGAGGGCTTCGTCAGCTCCAACCCTCGCGCCGGAATCTCGCCACTCCTGGAGGCGAACCTTGGCAAGCTGCAGGTCGTTGCCGAGGTCAACCGGGTCAGTGGGAGTCCTTTGTCCCGGCCAGAGGGCAGAGAATGCCTCCTGGGCGCCGTAGAAGAGCTCTTCAGTGTAAAGGGTCATGGCCTCCTTCCGGGACTGCAGGGCCAGCAGTTGCTCCGACATGTCCCAGCTGGGCGAGTCAACCGGAACACCCCGGTTTTCTCGGTCCAACTGCAGAGCCCTCTCAACGTCAGCGACGGAAGCGGGAAACATGCCTGCAGAATAGAAACAATGTTAGCAGAAGGAAAATATGTCGGCATAGATGCTATGCCGAAAAAGATTACACTATGTCGGAAAGGATAAAAGGGGAAAGGATTTGAAGCTTACGGGCAAGGTCGGCATTAAGCTGTGAAACTGTAACCTCCCATTTGGTGGCCTGCTCCTTCAGGCTATCCAGTTCAGCGTGGGCAGTGGAGGCATCAGTCTCGGATTCAACGAGCAAGTCCTGGGTGTTCTTCAGTTGGCCCTCCCTTTGCTCCTTCTCCTCCAAGAGCTCGGCAATCCGGCCCTTGAGCTGCTCAACCTCGGCCTTGTGACCGGTATCCCGGTCGTCCAGTAGCTTGGCCACATCCACCGAGGACACACAATCCTGGTGGCGTGCCTCCAGTGCAGCCTTCTCATCTGCAAAGATTTCAAGTTAAGAGGATTTGAAGAAAGAAAACAGTGACAAAGAGTAAAGGATTTGAAGTATAAAGTAGCTATCCGGGTAACAGCAGGATCCGGCATACCAGTAAGCTCTTTCACCCTCGTAAGAAGCGCGGCGACTTGTTTTTCAGTGCCAGCTGCAGAATGTCGGCACAAGGTTATGTGTCGGCAAGAAGAAGCATTGCAAAAAAAAAGAGATGAAAGATATCCGGCATATAGCAGTATGTCGGCAAAAGGTTACCTTTCTTGGACACCTCCAGCTGAAGCTTGCTGTGTGCGTCGGAAAGCTTCCGATGTTCGCACACCAAGTTATGGAACATGTCCGCCCGGGTGTTGTTCATGAGCTGCAAAAATGCCGGGATTTGAAGTGTTAGCAGAGAAATTTGACATGATAAGTAGAGTGAAAATTTTATCAAGTGATCATTCTTTTGAAGACCCGGCATAGGTGCTGCGCACCTATCCCGGCCCTCGGTGACTAGGATTTGAAGCTCGAATCGAGCTTATATTCCGGTCAAGAGGATTTGAAAGATAATAGAAATGTGAAATTGTTGAAGACCCGGCATAGGTGCTGCGCACCTATCCCGGCCCTCGGTGACTAGGATTTGAAGCTCGAATCGAGCTTATATTCCGGTCAAGAGGATTTGAAAGATAATAGAAATGTGAAATTGTTGAAGACCCGGCATAGGTGCTGCGCACCTATCCCGGCCCTCGGTGACTAGGATTTGAAGCTCGGATCGAGCTCATATGTCGGCAGTTAATTCAAAAGAAGATAGCTAAAGGACTATGAGAAAATCCCGGATGTCCATATCCCGGACAGCCGACATTTTCGGGGACTGGGGATATGTGTGTAAATGTAAAGGAATTACGTTGGTGGCATCGGCCAGCTTGTGAAGTCTTTGCTGGATGCTGAGGAGCTCGCTGGCGATCGGTATGGGCTTCGCTGCCAGGAAGTCGCTTGGGTCGCCGCTGGTCTTGGCTTCGGCCAGCTTCTTGCTCCTTGAGTCTGCAGTGTCCATCTGGCTGGCGTCGTTCCACTTGTTGCACTGCTCCTTAAGCGAGCCGAGGCTCTGATCGCTTTTCGTCGCAAGAGGGACGAGGCCCTCAAGTTCTGGGGTGTCGTAGAAGCTTTTCCGGTACCCCAGCCGGGTTGCTGCCCTGCCAAGATGCAGGGACAGAGCAGAGCTGGTCCGGGACTTGGCCGGCTCAATCTTCAAGGTGCCGGTCTTGGCCGGGGCAGTGGACTCGGCCGGTGCAGTGGTCTTGGCCAGGGCAGTGGACTTGGCCGGTGCTGGAGTCTCGGGTGCAGGCTGTTCCGGCGCGGCCGGTGCATCTGGGCCAGCGGGAGCAGGATCCGGAGAAGTCCGGACTTCCGGCGCTAAAGGGCCTTTGCCCTTGATGTCTGTGCCGGCGCTCTTGTCGCTTGCGCCGGCGTCTTCAGTTGTGCCGGCGTCGCCGGTGGGCGCGCCGGAGTCTGGTGCTTCTTGATGGGCTCCTGTGTCCATGTGGACATCAGGAGCCGAGGTTTCCTGTTGAGCCCCCGAGTCCATGTGGACGTCGGGGGCAGAGGTATCTTGTGCCGGCGAAGGGACGTCCTTCGCCGGGGAGGTGGTCTTCTCGGGCGCAGGCGAAGATGCCGGCGCCGGGGAGGTCGTGTGGCTAGCAGAGGGAATATCCGAGGTAGCAGGGGCAGCGGGCTTGGTAGCCTGCGGGTCGCCGCTCAAGCCAGAAGCTTGTTCCGGCTCAAGAGGAGCACTGAAAGAGAGAAAACACCAAGTCAGTAATACAAACAAGAGATATGTCGGAGGAAATGCAAAGAAAAGGAAATTTACCCCGAGGCAACAGGCCTCTGTTTCTTCTGTTTGGGCACGCCGACCTTCTGTCTTTTCGACCTCTGAGGTATGTCGGACGGGGGCTTCACACCTCGCTTCCGGCCGGCACGTCCGCCGGTGGAAGGAGGTCCCTGGTTCAGAGGGGCTGCGTCGATGACAATATCGTCCGGGATAGCTGAGGACGGCATTGGAAACGCGTGAGCAATAGGTGTTTCGGGAAAGGCGTACGCAAGTGGCATCGGGTCATGGTACATCAGGACTTCCTCGTCAGAATCTATCTCACTCCGGTCTTGAGTGTAATGCCGGGAGGAAGAGCCCTTACCCATGGCAGCTGCAGCCCGGGTGTTCCTGGGAAGCTTATCCCAATGATCCGGATCTTCAACATCTGCAACGGTGCGGTCCGCCGCGATCTTGATCCGGGAGTTCTCCATGGTTTGGAAGCTGAACTTCTGTATAAACAGCAAAGTCAAATATTCAGACAAGGAAATATGCCGGTGGAAGAGGTATGTCGGATCAATATGATATGTGTCGGCAGATAGACATATGTCGGCCTAAGTATCTATGTCCCGGACATGGACTTTATGTGTCGGAAAAGATGGTTTACCGTTGGGGCCGGCCTATCCCGGCTGTATGGTTCCAGCCCCCAGGCAAAAGTGGCCTGGGAGGTCTTGCAGACATCTTTTATCCGGCGCAGAATGTCGTCCGGAGTCAGCTCATGTGTGGAGTGCCGGGTGGGGTCCATTGGCCCGCTCATCTGGCATATCTTGTGCGACCGGCGCTGCAGAGGGGAGACGCGCCGGCTGATGAAGCATGCCACGAGATCGTTAGGAGTAAGGCCGGCATCCCGGAGCTCGCCCTTAACCCGGTGAAGTGCATTCACCGGCATCACCGAATTCTTCGGGTTGTAGGTCCAGTTAGTCATGGCCAAGGGTGGCTCGTCCACAAATGGCGGCAGGTTGATGAGATCCTCGTCGGTGGTGTTCTTGACGTAGAAGAAGCTCTTCTGCCACTTCTTGCAAGACTCCAGGAGCTCCACCTTGGGGAAGTCCGAGCCCTTCCGGGACATGATGGTGGCCGCGCCGCAGAGGGTCATGGGGCGGTCCTTCTTTTCCTGGGCCGTCTCCGGCGGGTCGTCCTTGCTCCGGGGCGGCTCTTGGATGACTTGCTTCCGCAGCTGGAAGTACTTCGCCCAGCCTTGAGTAATGGCCTCTATGCCGGCATAGCCCTCGCAAAAGGCAGCGAAGGCGGAGAGGCTCATCACGGCGTTGGCCGGGATATGATGAGGTTGAAGCTCGTAAGTGTTGAGGAAGTCCCGGAAGAAGTCCGACACCGGCAGACCGAAGCCCCGCTCGAAGTGGGCGATGAAGACGACGTGTTCGCCGGGTTCAGGTGCCGGCACAACTTCTCCTACTGGCAGCCGGCATGCTACCCCCTCCGGGACTCTCCTGGTGGAGGTGACCCAGGATATCTCGGCCGGAGTAACCTCCGACCCCTCCCAGCCGGAGCGTCCTTGAGCTCTGGCCGAGGTATCTTCCTCAGAGGCCGAGGTAGTCGTCATGCTTGATGATGCCATCTTTGTGGCCGGGATAAGGCGTGAGAGCCGGAGTCCCGTGATGTTGTTTCTGTCAAGGCCGGAGAAAAGAGGGAGGTTAGTCTCTCCGGCATACCGCCCTCACCAATGTTAGCAGAGATAAAAGGATCTACCGAGGCAGTTAAATTAGGAAACAAATAAGGATAAAAAACTCCTAAGGATGAACACCTGCGAGCTTTGCCTAGCAATGCTAATCGAATCCGAAGAGTAACAAGCAGAGGAACTGAAGCGGATCTATGCAAGCGTGGATACCAATGAGAAGCAATGAAGAAGCGTGAAGGAGGAAGAACAGAGGAAGGTCTCACCGGAGCTTGGCCGGCGACGATGGAGCGGCGGCGAGCGTGCAGGAAGATCCAATCTCCCTGCAAGGCTGCGGGGAGAAAAAGCGGCGGCGGCGGCGTCGTCAAAGGTGATGCCGTGCGTCGTCGGGCGTCGGCGTCGGCGGGGAGCAGGTCGGCTGTGGCGGCGATGCTGCTCTTCGGGCCGGCGGTGAAGCGCAGGAGGCAAAGGAGGAAGGCGAGGAAGACGATGGTGGTGGGGGGTAAAAAGATGAGTTTACCCCCGCCGCCCTACTTATAGGTGTGCAGGCAAGGGTCGTGGGGGTCGTGGGATCGTGGGAGTGTTCCACTCCCCCGACAGTTGCTGCGGCGAGGCGCCACGTGGCGGCACGGAGTGGGGCGGCGGTTCCTGTAACCGTGCCATGACGCCATGATGGTGAGAAGTAACTGCTGCACTGTGAACCGTCACATCGTGGGTGACTGTTCGAGGAGGCAGGGCAGTTACAAGTTTCGATGCAAAGCTGTCGGACATGGCTTCTCGAGGAAGGCTCGTTTATATGCCGGATTAGTTGCCCGATGCATATGTTCCGCCCGGAATACCCTCGGGACCGGCCGGAATAAGTTTTGGAACAGGAACAGAGGCCGGGATATGTGCAGATGTGCCGGCATGTAATCTGATCGCCGGGACATATGGAAGAAAGGTATGTTGAACCTGTCAAGGCTCCACAGTTATGACTGGGGAACCTCGGCAGCTTCGGGGACTAGTGTCGGGGGGATGACCCCCGGTAGGGTCAAGAGACTAGAAAGACTCAAGGTCTATGATTGACTTATGCCGGGTTATCACGGAAAGGGCCTGGCCGGAATATGAGAGCATCGGCCAGGCCGGCATATAATGTATATCCCGGCTGATACTGGGATATGCCGGCATAGCCGGAATACTGATATATATATGTGCCGGCATATACTCAGATATGCCGGCCTAACCATCTTGTGTGTTGTGCAGGAGCAGGGGAGGCCGGATTACCCGACCCTCGTAGGTCGTTGGTCCGGCATATATGTCCTGGGTATGGCCAACGGTCATATCCGGGATACTTAAGTCAACCAAGGTGTCATTTCCCTACAATCAAGGAAGAAAACATCCAAGCATGGTAGCAGAGTAAGATGGCAGGGTGCACAGTGGAGGTTACCTACCCTCACTGTGCACAAGTACAAGCTTACCTCAGAATGGTAAGGCCACAGGGATATGGCGTCCCATCGAGAGCAATCAGGGAGGAAGTCAAGGGTCTCTGCCATCGCCACCAGCTCCTGTTTGGAGTGTAGCCCTTGTCTTGTGGTCTTGTATGACCGTTGTAACCCTGGCCACCACTATATAAGGAGGCATAGGGAGCCCTGGTAAAGGGTTGGACGTTGGTTGATCTCTCCTTACTCTCTCACTTCATAGTTCATCTTCCTTCTCTAGCAGAGAGCTTGGAAGCACCATTGTTGTGTACTACATCGATCCATATATACAATCAGTAGAGCAGGAGTAGGGGTGTTATCTCCTTACGAGAGCCCCGAACCTGGGTAGATCAGTGTCTCTTTCTGTCGTGCTTTTTAGTGCGTTCCCCTCTCCCGAATCCTCCAGCATCTAGTTCGGCCCCCATTTAAGCCATCCTATGGCATATGTTGTTTCACCACGACGACACATTCAAAGGGCAGCAATAAGCTGATTTATTTGGGAGTGTAGGTCAGGTTTAGTCCTATGGACTAGCAAGGAAAGATCAGTCTTCATTCGGGCCTTCCAAGATGCCAATTGAGGGTCCACTCCTTCAAAGAGTTTCTTGTTCCTTTCCTTCCAGATATTCCAAGCAGCAATCATGAATAACTCCATAAACAGAGGTTTTCGCCAGTTACTTCTTCCTCTGCTGAGTAAGTGAAGCCTGTCGCCAGTAGCATTCCAAAGCATATGAAGCCTCTGCCAACATGTCTTACTGAATGAGCAATGAAAGATCATATGTTCAATAGTTTCCTCTGGTGGGTTGTTACACATCAGGCAATTATAACCAGAATTCAGCTGGAAATGTCTCCTCTTGAGCATATTCCTTGTATTTAGTCTATCTGACAGAACAAGCCAACAGAAGAACTTTATTCTTGGGGTGCATTTTGCCTTCCAGAGCCAAAGAAAGGACTCATGAGGAGATATTTCTCTGAAGCAAAACTTGTAGTATTGGCTAGGTGTATAATGTTTCCCCCAAGGGTAGCTCCATATATCATGATCATCACTTAGTTGAATATGGTTTGATTTCCTTTGAATTGATCTCACCTCTTCCATGGCTTCAGGGGAAATAGGTAGGTGAAAAGAATCAGCCAGACTGCTAGCAGAAAGAAACTGGTGGACAGAGACGTCCTCCTCTTTAGCAAAAGAGAAAGCCCTAGGAAAAGCTTCAGCATTAACTTGATCTAGCCAAGCATCTTTCCAGAAGAGAGTTGATTTTCCATCTATAATTGAACTAGAAGCAATCCCTCTGAAAATGGGCATTAATCTACAAACATCTTTCCACCAAAAGGATCCAACTGATTCTATGGCATGAGGGATTTTACCAGCATAGTAAGTATTCCATAATAAGTGGACCCAAGGGGTGTCCACCTTATTATAAAATTTATGCAAATATTTAAGAAGCAGGCCTTCATTTTGGATTTTCAGATTTAAAATACCCAATCCTCCTTTCTTCTTGGGCCTACAGACCATGCTCCATGCAGCCAGAGAGTGACATTTTTCCTCTCCTTCTTCATTTTTCTTTACCCAAAGGCAATGTCTCCTTATTTTCTCAATATGCTCTAAAATCTTTGGGTGCAACTGAATAGAACACATTGTAAATGTTGCAATAGAAGTGAGCAGAGAGTTTATCAATGAGACTTTCCCACTATAGGACATCAGCATGAAGGTGGCAGAAACTCTCCTCTCAATCCTATCCACAAGGGGCATTAGATCTTGTACAGATGGCTTTGTAGTTCCAAGAGGCAGACCCAGGTAGGTGAATGGCATAGACGCAATTTTGCAGCCAAGAGAATCAGCAATAACAGCAGCAGAGTTCTCTGATAGATTGATAGGAACCAGGGAAGATTTATGGAAATTGATTTTCAATCTAGTGGACATAGCATATTGTTCCAAGATATCCTTCATAAGTCTGACCTGATCAGTGTCAGCAGGCATAATGATCAATGTGTCATCAGCATATTGGATAATAGGGAAATCTGCTCCAAAGTCAGGAGAGAAAGGAGCTTTTAACAAGCCTTGTCTGAAAGCCCTATTAATTGCTGACTGGAGCAAATCAGCAGCTAGAACAAAAATGAGGGGAGAGAGAGGATCTCCTTGTCTCACCCCTCTTTTACAGAAGAATTGTCTTCCAGGAACCCCATTGAGAAGGACAGCCGACTTCCCAGAGCTGAAGATATTTTTAATCCATCCTAGCCATTTATTATCAAAACCCATTTGTTTCATGATTTTGATTATAGCATCATGATCAATAGTGTCAAAGGCTTTTGCAAAGTCTAATTTTAGGAGAACAATGTGCTCCTTTGATTTTTCACACTAATAAAGGAATTCAAAAGCCCATGCCAGGCAGTCTTGAATATTTCTCCCTTTTAGAAAGCCATATTGGTTTTTGTGCACTATCTTGAGAACAACTTTCTGAAGCCTATCAGCAAGTAGTTTTGTAATTAGCTTGAGAACACAATTTAAAAGAGTGATTGGCCTATAATCACCCATTCCTTCTGGGGAGGGCACCTTTGGGAGTAATGTAATATGTCCCATATTAATACTTTCCAAGTTCAGATTGCCTTCATAGAATTGGAAGCACAAATCATAAATATCTTCTTTGATTATGTGCCAGCAACTTTTGAGAAATTGTCCATTGAAACCATCTGGTCCAGGAGATTTGTCAATTGGCATTGATTTTATGACTGCATCAATTTCCTCTTTGGTGAAGGGAATAGATAGATCTTCAAGACCAGGAGTAGGCTGGATCAAATTATGCAGATCAAATAACATCTGGGGATTTTCAGAGGTGCCTAACCTCTGTTTAAAAGACTGGAAGATAATCTCCTCCTTATCAGCATGACCAGTAGCTAAGGAACCATCTGGAGCAACTAGGGCTGGGATAGAGTTTCTTCTGTATCTTTCAGTGGCAATTGAGTGGAAAAATTTTGTATTCTCACCACCAAACTTTGTCCATCTGATAGTGCATCTCTTTTTCCAGTAACTGTTCTGATATTCTAGAAGTCTGGCTAGATGCACTTTTAAAATTTTTCTGAAGTTCTGTTCAGTCAGATCCAAAGGTCTGCAGTCCTCTAGTTTGTCAATCTCAAAGAGGGCCTTGTTAGTGTTTTCTATGCAAATCTTTAGCTTGGAAATCGATTTAGCCCAGAATTTGAGATCATATCGAAGTCTTTTGAACTTGGCATTGATATTTGCAGCACTATTATTTTTATGGGTAGGCTTGCTCCAGCTAGCAGAAACAGTGTCAAAAAAACCACTATGGGCCACCCAATAATTCTCAAATCTGAAAACTTTACTGCCAGGAATTGTAGTTTGGATTGTGATAACACATGGAATATGATCCGATGTTGGTTTGCCCTGAGGAGTCACAAGAGTGGAGGGGTATGAGGTTGTCCAATGAAGGGAAGTGAAAAACCAGTCTAACTGCTCAAGAAGTGGATCTTCCTGCATATTACTCCATGAAAACTTCCTGCCTTGGATAGGTAGCTCTGTTAAATTCTGACCTCTGATGAAATCATTAAACAGAAGCATATCATTTACATTACCCCCAGGCTTATTTCTATTTTCTGGAGACCTAATAAAATTATAGTCTCCTACTAAAAGCCAGTCCTCATCTGGAGGAATATTTAAGTTAAAAAGCCACTGAACAAAATCATCTCTTTGATCTCCAGTGCACGGCCCATACACATTCACTAGAGTCCAGGATTGAGCAGACTGAGTGGAAGTGAAATAAACAGAGATAGCAAACTGCTCACAATGCATAACCATGCCAGAGAAAATAGAACTATCCCAAATAATAATGAGCCCTCCAGAAGCTCCAATAGATGGCACATACACAAAATCATCAAATCTTCTGGGACAGCAAGATCTTATAAAAGATATATCAAAATCACACTTTTTTGTCTCTTGTAAGCAAATTACAGAGCAACCACTTAAATTTATAGCATTCATTAGTGCCAATTGCTTGGACTTTGCATTCAAACCCCTAATATTCCAGCAAAGTACAATCCATTTCTTCAAAATATTCATAATAAGATAAAAGTGGAACTAGCTAATTATTTTCCTCTTCCTCCTGCAGGCTGGCCAGCAGCTTCTGGGGAGAGAGATCTTCTGGGGGCACTCCACAGAGGTTAATGCCAACTGATTGCATCACTGGAACAGGAGTGATTGGAGGCACCTGCACATGAGAGACAACAATTTGCTGATCAGCAAGAGGGGCCTCCTCTGTTCCATTGTCTTCCACCATATCAGCAGTAGAAATAGAAGGAATCTTCCTTGGCTTCACTTTAGACTTCATGATTTTTGCATCAGAAATTATTCTAGGCTTGAATCCATTATATTTGTTGCATCTTGCACTTCTTCTGACTTGATTAGAGCAGTCTGGGGCAACACCTCCCATCTTAGCATTGGTCTTCTTTCTCTTCTGTTCCACAGTAACCAAAGCAGAGCTGACCTCCAAGCTATCTGGAGTTTCTTCCACAGATTCAGAGATAACAGTCAAAGGAGTTTGCTGGATAGGCATTTTCCTAGCTTTAAGCCTGCCTTGCTTAAAAACCACAGCTTCACCAAAGAATTCATACAGATGTTGAGCTTCAAATTTGACAACCGGGGATTCAAACCAAAAGGAGTTATCAGTCTTCACATTTGGCAAGAACAGAGCAGAGATAACAGTCTTTGCTTGAGACACTCTGGCCAACAGTAATGCATTTGCAGAGTAGAATTCAGAAGGATCAGAGAGCATGTATTGTACCATTAAATCTGAACCAGATTCAGAAATGGAGTCATTGTATGCCTGAGTAGGACTATCAGCCAAACCATTAGAATTTGGATGAAAACCAGCATGAAAAGGCACCCCTTGCACCATAGTGGTTGGAATAAGATTTGGATGAGCCATGTGGGCCTGATCAACCTCTATATTACCAACAACTTGCTGGGGATCAGGGGCAATCTGCATATCATTCTGTTGAGCTAAGTGTAAATGCTGAGTGTGCTGCCCTTGGTTCTGCACATAGTTATTTCCACCAAAATGCTGATTCTGCTGCAGCCAGCCAGCCAGTTGCTGTTGGAAAAGCTGCTCAGCTGTGTAATCTTCCCCATACATTGGGTGAGGATTATCTGAAGGAGGGTCTTCTTGTGGAGGTGGGACATCATGCACATGAGCATTCCAGTCAGAACTTCGAAGCATAATCACAGGCACTGACCAACTAAACCGAGATCCACCAAGTTCATGAACAACAATTGTTTTAGGGACAAACTTGGGATGAACAATATGCACCTTAACCAGAACAAACTTATTATTTCCTCTAGGATTATCCCAAACAGAGAGCAGACCAAAATCTTCAACAGCACTACAAATATGAGATGTAGTCTGATAGTCCAAAGGAAAACCTAGAAGAAGAATCCAAGTAGGCTGGCCAAAAGAAGTTAATCTCATGTTCTTTGCAGCATTATGTTTAACAAATGTTACTGTTGTTATTTCATCCAGTTCATATGTGAGACCACGAACAGTATCAGCCATCAGAGTATGATCAAAAGTGTAAGAGCCCAATCCAAACGGGTGATCATCAAAAGAAGAAACACGATATCCACCTTCCTCTAGCAAATTTCTCAGATCATGTCGGAGCTGGTGCCTTAGATGAATAGGGATGAATCTATTGGTCTCAGCAATCAGCACTTTGTCGTTCTAAAGCGGCGCATTGGGAGAGACAACCAGATCAGTGCGTACCTTTCGATCAGCCGGGCCGTGATCAACAGTCATTCCCTCAGGCAGGAACGCAAGCGGATTGACAGGGAAGTTCGCCATGGCGGCGGCTTGTGGCAGATGAGTCTGAGACAGAGGAGGCGAAACGGCAGAGGTAGGAGAGCTCCGATTATTCGGGAGATTAATTTCTTCGCCTTTAAGATGTCTCTTTACCACCCAAATCTTCTCGGCCTGTTTTGTCTGACTTCTTTTCCCGAGCCGAATCTATTCCCTCCAAATCAGAGTAGGCCCATTATGTTGTCTGTTCGAGCACGATCTCGCCACATGGCCCAATTCCTTACACTTCTTGCAACGCCAGCCCAGGTGACAATCACGGCCATTATGATCAGGGGCCAAACATTCAAAGCAAGAACTCTTTGAATTTTGATTGCAATCACCTAGAGCGTGACCGTTAAGACCACATTTTGAGCAATAAGGAATAAATGAAGAAACCAAATCACTCTGCGGTACAATAGGAATTTTCATAATGCCCATAATATCCGGATCTGAATAACCAGCTTGACGAAGATCTTGAATCTTGAG
The DNA here is from genome assembly GCA_007115705.1 of Dactylis glomerata. Lineage (NCBI taxonomy): Eukaryota > Viridiplantae > Streptophyta > Magnoliopsida > Poales > Poaceae > Dactylis > Dactylis glomerata. The sequence goes on from QXEO01000167.1 coordinate 2,068,997, forward strand.
AAGAGAATTTGTGGGCAAAAATTCACATAATTTCCTTTGAAAATTTAAACCAACAAATTTGCTCTTCGGGGACTCAAGATGATCCAGAATAATAGGATCCGAAAAAATACCAAAAGCCACTTTGTTTTGAGAAGTTGATTGGCTCAAATCAGAATGAGGGTTTATGAAACCAAACTTCGCAAGTTCCAACGCTGAGGCTCCAGAGTGATCAGATGCAGCACTTTTACGTAAGACATCCAGGTGTGGACATAGTTTGGTAGGGCTACGTTGAGCAATAACAAGATCTTGATCATCAGAGATCCACGACTTCTCCAAATCATGAGTAAAACCCGAAAGCCGAGGGTGAATTCCTCTGAACAGAGAGAAGTGGCAAATGAAATCTGGCCAGATCCGATCCTTTAGACCATAAATGAAATGCCCAACCTTGTTGGAGGCCACTGAAAATCTGAATCGGCGATCTGATAATTTGTAAACCTTGAACCGAGATGCAATACCACCAATACAACATTGCAGGGCAAAACCCACAGATTCCTCCGTGAGAGGAAAAGAAGCAGATGAGAAGGAGACAACCAGAAAGAATTCCGTTGCCTTGGGGGAGGGAGAGAAGTGCACCGAGGATCCAAAACGACGACGAACCTGATCCTCCAGGGCCAAGCCCGGAGAGAAATCCCAATGAAGAAGACCATCCATGGCTTCAAAACCCTAGAATCCATGAGAGCCGGCGAGGTGGGTGGGTGGGAGGGTGGGTGGGAGGAGAGCCATCTCCAAAAAAGGCTTCTCGGCAGAAAACCCTATCAAAATCATCTCCAGTACTTGAACGGGATCTCCAGTGATGAATTGCTGCAGAATAGGATCAATAGAAGGGTCAGGGAGGCTCGCATGATCCGGATTAGGGGAAGGGTACCAGAAACTGGCGGCGTTACCCTCTGATATGGCCAGAATCGGGCGGAGATGACGGTGGCAGTGGCAAACTCCGGTGAGCGAAATCGGCGGCCTATCAGCACGATTGGCTCGGGAACAAGAGGGAAATTGGAGAGGAGGGGGAGGGGTTTAAGTAGGCACGGCGCGGAGACGAAGTGGGCAGGGAATAAAGAGGAATTGAAGAGGGGGAGAAGATTTTGGCTCGGGCGTGTCTCCAGGGCTGACGTGTGGGGCCCACACGTTAGTGAGATGAGAGGGGGGGTGCGTACCATTCCAGAGGAAAAGGAGGATGGGCCATGGGCCTTAAGCAGGGTTGGGCCGAAATGGTTCCCCACAGCCTTTTCATGTTTTTTTTCTTTCCTTTTTTTTCTGCTTTCTTGTTTCTCTTATATCATTTTCAAATTTGGTCCAAATTGACTCAAACCAATTTGTAAAAATTTCTAAAAATTCAAAGCAACAAATTAGAACAGTAATAAACATGTTTTCATAAATAAAACTAATTTCCAATAAAAACTTTATAATTTTAGCCAAAGGGCTTATTTGCATAGGATCAAATAAAATTAGGGCTTTCAAAATAATTCCTTTTAAAATCAGAGAATAATCTTTAATAATAATATTTGAACTTTATTTTAAACATAATTTTGGAAATTTAAACTTTATTTGATATAAATCTTTTTGTAAGTATTTCCTTGCAATTAAGTTTGCATAGGTTTTGGGTAAATGCAAATTAATATTTTGAAATTCTATTTTCTCAAAATAGTTCTTCAAGGAATAATAGAAGGTTTGAGATGGTTGTTCTAATAATGCTTTTTAAATAAATCAAAAGTTTTAAATCCCTATGAAATTTCAAATCAAGACAAGCAAACATGGTTCATATATTATTTATTTCACATTCCAAAATTTTGGGATGTGACACGCTCTCACTTATTTAGTATGGCAGATAGCAAGAACCCCATTACCAGTCGTTGACAGGAAACAACCACCTCTCAAAGCAAATTTTTATCTCTGTTTAACAAATGAAAAGCTCTAGCACATGTTAAATCCCTGCTTCCCTCTACGAAGGGCCTTTCTTCTACTTTTATGTTGAGTCTTCATTTTCTAACTTTAAGCACTTTCTTGAGAGCATGGCTGTCGTTCTTAGTGTAATGTGCTTGTCCCAGAACACGATTAATTGTGGTATAATCTTGATGCTTGTATCTTTGATATTTCTACTTCTAGTCTTCTCTTGAACTTCAGAGGTGCCTTAGCATTTATGTTTTGCTCCACAAATAAAGGCAAGCGGGATACCACTCTTTCATATATTATTATGAGCATTACAATCTTGTAGCTTCTTATGTTTCATGTTGCTTGTTATTAGTGCATTGGCACTTTTTCATAGCTTGCAAAACTATGAGATAACATTAGTTGCATATTTCTTATTATGCATTGCCTGAGTACTTGATCATATAGTGAGAATATATACATCTTATGAAGGAAATGTGTTTGTGAAAGTTTCTTTTATTGCTCTTAGTTGTTAACTTAATTGCTTGAGGACAAGCAATAAGCTAAGCTTGTGGGCAGTTGATATGTCCAAAACGTATCTACTTTCCCGAACACTTTTGCTGTTGTTTCTCCTCTAATTTGTGTGTTTTGAATACAACTAACACGGACTAACGTTGTTTTCAGCAGAATTGCCCCGATGTCTTGTTTTTGTGTAGAAATCCAACTTTCAGGAAAAATCCCGGAAAATACTACAAATATCCTATTTTACCAGAAGACCCAAGGAGCCAGAATACAAGATGGAGAGGGGCCAGGAGGGCACCACACCAGCTGGTGGCACGAGCCAGGCCTGGCCACGCCAGGGGGTGGTGTGGCCGCCCCTGCCATCTTCTCGAGCCCCCCTTCCACCTACATATACCCTCTGACCTGAAACTATCGGGGGTTCGACATTTTTTCCAGATAGAGTTCCGCTGCGCCACCACCATCGGAAACCGTGAATCAGAACTAGAAACTTTGTTCTGGCACCCTGCCGGGACGGGGATTTGGAGGAGATCTTCATCATCATCACCGACGTCTCTCCATCAACCATCCATGATTCCCCCATCCATGTGTGAGTAATTCTAGCTGTAGGCGAAAGGGATGTAGTGACCTCACCTTTTAAAGATGACGATCCCTGTGCTTTTTAGTGCTAGTCCCTGGATCAAACGCTAGCACACACAGTTTAAGATGTAATATCAAGAAAACAAAGGTCATTTTATTACATCGCATGATCCAGCAATTACATAAAGAAACTTTACAATACTCATAGCATAAGGCTTTCAGAGTTTACAATGAAATCAAAAATAGCATGGAGTCCTTCTTCTTCATGTGCCATAGGCGAACATGCTGTGGATAGACTCGTAACCCTGTCATACCTTTCTTATTGGCAAAACCTGCAACATAAAACATTGCAGCCACAAAGGGTCAATACACTTGAATTGTATTGGCAAGATGTCACTTTTGGTGGACACAAATGGAACCTAACACTTAAATGAATATTTGGCTAAGTGGATCTTCAGGCTAAGCTTGCAGAAAAGCAATTGTTTATCCTACTTTTCAAAAGATCTCATTTATCTTTTAAAACACTATTGGACACACTAGAATTCACCAGGTGCTCCTAGTTAATTATGCACACACAAGAATCCACCAGGTACACATAATTATGATCACACAACAATCCCTTGTTGACCCTTCAAGTTTTAATTTTTAAGAAGTTGGGATGAGGAGATCCTTGAACAGCTTCAAATTCATGTCGCTCAAAATTTTCCGTAACCGGGGACACGGCTAAGTACTTAGTTTTAACACTCTGCAGAGGTTGTGCACTTTTCCCACAAGACTCAGTCAACCCCTTTTGCCATGCTGCTCATTTTTCTCAAATGGCCAAGTGAAGACTAAGATGAGACCTTTCAGAAGCAATCCCTCAGACCAACCCGGACGCGTTCCATCCTATAATTCACTACCATCCTCTGTCCTTCTGGCTGAGTTCTTGCAACTTAATTAGTCAAGACAGAGCCCATATGACTCGTGGTTGCACTGGAAGCTTCACGACTTGAACATCTCCAATCTCTTTGTTCTTTGGTGGCCGTCCTTCAAGTGAGATACACGCGACCGCCATAGAAATGACTTTGGTGTAACCACTCAACAAAAATCCATCTTACCAATTTCCACCCAGGTGTTTCATTAACTTAGTTGTTTTTCTTAGTTTTTGCAAAACAAGTTTTCATACTTAATAAAGGAACATGTGGAATCCCAACCACGAGTTCTATAGCACAACTAAGCAATCTACACTTATGGTGTTTCTTCTAATAGGGTAATCAGGGATATCCTAAATAGGAAAATAGCAAGCATAACAATCTACACATGCATATTATTAAAAGAAAGGAAACACTATATGCATAGTAAAGTCATTGGGAATTTTATGAACAAGAGTGACACTTGCCTTAGTAATTTCTAAAGATTGTACTTCTTTTAATCAACACACATGGCTCTCTGTTCAACTATAAGATAAGAAGTAACACAAAATAAACACACCATTCAAGGCAACATAATCACACAAGACAACAAAAGTGTTTATTTGTTTTAGCTCAGTCTTCAAATGCCTTAGTGGTAATTGGACAAAAGATTGTGCCATGAAGTTGACTTGATATGGGTGGAGAATGGCTAAGTCAAGGACTTCTAGAGATTGATGGGGGTTTTCTAAATTGTTAGGAAGTGTCAAACACTTATAAAAATAGCTTCAAGGAAATTCCTAGGCTTGGTTTGAGAAGTTGGATGGATAAATTCTAAGTCATGAGGTTTATCACTTTCATCTTATTGACTTGGGCTCCCTTCTCTTGATCTTCTTGATTTCCTTCATCTCCTTGTCTTCTCTTCAACTTCTTCTTTTTCCTTCATATCCTTGTCTTCTCTTCAACTTCTTCTTTTTTTGCCTTCAACTCCTTGTCTTGATAATGGGAAAACTTCTATGCCATAGTGTTGGATTGGGGTAGTCAAAATACTTAGAAGAGTTTGGGTAACATGGAGCTTATAGTTCTGCATTTGGGTAAGGATAGGGAGTATATTTTTCACTAAGTCATGGTAGAGTTGAGTGGTCATTAGGACTAAGGATATTTCACACCATTTGTATAGTGGGACAAAAATCAAATAGCACAAAGTGCATGATAGAAATTAGGAATTTGATATTTGCAAGGTGCTTCAATTAACATAATTATATCTTGCAAAAAGATGAACTAGTGGAGTTTACTCTTGGAAAAGTGTGAAAAATGTGTGTGAAGTATTCTGGTGGGTTTTTAGTATCAAAATAGGCAAATTTGTAAAAGGAATTATGCCTAAGATATTTATAGGATTAAATCTAGAGGGAAAATACTCAAATCCTCATTTGAATTTGAATACTTGAGAAAATTGGTCCAAATAATTTGTGCAGTGGTTCTACTGGACAGAGGATATCAACAAGATCCATTTGCAAAAATAATTAACTGAAAAGGACTTATAGAATTTGAACTATATCAAAAATACTCAAACACACATATTTAAATTTGAATACTTTGAAACAGTTTGGAAAGTCAAATTTTATTGTGTCATTGTGTTCTACACATTTTTAGGAATCCTGAGACATCTTATTTGTATTTTTTGGATAGACAGATCAAAAGATATGATTTTCCAAAGTTTGCACATATTTCCTTCTTTTATTCTAATTAACAGAACTTATTCCAACGGGGCAGGACACGTGGCGCTATCTGGTTGGCCGGTACCCCTTCGGACAGATCACTAACTCGAGCTGTTATATTTTATGCAATCTGAACGGTGCAGATCTGAAGATACCCGTTCGAATAAATGATCTATTCCAGGCCATTCGATCTAGATCCAACGAACGAAGAGAGGAAGAGGCGAGTGGCTCACCTCTGGCTAGGGTTCCGACCGCCGGTGGCGAGGTTGCGGCACAGATGTGGTCGTTGCCGGCGTTCTGGGGCTCCTCGGAGCTGGGGAACTGGTGGACGGGGCGCGGCTGGTCACGGCGATCACATCTGCGAGAATGGTGAGGTTGAACGCATCCAGCAGCGTCGAGGAGAGGCGACCGTGTGGGGACCCCAGATTACCCATCCGGAATACCCGATATGCATACAATTCATGATCCCATGATCAGTGTGTCATGAATCCACATATCTGAGTTGATAACAAAATTATATCATCCATTACAGTACCGAATAATATACTTAAAATTGGTCACATGATCAAGTATGAGATTGCCACGCAGGGCAAGTCTACAACTAAGCAGCGGATACCAAGCAGCGTTGATGACCCACGTCATGCCTACTACCTATAGGCAACTGACTAGGAGACGTTCCTAGTTTGCACCAGCGTCATTGTATCCATCACCATCTTCATTAAAGCCTTCCTCTAGGTCTGACCAAGTTAATAGCCAGGGACAAAGCCGTGAGTACATTTTGAATTGTACTCGCAAGCCATCTAAAGAGAGTGAACTGATATGCAGTTTGGCTATAGCAAGGAAAGGCTATAGTCTAGTTTATTTTCTTGGAAAACCTTCTTCTTGTGTTGATATAGCATGTCCAGAAACATGTTCTACGACATCTCTATATCCTTACTAAAATCTTTTATAAAAGAGTTTTGGTAAAAATCTCTAGGAAGGGGGAAACCCTTTTCATGTCATGAACCAGGTCAATCAAACATGACCATCTCCATTTATAAAACTAGGTCAATCACACATGACCATCTCCATTCCTTCGGCAGTACCCTGCAAGTACTCCGAACCATAACCGTGCCACGGCAGTACCCTCTGAGTACTCCATCCGGCACCTTCCTCCACTTTTCTGAAAACCACCTTTTAAAACAAAACCGACATTGGGCAATGTAGTGATCTTTCCAACCATCCATGACCAAGGACTCATCTTATTCGAATAGATTTACATTCTACAGAGGTTGTACACTTTACCCACACCATATGAATACTCATCGTGTGGGCATCATCCCCGCATAGCATCCTATGCCATGACAAGCACCCAATCAAAGCCTTTCGCTTATCTACCTTAGTACAGGGACCTACCCTATGGAGTATGTACCTCATCGGCACACCCTGGCAGTCTACCTCCATGTTCGAGCGTAACTCCAGTGCCACGGCGGGAGACCCATAGTGTCTTCAGGTGGCTCGGGATATGCCATGATATGTGTTTCCTCCTTCCTGAGGACAACTCGGATTCTGGGGTACTGCGTACCCTTATATAGTTGTGAGGTTCCCCATACCAAAGCAAATAAACTATGAGCTAAGCCCCATCCCATACCAGGGTAATGTGGTTGCACGAGTTAATTGTTCCGAACACTACACAGAAACGCCAATGTTTTTCTTATGAAACCAAACTTGCCTCCAACTCTGGGATGTTCATCCCCACCTTATTTTCAAAATCTCATTTTGGAATCCATCAATGTAATAGCTTCCTATTCCAAGGTTTTAGAAGTCATTTTCAAACATCCCAATTGAGTGTTCCCAACCTAGAGTTTTTCTCCACTACAAAGTTTTCCAAAGGCCATGGTGCTATCCATCAAGCCACTAACCCAAGGGATAAGTAGGTGTCAAGAAGGTGTCATCCACGAGGATGATAACAGTTGACTTGTGGAGCCAAGTCCCCAATAATTGCTATCTAGAGATAATAGCAATATAAAAACATGCACTTTCATAAACATTTATAAATCATGCAATAAGAAATCTAGGATCAGATATGCAACAAGTTTAGATGGCTTGCCTTGGTTGGCATGTCCCTGGCCTTCTCTTGATATTCAAATATCTCTCCTTCTTCAGAAAACCTAGTGTCGTTCAAATCTAACGCCGATGAAAATTAAAGCAATAAGCACACTAACTCAAATAAATCACACACTTCACCACAGCAAGCATAATACACAAATACAATCATCATTAAGTAGTATAACACATTACTAAACCATTCCAAGTGAGTTCATCCATTTATCAATTTCCAAGATTAAATAATGAATTATTTACACACATAACAAGCACATGGCACAAATTAAAACTAAAAAGTTCTCCTTCACAAAATCATGCAAACAGGATACCTCTAGATAGATATTGATATTCTGAATACAACAAAAGTGGATTCATCTCATTTAGAGTTATAATTATTTCTCTACAAAAAATTATAGTGCTATAGGTACCTAACTCAGATTTTAAATTCTAAGAAATTCTCTGTATTCTCAAAAATTATGAGAGCAGGGAGTTTGCAACTAGGGCACATGCGTGACCTCTAAAAATTGGAATTCACTGAATATCTACTATAAAACTAGAGTTGGAAATTATTTAATACAATTTAGAAATAGAATTGATATTTTTATAGCACACAAACAGGACATCTAAACGAACTCAAACCAGTGGCATATGGAAGGTATTTTGATAAGATTCTAGTGAATTTGGATTCATATTTTTAGGGTTCATGAAGCTCGAGATTTGAATTTATAGGTGAAATCTGCACTGTATCACAAGATTAATTTCAAGTATTTCTGCATGGGTCCAAATGAAGTGGGGCCAGAGGCATTGGATAGATATTTGGACGTGGATTCCATAGAAATTCGAACCACTCGATTTGCATAATTAGAGAAGATTCTACGGATTTTAGAATTTCACTGATTCCTTCCTTTTTCCGAACAGGTTTCTGAAAACAAAAACTTAAGTGGGCTGAATCTTGACGGGCGGCACAACACAGTGCTAGGCTGGCCCAATAGGGATGGGACCAGACACTGGACTAAAAAAAAGTAGAGCTATGCTTTAAAATTCGTGCTACAACATAGCTAAGCATGCACGATGCCTTGTTACTTGTTAGCTGTACTCGACGGGGCATCTTAAGAAATGGAGCTATACTCGATGGAGGCCGACTGGTGCTCACCGTGGGGCGGTCTGGGGGCGAAGGAGCTTCTGATGGGAAGGCACCAAGGGTCTCTCCTTGATCACCTAGGATCTACAGCCGAGCTCCCGGTGGTTGGCTTCGCTGGAGGTGAGCCCCATGCATGGACAGAGAACGGGGGCGACGAACTCAACGATGGTCATCTCCTGTTGGTATCCTAGCAAGCACGAAGGGAAAGGATTAGGTTGGGGAGATAGAGCATATAGAAGAGACAGAGAGCGAGGGAGAAGAGGCAGAGCGGCTTCGATTTCGTCAAGCTGTTGACCAGGACGAGGTCAGGCTCGGTTCTTTCGTTGCTGGAGTAGGGTAGGAGAAGGTCTAGGTCCCTGGAGGTGCTCTGGAAGGAGAGAAAGATAGGGAGGTGGTAATACATAGAGGAAGCTTGGTGGCGACTTAACTAGGGGACGGTCGAGGCGTGACCATGACGTGGCGCCTGTTGTCTGGCCATGGCGAGCGGCAAAGGCGGACAGAAGGAAGGGGACAAGTAGTGGGACTAGAATAGCGCCACAGGGTTTGAAAGGCCAAGGCTAGCTCTGCAGCGAGAGGGCGGGTGATGAGGAGGTCGGTCGGCTAGGAGAGGGAAGGCCAAACGGATGCCCGCCAGGTGTTCAATGAATCGCTGGTCAAGAGAGCATGGGCGATAGAGGCCGATCGGGACACGACAAAATCGATATCTTGCTCTGGAAGGCTTAAGTATGCTTTGGGTAGGCTAGTGGCATGATGGCTCGGTCAAAGGAGCAAGTTTAGAAATATGGCCATGCCATAGCGTTCTAGGAAAAAGGAGAGGGATAGGGAGCTAGAGCTAGTATCCAGGGTTCACAAGCGGCCGCAGCTGGGGTGTGGGTTTGCCTTGATTGATCAGGAACTGGCTGCAGAGAGCGGGAGAGGCAGATCCGGCTTCCCTTGACGCCAACTCGAAAATGGTCAAGATTTTTGTCGAGGGTGCAATGATGGATGCCAAAGGGGTGGTGCTGGTAGTGGCGTGTCCTTGTGTCAGTTGTGCATAAGGCTAGGAATTAATTGGAGAGGTAGGGATGGAAATGCACTTTAATAATCATGGTGATAATATTGTTACTTGTCCTCATCTTTGATCGACCAAAACAAAGATGACTAAAAAGGGATCATACAGGTGATATTGATGTGGTGGAGATGTGATACGTCTCAAACGTATCTATAATTTTTTATGCTCCATGCTTGTTTTTACACCATTTGCATATTGTTTCGTTACACTTAGTGGCATTTTTATGCATTTTCCGGAACTAACCTATTAACAAGTGCCACAGTGCCAGTTTCCTGTTTTCTGCTGTTTTTGTGTTTCAGAAGTGATACACAGGAAATATTCTCGGAATTGGACGAAACAAGTTCCTGAAGTCTTATTTTTCCCGGAAGCTTCCAGACATCTGAAGGAGAGACGGAGAGGGGCCACCAGGGCCCCACACACAGGGGTGGCGCGGCCCTACCCCTGGCCGCGCCAGGCCCGTGTGAGGGAGCCTGGCTCCACCTCTGACATCGCCCCTTCACCTATAAAGACCCCCCAACAGAAAAAACCTAAGTACCCGATCAGATTTCCAGAACACATCGCGATCCACCGCCACCGTCGACCCAAAGATCGGGAGGGTCCAGAAGCTCTTCCCGGCACCCTGCCGGAGAGGGGAATCGCCACCGGAGGTCTTCTTCATCGCCATGCTTGCCTCCGGAGCGATGAGTGAGTAGTCTACCTTGGACTATGGGTCCATAGCAGTAGCTAGATGGTTGTCTTCTCCACCATGTGCTTCATGTTTAGATCTCATGAGCTGCCCTACATGATTGAGATCACCGTTATGTAATTCTATGATGTTGGTTTGTTGGGATCCGATGAATATTGGTGTTTATGATTAAGTTGCTGTACTGAATTATATCTTTTGTTATCTCTATGTTGTTTATGATCTTGCATGCTCTCCGTTGTTAGTAGCTATCTTGGCCGAGTAGTTGCTAGTGACTCCAAGAGGGGGTATTTATGCTCGATAGTGGGTTCATGTCTCTATTTCACCTGGGGGAGTGACAGAAACCTCTAAGGTGGTAGATGTGCTGTTGCTACTAGGGAGAAAACAACATTCATATGCTCAAGGGCATATGCTTTGTTTACATTACACACTTTGCTTAATGCAATTATCTGTTGTTCGCAACTTAATACTACTGGGGTGTTCGGATTGATATCCCCGGGAGTGGATTATTAGTCATAGATGCAGTTGGATGGCGGTCTATGTATTTTGTTGTAATGCCCAGAGTAAATCTCATAGTGATCTTCTTGACATATCACGTTTATCTTTATTCTATCAATTGCCCAACTGTAATTTGTTTACCCAGCACGTTTTATCTATGGAGAGACACCACTAGTGAACTGTGGACCCCGGTCCTATTTCCATCATATTGCTATCACCTGTTTACTTTACTCGCACTGTTTACTTTACTCGCATACTATATTGTTTTCCACTCGATACGCTCATAATCTTTGTTTCAAGCAAACCGGTGAGATTGACAACCTCATCGCAAGTTGGGAACAAAGTACTTGGTTGTGTGTGTGCAGGTTCCATATCACCTTCAGTCGTCGCCGTCTCTCCTCTCCTGATCGATAAACCTTGGTATCTTAACTGAGGGAAAACTAGCCGCTACACTCATCATACCTTCCTCTTGGGGTTCCCAACGGGCTGGTCATTCACCACGCACAAGGACTTACTGCTCCCTCGCAAACTAAACGCCACCAGCTCTTTTCTGGCGCCATCACCGAGTAGCAGCTTCTTTTCTGGCGCCGTTGCTGGGGAGGAAGAGAAGACTTCTACGAGGGGAGTTTTTCGCACACACATCCTTTACTTTGTTATTGTTTTGCTTTACTTTATTTTATTTTACCTGCATTACTTCTTATCAAAAACCCAAAAAAATTAGAATCCTTGGTAGTTGTTATTTCTTTACTTTAGTTTATCATGCTGTTCCCTAAGTTTGTTCTGGAGGACCTCTCAGTAGGTAGTGGTTCAATCATTGGAAATAGAAACATTGAGGAGTTCTTTAATCACATTAGTATGCATGAGGAAGTTGAGGAAAAGTCTTGGATTGAGCTTGCTCCTAGTATTGAAGTTGCTTCTGTTTGTTTAATTGATATGTTGGAAACTAGGTTTGCTAGTCTTAATCCTTATATGCAATACATGTTCCTCAAGCTTCATGAAATTGAGGATCCCGAAAAGAAAGCTTTTATCTTGGAAACTCTGCGCCTAGAATTTAAGGATGTCGTTGTTGAAGCTAGGAAGGTTCTTAAACATTTTAATAAACTCAGTTCTCCTATAAATGTTATTAGTACAGATGATAAAGAGGCCGAAATACCTATTCCTTGCAAGCTTTTGGGATTGAGTGAAGCTTTTGAAAATAATTTTGATTGGATCTGTCCTAAAAATCTTTTTGATAAAAGTAGTGTGCCAAAGAATGATCACAAAGGGGCTTCTAAAACTTATGTGGATGAAATACAATGTCTTATTGATAAGACCTCTGCTGTTGATCTTAATGCTTCTTCTGAAAATACTTGATTCGCAATTTTCTGCGCCTAGCTCAAAGGCGTTAAAGAAAAGCACTCTTGGGAGATAACCCAATGTTTTCTTTTCATTACTTTTTATTTTATTTGAGTCTTGGAAGTTATTACTACAGTAATGACCGCTCCTTATCTTGTTTATTTCGTTTTTGTGCCAAGAGAAGCCTCTAATTTGAGCGAGGTAAAGATTTGGGGTATTGCTGTCCTGAAACTGTTTTCGGTGCTGCACCGTAAAAAATCGTATAAATTCTGTGTTTATCTTTTGGACCTGCGATTTCTTGTGCATATGCCCCAGGTTATATCCAAACTTTTCTTAGTTGAACACTTTTTGATTTGAGCAACAGAAAATTCCTCAAAAATTCGTCCTTTGTCAGCTATTCAGTTTTGACAGATTTCTGCCAATATTTGTTTTTGCCACCTTATCGCTTTCTTTTGAGTTCTTTTTGATCATGGAACTCTTGTGGAAGTTGCTATAGTAGTATATACTTTATATGTGGTGGTTTTGGGTTGAAACCTGAAGCTAAAAGAGGTTGAATATATTTTATGCTTACACTACTGTTGCTAATAGAATTGTGTTTAGTTCTGTATGAAGGAAGTTTTCAAGTGTAGGGATTGGAGAATGATGAGATGAGTTGAAGAATGGACAAAAGCTCAAGCTTGGGGATGCCCATGCATCACCCCAAGAAATATCCAAGAAGTACAAGCGTCAAAGCTTGGGGATGCCCCCGAGGCACCCCTTCTTCATCGGCAAAAATCAGGTCACCTTTCAAGACACTATATTTTTATTGCTTCATGCACTATGTGTTTTTCTTGGAGCGTCAGTTGTTTTAGTTCTCTTAGTTGGTTTAGTTTGTTTGTTTGCTGCAATAAATGGTTGGACCCCAACAAATTTTCTTTGGAGAAGTGTACTCGTTTTCATTTACAAAGAATGCTCTAGTTTTCACTCTTATTAAAAATCGAGCGTTCCACTTTTTCTGCTGCTGCTTTTGGTTTTCGTTTTCGCCTTGATTTGCATTCAGACCTTGTCATATATTTTCATCAAGGTGTATTTTTGCCTCTGATCTTTATTGGTTTTCATCAAAAGAGGTGTTTATAAAATTTTCAAATGGTGTTGGAAAAGAGAAAAAGCTTTGTGCAAAATAGTGGTACAAGAAGGAGCTTGTGTAGACTGCGGCTTAGGCTTTTTCATGTCATGCTTGATGTCTTTTTGATAGTATGCTTAGTGTTTTTGCTGTAGCATGACTTGTCTCAAATAACTGAGATTGCTTAATGAGCCTTTGAAAAAATCATGCGTTGTTTTTATTGTATGGAAGCATTATTTTGGTTTTCTCCTTGATGCTTTATTTGGGTTGACTTGGCGCATGCTCACACATGTTAGACTCATACAAGTCGCCATTAGCCTTCATGATCATTTAGTTTTTGACTTTTGATGCCATCTTATGCTTCTTTTAATGTCGCTTTGTCGCTTTGTATGATTATGGCCATTATTGCTCTCTTAGTTGGTCGCTCCCAGTATTTTGCTAGCCCTCGCCTTGTACTGAGTATGAGCTCTACTCGTGCATCCAACTCCTAAAAGCCAAAGTTTTCCATTGTGTCCACTATAAACTCCTATGCATGGTATTTGTAAGCCATTCCAAAGTAAATTTTCATGTGCTACCTTTCAAAAACCTTCAAAACACTTCTCGTTTTGTGACACTATTTTCAGCTCATGGGGACGTAGTGGTCGGATTTGCTATCTTCCATATTGCTTATTCCAAAAAAAAAGAGAAAAAAAAGAAAAAAGGCACTCCTCCAAAGAATGTGAATGTTGGTGGGCACCCGATGGAATCGGTTAGCCATGGTATGTGAAAGGAAAAAGGTGGGGAGGAGTGCCAAGCTTTATAAAAAGAGCACAAAAGTGCCAATCTCTCTCTCAAAAACTTGCTTCATTTTTGTATGGAAGATAGTAAGAACCCCATTGCCAGTCGTTGACAAAAGCAACCACCTCTCAAAACCCAAGTTTTATCTCTGTTTTACAAATGAAAAGCTCTAGCACATGCTCAATCAATGCTTCCCTCTGCGAAGGGCCTTTCTTCTACTTTTATGTTGAGTCACCACCTTCTTTCTTTGTGCACCATTAAGAGAGCATAGTTGTCATTCTTAGTGTGATATGCATTGTCCCAAAGTTCATTGATTGACTCATGATGATTGGTTTCACTTGTTCTTAAATTATTTGTATCTAGTCGCCCTCTTAAACTTTGAGGTGTCCTATGCATTTATGTTTTGCTCTCTTTGAAGGACAAGCTGAAAACCACTTGTATGTTTTTCCTTATGATTTGAACACACGTTTGACTTTCTTTGTTTCATTATCATGATCTTTTGTTTGTGTTCATTTACATGTTTACAACATGGTTGCTAAGTTTCTTATTGTCATGATTATATCTTTCATGCCCATGTTTTAAGTTCTATTGATCCCAGCTCACCAATGCTTACATATATGATCAAGATTGTGTAGGTGCATGTCACCTCAAAAATTATTCTTTTGTTATCACTTACCTACTCGAGGACGAGCAGGAGTTAAGCTTGGGGATGCTTGATACGTCTCAAACGTATCTATAATTTTTGATGCTCCATGCTTTTTTTTACACCATTTGCATATTGTTTCGTTACACTTAGTGGCATTTTTATGCATTTTCTGGAACTAACCTATTAACAAGTGCCACAGTGCCAGTTTCCTGTTTTCTGCAGTTTTTGTGTTTCAGAAGTGATACACAGGAAATATTCTCGAAATTGGACGAAACAAGTTCCTGAAGTCTTATTTTTCCCGGAAGCTTCCAGACATCCGAAGGAGAGATGGAGAGGGGCCACCAGGGCCCCACACACAGGGGTGGCGCGGCCCTACCCCTGGCCGCGCCGGGCCCGTGTGAGGGAGCCTGGCTCCACCTCTGACATCGCCCCTTCGCCTATAAAGACCCCCCAATGGAAAAAACCTAAGTACCCGATCAGATTTCCAGAACACATCGCGATCCGCCGCCGCCATCGACCCGAAGATCGGGAGGGTCCAAAAGCTCTTCCCGGCACCCTACCGGAGAGGGGAATCGCCACCGGAGGTCTTCTTCATCGCCATGCTTGCCTCCAGAGCGATGAGTGAGTAGTCTACCTTGGACTATGGGTCCATAGCAGTAGCTAGATGGTTGTCTTCTCCACCATGTGCTTCATGTTTAGATCTCATGAGCTGCCCTACATGATTGAGATCACCGTTATGTAATTCTATGATGTTGGTTTGTTGGGATCCGATGAATATTGGTGTTTATGATTAAGTTGCTGTACTAAATTATATCTTTTGTTATCTCTATGTTGTTTATGATCTTGCATGCTCTCCGTTGTTAGTAGCTATCTTGGCCGAGTAGTTGCTAGTGACTCCAAGAGGGGGTATTTATGCTCGATAGTGGGTTCATGTCTCTATTTCACTTGGGGGAGTGACAGAAAACTCTAAGGTGGTAGATGTGCTGTTGCTACTAGGGAGAAAACAACATTCATATGCTCAAGGGCATATGCTTTGTTTACATTACACACTTTGCTTAATGCAATTATCTGTTGTTCGCAACTTAATACTACTGGGGTGTTCGGATTGATATCCCCGGGAGTGGATTATTAGTCATAGATGCAGTTGGATGGCGGTCTATGTATTTTGTTGTAATGCCCAGAGTAAATCTCATAGTGATCTTCTTGACATATCACGTTTATCTTTATTCTATCAATTGCCCAACTGTAATTTGTTTACCCAACATGTTTTATCTATGGAGAGACACCACTAGTGAACTGTGGACCCCGGTCCTATTTCCATCATATTGCTATCACCTGTTTACTTTACTCGCACTGTTTACTTTACTCGCATACTATATTGTTTTCCACTCGATACGCTCATAATCTTTGTTTCAAGCAAACCGGTGAGATTGACAACCTCATCGCAAGTTGGGAACAAAGTACTTGGTTGTGTGTGTGCAGGTTCCATATCACCTTCAGTCGTCGCCGTCTCTCCTCTCCTGATCGATAAACCTTGGTATCTTAACTGAGGGAAAACTAGCCGCTACACTCATCATACCTTCCTCTTGGGGTTCCCAACGGGCTGGTCATTCACCACGCACAAGGACTTACTGCTCCCTCGCCAACTAAACGCCACCAGCTCTTTTCTGGCGCCATCACCGAGTAGCAAGATGGCATTCAGATTTTGAAATTACTTGATAACACATCAAAATAGTTTTGTAGTCAAAATAAGGAATAAAAAGGTGATACGTCCAATTTGCATCACTATTTTATATCATAATTTACTGTTATGCATTGATATATTTCATATTTAGACATGATACTTATGTTATTTCCCTTGTTTTCACATGTTTGATGATTATCGGAGGAGTTGCTGCCGGAGTCAGGATTCTGCTGGAAAAAGGACCATCAGGAGACCATATTTTGAAGATCAGGAAAATTCCAGAAAAATACCCAGAAATTATAATTTCTCAGAAGACTCACGGAGCCAGAAGGAAGGGTCGAGAGAGACCAGGGGGGCCCACACACTAGGGTGGCGCGGCCAGCCCCCTGGCCGCGCCAGCCCTGTGTGAGGGGGCCCTGGCCCACCTCTGGTCTCGCCCCTTCGCGTACATCATCGTCCCCGAAAACCTAAGTCAAGGGGGGGGCTCAGAGTTAGACACAGCCGCCTCTGCGGGGCGGAGAACACCAGAGAGAAAAAAGCTCTCCGGCAGAGAGAAATCTGCCGGGGAAATTCCTTTCCGGAGAGGGGAGATCGTCGCCATCGTCATCATCATCGCACCGGACTTCATCGGGATCATCATCATCATCATCTCCATCACCGGCACCTTCATCTTCACCATCACCTCGCCATCCCGCTGTAACATCTTGAGTTGGATCTTGTTATATTCATAGGGGAAACTTTCCCAGTGTTGATTACTCTTGTAGTTGATGCTATTGAGTGGAACCGTTGAGTTAAGGTTTATGTTCAGATTGTTATTTACCATTATTTCACCTCTGATCATGATCCATATGATGTCTTGTGAGTAGTTCGTTTAGTTCTTGAGGACATGGGAGAAGTCAAGATGTTAGTAGTGAATTATTGTTGAGAAATATTTAATGGTTTGATATTGTTGTGGTGCTATTTCACTAGTGGTGTCATGTGAACGTCGACTACATGATACTTCACCATTTATGGGCCTAGTGAGATGCATTGTGTATTTGGCCACCGATTGTGGGGTTGCTGGAGTGACAGAAACCTAAACCTCCGTTGGGAAACCATTGCACCAGGGAGCGTAGGATCATAGAGTTTAAGGCTGTGGTTATATTTATCTTAATTACTTTCTTGTATTTGCGGATGCTTGCAAGGGGTATAATCACAAGTGTGTATTTATCCTAGTAAGGGTAGTGCGCTAGCACAGGTTCACCCCCATAACATTTACCAAACCAATAAATACTATCGGCTCTATGAAGCGAAAGCTCTTGACAGAAACCTCCCGTGTGTCCTCGAGAACGTTTGGTTATTATAAGAACACAACCGGCTTGTCCTTTGCTGAATAAAGGATTGGGCCACTTGCTGCAATTGTTATTACTGTCTTTTATTTACTCGCACTTTATTTACTTGAATTACCAAATACTCCTGAAAACCTGTTTGCTAGTATTTACAGTGATTCCTTAATCAAAACTGCTCATCAACAACTTCTGCTCCTCGTTGGGTTCGACACTCTTATTTATCGAAAGTACTACGATACACCCCCTATACTTGTGGGTCATCAAGACTATTTTCTGGCGCCGTTGCCGGGGAGTGTAGCGCTATTGAAGAGTGGAATTGGTAAAGGTAACCGTCACTGTGAGTATTGTTTTATTTTGTCTTTTATTTTTATTCTGCTATGGAGAACTCTCCATTTGGTTTCCTATTTGGAAACACATCTACTACTGCTAATGCTGCTGCTGCACATGCGGAGGAACCACCACCGTCGCCGCCTGCTGAAATTGATCCTTTTAAAATACCTATGAAAATTGTTGGGCGTATTATGGATAACTGCTATTCAGGTGATGGAACTTTCCATCCGGGTGATCACTTATTATTTATACATGAATTATGCGAGTTGTTCAGATGTGCAGGTATTTCACCAAGCCAAGTCAAGAAGAAATTATTCTCTATATCATTGAAAGGCAGAGCTGAAGAGTGGTATCGACTACTCCAAGATGGTCCATCTATGGCATGGGAGGATATTGTGCCTCTCTTTTATTCCAAGTTTTATCCTCCAAGTGAATTCATAAAGACCGTAACAAGATATATAATTTTTGGCCTCATGATGGAGAGAGTATTGCCCAAGCGTGGGGGAGATTGAAGTTACTAATGCTCAAATGTCCCATTCATGAGCTCCCCAATAATATTGTTATTGATAATTTTTATGCGCGGCTTACTCTTCCTGATAAGGATTATTTGGATGCCTCTTGTTTTGGATCATTCACTCATAAGAAAGAAGATGCTAAGTGGAAACTTCTTGACCGTATACAAGAGAATGCTGAAGGTTGGGAAAACCACAAAGGTAGGAAGTCAGGTATAAACTATGATTATGAATGCATTAAATCTTTTATGGGGACCGATGACTTTCATAGTGTTAGTGCTGCTTATGGTCTTGATTCACAAATACTTGCCAATTGTCTTAAGGCTTTTGCCTCCTATATTGATGTTCCAAAGAAAGATTGGAACAAATATCATGCGCCTTATAAAGACTCTATTAGTCATATACCTGCTGCAGCTACAGAAGTTTGTACGGTTGATAGCATCATTCCTGAACCTTATATTGAGAAGACACCTTTCCCTGCGAAGGTAAAGAAATACTCTACTTTGGTAAGTGTGTCTAATAAAAGTACTAAGAGAGCTGCAGAGCCTGATGAGGAAATTACTATTAAGTCTCCTGTTGCTATATTGAAAGATCTTGTTACTAAAGATGTAGGAGATGAATATATTCTTTTTTGTGAAGATGCTTCTAACATTCTCTCGCATCCTAAAAAGCATAGGAAAGCAAGTGTTCCTGTTATTTCTGTCAGGATTGGAGATCATTGCTATTATGGCTTATGTGATATTGGTGCTAGTGCAAGTGCTATTCCTTTGGAGCTTTATAAAGAAATTATGCACGAGATTGGCGCTTGTGAACTTGAAGATATTGATGTGGTTGTTCAGCTTGCTAACCGAGAGACTGTTTGGCCTCTTGGTATTGTTCGAGATGTGGAAGTTCTATGCGGTAAGACTAAGTATCCTACTGATTTTCTAGTACTTGGTAAGGAGGCTAGTACAACTTGCCCTATTATTTTTGGTAGACCGTTTTTGAATACTTGTGGCGCCGTGATAGATTGTAAGAAGGAGAAAATTTTTACTAAGTTTAATGGAGAGTCTTATGAGTTTAATTTTTCTAAGTTTGCTAAGACCTCTTATGAGAATGAAACGCCTAATGAAAATTTTTGAGTTGAGCAGCTTGCTTCTATTGCTCTTGCTCCTAATAATGCCTTGCAGCAATTCATGGAAGATCACGAAAGTGATGTTTTTAGCAAGGAAAGAGAAGAGATTGACGATATTCTTCTTCGTCAACCACCATTACTCAAGCATAATCTACCTGTAGAGGATCTTGGTACCACTTTACCGCCTAAGGAAGATCCTGTTTTTGAATTAAAACCTTTGCCTAATAATCTTAAATATGCTTATATTGATGATAAGAAAATATATCCTGTTATTATTAGCTCTAAACTTTCAGGAAAGGAAGAAGAAAGATTATTGCAGATATTGAAGAAACACCGAGGAGCTATGGGATATACTCTTGATGATTTAAAAGGGATTTCCCCTACTTTATGTCAGCATGCCATTAATATGGAGAAAGACGCGAAGCCAGTTGTGGAGCATCAACGCCGCCTAATTCCCAAGATGAAGGATGTGGTAAGAAATGAGGTATTAAAACTCCTTGATGCTAGTATTATTTATCCTATTGCTGATAGTAGATGGGTTAGTCATGTTCATTGTGTTCCTAAGAAAGGAGGTATGACTGTTGTGCCTAATGAGAATAACGAGCTTATTCCTCAAAGGGTAGTTGTTGGATATAGAATGTGCATTGATTATAGAAAGGTAAACAAGGTTACTAAAAAGGATCACTATCCTTTACCGTTTATAGATCAAATGTTAGAAAGGTTGTCTAAGAAGACTCATTTTTGTTTCCTTGATGGTTATTCTGGTTTTTCTCAAATTGCTGTTAAGAAGGATGATCA
This sequence comes from Dactylis glomerata, assembly GCA_007115705.1. NCBI lineage: Eukaryota > Viridiplantae > Streptophyta > Magnoliopsida > Poales > Poaceae > Dactylis > Dactylis glomerata. The sequence continues at coordinate 2,089,685 of QXEO01000167.1, forward strand.
AGAGAAAACCACCTTTACTTGTCCTTATGGAACTTATGCTTATAGACGTATGCCTTTTGGTTTATGTAATGCTCCTGCTACTTTTCAAAGATGCATGTCTGCTATTTTTCATGGCTTTTGTGAAGAAATTGTGGAGGTCTTCATGGACGATTTCTCCGTCTATGGAACTTCCTTTGATAATTGTTTGCACAACCTTGATAAAGTTTTGCAGAGGTGCGAAGAAACTAACCTTGTTCTTAATTGGGAGAAATGCCATTTTATGGTAAATGAAGGAATTGTCCTCGGACATAAAATTTCTGAAAGAGGTATTGAAGTTGACCGAGCAAAAGTGGAGGCAATTGAGAAAATGCCCTGTCCCAGAGATGTTAAAGGTATTCGTAGTATTCTTGGTCATGCTGGTTTCTATAGGAGGTTTATTAAAGATTTCTCTAAGATTTCAAAGCCTCTTACTAATCTTCTTCAAAAAGATGTACCATTTGTCTTTGATGATGATTGTAAGGAAGCTTTTGAAACTCTTAAGAAGGCTTTAACTACTGCTCCTATTGTTCAACCACCTGATTGGAATTTACCTTTTGAAATTATGTGTGATGCTAGTGATTTTGCTGTTGGTGCTGTTCTTGGACAGCGCGTAGATAATAAATTGAATGTTATTCATTATGCTAGTAAGACTCTTGATGCTGCTTAGAAGAATTATGCTACTACTGAGAAAGAGTTTCTTGCTGTTGTTTTTGCATGCGATAAGTTTAGATCTTACATTGTTGATTCTAAAGTTACTATTCATATTGATCACACTGCTATTAGATATCTTATGACTAAGAAGGATGCTAAGCCCAGGCTTATTAGATGGGTATTGCTTTTACAAGAGTTTGATTTGCATATCGTAGATAGGAAAGGTGCTGAAAATCCTGTGGCTGACAATTTGTCTAGATTGGAAAACATTTCTTTTGATCCTGTTCCTGTTAATGATAGTTTTCCAAATGAACAGTTGGCTGCAATAAATGTAACTTTGCGAGACCTTCCTTGGTATGCTGATTATGCTAACTTTATAGTTTCCAAGTATTTGCCTCCAACCTTTACAGCTCAGCAAAGAAGAAAATTCTTCTATGATTTGAGGCATTACTTTTGGGATGACCCACATTTATATAAAGAAGGAGTTGATGGCATTATGAGAAGATGCGTACCGGAATATGAGCAACAAGAGATATTAAGAAAATGCCATAGCAGTGCTTACGGAGGGCATCATGCTGAAGATAGAACCGCACAGAAGGTTCTACAATCAGGTTTTTATTGGCCAACCCTTTTTAAAGATTCCAGAAGGTATGTTTTATCTTGCGATGAATGTCAAAGAGTTGGTAATATTTCTAGACGCAATGAAATGCCTATGAATTACACTCTTGTTATTGAACCATTTGATTGTTGGGGATTCGATTTTATGGGTCCTTTTCCTCCTTCGAAAGGCTATACCCATATACTTGTTGTTGTTGATTATGTTACTAAATGGGTAGAAGCCATACCTACAAAGAGTGCCGACGGTGAGACTTCGTTAAAAATGCTTAAGGATGTTATTTTTCCTAGGTTTGGAGTGCCTAGATATCTTATGACTGACGGAGGTTCTCATTTTATTCACGGTAGTTTTAGAAAAACTCTTGCTAAATATGATGTCAATCATAGAATTGCTTCTGCCTATCATCCCCAAACTAGTGGGCAGGTAGAGCTTTCAAATAGGGAGATCAAGTCTATCTTGCAAAAGACTGTTAGTAGATCTAGGAAAAACTGGGCTAGTAAGTTAAATGATGCTTTATGGGCTTATAGAACAGCTTATAAGAATCCCATGGGTATGTCTCCTTATAAGATGGTTTACGGAAAAGCGTGTCACTTGCCCTTAGAATTAGAACACAAAGCTTTTTGGGCAGTGAGAGAGCTTAATAGAGATTTTAAACTAGCCGGTAAGAAAAGGTTGTTAGATTTGAGTTCTCTAGATGAGTGGAGAAACGAAGCGTATGAGAATGCCAGACTTTTCAAAGAGAAAGTCAAGAAATGGCATGATAAGAGAATTCTTAAGAGAGAGTTTCATGTTGGTGAGAAAGTTCTATTGTATAGGTCTCGTCTCAGATTTTTTGCAGGAAAATTACTTTCTAAATGGGAAGGACCATATGTTATTGTGGAAGTGTACCGCTCAGGTGCTATTAAGATTGCTTCATTGAAAGATGATTCTACACAAGTGGTGAATGGGCAAAGACTCAAGCATTATATTTCTGGAGATTCTTATAATGAAGATGTTGATGTTATTGAAACAGTTTCTCCGGAAGATTATATCCAAGACAAACTGCAGGAACCTGCAGAGTTCGTTTTTGAATAGGTAACAGTTCTAGTCAGAAAAGTTTCGCGAAAAGTTCTTCCTTTAATATTTTTGCTGTTTTTACTAAATATGAAAAATCACGAGACGAAAACGGGGAGAAAAAGAAGTCCGTGTGTGTCTCACACATGGGTGGCGCAGGCCCACCCCTAGCCGCGCCACCCCTGTGTGAGACCACCCCGGAGCTCGTTTCCGTCCCGGTTTCCTCCTGTGGTTTCGTTTCAATGTATAATTTTCGCCTATTTAACCCCCCGGAGTCCCCGAGGTCTGTATATCGTTTTCTCGTCGTGTTTTGTTTCGAGCTATTTCTGTCAGGAGTTGATCTCAAGTTTGGGGAAGTCATGGCCTCTTCAAGCGGGGACAAGGAGAAGACACCTCCGGAAGATGATCACCAAAATCCCAAGCTAAAGGAGGGACAGATTACCGCTGGATCAAGGACAAGAGAACCTACTTTTGTAGGATCGATTAACACTGGACGCGCTTTTTCTCATAATTTGCAGGGACCAATACCACCGGTTCTTGACCTCAGCTCCTACCCTGCATCAGTGGAAGCCCTTCGGGTCACCAATGAGTTGTGCGATAAATATCGAGCTCTTAGGATGGAGGTGGAGATACTTCGAGAGGAGAACAGTAGGCTTCGCAGGATGCTAGAGGATTTTCTCACCCCAATCATGATTGCACCACCACCACCAAAGGAGTAATTCGTCATCGGTTTAGGCATCCCCTTGGCTTGTTCCAAGCTTGGGGGAGTGCCTCGGTATCATATCATCACCTTTCACTCATTTACTTTTCAAGTAGTGTCGTATCATGAATAAAGAAGTTATCATATAGAATAGTTTGCAGTTGGAAGTATCCTCCTTAGTCAGTTATCTATGTATCCCTTGGTGTGAGTTGCGGTAATGAAATATTAATGAGAAGTTCTATCGTTTACTTTTCACACACTTTATGTTAGTTTGCAATCTCTCTTGTGTGACTAGTCTTGTTGATTGGTATTGGTATCACATTGGGAGTATGAGTAGATTTAGTTGGTTTTGGCAAACCTAGCTTGGTCCGTAGCAATTTTACCTTGAGGTTTGAGTAGAAAAGAATAAAGAAGTGCTTGTAGTTACATCACTTTAGTTTTCCTTATGTTTGGCTTATAAGCATTGTATTCTTAAAGTTAAAATCGTTGTACCTTCAAGGGAGTTTGCATGATTGTTCTTATTATATGTATGTTTGTTTGTTTCATGCAACTCTTATGCTTGCTACCCAGCCTTGCTAGCCAAAAACCTGTACTGAGTATGAGCTCTACTCGTGCATCCAATTCCCAAAAGCCAAGTCACTTCCAAAGAGTCCACTATAAATTCCTATGCATGGTATTTTAAGCCATTCCAAGTAAATTTTCATGTGCTACCTTTCAAAAACTTTCAAACACTTCTCATTTTGTGCCACTGTTTTTAGCTCATGAGGACGTAGTGGATGGGTTTGTTATCTTCCATACTAAATTGAGTACCCCTCGACTAGGCAGCTTCATCTGCTCGTCATTAATTTTGCAAGGGAGCTGGTTAGACCATTATAATCTCAAAAAGAAAGAAAAAGGCACTCCTCCAATGGAATGTGAAAGTTGGTCGGCACCCGATGGAATCGGTTAGCCATGGTTTGAGAAAGGAAAAAGGTGGGGAGGAGTGCCAAGCTATAAAAGAGCACTAAAGTGCCAATTAATCAAACATCTCGGAACCGCTCTCACTTGTTTAGTATGGAAGATATCAAGAACTCCGTTGCTAGTCGTTGACAAAAGCAACCACCTCTCAAAACAATTTTTACCTCTGTTTTACAAATGAAAAGCTCTAGCACATGTTTAATCCCTGCTTCCCTCTGCGAAGGGCCTATCGTTTACTTTTATGTTGAGTCAACCTATTTCCCTCTACCTCAAGCAAGCATTTGAGTTGTTATGTTTCACTCACCCATATGTTGATCCGTCTAATCATGTTTATTATCTTCCTTGTTTTGTATAATGCTTTTGTCTGAAGGAATATATCTTTGAAAGCTTTCTATGAATGCAAAAGTTTACTTGGTTGAGCATATAGTCTTTGCTATATTAGCTCTGTTTTAAAAAGGCTCCGTCTAAAAGCAAGATTAGCTTGTTCATCGTTCTTTGACCAAGAACTAAGGTTTGCCATTACCAATTATATTTACATTGTGCATCCTTGCATGTGATTCCCTTTTACCTATTGCAAGTCTACATCTTATAAAGGGAAGTTGCTGTCTATTATAACTTGTGCTTTTGGTGAACGTGATGCTTCTTGTCCGTATTTTTATTATCGACACTTCACTCCATAAACCTGTGGTCATGTTTACCGAGTTTGGTTTTCGCTTGGGGACAAGCGAGGTCTAAGCTTGGGGGGTTGATACGTCCAATTTGCATCACTATTTTATATCATAATTTACTGTTATTCATTGATATATTTCATATTTAGACATGATACTTATGTTATTTCCCTTGTTTTCACATGTTTGATGATTATCGGAGGAGTTGCTGCCGGAGTCAGGATTCTGCTGGAAAAAGGACCATCAGGAGACCATATTTTGAAGATTAGGAAAATTCCAGAAAAAATACCCAGAAATTATAATTTCTCAGAAGACTCACGGAGCCAGAAGGAAGGGTCGAGAGAGACCAAGGGGGCCCACACACTAGGGTGGCGCGGCCAGCCCCCTGGCCGCGCCAGCCCTGTGTGAGGGGGCCCTAGCCCACCTCTGGTCTCGCCCCTTCGCGTACATCATCGTCCCCGAAAACCTAAGTCAAGGGGGGGCTCAGAGTTAGACACAGCCGCCTCTGCGGGGCGGAGAACACCAGAGAGAAAAAAGCTCTCCGACAGAGAGAAATCTACCGGGGAAATTCCTTCCCGGAGAGGGGAGATCGTCGCCATCGTCATCATCATCACACCGGACTTCATCGGGATCATCATCATCATCATCTCCATCACCGGCACCTTCATCTTCACCATCACCTCGCCATCCCGCTGTAACATCTTGAGTTGGATCTTGTTATATTCATAGGGGAAACTTTCCCGGTGTTGATTACTCTTGTAGTTGATGCTATTGAGTGGAACCGTTGAGTTAAGGTTTATGTTCAGATTGTTATTTACCATTATTTCACCTCTTATCATGATCCATATGATGTCTTGTGAGTAGTTCGTTTAGTTCTTGAGGACATGGGAGAAGTCAAGATGTTAGTAGTGAATTATTGTTGAGAAATATTTAATGGTTTGATATTGTTGTGGTGCTATTTCACTAGTGGTGTCATGTGAACGTCGACTACATGATACTTCACCATTTATGGGCCTAGTGAGATGCATTGTGTATTTGGCCACCGATTGTGGGGTTGCTGGAGTGACAGAAACCTAAACCTCCGTTGGGAAACCATTGCACCAGGGAGCGTAGGATCATAGAGTTTAAGGCTGTGGTTAGATTTATCTTAATTACTTTCTTGTATTTGCGGATGCTTGCAAGGGGTATAATCACAAGTGTGTATTTATCCTAGTAAGGGTAGTGCGCTAGCACAGGTTCACCCCCATAACATTTACCAAACCAATAAATACTATCGGCTCTATGAAGCGAAAGCTCTTGATAGAAACCTCCCGTGTGTCCTCGAGAACGTTTGGTTATTATAAGAACACAACCGGCTTGTCCTTTGCTGAATAAAGGATTGGGCCACTTGCTGCAATTGTTATTACTGTCTTTTATTTACTCGCACTTTATTTACTTGAATTACCAAATACTCCTGAAAACCTGTTTGCTAGTATTTACAGTGATTCCTTAATCAATACTGCTCATCAACACCTTCTGCTCCTCGTTGGGTTCGACACTCTTATTTATCGAAAGTACTACGATACACCCCCTATACTTGTGGGTCATCAAAAGGGTTTTAGGATTATATCTATTAAAGAGTGAGAGAGAGGGGGGTCTATGCTCTGGGGGTGATCTTGGAAAGATAGAGGTGTAGAATAAGGCATGTAATGGTTGGGAGCATCCTTATTATTTATTTGAGGACTTTCAGATGAGATCAAGATGGGGTTTGGTCATAAGATCATATAGATCAGATATAGATATAGATTATTAGCATTAGGAAAATCAATCATAGCCAAGTGGGGGTTTTGAGTTAAAGAAGTCACAAAAATCATTTATAGAACTTTGGTAATATTCCCAAATTTTTCAGCGACAAGAATAACACCAAAGAGGTATTCTTCCCATTCGTTGTCCAGAACCCGAGGCCCCAAAGTGACAGCAATTGGGATAACCGAAGGGGATGACTGTGATGTGAGGATCACATGTGTTCACTGAGTGTTAATGCTTTGCTCTGGTACTTTATTAAAAGGAGTACCTTAATTACCAGTAGATTCCCTTGAGGCCCCGCTGCAAACGGGCTGGTAGGACAGAAGATGTCGTGCAAGTTTCTCATTGCGAGCATGCACGACTATTTACGGAACACATGCCTATGGTTGTTTAGTACTAGGATGCTTTATCTTTATTTGTCTGCAATTGCACATGTCTTGATTATTACATGAATTATCTTGTCCATGCAACGCCCGTTCATCCATCGTTATGCCTACAATATTTCATCCTTCTGTTTACTATTGATACTGTCTCCATTATAAAATTGTTGCTACTGATAAACCGCTGCGAACAAGTCTGTTTCTAGGTGCAGCTGAATTGACAACTCATCTGTTAAGGCTTATAAATATCCTTAGGCTCCCCTTGTGTTGAATCAATAAATTTGGGTTTTACTTCCCTCGAAGATAGTTGCGATCCCCTATACTTGTGGGTCATCAAGCAAAAAATCTTAGAAATTATTTTCTACTAAAGGCTAACAAAAACTATTTTAGTCTCTGTTTAGCAATTATAAATTGTTTATAAAATGCATTCAAAGATAAATTATTTTCTGTTGTGCATATATGTTGTTTTGGTGTGTTTTCTATGTTTGCATTGCTCTAGTCATTGATTGTAAATTGTTTGTCATTGCTAGATTGCCCAGAGTGCGAACCGTGTGATTGTCTTGATTGTGTGAACGCGAACAATGACCAAGGCAAGTGTCACTTCATCGTCCCATTATTTTTCCTATGCATGTACTATATATTTTTATAGAGATGCATGTGTAGGAAGTTTTTGTTCTTTTATGTTGTGCTGAAGACCTAGTTGGATAGCCATATGATCACCATTCAATACCTTGTCGCCATCGTATTGTGGAATGCTTAGGGTGCTTCATTAGTTGCATGGTTGGGAAATTCATGATATGAGCATATTGCAAAGTGTTGTTTTGTTATAATAAAGCCACGTAATTAATGAAACACCTGGGTGGAATGGTTTTGTAGGGTTATCAGAGTGGGACATTTGGTGGAGGATGGCCACCCAGGCTCAAAAGAGATTGTAGATGTTCGTGTGTATTAGCTTCTAGTACAACCACATGTCAATATGGGCTCTGTCTTGGCTGAATAATTTATGGGACCATGACCAGTCGTGTATCAGCAGGTAGAATTTTGTAGGTTGGGTATGATCCGAGTCCTGGAACATGGTTCTATTTCCCAAAGGCCTCATCTTAGTCTTCTCTCGTCCAATTCCCACTTGGTGGTTTTGGAATCACGGGGCTGACTGGGTCATGTGGGTAAAGTGTACAACCCCTGCAGGGTGTAAAACTAATCGATTAGCCGTGTCCCCGATTATGGACAACTATGAGTGACATATTCATGAATTGTTGAAGATCTCTATTATTCTAATTTATGAATAAAATTTGATGGTTAAACCATGGGATAAAAGCACCTGGGTGAACCAGTGTGGCAATTGTATTACAAGTCTTGAAAAAAGTACTTTAAAGTAGGGGAAAATGTTATTGCTTTGCGCAAATAAGCCTAAAACTCCACCGGCCAAATATGCATGTAGTTAATAGGCATCATTTATTTATCCACAATACAGTGACATTTGCCAATACTATTCCAACTGTATCGACCATTTTTGGATGCAACTTTTCATGTTGCAGGTTTTTCTGACAACGAGTAAGGCATCGTTGATAGGACGCGAGTCTCTAGTCATCGTGTTCGCCTATGGCTTTGATGGAGCTCTTTTATCTTAGTTTGTTTCCGCATTTTTTGAACTCTGTTTATTTGCGCCAGCCATGGGCTATGCAAGGATGTAATAAATATACTCTGGATCATTCATTGTAATAATTGACGTTTTGCTATTCTGTTTATTCATTGAACTATGTGTGCTAGCGAGATCAAGGGACTAGCACTATAATGCACAAAGATTCTACCGTACTAGGTTGGATTGCTTCAGATGGTATTAGAGCATTACGGTGGTTGTAGGTTCATGGCCTTAGAAAATGGAATAGATAATAGGAAGACCATAGGAAATGAAAACCTAATTTAATTTTCTTTCCTCTACTTTTGCACTACTTTTCTTGTAACTCTTACCTTTATCATTTTACATAGATGGACACCATTCTTGTTGACGGAAAGTTTCATACCCCTTTTGGATTACTTATTTAGGAGAAGAAGAACCATATTTGTAGACTATCAAGATTTCAAGATGACCCATTAGGAACCATGTCCAAACATGCTTATCGATAGATGCGTAGATTTGTGTGATTCGTGGGTTGCCATTTTTCTTCTGGTTTTCATGACAGCCATGAATAAAAAACTTATTTTATAAAGTTGTTTGTGTGATTGTACGCTATTACTACAAGCCTTTTGCTAAAACTATTAAATTGGTGCTATGCATTTTTTTACATACTACTGTTAATGCACGATTTATGTGATTTTTCAAAAAAAATCAAAAATAATATGGTGTGTGCGGATTTTGTTTTTGTATATGCAAAGAATTTGGAAAAAAAAATTGAGCTTCTACCTTATGTGTGTGTGTGGTGATTGTTACATGCTTGTGAATTGCTTGTATATGTTATGTTTTCTATTATGTTGGGGTACGTATCTCTAGTTCCTTACCTAGGTTCTATTCTCATCTATCATAAACCAATGAGACGAGAAAGACATGTAAAGGATATAGAGAGAGCCAAATGAAATTTAGTCTGAGATGCCAATCTATTAATTGGATTTAACTGAGGTGAAGAAAATGATTTTCTAGGATGAGGACACCGATGGGAAATACTTCTTGTGTCAGGCCATGGAGAAGTGAAGAGCAACCCAACAAAACTCAAGGAACAAAAGTATGAAACGTTGCAAATGGTGCTAAATAGGAGATTATGCGTCCTGAAAGTTTTGGAGGACCGATAGTTTAGATTTGTAATATCCTCATAGATTGAATACATTGGAGTCAAGAATGACCCTTGGTTCTTGCCCATTATTTTCCTTCTGTAAGAAAAGTGAGGATGCCCTTTCGCCAAATCCTCATGCAAAGTAATAGTTTGAGTGCAGGATGGATTGATCACCATTCCTACTACTCCTAATATTCGCTTTTGCAATGATGGTCTTGTGAATCTTGAATTTCTTTAAAACATAGCAGAGAGTCGGCGTTAAGCCTTGACCTTAGAATGGTATGACGTTTGCCCCTTATAAGAGGCAATCGCTGCCATCATAAGAGATACGAAAGACTAACATTAACAAGGGTATCGTGAAGCAAACGTTCCTTGGTTGCCGACCGTGAAAGTTCAATACAACCTACAAAGACTCCTTTTAAGGGTGGTAGCACCCTAGAACCTTGGACTATGGATAGACACAATGTGCCAGTCGAGTTATACAAGTATCACAAGGTGTAACCAAGTGGAATTGAAGCGGAGTATAAGCCCAAAGGATAGTGTGCTTGCGAGAGTTGCCACTGAGATAGTAGTATGACCACATATGGTCTGTCATGAATATTGGACGCACAAGGTCAACGTGAAAATAGTCCTATAAGGTGTTCGGAAGGATATCAACATTGAACTCAGAACTTTTGTTTCTAGCCTTCTCTAATCTCGGGACAAGATTCCTTTAAAGGGTGGTAGTCTGTAACATCCCAGATTTTCAATTATTAATTTTCTTCTGTGCATCATAGTCATCTTTCAAAAATTCTCAATTTTCAAAATATTTTGTTTTGAATTCATACCAATGTCTCAAAAATTCTTTTAAAACATCGTCATATAGCCCGTACGCTAAACAATTATAAAACAAGTTTTTGTTTTGCATAGAATAGTGAAAAGAGGGTTCCTAAATGCTCTATTAAGCTACAGGAATTTCCACGAATTTTTTGTATTTTTATTCGACTATTTTTGGACAACTAAAATGAAAGTAAAAAAATAAATAGATAAAGAAAAATAGAAAGGAAAAAAAGAGAAATCTGGCCGACCGAACCGAGCGTCTGGCCCGGCCCAGCCAGCCACCCGCGCGCGAGCCGCAGAGGTCCACAACGGCCAAAAGCTGGCCCAGCCCCGCCCCCCACAGCTGCCCGCGCACTCCCCTTCTTTCCCTTTTTTCCTCTGATCAGTGGGCCCCCCTTGTCATCCCCGACCTCCAGCCAAGAGATCACGTTGAACACGGATCAAACCCTCTCCAGATTTTTGCGAAAATGTCACCTAACCCCTGTGTTTTACACACAGATTTCCCCCTATAAATACCCCTTAATCTCCTCCGATTTTCCCCTTCGAAACCCTAGAAAATATCACGGCGAGGCTACCAAAATTCATCGTCAAAGTTCCACCACCGCCATAGGAGCTTGGTACAAGCTCGAGCTTGCCTCCACTGACCTCCCGTGCCCTCCTTTCTCACCCTACTGGAGCCCCCTCCATTTTCTGCTCCACCTTGACCTTGTTCCCCATCGGCAAGAGCAGAGGAATGAGCCCCCAATGTCGCCGAAGTTGACCACCGCTCGTCGGACTATGTTCGCCCGCAAATGTTGCCCGAGGAATCTGAAGACGTCTCCGAGGACGCCAACGAGACCACCATTACTCTCTAAAGTTTGTGCTCCACCTCTCCATCGCCGGAGACCGCCGAGCCGTCGCCATAGACCACCGGAGCTCTGCCAAGACTGCCACTCATCCACCACCATCACCGGAGTCAACGTTCACCGGTGAGGTTCTGAGGGAGCAGGTCTCGGCCATCCGTCTCGCTTGAGATCCGACGGCTGATAAAGCCGATCCGGCTAAAAGGGTACCGGCAAATAAGAACTTGCCACGTCGTGGAGCCTTTTTCACTGTTTATTTATTTTCAATTTAAAAGACAGGAAATAAGCAAATCTTACAAAATTCATAACTTTTGTTCTACAACTCGTTTTTTGCAAATAATAAACCATTGGATTCCTAATGTCCACAAGACCCATTGGAAAACCCCAAGAGGAAGGTATGATGAGCACAGCAGTAAGTTTTCCCTCAGTATGAAACCAAAGTTTAATCGACCAGTAGGTGAAAGAAATCACTTTTGAAGGTTGCTGCTAGCTGACTTTTGGTAGGGCGCACTACCAACGTCAGACAACAATGTGGAACCTACACACAACACAACCACAATACTTTGCCCCAACCCTAAGTGAGGTTGTCAATCTCACAGGTTTTGCTGAAAACAAAGGATTAGACATATAGTGTGGAAAGAGATGTTTGTTTGCAGTGAATGAAATAGTACTTGCGGAAAGTAAACAGTTTTGCAGTAGATGGTATTATCAATGTAAAAGTATGGACCAGGGTCCACAGTTCACTAGAGGTGTCTCTCCATAAAGATAAATAATATGCTGGGTGAACAAATTACAGTTGGGCAATTGACAAAATAGAGAATGCATAACAACACAATCTTGATCAAGTCAAATGTAAAGCATTGCAAGGTGAGATCAAAGTACTCTAAACATGGCCATAAAAGAAATAATTCTAACAATAGAACTTAGTAATCATGTTACAACATGAAAAGTAACACAAACAAAAGATCATGAATAATAATGCATTAAAAGTTATTTGTTTGTTTTGAGCATAGAGAAAACATAGCAAAGTGGTATTCAGCTTGTCCTTCATGGAATAGAAAAACATAAATGCATAGGACACCTTCAAAGTTCAAAAGGGTGACTAGATACAAATAATTTGAGAACAAGCAATACCATAATCATGAATCAATCAATAATAAATTTTGGGACTATGCACATTATACTTAGAATGACAACTATGCTCTCTTAATTGGAGCATAAAGATAGAAGATGAAGACTCAACATAAAAGTAAAAGAAATGCCCTTTGCAGAGGGAAGTAGTGATTGCAAGTTTAATAAACCTTCCGAAAATTATGGTACTTATTAGCTTTGAGCTCTCATTGCCCCTATCATTTGCATCTTGAATGATTAAGGTTAATGTGAGAGCAAATATGAGTTATATGCTTGACAAACCATAAGTTGAAAATCACATGTCCCTTGAATACGAGTACCTAATCCACATGCTACTCGACTTAGGTCTCAAGTAAGTTCTTGTCATTGTAAGCATACATGTATCATTGAGAACACCAATGGGGTACCTCCTGCCCGATGATATGGAAGCTTTCCCATATCAAAATGAAAAGACAAACTGGCAATGAACACCTCGACATCTCTTTTATTTACCATTGGGTATAGCTTTTTATTTTGAGATGCGTCGTCAAATGTCCACTATGGTTATGCTGTAAATTTCCACCATGAATGATGCATGGTTTAGATTAGCGGCCCAGGCATTTCTTTAACACATATACAAACTCCATGAGCTTACAAGTTTCCAACTTATTTCAAATCACTAGGCATCCATAAACAAAAGATCATGATATCAACTAAATAGGAATAAGTGCAATGTTGAAAACGTGCCCCATGAAAGCATGGCTGTGCTGATTCTCAACTTACAATTTGCAAGCATATAAACTTCATAAGAGAATCACAATGGTCAAGTTTATTAAGTGCAAGAAAGTAAATATCCCATCAAGTTTGTGGGAGCTTTACTAACTAATTTTCTCATAACAAAAAAATTAATTTGGAAGATAGATAAAAGCATGATGAATATACTTGGAATATCAATAATGCTAATAGGTAGATATGGTGGACACATTGGAAAACTTTGGTTTTTGGGAGTTGGATGCATGAGTAGAGCTCATACTCAGTACAGGTGAAGGCTAGCAAAAGACTGGGAGCGACCAACTAAGAGAGCAATAACGGCCATAATCATGCATAGCGACAAAATATTATTAATCAAAGCATAAAGTGATATTATAAGTCAAAAACTAAATGATCATAGAGGCTTGAGGTGACTGGTTTATAGTCTTAACATGGTGTAAGCATGCGCCAAGTCAATGATGACCCACAAGTATAGGGGATCGCAATAGTCTTCGAGGGAAGTAAAAATCAAATTTATTGATTTGACACAAGGGGAGTCAAAGAATATTTATATGCCTTGACAGATGAGTTGTCAATTAAGCTGCACCTGGAAACAGACTTGCTCGCAGCGGTTTATCAGTAGCAACAGTTTTATAGTGGTGACAGTAGTAAAATAGTAGCAACAATATTAAAGTAAATACTATAACGGTATTAATAGTAAACAGTAGGATTAAATACTGTAGGCATAGGGATGGATGAACGGGCGTTGCATGGACAAGATAATTCATGTAATAATCAAGGCATGGGCAATTGCAGATAAATAATGATAAAGCATCTATATGCATGTGTTCCGTAAATAGTCATATGTGCTCGCAATGAGAAACTTGCACGACATCTTCTATCCTACCAGCCAGTTTGCAGCGGGGCCTCAAGGGAATCTAATGGTAATTAAGGTACTCCTTTTAATAAAGTACCGGAGCAAAGCATTAACACTCGGTGAACACATGTGATCCTCACATCACAGCCATCCCCTTCGGTTATCCCAATTACTGTCACTTTGGGGCCTCAGGTTCCAAACAACGATATGTTTATACAACTTGGAGGTAAGATCATAAACAACAATTATCATCATAAAACAATGACAAGTTCCGATCTGAGATCATGGCACTCGGGCCCAAAGTGACAAGCATTAAGCACAACAAGTTGCTACAATGTCATAAGAACTAACAATGGATACTAGGCACCATGACCTAACAATCTCATAGCAATTACATGAATGATCTCATCCAATCACTACCATCTCCTTCACCTACAGCGGGAATTACTCACACATGGATGGGGAAATCATGAATGGTTGATGGAGAGACGTCGGTGATGATGATGCCGATGATCTCCTCCAAATCCCCATCCCGGTAGGGTGCTTGAACGGAGTTTCTGGTTCCGAATCCCGGTTTCTGATGGTGGCGGCGCAACGGAACTCTATCTGGAAAAACGCCGAACCCCTGATATTTTTAGGTTAGAGGGTATATGTAGGCGGAAGGGGGGCTCGAGGAGATGGTTGGGGCAGCCACAACACCCCCTAGCGCGGTCTGGCCTGGCCCGCGCCACCAAGTGGTGTGGTGCCCTCCTGGCCCCTCTCCGTCTCGTACTCTGGCTCCGTGTGTCTTTTGGTAAAATAGGATTTTTGCAATATTTTCCAGGATTTTTCCTGAAAGTCTGGGCCGCGCCAGGGGGTGGTGTGGTGCCCTCCTGGCCCCTCTCCGTCTCGTACTCTGGCTCCGTGTGTCTTCTGGTAAAATAGGATTTTTGCAATATTTTCTAGGATTTTTCCTGAAAGTCAGATTTCTGCACAAAAACAGGACACCAGGGCAATTCTGCTGAAAACTGCGTTAGTCCGTGTTAGTTGTATCCAAAACACACAAATTAGAGAAGAAACCACAACAAAAGTGTTCGGGAAAGTAGATACGTTTTGGACGTATCAACTCCCCCCAAGCTTAGCTTATTGCTTATCCTCAAGCAATTCAGTTAACAATTGAGTGCGATAAAAGAAACTTTTATGAACACATTTGCTTTATAAGATGTATATATTCTCACTATATGATCAAGTACTTAAGTAATTCATAATAAGAAGTATGCAACTAATGTTATCTCGTAGTTATGCAAGCTCTGAAAGAGTGCCAACACACTAATAACAAGCAACATGAAACATAGGAAGCTACAAGATTGTAATGCTCATAGTAGATATAAAAGAGTGGTATCTCGCTTGCCTCTATTTGTGGAGCAAAACATAAATGCCGAGGCACCTCTGAAGTCCAAGAGAAGACTAGAAGTAGAAATATCAAAGATACAAGCGTCAAAGTTATACCACAATTAACCGTGTTCTGGGACAAGCACATTACACTAAGAACAATAGCCATGCTCTCAAGAAGGTGCTTAAATGTAACGGCCCACAAAAATCCCCCCTTTTAGAAATTGTTTGTTCTTTCTCTTTTGTGCATCATTATGCATGTTTAACCTTGCATGTTTCTAAAACCCTAAGTATTATTTTTGGTACAATCATATTCTTTTTGTGCTCGTATGGTTAATAAAGCTCTCCTCTCCTTTTTCTTATTTGATTAAAACTAACATGCCCAAATGTTTGCAAATATTTAACAATTGTTTTATGACAAAAATCAAGTTTTCAAAATGTTGTTCAAACACTGGTTTGAAATCCTTCCAAACCCTTCTCTAATCTTTTCTTCTTCCTTTTGGTCCTTTCTACTATTTGGCAAAATTCTAAAAATCTTTAAGGGGCCATGCAGCAGCCTTCGAGCCCAATCCAACCAATAGGCCCTTTTCTTCCTTCAGTCCACCTACCTTTCCCCTACCTCTGTACGGCAGGGCATCCGACATGTCCATGTACCCCACTCGCATGATGGGACGTCCCAGGATGTCCTCTGCTACTCTATAAAATCCCTCCCTGCAACCCAAGCTGCTCATATCCCCTAGCGCTGCCGCTCTCATTCCCATCTATGCCTCCTCTCTTCTCGGTCTCACTCACTCTCCCGAGTATCACTGCATCACTCAAGGCCTAGCCGACGCATCACCTGACTATCTCTATCTGTGCTGCTTCAAGTTTCAGTTTCGTCAGCAAGAATCCAGAGCCGGAGCCCCCCGCATCGTCGCCTAGGTTCCCTGCAAGCTGTCCATGCCTCCACGAGCTCTGCCTGTCGCCAAGAACTCCTTCCATCCCAGACTCGCCGTGACCATGCCCGGCTCCTCTCTCCTCCTAGCGCCCGTGCTCCCGTTCACTTCCTCCTTCTGGCCGGGCCTATCAAGATCATCTCCGAGCTCTCCGTCAGTGACGAATGCACGCCACCTCCTTGTGAGCTCCTCCTTCCACTCCATCTTATCCCCTTCTCATTTTCGTGTTGCAATCATGGATCCGCTACTAACGCTGTCTATTCTCCATGTTGACCTCTACTCGAGCTTGAGCACGTGCTCGTGCTACTACAAGCCAACCCGCCTGGCAGCGTCTCCACGCTGCTTTTCCTCCACGTGCCTTCTCATCCTCGCCCTAAGGACCTCGTGTTGCCTCTGCATCTGGGCGCCTCTGGCCAGGGTCGACGTCTTCGTCTCCGTCCGCCTCTCTGTCCGTCTTCAGTTTTGTCAGGCAAACTTCAGGTTGGCAACAATATAAACTCCAGCTTCATATTCTTATCACATCCATTTCACTAGTGTATTGGTTCTAGTCCTTTGCCCAGCTCCAGTAGATCGTGAGTTTGATTCCCCTGCTGGGCATAAAGCCACCCCTTTTTGATTCAGTTTTGTATCTGATAGGTGGACTCCATTGTCAGCTTCAGCCGGTGCGTTGTTAGCATCCCAGGGCCCAGTCAGCGTGCCCCATCCTCCCCTGGCCCCGCCGGCCAGCGACCTGGGCCAGATCCATTTTGGTGCGAAAAGTCCCAGCTTTGTTTCTGTTTCAGAAAATTCCTGCAATTTGTCAAATCTTGCAAAATTAATATCTTTCAAACTATAACTTGAAATAGAAAGTATTTTATATGAAATTTTATCATAAAAATGTGTAGAATCTGAATATGCCATTCATATACCTGTTTGCATCTTGAATCATGTTGTTCCGTGATAGTTTGTATTTCACATAATAATAAGTTATGGAGTAATTGTGAATTGCCAATTATGGTTTCACCACTTTGTTAATTTTGTGTAGCTCACCCATATCTTGTCTTTGCCATGCTAATAAACATTTAAATTTGTCGAGTAGATAAACAACTTGAACTATATATGTGTGTGTCGGATTCCGATTCCGCTTAATTTGGATAAGTTGCATTGCATCATATTTGCCATGCCATGCATACCTTCGCATGATCATGCCGATTCTTTTGCCATAGTAGTAAGTGTGCATCTGTTGTTTGTTATAGTAATTTGCTTCTTCCCGGATAGGATGCTTTGTGGTGATGTGAGCAATGACAAGTTCTATCGGTGTTATTTGGCAATCTTGCGAGGCAAGCTTTCCCGCCCCTTACCTACCTATAGGGATACTTATTACCTATTTGTGTTTATGCTTTATGCTAGCCTTTCTAATGCTTTGTTTGAGTCATGTATCCTATCCACCTGTTTCCCCAAAGCAAAACTATATTTCGGCCACCTCCCGCCTATTACCTTTTGCTTGTTGTTTGAGTTGGCCTTGCGAGTCGTAGGCATGCTTAGGGTGGTTCAAGTTGTGTTATCTTATTGGGTTGTTGGGAAAGTTATCACATGCTTTAATTTATGGTTACGAGATGGATATGAATTGGAGATAAGTTGGATATTAGATGTTGGAGATAAACATGATTTAATTATGTTACAACTACACTTGTTAAAGCAGAGGCATCGGTGAGTCATTTTGCCTATTTTACGATTGCTCACTTGTGTCCCCTAGGACCCCGAGTTCGCATGAACTATTCTAAGCAGAGCGCACTAACCACTCATGGAGATTCCGTGGGGTATCCCTTGACTTACTACTTTTTTCTCGAGTTAGTTTACCGGGGGCCACAACACCGTATTTACATTTGGATTTGGATTTGGGTGGAGTCACCTTTCATGGTGGCGGAGTCTCTGAGCCCCCCTCGACAGGGTGTAGTTGTGTCACCTCGTAAGGTTGGCAGGTTTATTTGACTGTGGGACATTTTTATGTGAAGCTGGATGATGCCTCTCGATAGAGTCTTCCTCTAGGCTAAGCCGCTGGCGCAAACTTCTGAGTCCATCTCCGAAGCTCGGCTGACTTAGTAGCGGGTAGCTTAGTAGGGTGGCCCCCCTAAACTCTCTCGTAGAACTAGCAATGGTCTTGTCATGATATCCCGCCCTTGTCTAGGTTGGATTGACCGAGCGTGTATGGGTACATTGGTGCACCCCTGCAGGATAAATCTTTTCGAAAAGCCATGTCCGTGGTTATGGACGACTTGGAGCCATTCTACTCGATCATAGAACCTAATTGATGATAAAAAGTGGTGTGGTAAATAGTTCTACTATAATATTAAATTGCTATAAAATTGCCTACCATGTGAGTGCCTTTGATATTGCTTCTCCAAGTAGTCGCGACGAGGTAATTCATCGGCTGGGTTATGTTTGCAGTAGTATTCTAGTTTGTTCCTTTATGCACTCTCTTATCTTATTCTGATTAGACAAAAGTTGTAGAGTGTCTCTATAGGTTCTTTAGTGATTGCTCGCTGCCTCTTAGCCCCACCATACAACCGATGTCCTTTTGAGTCTCTCGAGCTTGTTTGTGTACCTCACGTACAAAGGCGGCTTGTTGACTACGCTTTATACGTCTTGAAGTCTTGCTAAGTACTTCGTACTTATTGCTGCTCGTCTTGGATATTCCCCGGAGCAGGTTTGAAGACAGGTACATGGAAGCGATGACGTTAGCAAGGTTACCCTTCCGGCTTGGCCTGGGCAGGGTTATGGACGCCATCTTTATCTTCAGGCCTCTTAGGCCCATTTGTATTCTTGTCCATACTCGAATACTATTTGCTTTATGTATGATTTGAATCTTTGTATGTATATTTGGATTACTGACTCATGGAGTCTTCGTGGTAATATTATATATTCTTTTGTGGGTTCCATTGTGAACTTGTGTAACATTACTACCTTGATTCCACCCGCATAATGTGTATGTTGCGACATGCATATTTTGCTTGGTGGCGCGTTTCCAAAGCGACATCATGCAAATTGTGGTGTGATTGCTGTAATTCGCAGGGTGTCAATTTTGGGGCGTCACATTAAAGTTAGAAGATGAAGACTCAATATAAAAGTAAAAGAAAGGCCCTTCGCAGAGGGAAGCAGGGATTTAACATGTGCTAGAGCTTTTCATTTGTAAAAGAGAGATAAAGATTTGTTTTGAGAGGTGGTTGTTCCTGTCAACGACTGGCAATGGGGTTCTTACTATCTTCCATACTAAGCAAGTTTTGAGAGAGATTGGCACATTTATGCTCTTTTATAAAGCTTGGCACTCCTCCCCACTTTTCCTTTCACAAACCATGGCTAACCGATTCCATTGGGTGCCCACCAACTTTCACATACCATGGAGGAGTGCCTTTTTTTCTTTTTTTGAAATATAATAATATGGAAGATAGCAAATTCGACCACTACGTCCTCATGAGCTGAAAATAGTGTCACAAAATGAGAAGTATTTGAAGGTTTTGAAAGGTAACACATGAAAATTTACTTGGAATGGCTTGCAAATACCATGCATAGGAATTTATAGTGCACTCTTTGGAATAAACTTGGTTTTTGGTAGTTGGATGCACGCGAAGTATTCCCTCTCAGTACAGGTGAAGGCTAGCAAAAGATTGGGAAGCGACAATCGAGAGAGCTGTACCTCGCCATGGCCACCTCATCAGATTCATGGGCGTCGATCTGCCACATGATTTCCTTGAGATCTTCTTCCTTCTTCGCCTTGATTTTCTTCTCCGCCACGTTCCTTGTAGCTAAGAACTTGTACTCTGCCTGCACTTCATCTGGATGCTCTTCTATGTAACTAGACATGGCCACCTCATCGGACTCGTGGACCTCGAGTGGCCGCATGGTGTGGTGGTGTGCCTTCACCTCTTCGGGAGATGCCACTTGCACTTCGGGAGCTAGCAACTCTGCCTCTTGCTGGCTCTGCACCTCCAGGAAATTGAAATTCCTCTTATGCTAACCGAACCTCCACACGGCAGCGTCGTATGCACACATGGCAAGCTTCGGCATGTTGAAGGTGCCAATCCAAACCCTCTCTCGGTCGATAGTGATCTCTGCTCCATAGCGGCCAGAATCTCGATGCCAAGCACCACAGTAGCCGGCAATGCTCTTGTTGCGGCATCACCGCGGGGCCATCCCGAGGCGTCGCAGGCGGCGTCAGTGTTGAATCGACGGCTATGGATATAAATCGGCCACGATTGATGGGTAATGGTGCAGCGGTGCCAAGGGCAGCCGGATCTGCTGCTGGTTCAATGTTGCGGGGGTCATGGTGGCTGGAATCAGTGGGAAGGCGGACCAGATCGGAGGTGGCTGCTAGGGAGAGGAGGGGAAAGATTCAGCGGGATGTGCAGATTTGGTTCGCGTGCTTGGTTCCCGAAATTTTTGCAACAGGAGAAGCCTTCCTAGGTCTGCCCAAAAAAGCACATTTTAGCGATACAACATACATCCCAGATGATTATTTTGGCCTATAGAACCGTAAAGATAAGTTTATTCCATGGGTAGGCATCCCTCTTTTGAATTCAATTTTGCATAGTTTTCAGTAAAAGCATAACTTTCTCATACTGAAATTTGTTATCGGTGTACATATGACCACTCAAATTGCTCGGAAAAACACAAGTGCATCTAAATATGTTCACCAAAAAATCAAGGTACTCCGATGTTTCCACTCAAGAAATTGGGAGGCATGATTGGCCACCGCCTATACCCTCCAGAATTTATATATGGTGCTAGTTAATAACACTACATGCTGATCTGAATATATTTAATGTAATGCAGATATATTAATTATTGAAGACTTCAACAAAACAGACAAATTAACCATCTTAAAAAATATATCACATGATATATACATCGTTTAATGCCTCACATGTGACAGCTAACAAGTATGGTTACATACTAAAGCTAGTCTAATATAGTAATTATTTTAACAGTAGACATTCTCCCTTGTTTGTTCTTGCTCCCACCATCTTGTTTGTCTTCTTGATCTACCATCCTCATCATGTTTGTTGCTAGCATACAATAAAAAATGTCAGCATAAATGATTGGCGTATGAAGTATGTGCACATATGTTAAATACAAATGCGCACACTAACATGGTTCCATAGTAAAAGGATATATGGTGCAAGAATCAAGGTAACCATAGATCTTTTTCCACCGGTAGTTCTTAATATTTAATGGGTATACTACATTCTTCACCCTTACAACCAAGATATCTCTATCTTCACATGCGCATAGTATCTTTGGTTTACATCTCCCATCATAGGACAGAGACATGTCCAATACTAGGAAATTAGACAAATCAACTTCTCTTTCAAGAATCCATACATGATCAATTGCTGATGATCTTACACTGCACCAGGTTCGTAGTGTAAAGCCTCTCAGAACGGCAAGACAAACACCCCCATTCTTCCCCTTGAAGGTGTGAAGCCTGTGATTTAATATATCATCATGTGTCTCTTGAGGACACTGGACATAGTATGGAGCCTTAGGTGTGTTGTCAAAGACAATGATATTTTCATATGTCGTTACCCAGTATAAAACATCCCCTATGAGAGTTGCCGGACTCGATGCACGAACACATGCTACCTCTATTGATGGCATGGCTACAATTGAATCCCATCTGCATGTTTCTGATGAGTACCTCATTAGCTGTACAATTTTTTGGTTTGTTGTTATCCAAAAACGCATAAATTGCTTGTGTGACAATTGTGGGTAAATGATCCATCATGGTTGCTGGAATAGATAATTATGTCGTTGAACTAAGTCTGGAAGCCACGCCATGATGGTTCGCATATGAAGGTATCTATGTTCCTGATTGGATCCCGACTAACATGGAAGGAGATGCTGAACAATGAAGTAACACACGCCCATGACGGCATGCTAGGATACGTATGGTTCCGCATATGCCGCCATCACTATCACTACCAGTCTCATCGATATTGTATTTATCCATGAGTGGCAACTTTGGCAAGATGTCTGGGTCAAGAACATGCTCTGTGATAAAACAGCGATCACTATCACCGCTCTTGTAGCGCCCCACCTTTGGATTAAGGTGGAACACCTGTGTTAAGTTCCATTCCCTGGATCAGTAGATAGCACCACAGTACAAAATAAGTAATCATTGCAATAGCATCAATATTACAACATAAATCCAGTTACATAGGTCTTCAACCTTATGAGTACACAGCATAAATCATAGTTGCAGTGAGCCTCCATTCTTCATCACGTGCCACAGGCAGACATGTTGGAATGTAGTCTCGAGATCCTACTCCTGGTTCCTTACTCGAAATAAAACCTGCACATTTGAATATGCAGCCCCAGAGGGGTCAGTACAATGATGTACTGGCAAATGACACATATTTGGTGGCATTTTGTGGAAAGACTATACTACATGATATTTGGCTAGTGGATCTCAAAGGCTAATTTGCATAAAGCAATTTTATCCTATATTTTCCAAATCAAAACATTTTAAAGCATTCAGATTTTTCTTTCTATCAAGATAACTCCCAGGTCACCACCACATATATGGTTTTCACTGCCAGTATGTAGCCCCGGGTAGTCACTCTTCAAATATCAAGATAACTCCTAGGTCACCACCACATACATGGTTTTCACTGCCAGTATGTAGCCCCGGGTAGTCACTCTTCAAAACTAGGTTAATCTCTCAAGTTACTACAATACCATGGTTTTCACTGCCAGGCATGTAGCCCTGGGGCATCTCCACTTTCTACACAAGTTTTAATTATTTCAAAAAGGTGATGAGATTCTTCTGTACATTCCATGTCTAGAGACTCAAATTTTCCATAACCGAGGACACGGCTAATCGATTAGTTTTGACACCCTGCAGGGGTTGTGCACTTTCACCTTAAGACTCATTTTATGCCCATACATAAAATGAGACGAGACCTTTTAGAAGGAGAGGGCAACTAACTGGCAAGCTCTGTTCCCAACCTACAATTCAACTACCAGCCACTTCTTGCACACAAGTTGCACTCTCACATCTAATCAGTCAAGACAGAGCCCATATTGTCATAAGGCTGCACTGGAAGTACTCTAAGCATGGAAGACATGTTAATCTCTTTGTTCCTGGGTGGCAAACCACAAGTGTACAACTTAGGCCACTAACACATTCCATGGTTTTCACTTCCAAGATATGTGACTCCTAAGTAGACACTCAACACACCCAAAGCCACACCAATCCACCCAGGTAGTTCATTGAAGTTGTAGTTTAATTTTGGAACAAATCATCAACAAAGCATGGCATCATTTTCCAAAGTAACTTGCAATCCTATCAAGTGGGGTTTAAAGGATGGCTACACACTACTAGGTTCTAAGCATTTCATAAACTTCTTTGAAAACAACCTATCATGCATACTACTGAAAAACACTAATGCAGTAGTAAAAAAATAGGTAGAAGAATGTGTGTCACTTGCCTTGGAAACAACCAGCACACTCACAGCAATCACACTTGTAGTTCAGCTCCTCTTCACAATCTAAACAGGAAATATTGCACACAAATAAACACACTATACAATCCAAACATAAACAAAAAGACAAACAATTGAGAAGGGTTTGTTTTACATTTTAGATTTATTAAGATACTGTGATAAGAGAGATATGGCAAAAGAATTATGGATTGTGAGATATGGATTTTGAGAGCTTGAGTGGCAAAATCAAATGATTGGAAAGGATTGGTCCTCCAAGGTACAATGTAGTGATATAAATCTTGTGCTTGGCATAAGCAAAGGTAGAGTTTAGAGATGACTCATGTGGATGGATTCACATGAGTATAGAATAGTGCAACAAAACACTACTGAATAAAGTGTGACAATACTTATTCATAATAGTATAAGTTACACATAGGCTTGGGTATGTATTTGTGATATATTGATTTACTCAATTAATTCATTTGTAAATTGAGTGGTTCAATATAAGTCAATAAGATTGAGTGAGTATGAGATTGGATTGGTATTGATGATATTGAGATTAATGGTGTGTGCATGGTCACAAGATTTCCTTGGAAGTAGGGATTAACTTGAACTAGGGTTTGATCTCAAGATTGAGCCATGTCAATGTTTAAATTCCTCTTTGCAGAATTTAAACTAGATTTGGTTTATAGTTTCAAGAAAGGGTATCTGATTTAATTGGTTAGGATATGTGTGACATGTGGTAGAATGTATCACTTCAATGGCAAAGGAGAACTTAATTATGATATACCAATATTTACTCAAATTACCCAGGTGTAATTTGAATACTATGAACTAGGCCCACAAGGATAGGATGGCATGATATTGGGTGATGATCAAGATGAACCGTGATAGGGATTGATAGGTATGATCATATGATTCACTTTTGTAAAAGAAATCATATTGAAAAGAATTATAGAATTAATTCTATAATGAAAATACTCAAATTCTCATATTTGAATTTGAATACTTGCAAATAGGTTCAAATATTTTGGGAAATGATGCTACTGGATATAGGTTTTCAATATCCTCCATATGCAAAAGGAATCAATTGAATTGGGTTTATAGAATGTGATCTAGCTTAGATATACCCAAATCCACAATTTAAATTTGAATAATCTGAAACTGTCCCAAATGAAAATGTTACTGTAGTATTGTGTTCTACAAGTTCCAAGGATTCTAGGGATATCAAATTTGCTAAATTTGAATAAGCAGATCAAAAGACATGGATTTTTGAAGTTCATACAATTTTCTGCCTAAAATTACACGAAAATAGCTATGACTTGACACATGGCGCAATTCTACTAGAGGATACCCCTTCAATAAGTGATATGTTTTCAGCCTTAGGATCTAGATCGTTTGGCTCAGGGTAGAAAGAAAACTTACATTGAACAACTCACGTACAGGAAATTGTTTGAGATCGTTGAGACAGCTTCCGGGACGACGGCTGCTTGGAAACTCGATGAAGTCATCTCCCGGTGGCTCTGGAGCTTACGAAAGGAGTGGTAGACGTGCAGAACCGTTAAGCTCAAGTTGAGGGACTCCCGACACAGTCCCGGCGGGGATCCTGTAGGCGGCGGTGGTCAAATGGCGTGATGGCGGACGTCGGGCGGCGCACCCAACGACGACGAGAAGGTGAATGAATATGTCTTAGAGGTAGGCGACGGTCAAAGGAGTCCATCTTTAAAAGGAAACATGCTATAAGCTTACTTACGTGACGTATCGATCCGATGAACTCTGACGACGTCGCGGCCAACAGAGAAAACATGGTGCAAGACCATGTCTTTGGGGTAGCCCTTCGAGAGAGAAGTTTTCTGGTGTAAAGAATCATCAAGATGATCACTGAGGGCGACTGCATCTTGCGATGAACTCCAGTTTATGGCTCAGATTGACATGGCTATGGCGAGCTTTACAGAGATTATATGGGGAATGTTTTAGAATGAAAGTGAGGGAGGATAACTAGGAACACGAGTTGGACATGTCTTTTGATACTAGTATGTCCCGAGGAGGGAGATCGGTAGAGGTATGCCACCGGTTGGCATTCGGTGCGCCGTTTGGGTTTGGGAGATTAAGGCCATGAATTGGAAAATAAATTCCCTGAATAGAATGCTTATTCAATTTTAAGTAATGTTCGTGTTGAAGCTGAACGGAAACGATTGCTATAATTGATGGGGGAATGGGGGAGAAGTGGACAGCCATTGCTTCTAGGTAACGTACAGTTTGTAGGGTTCACCGTTGTGGGAGTCCCTGGTCGTCGCTCGCTGCGTCGACTTGCGGGGCAACGCCCGCGGGAATCTGAGTGGGCCGGCCCAACAGCTCATTGGCTGGTAGCTTAGTAGATTACTGTACTAATTTGCCTTTTTTTCCAATTCGAAATTGTTTAAAACCGAAAAATGTTTAAATTTAAAAATGTTCAATTTCGGAATTGTTCAAATTTAAAATTGTTCAAATTCGAAAAACGTTCAAATTCGAAAAAAGTTCAAATCTAAAAATGTTCAGATTCGAAAATGTTCAAATCTAAAAATGTTTAGATTCGAAAATGTTCAAATCTAAAATTGTTCAATTTTAAACTTGTTCAAATTTTAAAATATTCAAATTTAAAATTGTTCAAATTCGGATCTGTTAAAATTTGAAAAAAGTTAAATTTCGAAAATCTGTTCAAAATCGAAAAACGAAAAAGGAAAAACGAAAATAAAAACAAAACAGAAAATATAAACAGAAAAAGAAAAAACCGATAAAAACCGGCTCAGAGAAACAAAACCGCCTAGAAACCCACTGAAATATTCTAGAAGCTAAAACCGGAAATTACCAGAAACATTGACCTCTTATCGGGCCGGCCCATTTAGAAGAGAGAGAGGAAAGGGGTGTGCGTAAACGTGAAAACCATCACTACGGGCGGAGACTAGGGTTCACCGTTGTCGTCTGAGGAAGAAGAAGAGCGGATGGGGCTTCGGTCGGTCCAGATGGGCCGGCCCAGTGGCTGGCCCTTCTCTTTTTTTTTGTTCTGAAATTTTTTCTAATTTCTGTTTTGTGATTTGTCTAACTTTTACATTTTAGCTTCAAATGAGCTCAAACCAATTTCTAAATTTTTCTAAAATTCAACACAATGTTTTAACCCAGTAAGAAACATGTTTTCCCAAAATAAAGCAAGATTTTCAAAAAGGCTTTATAAATTTAGCAAAAGGCTTTGCTTGCATAATACAAAAATAGATATAGGGTTTTCAACTAATCTTTTTAAAATCAGAGGATATATTTTATAAATAACATTTTGAAATCTATTTTCAAACAATGTTTTAGAAATGTAATCCTTTAAAAGATATCACCTTTTGAAAATCACTCCTTTGGAAGCAAGCTTGCATAGGTTTTAAATCAAAACAAAATAATACTTTGAAATCTTGTTTTCTCAGATGAGTTCTTCAAGAATAATAGAAAGTTTTAAATTAGTTTTTATAATAGAGCTTTTAAATAATCTCAAAAAGTTTTAAATCCCTGTGAAATTTCAATCAACACAACAAAACAAAAACAAAAATTTCCCTCCAAAATTTGATAAAATCTTAGGATGTTACAGACTACCACCCTTAAAAGAAATCTCGTCCCCGAGATTTGGAGAGGCTAGAAAGCAAGATAGGTTTGGGTTACCTAGGTGGCTACCACCCTTAAAAGAAACTTTTGTGGGTAGTCTAGGTCTTTGTCTTTACCTAGACACTCATTGGTTTTGACTTGGCACTGGGTCATCTTTTGAATCCATAGTTGGCTTCTTCCTTTTTTCCAATAGGTGGGTGTCTATTCACAAACTTGGGAGTCACATCCCTCTCAAGGGTTGCTTGGGTTTAACCTTGCTCCCTTGTAGAGCTTCTATCCAACAAAGTAGTTACTGAACTACTTTGGACACTGAGGGATCACTCTTTGGTTTTGTTGATCTTCTGATTGACCCAAGGAATCTTATTCTTATTCTGGTAACCTTCCATGATAGTAGGATTTCTTCCTTTGGGACACCATTCTGTTCTCGTAGTCCTTTCATGTTGATGAACTTCTACCATTGGAAGCTGTAAGTTCATCTTTACCTTTTCCTACGTTTTGGCAGCACTTGCCTACTATAAGGGGGTATAGTATGCTATCTTCTTAAGGTTAGGGATTAACAATGTTGTTTCTCGTAGGTATGTCTCTCTAGATTAACCATTCCTCATAACAAGAGCAAACAATATGAGTAGTCGTCATGGGGGCCAATCCATGTCGCACCCAATCATTACCTTGCATTTGGTTTGGTGCATCTCGCATTCTAACTCTTGGTCAACCTCACTTGCTTTCACAAAATTCGCTTGGAAATGGTACTAATGTTCCAAATCCTCTTTTTTGAATTTTGAAAACAAAATCTATCGGTCCTAGCTAGAGGTTTGCGACACAACTCATGGCAACAACCCTTAAGTTGTAGATCCTTTGGTTTGCCATTTAAGGGGAATTAAAATCTTTTCCATTGCTCTATTTGTCCTTTCCATTGCTCTGTTTGCTCTTTCCATTGCTCTGTTTGCTCTTTCCACCTTCCTTGCATGAGGTGGTTGAATATTATTACTTCCACATCAGCTACACCTTGGGGTGTCTTCTTATTGGACTTGTGGTATCCCTTAGATATTCCATCCCGTAGTA
This sequence comes from Dactylis glomerata, assembly GCA_007115705.1. NCBI lineage: Eukaryota > Viridiplantae > Streptophyta > Magnoliopsida > Poales > Poaceae > Dactylis > Dactylis glomerata. Next base: position 2,118,128 of record QXEO01000167.1, read on the forward strand.
CTCTTTCCTAGGCATCTTCTTGCCTAGTGTCCTTTTACTTGTACTTGAAACGAGTGATCATACTGAGGTCCTTCTTCACGTTTCCTTGTGGGTTTGCTTTGTTGTTTCCTTCCGGACATTTGGATGAGTAATGTCCTAGTCCCTTGTAATTGAAACACTGACCCTTGTTGTTGTCCTTTGTAGCATTATTTCCATCTGAGGGTTATTGTGGTTGTTCTGTCGTTGAGAATACTTCGGTTTGGATTTTAAGACAAGTTTAGGTCTTAGCACAGATAAGAATTAGATAGAAGGGATCTAAAGAATATTCCTACCCAACCACATTAGATCAAGACAATTCATCTTACAAGCAACATCTAACAAACATTCAACCATCTAACAAACTAGTTCAAACACTAACAATCTAGTATGGTCATACCCCAATTTGGTACGATCATTAGGTTATTACGATATCGTTGGTTCTATAAACTAGGAGTAATGGTGGTCTATTCTATAATTGTCTTCATTTGTTCCTTGTTTTCATTTCCACTTCCTCAATGCATCGTTGGTGCTGTGCAGTCTTCATACTTTCATTTATCCAAGTTCTTCGTTGGCCTTCCATATAGTTCTTCATGTTGAGTCAAGGAATAACATGTGGAGAATAAGTGTCACACTTCTGGCACATTGTGATCTTCTGTCCTTTCTTGATGGCTTCCGGAGTTTGGTCATCTACGGGGATCATTTGAAAATGAAGTAGGAGAGAATACAAGGAGTTTCAAGATGCAAACAATCTTTTAAATTTTAAATAGAAGCAAGATGAGATAGAGATTTTTATCCTAGGGTCTTCCTATTTCTAATCCAAACCTAGGGTCTCGATCCTACAGGCAACACTATGCTCTGATACCATTTTGTAGCGCCCCACCTTTGGATTAAGGTGGAACACCTGTGTTAAGTGCCATTCCCTGGATCAGTAGATAGCACCACAGTACAAAATAAGTAATCATTGCAATAGCATCAATATTACAACGTAAATCCAGTTACATAGGTCTTCAACCTTACGAGTACACATCATAAATCGTAGTTGCAGTGAGCCTCCATTCTTCATCACGTGCCATAGGCAGACATGTTGGAATGTAGTCTCGAGATCCTACTCCTGGTTCCTTACTCGAAATAAAACCTGCACGTTTGAATATGCAGCCCCAGAGGGGTCAGTACAATGATGTACTGGCAAATGACACATATTTGTTGGCATTTTGTGGAAAGACTATACTACATGATATTTGGCTAGTGGATCTCAAAGGCTAATTTGCATAAAGCAGTTTTATCCTATATTTTCCAAATCAAAACATTTTAAAGCATTCAGATTTTTCTTTCTATCAAGATAACTCCTAGGTCACCACCACATATATGGTTTTCACTGCCAGTATGTAGCCCCGGGTAGTCACTCTTCAAATATCAAGATAACTCCTAGGTCACCACCACATACATGGTTTTCACTGCCAGTATGTAGCCCCGGGTAGTCACTCTTCAAAACTAGGTTAATCTCTCAAGTTACTACAATACCATGGTTTTCACTGCCAGGCATGTAGCCCTGAGGCATCTCCACTTTCTACACAAGTTTTAATTATTTCAAAAAGGTGATGAGATTCTTCTGTACATTCCATGTCTAGAGACTCAAATTGTCCATAACCGAGGACACGGCTAATTGATTAGTTTTGACACCCTGCAGGGGTTGTGCACTTTCACCTTAAGACTCATTTTATGCCCATACATAAAATGAGACGAGACCTTTTAGAAGGAGAGGGCAACTAACTGGCAAGCTTTGTTCCCAACCTACAATTCAACTACCAGCCACTTCTTGCACACAAGTTGCACTCTTACATCTAATCAGTCAAGACAGAGCCCATATTGTCATAAGGCTGCACTAGAAGTACTCTAAGCATGGAAGACATGTTAATCTCTTTGTTCCTGGGTGGCAAACCACAAGTGTACTACTTAGGCCACTAACACATACCATGGTTTTCACTTCCAAGATATGTGACTCCTAAGTAGACACTCAACACACCCAAAGCCACACCAATCCACCCAGGTAGTTCATTGAAGTTGTAGTTTAATTTTGGAACAAATCATCAACAAAGCATGGCATCATTTTCCAAAGTAACTTGCAATCCTATCAAGTGGGGTTTAAAGGATGGCTACACACTACTAGGTTCTAAGCATTTCATAAACTTCTTTGAAAACAACCTATCATGCATACTACTGAAAAACACTAATGCAGTAGTAAAAAAATAGGTAGAAGAATGTGTGTCACTTGCCTTGGAAACAACCAGCACACTCACAGCAATCACACTTGTAGTTCAGCTCCTCTTCACAATCTAAACAGGAAATATTGCACACAAATAAACACACTATACAATCCAAACATAAACAAAAAGACAAACAATTGAGAAGGGTTTGTTTTACATTTTAGATTTATTAAGATACTGTGATAAGAGAGATATGGCAAAAGAATTGTGGATTGTGAGATATGGATTTTGAGAGCTTGAGTGGCAAAATCAAATGATTGGAAAGGATTGGTCCTCCAAGGTACAATGTAGTGATATAAATCTTGTGCTTGGCATAAGCAAAGGTAGAGTTTAGAGATGACTCATGTGGATGGATTCACATGAGTATAGAATAGTGCAACAAAATACTACTGAATAAAGTGTAACAACACTTATTCATAATAGTATAAGTTACACATAGGCTTGGGTATGTATTTGTGATATATTGATTTACTCAATTAATTCATTTGTAAATTGAGTGGTTCAATATAAGTCAATAAGATTGAGTGAGTATGAGATTGGATTGGTATTGATGATATTGAGATTAATGGTGTGTGCATGGTCACAAGATTTCCTTGGAAGTAGGGATTAACTTGAACTAGGGTTTGATCTCAAGATTGAGCCATGTCAATGTTTAAATTCCTCTTTGAAGAATTTAAACTAGATTTGGTTTATAGTTTCTAGAAAGGGTATCTGATTTAATTGGTTAGGATATGTGTGACATGGGGTAGAATGTGTCACTTCAATGGCAAAGGAGAACTTAATTATGATATACCAATATTTACTCAAATTACCCAGGTGTAATTTGAATACTATGAACTAGCCCACAAGGATAGGATGGCATGATATTGGGTGATGATCAAGATGAACCATGATAGGGATTGATAGGTATGATCATATGATTCACTTTTGTAAAAGAAATCATATTGAAAAGAATTATAGAATTAATTCTATAATGAAAATACTCAAATTCTCATATTTGAATTTGAATACTTGCAAATAGGTTAAAATATTTTGGGAAATGATGCTACTGGATATAGGTTTTCAATATCCTCCATATGCAAAAGGAATCAATTGAATTGGGTTTATAGAATGTGATCTAGCTTAGATATACCCAAATCCACAATTTAAATTTGAATAATCTGAAACTGTCCCAAATGAAAATGTTACTGTACTATTGTGTTCTACAAGTTCCAAGGATTCTAGGGATATCAAATTTGCTAAATTTGAATAAGCAGATCAAAAGATATGGATTTTTGAAGTTCATACAATTTTCTGCCTAAAATTACACGAAAATAGCTATGACTTGACACATGGCGCAATTCTACTGGAGGATACCCCTTCAATAAGTGATATGTTTTCAGCCTTAGTATCTTGATCGTTTGGCTCAAGGTAGAAAGAAAACTTACATTGAACAACTCACGTACAGGAAATTGTTTGAGATCGTTGAGACAGCTTCCGGGACGACGGCTGCTTGGAAACTCGATGAAGTCATCTCCCGGTGGCTCTGGAGCTTACGAAAGGAGTGGTAGACGTGCAGAACCGTTAAGCTCAAGTTGAGGGACTCCCGACACAGTCCCGGCGGGGATCCTGTAGGCGGCGGTGGTCAAATGGCGTGATGGCGGACGTCGGGCGGCGCATCCAACGACGACGAGAAGGTGAACGAATATGTCTTAGAGGTAGGCGACGGTCAAAGGAGTCCATCTTTAAAAGGAAACATGCTATAAGCTTACTTACGCGACGTATCGATCCGATGAACTGTGACGACGTCGCGGCCAACAGAGAAAACATGGTGCAACACCATGTCTTTGGGGTAGCCCTTGGAGAGAGAAGTTTTCTGGTGTAAAGAATCATCAAGATGATCACTGAGGGCGACTGCATCTTGCGATGAACTCTAGTTTATGGCTCAGATTGACATGGCTATGGCGAGCTTTACAGAGATTATATGGGGAATGTTTTAGAATGAAAGTGAGGGACGATAACTAGGAACACGAGTTGGACATGTCTTTTGATACTAGTATGTCCCGAGGAGGGAGATCGGTAGAGGTATGCCACCGGTTGGCATTCGGTGCGCCGTTTGGGTTTGGGAGATTAAGGCCATGAATTGGAAAATAAATTCCCTGAATGGAATGTTTATTCAATTTTAAGTAATGTTCGTGTTGAAGCTGAACGGAAACGATTGCTATAATTGATGGGGGAATGGGGGAGAAGTGGACAGCCATTGCTTCTAGGTAACGTACAGTTCCTGTATGTTGTGAGGAAGAAGAAGAGCGGATGGGGCTTCGGTCGGTCCAGATGGGCTGGCCCAGTGGCTGGCCCTTCTCTTTTTTTTTGTTCTAAAATTTTTTCTAATTTCTGTTTTGTGATTTGTCTAACTTTTACATTTTAGCTTCAAATGAGCTCAAACCAATTTCTAAATTTTTCTAAAATTCAACACAATGTTTTAACCCAGTAAGAAACATGTTTTCCCAAAATAAAACAAGATTTTCAAAAAGGCTTTATAAATTTAGCAAAAGGCTTTGCTTGCATAATACAAAAATAGATATAGGGTTTTCAACTAATCTTTTTAAAATCAGAGGATATATTTTATAAATAACATTTTGAAATCTATTTTCAAACAATGTTTTAGAAATGTAATCCTTTAAAAGATATCACCTTTTGAAAATCACTCCTTTGCAAGCAAGCTTGCATAGGTTTTAAATCAAAACAAAATAATACTTTGAAATCTTGTTTTCTCAGATGAGTTCTTCAAGAATAATAGAAAGTTTTAAATTAGTTTTTATAATAGAGCTTTTAAATAATCTCAAAAAGTTTTAAATCCCTATGAAATTTCAATCAACACAACAAAACAAAAACAAAAATTTTCCTCCAAAATTTGATAAAATCCTGGGATGTTACAGCTTTGGTAAAAAAATCCTAGCAACGGGGTTCCTCCATGTTGTGCCAGGCTTAGCTCTCTGAAACCATGGCTTCTGATCAGTCGTCTCCAATTAGTGCATGTTGCTTTTACCGTCAGTAATATGCGAGGGTGTGTAGGTATTCTGAGAAGAATTTGAGCCACCAAGTCTAATGGCAGCTCGTCTAATGTTGTTTTGCTTTGATTTGATAGTGTCATTGCCTATAAACAGACGCACAGATATAAGATTGAGGATGGAGTTGACCTAGTTAATCCCCACTAGAAATGTATTTTCAGATCAATCTAATGGAAATTTATTTACCAATCCCATTGCCCTGGATGATTAATTAACCACTACGTTAGGGATGTAACAGCGTCGGGCGGTGTGGTAGTCGTGAGTGAAACACCGTCAAAGAGGGGCGGCGTGGTCGATGGCGGCGCGGCCGATGGCGGCTTGAAACATCTCAAACGTATCTATAATTTTTGATGCTCCATGCTTGTTTATACACCATTTGCTTTGTGTTTTGTTACACTTCGTGGTGTTTTTATGCATTTTCCAGAACTAACCTACTAACGAGACGCCACAGTGACAGTTCCTTGTTTTTGCTGTTTTTGTATTTCAGAAAAGCTACACACGAGACGCCACAGTGCGAGTTCCCTGTTTTTGCTATTTTTGTGTTTCCGAAAAGCTACGCAGAAAATATTCTCGAAATTGGACAAAACAAAAGCCAAAGTTCTTATTTTTTCCTGAAGCGTCACAGAGTCCAAAGATAAGACAGAAGGGAGCCAGGAGGCGGCCGCACCATGGCATGGTGCAGGCCACCCCCTGGCCGCGCCAGGGCCTGGTGTGGGCCCCTGGTCCACTTCCTAACACCGCCCTTTCGCCTATATATTCCCCTCAACAGGAAAACCTAAAGAGCCCTGATCAATTTCCACGAAACATACTGCGAGCCACCGCCATCGTTGATGCGAGATCGGGAGGGTCCAGAAGCTCTTCTCGACACTGAAAGTGCATAATTTGTATCCCTCATGTTTTGTGTGTTAGATAACAACATTAGGAATTTTAAGTGTGTGTTAAGTGGTGCAGATTTTACCAGGCCGGATAATCCGCCCCTTTCGGCGAGAGGTCGAAAAATGGCTAAGTCTTTTGCTCGGCATCAACCAGATATGGGGCCGGATATTCCGTCCAGGGGCCAGATAATCCGCCCATCCCCCCCCCCCCCGACGAGAGCTCGAAAAACTACTAAGGACTTTAGTCAGCGTCATGCAGTAATGGGGCCAGATATTCTGGCCAGGGGGCCAAATAATCTGCCCCCCTTCGACGACCTCAGAATTTCAGCTAAGGACCAAGCTCGGCGTCACCCAGTAAAGGGGCCGGATTTTCCAGCCAGGGGGGCGGATAATCCGGCTAGCCGGATAATCCGGCCATACTTTTGTCGGATAATCCGCCCCTCCAAGTTAGCAACGGCTACATTTTGGGAGGGGCTATAAATACCCCTTCCCTTCTTCCACCTCAAGCTGCTCATCCTGCACAAGAAGAACACCCCATTTGGAGCCACCAAATTCGCAAGATCTCCTCCCTCAACCCACCAAAGCTCTTGATCTTTGGAGAATCGAAGGAGAAGGCCTTGATCTATATCCTCACCAAAGCGATTTGATTTCCCCTCTCTTTTGCTTGAGGGCCCTTGTGTCTTGGGTTCCCTTGTGTCCCTTGACCTTGATTTGTGTGATTGATATCTTGATACTTCTTGATTGATTTCTTTGTGGTGCTTGGGAGCCTCCAAATTAGTTGTGGAGTTGTGCCCCAAGTTTGTAAAGGCCGGTTCCACCTTGAGGAATCCCTTAGTGGAAACTGAGCTAGGCCTTTGTGGCGGAAGCTTGCACCGGAGAATAGGGTGAGCCTTTGTGGCATTGGTTAGGCCTTTGTGGCAACCACACCCCTCCAACATAGACGTACTTCCCCTAAAAAGGAAGGAATTACAGGAATTACATCTGTGTCTCCGTGTGCTCCACTCTCGGTTACCTCTATCCTTTATTGCCTTTACTTATTGCATCTTGCTTAGCTTGCTAGTTGACATATAGGTAAATTCACCTTAGTTACATATCTAGAGAATTTATCTTTGTGTCAAGCCTAAATTGAAAAAGAATTAAAATTTGAGTAGCACCTATTCACCCCCCCTTCTAGGTGCCCATACGATCCGTTCAATTGGTATCAGAGCCTCAGCTCTTTATTCAGGCTTAACCGCCTAAGAGTATGGATCCACCACCGAGTAAGGGCTCGGGTCAAGTTTCCATGGGTGAGTTCAAATCTTTGGAATCATCCATGACTTCCATGACATCTCAAATAAGCGAGTTGCGTGAAATGATAGCGCAACTCATGCAAGCTAAAACTGCTAATGCTCCTCCACCTCCGGAAAAACCCGCTACTCCACAAGTGGAGAATGTGGGGATAGATGAGGAGGGTGCCGACAAAGGTACCGATGCTAAGTCTTGCACCAAGGGTGACGGGAAAGGCGAATTCCCACATTGGTATTCACCTGACCCGCCGGTTCCACATCCTCATATTAACAATAGAGGAGATCCACCTAAGCTTGATGCATTAAACTTTGGTCAATGGCAATATCAAATGATCTCTCATATGCGCAGTTCTTGCATCAAGCTTTGGAGGATCGTTGAGGAAGGATTCAAGGCCGTGGATCCCAACAACATGACAAGAAGAGAGACGGTCGATAGCCAACTCAATGCTACCGCTCTTCACATGATTCAAGTCGCCGTTGGGTCCAATGACTTGTCTCACATCCAACACTTCTCCACCGCCAAAGAAGCTTGGCAAGGACTCTCTGACGTCTTTGTTGGCAATGAGAGCATGAAGAAAACAAGATATGTGGCCTTCTCAAATCAAGCGGAGGGGTTCTTCATGATGGATGGAGAGGACCATCAAGATATGTATAGAAGACTCAAGGCTATCGCTACCACCTTCAAGAACCTCGGTGCTCACCATATTGATGATGAGTGGATCAAGATGAAGTACATCCTTGCTCTTACTCCATATGAGCCCGCGGATGTGAAGAGTGTTCAAGGAAAGCATAACTTCAATGAGATGACCTCCAATCAAGTGATGCAAGATATTCAAGCCCACAAGGTTGCCGCACAAAATGCAGAAGATGCTCGTGCTCATGCCATAGGAATGCAAAGAAGCTCCAATCTTGCACTAAAAGCTAGTGTGGTTGAGAAAGAGGTTCCTCTTCAAGCAAGCATTGAAGCAAGACTAGAGATGTGTCCCGAGGATATGAGACATGAGTACAATGAGCACATGGCCTTCTATGGAAAAACCTTTTGGGTTGATCCCCACAAGGCTAAAGAAGACAATCAAAGAAGAAGCAAGTCAAGTGGCTTTCAAAGGAATGACAACAATGGTCAAAGGGTGAGGACATGCTACAATTGCAATGATAGATTCCACTTTGTTGCCGAGTGTCCTTATAAGAAGAGAGAAGATCATGGTGGAAAGCTCATCCTAAAAAGCAAGACCAAGTCACCATCAAAGAAACCATTTGTGAAGAAGGGGGGACCAAAGAAGAAGCAACCAAAGTTTGTGTTCTTGACTCAAGAAGAGTACTCCGCAAGTGATAGTGATGAAGAAGAAACCTCAACTAGTGAGATGGCCGCAATTGCAACCACCTCCACTACCTCCGCATCACTCTTTGAATCCCCCAATGAGGACTCTCTCGTCAAGAACATCAAGTGCCTTATGGCCAAGTCTTCCGAGGTATCACCCACACCTTCCTCCTTCTCATCTAAGACAAATGATGCTCCCATAAATGATCTTGCTAGTCTTAGAGTAAAGGAAGAAATTGTTGCTTTTGATGATTATGTATCTAGTGTAGATGGAGTACACAAGTTACACTTTAAACGCCTATTGAGTCAATATGGTAAAACTCTTGAAAAACTAGATGAACAAATGAGGCTTGAAAAAGAATATGCTCAAGATATTGCCTCTCTAAAAGAAACTCTTGAAGAAGAGGAAGAGGAACGAGCAACTCTCGAAGAGAAGCTCGATTCCATTGAGGAATCTAATAATGAAGTTATTTCCAAACTCATTAAAGAGCGAGACAATGCTCGTGCCAAAGTAAAATTGCTTAAAAAGGAAAAGATTTAATTTGGTGTTGGTCATGATAAACTTGTTAAGGATTTAGAAAATCTTGACAAGGCTCACAAGGCCTTGAAAAGTGAACACTCTATTCTTACCAAGTCACATGAACAACTTCAAATTCAATTGGCTAAGAATGACGTGCCTAGTTCTTCTACCTCTACTTGTGATCATGCAAATGTTATTGAAGAAAATGCTAGGTTGAAAGATGAGCTTGCCAAGTCCTCCATTCCCATAGGTGAGAAAAACTTAAATGACCTTTTGAGTAAGTAAAAGGCATTTGGTGATAAAATGGGGATTGGCTATGTCTCAAAGAAGAAGAAGAACAATAAGAAAAAGAAGGCCAAGCCCGCTCAAGCAAAGAAGGATCCTATTGTGGGTGGCAAAGCCACTCATGATGATCATGCGGGAATTGCTAACCCTCACTATGTTCTATTTCGTGATTATCATGGTGATGTTTATGCAAAATATGTTTGTCCAAATGATGGTTATGTTGCTTGGTCTATTTGGGTTCCAAAGACCCTTGTTGCTAACAAAAGAGGACCCATTGAGAAATGGGGACCTAAAACCAAGCAATGATCTCTTGTAGGACTATGCTTCTGGTGGATCAAAATGGGTGCTTGATAGTAGATGCACAAGTCATATGACCGGAAGCAAGGAGATTATGACGGAGATGAGGCCTAATGACAACAACATAACCATCACTTATGGAGACATGTCACAATCTGAGGTATTGGGTCTTGGCAAGGTGGTGGTCGCACCGGATATTTCCCTTGTGGACGTCATGCTTGTTGAGACCCTAGGTTACAATTTACTTTCAGTTCATGCACTTGGTAAAATGGGCTTTGCCGTCTTCATTGATAATGAAATTGTGGTACTCTTGTGGATCAAGTCTCTAAAGGTCACTTTCGTTGGGCACATTGAAAACAACTTGTATGTGGTGGACTTCTTAGGGAAAACCACTACAAGTGCAATGTGTTTATTTGGAAAGGCCGATGTGGGTTGGCTTTGGCATCGCCGACTAGCCCATGTCAATATGAGAACTTTGCAAAGCCTTCACAAGGGTGGCCACATACTCGGACTAAAAGAGAATGTTTCTTTTGCCAAAGATCATGTTTGTAGGGCTTGCGTTCTAGGAAAAATGCATGATTCTCCCCACCCAAGCAAGACTATCATTTCTTCCAAGAGGATCATGGAGCTCCTTCATGTGGATCTTTTTGGTCCTCCCTCTCATGCAAGTCTTGGTGGGAAGAAATATTATTTTGTGATTGTTGATGACTATTCAAGATATACTTGGGTCTACTTCTTCAAGCATAAGAGTGAGACTCAACAAACCATCATCGACTTTGCCAAGGAAGTTGAACGTCAACATGGGCAAACTATTTTGGCAATTAGAAGTGACAATGGCTCGAAATTTAAGAACTACACCTTAAATGGGTTTCTCAGTGATGAGGGGATACGTCATCAATATTCTGCTGCATACACCCCTCAACAAAATGGTGTAGCCAAAAGGAAGAACCAAACTCTTATGGATATGGCTAGGTCCATGTTGGCGGAGTTTAAGTCTCCATACAACTTTTGGGCCGAAGCTATCTCTATGGCTTGTCACTCTTCAAACTGGCTCTTCCTCCGCAAAGGCCTAAACAAGACTCCATATGAAATACTCACCGGAAGCAAGCCCAACATCTCCTACTACCGAGTTTTCGGGTGTAAGTGTTTCTTTCAAAGAAAAGGAGTTCATTTAGGTAAATTTGATCCGAAAGCAATAGAATGTATTTTTGTTAGTTATGGTGCCGAATCCCACACTTATAGAGTCTTCAACAAGTCCACCGGACATGTTAAAGAATCTTGTAGTGTGGTATTCGAAGAGAATGACGGCTCCCAAGGGGGGCGAGATGTTGTTTCTTATGATGTAGATGATGAAATACCTCGAGAAGCCATAGGAAGAATGGGCGTGGGATTTTTCCGCCCCATTGAGGGACACCTTGTGGTGGACCGAGAAGGACTATGCTCTACTCAAGTGGAGCCTTCATCTTCACAAGCTCAACAAGCCTCTCCCAAGGAAGCAACTAATGCACCAACCGAATAACAAGACAAGGACCTTCATGAAAAAGAAGGGGCACCACCACCCTCTCCGGTTATCTCAACCGCCCCAATTCTTCACAAGACCAAGATCAACCTACTCATGAAGACAATGATGATCAAGGTCAAGTTGATGGTCAAGACGGGGACCAAAATGATCAAGATGATCAAGTGATTCCTCCAAGGTCAAATGAGGAGATCGAAGCCCATCGCAAGAGAAGAGTTGAAAGGGATTTGGAACTTAAAGGTCATACCCTTGAGAGGGTTATTGGAGATTTAAGGAGCAAAGTGTCAACCCGGAGACAATTGGCACAATTTAGCACTCATCATGCCTATATCTCCATGGTTGAACCCAAGAAAGTATTTGAAGCCCTTGAAGATCCGGATTGGTTGGATGCTATGCATCAAGAACTCAATAACTTCAAGCGTAATAATGTATGGGTGTTAGTGGAGAAGCCAAAGGAGTGCCGCAACGTGATTGGCACAAAGTGGATATTCAAGAACAAGTAAGATGAGCATGGAATTGTTGTGAGGAACAAGGCAAGATTGGTTGCTCAAGGTTTCTCTCAAGTTGAAGGCATTGACTTTGGAGAGACTTATGCTCCCGTGGCTCGCCTTGAGTCCATCCGTATCCTTCTTGCATATGCCACTCATCATAATTTTAAGTTGCAACAAATGGATGTTAAGAGTGCCTTTCTTAATGGTCCATTGAAAGAGGAAGTTTATGTTAAGCAACCCCCGGGGTTTGAGGACCTCAACTTCCCTAACCATGTCTACAAACTCCATAAGGAACTCTATGGCCTTAAACAAGCCCCACGTGCATGGTACGAGCACCTTAGGGAGTTGTTGTTAGACCGTGGGTTTGAAGTTGGGCAAATCGATCCCACTCTTTTTACTAAGAGGGTCAATGGGGAGCTTTTTGTATGCCAACTATATGTTGATGATATCATCTTTGGCTCTACTAACAAAACTTTTAATGATGAATTATCAAAGGCTTATGACCGATTGGTTCGAGATGTCTATGATGGGCGAAATGAAGTTCTTTCTTGGTTTTGAAATCAAGCAATTGAAAGAAGGGACTTTCATTAATCAAGCCAAATATGTCCAAGACATGCTCAAGAGGTTCAAGATGAAGGAACTAAATGGGGCCGCCACACCAATGGCCACTAAATGTCATCTTGATCTAGATCCCAATGGTAAAAACGTGGATCAAAAGGTATACCATTCTATGATCGGTTCATTGCTTTACCTTTGCGCATCTAGACCTGATATTGTGTTGAGTGTAGGTGTGTGTGCAAGGTATCAAGCCGATCCTAAAGAAAGCCACCTTATGGCGGTTAAGAGAATCTTTTGATATTTGGTTCATACCCCAACTTATGGTCTTTGGTATCCCAAAGGCTTGGATTTCTCTCTTTGTGGCTTCATGGATTCAGATTGGGCCGGCGACAAGGATGATAGGAAATCAACCTCCGGAGCTTGCCAATTTCTTGGTAGGTCTTTGGTGTGTTGGTCCTCTAAGAAGCAAAATTGTATATCCCTCTCCACGGCCAAAGCCGAATACATTGCCGCCGCAAGTGGATGCACTCAATTGTTGTGGATGAGGCAAACTTTAAAGGAATATGGTGTCAATTGTGACAAAGTGCCTCTTTTATGCGATAATGAAAGTGCTATCAAGATTGCCTATAATCCGGTGCAACATTCAAGAACCAAGCATATTGAGAGCCGGAATCATTTTATTAGAGATCATGTTGCCCGTGGTGATATTGAGCTTGCATATGTTTGCACCAAGGATCAACTTGCCGATATTTTCACGAAGCCTCTTGATGAAGCAAGATTTGGATATTTGAGGAATGAGCTAAATATCATTGATTCATGGAGTGTGTCTTGAGCATCTTGCAGTTACACCTATGTTTCAACACTTGTTTGGTTTAGGTGTGGGCATGGAGATAGGGGGAGTGCGGTCCTAATTAATTGGGCTATCCCTCCCCCCATAATGCCGATAGTAATCATATCATTCTCTTAATATCATTTTTGTGATATATGAGCTTCAATGATGAGTAGTGGTTATGGACCCAAGATACATCTTCACGGTCCAATGCCATAACACTTACACATGGTGGCTTTGGCCACCGACCTCTTCTTCTAGAAGAGTTAATTCCTTGCATATCTTATTTGAAGTCTTGGTGTTCTTTCTTGGTGTTGTATCTTATTTCGATATGGGAAGGCACTTGCATTGGATTTTTTGTTGATTTGCTCTTGCAATGTCAAGTGCCGAGAACCACTCCATGTTTGCTATCTCACCTAAGCCATCCTATCTCAAGACATCTAATCTTTGCACACGAGTTCAAAATTTTCGTCAAAACAACATCTATTTTTGAAAAATTCTAAGTTGTTCTGTTCTGGCTTCCCAGGCTGGAATATCCGTTGCATGGGCGGAATATCCGGGGGGGGGGGCTAGATAATCTGGTCCAACTTTGGCCGGAATATCCGGCTGGCTCGTGGCTGGGTATTTAAAGGGCGGGTCGGGCTGCCCTTTGGGCAGTTCCTCCCACCCCGCCCTAGGGTTTCAGCCACCACCGCCACCACCTCTCTGCCGCCGTCGCCGGTGCTCCGGCCATCTTCTCGGCCAGATCTCGCCGGGATTTGATCTCCTCCACCTTAGGAGGGCTTCCACCAAGTCGATTTCGCAATGGACGCGGGTATTGCTCATCTCCCCTCTCTAGGGTCTTGTATGAAATTACCCATGTTTTTGCTTGGTGTTTAGTCCTCCTCTTGTTGCTCCTGGCTATCATGAATCATGTTGTATGAATTACCTTCCCCGATCTATCGATTTGTATGCTGCAGCATGTGTAGAATTTTTTTTCGAGGGGGCCGGATTATCCGCCCCCCCTGGCCAGATATTCCGGCCTGGGATTTCTCTGTGTTGTTTTTTCTGTACTGCTGCCATCAAATTGATTATTAGGTGAAGTTTGTTTCATACTACATGATTCTTGCTCTGTTTTCAGTAACTCGTGTGCATATGCTTATCCCCATGCTTTCCTTGCATCTCTCTTTCACAGGTGGTTCGAGTATGCCGAAGCGCAAGTGTCGGCTTATTCTGGATGAACACAGAGTCTTAGTTGATGAGGTTGTACTCCGTCAGCATCAGAGGGAAGCTACTAGGAAAGCTGAGAAAGAAAAGGCTGCCAAGGCTCAAGCCCGCCGTCGCAAAGGCAAAGTGACTCGTCCTAACTACAAGAGCATGCCAGAGGCCGAGTACATTCTTGTGCGGCACAAAAATTGGTACGCCACACCAAGAGATGAAGACATTGAGGACCGTGGTTTCTGGAATGAAGAGCAGTGGGGCATTTTCTGTGATGTCTATGAGCCTTTCAAGAATCCTTGTCGTCCGATGCATCCTATTGATTTTGATCATCTTCGCAGCAAGACCTATTTTGATGAAGCTGTTTCTGTGGTTGAGAAGATGGGGTTGATGGGGTTGGCTAATATTCAGTGCAACTATAACCCCGGCCTCATCAAGCAATTTTATGCCACTCTTGTGATATTGCCTAATCCTCAGAAGTCTATGAAGTGGATGACTGGAGAACATGAGTGTACATCGGACTTCTCTATGTTTGCCTCTCTCTTGGGGTATGCGTATAATGGGGACACTCCAGTGGGTCGCCGTATTCACAATCCGGGGACCAAGCCTGACAAGGATAAGCTATATGACCTCTATGACTCCACAGGCGTTGTGGGCTTCATCAATGGCCTGCATCCACTCTATGATCAGCTTGTCCGCATATTCAGAGAGAACATTGCTCCTAGTGGTGGTAACAATGATGCCATTCACACCTCACTTGTTGACCTCCTCGCTTTTGCTCATGAGTGTGCTACTTCGACTGACCCTGATGAGGACTTTACTCTTGATGTGATGGATTTCATCTTCTATGAGATTAAGGATGCTATCATTTAGAGGAACACTGTGCCATATGCTCCCTACATCATGCTCCTCATCAAGCATGTTCTTGGAGATTATGATATCCATGATGATTGTGTGGAGCACCTAGTCAAGAAGATGTAGGTCAAGAAGAAGAAGACTCCTGCTCCCCCTGCATATCCTAGCTCCTTCATGGCTGATGCGAGGTCGAGTGCTTCTACTTGTGATCAGAGGGCTGCTGCGTCTGCTATGTCTAGAGAGGTGAGAAAGCTTAGTTGGTTTGAGAGGAATGTTCTGTGCATGAAGGTTAAGATCCATCGTGAGAACTATCAGGCTTATGTTGAGAGGAAGAACATTCAGGACACTCAGCAGTTGATTCTTCACCGTCTCAGTGGTGCACAGACTGCCGATCCCACTCCTACCACACCTACGTCCTATGAAGCTTGGAACACCGATCGCTACAACTGGGTTGAGATGCAGAAGCATCTCTTTGCTGCTCCAGATGCTCCCATAGGAGGTACTCATGCAGAGGCTGAGGAGGACGTGGAGGATGATGAGGCTGGAGGTGATGAAGATGCTGGAGGTGATGATGATGATGGCGGAGATGACTATGTTGAGGGCTCCGATGACTTCGATGATTGGGAGGATTGATTCCTCGGGGCATGTAGCATCGCTCCTCTCTCTTTTTGGTGTCTTGATGCCAAAGGGGGAGAAGTAGTTCTATTAGGAGTCTCACGGGATTTGCATGGGTGGGAACACAAGCTCGCGTGTTTATCATTCATTTGGCGCTTGCGTTTCTTCTTATTCTACTTGCTTTAAGTTTGGAACAATTCGTGTGGTTTATTTGCTACTATGGTGTGTATGAGACTATGCTCTATGTTTTATATGTGTTGTGTGGAACATTATGCTTGTTCACTTATGAATTTGTGAGCTCATGTTATTTGTGTGAGATGGCTATGGAATTATTGTCCGGTATCTCATTATTATCATATTCGGAATTCCATATTGATTGAGTTATCTATGAAAAGGTATGTCTCCTACAAACTCATTTGTGTAGATGCACACATTTAGGGGGAGCTTTATTTCTTGCTCAAATATTTGTTGTTTGAAATATTCGATCTCTATTGCAAATCCTAGTGTTGTCATCTAACACCAAAAAGGGGGAGATTGAAAGTGCATAATTTGTATCCCTCGTGTTTTGTGTGTTAGATAACAACATTAGGAATTTTCAGTGTGTGTTAAGTGGTGCAGATTTTACCAGGCCGGATAATCCGGCCAGGGGCCGGATAATCCGCCCCCTTTGGCGAGAGGTTGAAAAATGGCTAAGTCTTTTGCTCGGCGTCAACCAGATATGGGGCCGGATATTCTAGCCAGGGGCCGGATAACCCCTCCCCCCTGCCCCCCCCCCGACGAGAGCTCGAAAAACTGCTAAGGACTTCAGTCGGCATCATGCAGTAATGGGGCCGGATATTCTGACCAGGGGGCCAGATAATCCGCCCCCCTTCGACGACCTCAGAATTTCAGCTAAGGACCAAGCTCGGCGTCACCCAGTAAAGGGGCCAGATTTTCCGGCCAGGGGGGCGGATAATCCGGCTAGCCGGATAATCCGGCCATACTTTGGCCAGATAATCTGCCCCTCCAAGTCAGCAACGGCTACATTTTGGGAGGGGCTATAAATACCCCTCCCCTTCTTCCACCTCAAGCTGCTCATCCTGCACAAGAAGAACACCCCATTTGGAGCCACCAAATTCGCAAGATCTCCTCCCTCAACCCACCAAAGCTCTTGATCTTTGGAGAATCGAAGGAGAAGGCCTTGATCTACATCCTCACCGAAGTGATTTGATTTCCCCTCTCTTTTGCTTGAGGGCCCTTGTGTCTTGGGTTCCCTTGTGTCCCTTGATACGTCTCAAACGTATCTATAATTTTTGATGCTCCATGCTTGTTTTTACACCATTTGCCTTGTGTTTCGTTACACTTCGTGGCATTTTCATGCGATTTCCAGAACTAACCTATTAACAAGATGCCACAGTGCCAGTTCCCTGTTTTCTGCTGTTTTTGTGTTTCAGAGTGATACACAGGAAATATTCTCGGAATTGGACGAAACCAAAGCCAGAAGTCTTATTTTTCCCGGGAGCATCCAGACGTCCGAAGAGAGGAAGGAGAGGGGCCATAGGCCTCCCTAACACAGGGCTGGCGCGGCCCAGGCCCTGGCCACGCCACCCCTGTGTGAGGAGGCCCTGACAGCCCTCTGACATCGCCCCTTCGCCTATATAAAGCCTCGGGACGGAAAACCCTAAAGGATTCGGCAATTTTCCAGAAATAGTTCCGCAGCTCCGCCGCCACCGCCGACGAATTTCGGGGGATAGAAGTCTCTGTTCCGGCACCCTGCCGGGACGGGGAAGTGCCCCCGGAGCCATCTCCATCGGTCTCCATCGCTGTCTCCGCCGTCTCCATCGACCTCACCGCCATCTCCATCAACCTTGCTATCTCCTATGATGAGGAGGGAGTAGTTCATCCCCGGGGCTGAGGGCTCTACCGGTAGCTATGTGGTTCACCTCTCTCTCCCATGATGTGATCTTTATGTGATCATGAGCTTTGTATCATGTTGAACAAGTACATGTTATTATTCAGATATTTTGTGTACTCTAGTGATGTTATTAAAGTAATCTATTCCTCCTACCTTGGTGTAACGGTGACAGTGCGTGCATCTTGGTGGTACTTGGTTTAGGCTATGATTGTGATCTCTTGTGGATTATGAGAATAATTATTGCTATGATAGTATTGAGTGATCTATTCCTCCTTTCATGGTGTAATGTTGACAGTGTGTGCACCGTGTTAGTACTTGGTCTAAGTTGCAATGATTTCTATCTTGAATTGTGATCTGATTTGGGTATCTCTATGAGTGGTGTTTGTCAAGTACTTGATGAACTTTAAGGGGTGCTTCTGTAGCCACTACGCGATGATTAGTGTTGTTCAATAGGAGAGTAATTCAGAGTACCTTAGCAAAGAGAAGTTATTTGTTCAGTCATGTTATATTGTTGGGAGTGTGTCCACTAGTGAAAGTATGATCCCTAGGCCTTGTTTCCAAGCTTTGCATACCGTTTACTTGCTATTTTGTTACTTGTTTGCTCGCAGCGATATTTATTTCACATCACGTTTGCTACTTATAATCATCTATACCACTTGTATTTTACTATCTCTTCGCCGAACTAGTGCACCTATACATCTGACAAGTGTATTAGGTGTGTTGGGGACACAAGAGACTTTCTGTATCGTAATTGCGGGGTTGCTTGAGAGGGATAGCTTTGACCTCTTCCTCCCTGAGTTCGATAAACCTTGGGTGATCCACTTAAGGGAAACTTGCTGCTGTTCTACAAACCTCTGCACTTGGAGGCCCAACAAGTGTCTACAAGAATAGAAGTGCGTAGACATCAAGCTCTTTTCTGGCGCCGTTGCCGGGGAGGTAAGGTAAAAGGTACTCGCATCCTCCTGTGTGAGTGCTCGGAGTTATTTCCTTTAGATTCTGCAATTATATCTTTTTGTTTCTTGTTTTTATTTTCACTAGTTAGGCTTTATGGAAAATAAAGAGTTCTTTAGTCTTTTTTCTGAGTTTAGATTTGAAGAGAAAATTGAAAATCCGTTGGAGCTTATTTCGCATAGCAATGTTATTAGTACGAATGCTTTGAATACCGTTAATGCTAATGCTATAGAAAAGTCTAAGCTTGGGGAAGCTGGTTTTGTTAAGCATGATATTTTTAGTTCCCCAGCTTTAGTGGAGAAAATTTGCTCTGATGATATTTTATCTCCCATATGTGATGTTCCTTCTTATGATGATATGTTTGAAGAATATGCTTTGCAAAATAGTTGCTCTCTAGCTTGTGATGATACTAAACTTCTAGTTTATGATGGCTATGATGATGAGTATAATATTTTCAGTTCACCTACTATTGAGGATAAAATTAGTTATGATTACAATATGCCTCCTATTTATGATGATTATGGTGATGAGAATAATTATTCTGTTGAATCTGCTCGTACTACTATTGTTCCTGTGGTGAGTATTAATTCTTTTATGCATGTGGCTCATGATAAGGATGTTTTATGTGATAGTTATATTGTTAGTTCTATTCATGATGCTACTGAAAGTTATTATGAGAGAGGGAAACATGGTTTGATGGATCTCAACAATATTAAGTTTCCCCTCTTTATGTTGCAAATCTTGAAGTGGCACTTGTTTTATCTATCCATGCTTGCTACTA
Source organism: Dactylis glomerata (assembly GCA_007115705.1). Taxonomy (NCBI): domain Eukaryota; kingdom Viridiplantae; phylum Streptophyta; class Magnoliopsida; order Poales; family Poaceae; genus Dactylis; species Dactylis glomerata. Next base: position 2,137,731 of record QXEO01000167.1, read on the forward strand.
TGTGCCTCGTTGATTTATTTTCTTACAAGATTCCTATGCATAGGAAGTGGTTCAGATATAAATGTCTTTCACACTTGCTTTTTGATGCTCTCTATTGCTTTAAGTTCCTATATGGCGCCTTTGCCTCAAGCTCTTATATGGCGCCCACATGAGCATCTTTGCAAATTACTGCGCCTAGCTCAAAGGCGTTAAAGAAAAGCACTCTTGGGAGATAACCCATTATTTTATTTTCAGTACTTTTTCTTTTATTTGAGTCTTAGAAGTCATTACTACTGTAATGACCGCTCCTTATCCTTTTTATTTTGTTGTTGTGCCAAGAGAAGCCTCTAATTTGAGTGAGGTAAGATTTGGGGATGTTGCTGTCCTGAAACTGTTTTCGGTGCTGCACCGTAAAAATTCGTATAAATTCTCTGTTTATCTTTTGGACCTGCGATTTCTTGTGCATATGCCCCAGGTTATATCCAAACTTTCATTAGTTGAACACTTTTGATTTGAGCAACAGAAAATCCCTCAAAAATTCGACCTTTGTCAGCTGTTCTGTTTTGACAGATTTCTGCCAATATTTGCGTTTGCCACTTTATCGCTTTCTTTTGAGTTCTTTTGATTATAGAACTTTTGGGGAAGTTGCTACAGTAGTATTTGCTTTATATGTGGTGGTTTTGAGTTGAAACCTGAAGCAAAAAGAGGTTGAATATATGTTATGCTTACACTAATGTTGCTAATAGAATTGTGTTTAGTTTTGTATGAAGGAAGTTTTCAAGTGTAGGGATTGGAGAATGATGAGATGAGTTGAAGAATGGACAAAAGCTCAAGCTTGGGGATGCCCATGCATCACCCCAAGAAATATCCAAGAAGTACAAGCGTCAAAGCTTGGGGATGCCCCCGAGGCACCCCTTCTTCATCGGCAAAAATCAGGTCACCTTTCAAAACACTATATTTTTATTGCTTCATGCACTATGTGTTTTTCTTGGAGCGTCAGTTGTTTTAGTTTTCTTAGTTGGTTTAGTTTTGTTTGCTGCAATAAATGGTTAGATCACATCATGTTTCTTTTGGAGGAGATGAACTCGCTTTTCATTTGCCAAGAACACTCTAGTTTTCACTCTTATCGTTTCAATGAGTGTTCTCTTTTTCTGCTACTGCGTTTAGCTTGCATTTTTCGCCTTGATTTTTGTTCAGATCTTGTTTTATCTTTGCATCAAGGTGTATTTGGACCTCTGGTCTATGTTGGTTTTCCTCAAAAGAGTTTCCTCAAAAAGGTTTGAATGGTGTTGGAAAAGAGAAAAAGCTTTGTGCAAAATAGTGGTACAAGAAGGAGCTTGTGTAGACTGCGGCTTAGGCTTTTGCATGTCGTGCTTGATGTCTTTTTGATAGTATGCTTAGTGGTTTTGCTGTAGCATGACTTGTCTCAAATAACTGAGATTGCTTAATGAGCCTTTGAAAAAATCATGCGTTGTTTTTATTGTATGGAAGCATTATTTTGGTTTTCTCCTTGATGCTTTATTTGGGTTGACTTGGCGCATGCTCACACATTTTAGACTCGTACAAAGTCGCCAATAGCCTTCATGATCATTTAGTTTTTGACTTTTGATGCCATCTTATGCTTATTTTAATGTCGCTTTGTCGCTTTGCATGATTATGGCCATTATTGCTCTCTTAGTTGGTCGCTCCCAGTCTTTTGCTAGCCCTCACCTTGTACTGAGTATGAGCTCTACTCGTGCATCCAACTCCTAAAAGCCAAGTTTGCCATTGTGTCCACTATAAATTCCTATGCATGGTATTTGTAAGCCATTCCAAAGTAAATGCTCATGTGCTACCTTTCAAAACTTTCAAAATACTTCTTGTTTTGTGACACTGTTTTCAGCTCATGGGGACGTAGTGGTCGGATTTGCTATCTTCCATATTGCTTATTCCAAAAAGAAAAAAAAAGAAAAAAAGAAAAAAGGCACTCCTCCAAAGAATGTGAATGTTGGTGGGCACCTGATGAATCGGTTAGCCATGGTATGTGAAAGGAAAAGGTGGGGAGGAGTGCCAAGTTTTATAAAAAGAGCACAAAAGTGCCAATCTCTCTCTCAAAAACTTGCTTCATTTTTGTATGGAAGATAGTAAGAACCCCATTGCCAGTCGTTGACAAAAGCAACCACCTCTCAAAACCCAAGTTTTATCTCTGTTTTACAAATGAAAAGCTCTAGCACATGCTCAATCAATGCTTCCCTCTGCGAAGGGCCTTTCTTTTACTTTTATGTTGAGTCACCACCTTCTTTCTTTATGCACCATTAAGAGAGCATAGTTGTCATTCTTAGTGTGATATGCATTGTCCCAAAGTTCATTGATTGACTCATAATGATTGGTTTCACTTGTTCTTAAATTATTTGTATCTAGTCGCCCTCTTAAACTTTGAGGTGTCCTATGCATTTATGTTTTGCTCTCTTTGAAGGACAAGCTGAAAACCACTTGTATGTTTTTCCTTATGATTTGAACACACGTTTGACTTTCATTGTTTCATTATCATGATCTTTTGTTTGCGTTCATTTGCATGTTTACAACATGGTTGCTAAGTTCTTATTGTCATGATTATATCTTCATGCCCATGTTTTAAGTTCTATTGATCCCAGCTCACCAATGCTTACATATATGATCAAGATTGTGTAGGTGCATGTCACCTCAAAAATTATTTCTTTTGTTATCACTTACCTACTCGAGGACGAGCAGGAGTTAAGCTTGGGGATGCTGATACGTCTCAAACGTATCTATAATTTTTGATGCTCCATGCTTGTTTTTACACCATTTGCCTTGTGTTTCGTTACACTTCGTGGCGTTTTTATGCGATTTCCAGAACTAACCTATTAACAAGATGCCACAGTGCCAGTTCCCTGTTTTCTGCTGTTTTTGTGTTTCAGAGTGATACACAGGAAATATTCTCGGAATTGGACGAAACCAAAGCCAGAAGTCTTATTTTTCCCGGGAGCATCCAGACATCCGAAGAGAGGAAGGAGAGGGGCCACAGGCCTCCCTAACACAGGGCTAGCGTGGCCCAGGCCCTGGCCGCGCCACCCCTGTGTGAGGAGGCCCTGACAGCCCTCTGACATCACCCCTTCGCCTATATAAAGCCTCGGGACGGAAAACCCTAAAGGATTCGGCAATTTTCCAGAAATAGTTCCGCAGCTCCGCCGCCACCACCGACGAATTTCGGGGGACAGAAGTCTCTGTTCCGGCACCCTGCCGGGACGGGGAAGTGCCCCCGGAGCCATCTCCATCGGTCTCCATCGCCGTCTCCGCCGTCTCCATCGACCTCACCGCCATCTCCATCAACCTTGCTGTCTCCTATGATGAGGAGGGAGTAGTTCATCCCCGGGGCTGAGGGCTCTACCGGTAGCTATGTGGTTCACCTCTCTCTCCCATGATGTGATCTTTATGTGATCATGAGCTTTGTATCATGTTGAACAAGTACATGTTATTATTCAGATATTTTGTGTACTCTAGTGATGTTATTAAAGTAATCTATTCCTCCTACCTTGGTGTAACGGTGACAGTGCGTGCATCTTGGTGGTACTTGGTTTAGGCTATGATTGTGATCTCTTGTGGATTATGAGAATAATTATTGCTATGATAGTATTGAGTGATCTATTCCTCCTTTCATGGTGTAATGTTGACAGTGTGTGCACCGTGTTAGTACTTGGTCTAAGTTGCAATGATTTCTATCTTGAATTGTGATCTGATTTGGGTATCTCTATGAGTGGTGTTTGTCAAGTACTTGATGAACTTTAAGGGGTGCTTCTGTAGCCACTACGCGATGATTAGTGTTGTTCAATAGGAGAGTAATTCAGAGTACCTTAGCAAAGAGAAGTTATTTGTTCAGTCATGTTATATTGTTGGGAGTGTGTCCACTAGTGAAAGTATGATCCCTAGGCCTTGTTTCCAAGCTTTGCATACCGTTTACTTGCTATTTTGTTACTTGTTTGCTCGCAGCGATATTTATTTCACATCACGTTTGCTACTTATAATCATCTATACCACTTGTATTTTACTATCTCTTCGCCGAACTAGTGCACCTATACATCTGACAAGTGTATTAGGTGTGTTGGGGACACAAGAGACTTTCTGTATTGTAATTGCGGGGTTGCTTGAGAGGGATAGCTTTGACCTCTTCCTCCCTGAGTTCGATAAACCTTGGGTGATCCACTTAAGGGAAACTTGCTGCTGTTCTACAAACCTCTGCACTTGGAGGCCCAACAAGTGTCTACAAGAATAGAAGTGCGTAGACATCATCCCTTGACCTTGATTTGTGTGATTGATATCTTGATACTTGTTGATTGATTTCTTTGTGGTGCTTGGGAGCCTCCAATTCAGTTGTGGAGTTGTGCCCCAAGTTTGTAAAGGCCGGTTCCGCCTTGAGGAATCCCTTAGTGGAAAGTGAGCTAGGCCTTTGTGGCGGAAGCTTGCACCAGAGAATAGGGTGAGCCTTTGTGGCGTTGGTTAGGCCTTTGTGGCAACCACACCCCTCCAACGTAGACGTAATTCCCCTAAAAAGGAAGGAACTACGGGAATTACATCCGTGTCTCCGTGTGCTCCACTCTCGGTTACCTCTATCCTTTATTGCCTTTACTTATTGTATCTTGCTTAGCTTGCTAGTTGACATATAGGTAAATTCACATTAGTTGCATATCTAGAGAATTTATCTTTGTGTCAAGCCTAAATTGAAAAAGAATTAAAATTTGAGTAGCACCTATTCACCCCCCCTCTAGGTGCCCGTACGATCCGTTCAGGCACCCTGCCGGAGAGGGTAATCACCGCCGGAGGCCTTCTTCATCACCATGCCTGCTTCCGGAGTGATGCGTGAGTAGTCTACCTTAGACTACAAGTCCATAGCAGTAGCTAGATGGTTGTCATCTCCTCCATGTGCTTCATGTTTAGATCTTGTGAGCTGCCTATCATGATCAAGATCATCATTGTGTAATTCTATATGTTGTGTTTGTTGGGATCCGATGAATATTGATACTATGTCAAGTTGATTTGCTGAATTATTATCTTTATGTTATCTCTATGTTGTTTATGATCTTGCATGCTCTCCGTTGCTAGTAGATATCTTGGCCAACTAGATGCTAGTGACTCCAAGAGGGAGTATTTATGCTCGATAGTGGGTTCATGCCTCTAGTAATCTGGGGGAGTGACAGAAACCTCTAAGGTTCTAGATGTGTTGTTTCCACTAGGGAGAAAACAACAATCTTGTGTTCAAGGATATTTGTATTGTTTACATTACACACTTTGCTCAATGCAGTTATCTGTTGTTCGCAACTTAATACTCAACGGGTGCTCGAACGACACCTCGAGGGTGGATTATTAGTCATAGATGCAGTTGGATTACGGTCTATGTATTATGTTGTAATGCCCATAGTGAATCTTATAGTGATCCTCATGACATTTGTATGCTAGCTTTATTCTATCAATTGCCCAACTGTAAATTGTTTACCTAGCATGTTATTTACTTTATGGAGAGACACCACTAGTGAACTATGGACCCCGGTCCATTCTTTTACACAGTTATTACCATTTACCATTTACTTGCTTTATTTACATTGTTGCAAACTACTATCTTTTACCACTCGATACGCTTAATCCTTTGTTTACGGTGAGATTGACAATCTCACTGTGAGTTGGGACAAAGTACTTGGTTGTGTTGTGTGCAGGTTCTACGTTGCTGCTGGTGCAAAGCTAAGCCCTGGACAAGTTTTCTGGCGCTATTGTCCGGAGCTATCGCAAAGCTAGCGGGCATCAACCTTCGGAAGTTTGGTTCTTTCTCCTACTGGTTCGATAAACCTTGGTTTCACAACTGAGGGAAGTCTTGCTGCTGTGCTCATCATAACCTTCTCTTGGGGTTTCCAACTGGGCGTTTATATATATATATAACTCCTACATCAACACCGCACCACCACGGCTCGGCGGAGAGGTGGACGCGGCTTGGTCGAGGTAGGGCGGTGAGGACGATGGGTGGAGGGAAAACTGCGAGGCGGATCAGAGGAGTTGCTGCACAAGGCTAGAACTACGCGCCGGTGGGTAGGGTGGGGAGGGGTTGGCGGTGAGATTCAACTAAATCTGGTCAAGAGGAGAGGTCAGCTCGAGTTTAAGGAGAACAGAGGAGATGGCTGAGTGCGTCAATATGGTGGACGAGCTCCCCGAAGCTCTTTTTTTACATTAAAAAAAATCAAAATTTGAACTTGGAATTTTTTTAGAAAAAATATCAGAGTGTAGTCTATGATTTTTCTACCTGTGTGTGAATTTCTATTATGAAATACCTTTTATTATGTCCTCAAAAAAAATCACAAAATTCAATATCTGGGAAAAAATTCAGATCTAGGAATATGTTCCAAATTTTGTCCAATTTGTATTTTTTTATAGAGCCTATAATACAAGGTATTACACATTAAAATTGTGCATTCCCGTAGTGTACATACTTTTCTAAATCCACATATATTTTTTTATAATTTTTTGAAACTTTAAATTCCAATTTCAAAAAAAAAACAAAAAAAGGGCTGCATGGTGCCCGTGCTCCAATCCGATTTTTGGGGCTTCTTTTTCCTCCTTCTTCCCAATTTTTTGGGGGCTAACTAGGGCAACCTTGTTTAGCTGCAGATGTATCTACTAACTTCGGTTCATGTTATTTTGCCGCTAATATGGATGTATCTAGGCGTATATGCATAGGTACACCTTGTTAAGGATGGCAATGGGCAGTGTAGAGCAATACAATACCCATACCATATAGTTGATGGTTATAAAATTCTACCCGTACCCGTACCCATGGGTATAAAGCTCTACCCATATCCATACCCAGTGGGTACCCATAACCATTGGGTACCCAACGGATAGATCAAATACTATACATGTTACTCACCTTTTTTACTTTCATTGATAGTATATTGGGAGCTAGAACAAGAGATTTTGGTCTCCTCGAGACATGTGGGTTATGGCTAATGCTTAATTACTAGTGTAATTGAGGTGTGGGACGCCGAGCTCTTTTGAATGCTATCGACCAACACGCTATTGGGACTCTAGATCCCCAAGTTCGTATAATGGATAGGTTATGGGTATACCCGCGGGTGGAAAGCTATACCCGTGCCCTACCCATGAATAAATGGGTATGGTATGCATAGTACCCATGGGTGCCCTACGCATGGGTAGGTTATGGGTATACCCACGGGTACCCGTACCCATGGGTAAAATTCCCATCCCTAATCCTTATCTATATGAAGCTGGCTAATCCATCCGTTCCAAATTAATTGACTCGGCTTTGTCTAGGTTTGGGTTAGACAAATCTATACAAAGTCGGGTCAACTATTTTGGAATGGGGTCAATAGTATTATATATTTTGATGTACACATACATAATATCGCGAAGGTTGATTCTATTTGATTGTTGGAACGTATCATGTACCAACTATTGTCGTACCTTGTTGGGATATTTTGAGAGGTGTCATAAAACTAGTTGTATAATAAAAATTTATTATCATATTTTTATTTTTGACACAATGGAGATATTTTTTAGGGGGTATATGAATTCCCACCAATAATTGCCAAAAAACCTTTATTTTTTGCATAAAGACATATTATTGGTATATCGTTGGTTAGGGCGGAAATGTCATACCAATTCTAAGGGCATACCATTTCAATTCAATTAATTACTACCAAAAATCACGTAATTTTCTGCCTAGAGGCCTAATATGGCTATATAATTTTGTCTACTATATAGTAAAATCCATGCGTAAACAAATTCAAAGTGGCACTACTCCCTTCATATCAATATCTCGCTTGAAGATTAGGTGGTCTCTATGGTCGAAAGTCCAAATTCAAAGCCACCAAACCAATTAATCAGAGTGGTCTCTAGAGTGGAAAGTCCCAATATCACTACATGTACTTATTTTGAGCTAGAAATGTTGTTGCTAAGATATAGTCTACATAAAAAAAATACACATAATAGTTAGAGTACTTATGATTAGAAGATAGTCTGATTCGTCATTTAGAAGGTTAGAGCTAACTTCTGTCACGACTTTTTTGCATATATTTTTAGTCGGCCAGTACTATTAATCTGTCTAACATAAAATTAAAAGCATTAAAATCAAACAACAACTAGAATCACCGCTCAAGTATGATGGTATCTTGTTTTAGGAGCCTATTAATTAAGGGGATGTAATACATGATAAATTTCACACCAATGGTGGCAGAAACCCCTTTAGTACTTGTTGATACGTCCATTTTGCATCACTATTTTGTATCATAATTTACTGTTATTCATTGATATATTTCATATTTAGATATGATACTTATGTAATTTCTTTTGTACTGTTGTGGCCATCCCTTATGTTGCATGTACTGCATGTCCTATATCCAATAGCATTGCGTTCTTTGTCAAGCTTCACATTTTTCTTCGCAGGAGGTTTCTTTGCAGGAGGTTTCTTCTGAGGAGGTTTCTTCATAGCCGATTGCTTTTGAGCATATGGCTTTTTAGCAGGTTGCTTTTCCTTGTCACTCTCTTTCACATGAATACCGCTTCCTTTGGTTTTTGAAACTGGAGGAGGGAGAATGGCCTTTGTTGAGTGAAACGGTTCCCCTTTATCGTTGTAAAATGTGTTGTCCTCAAAGATATGCGAGTAATCAGGCTCAAACTGGTCAACATTAGGGCTTTCTCCATCATTTGCTATTGAGGAGCCAGCCGCCTCAACCTGGTCGATCAGCTCAATCAGGCCATGCTTCCCTATTGCTATCTGCTCACTGGACTTTGAGCAAACCCTCACTAGTTTGAAAGCCAACTAAAGGAGTTGACCGTGCTGGTAAACAAGAGAGCAGCCATCAGTTGCTAGTGTTCTGTAGTCTGTCCTGTCAAATGTTGCATTGCTATGGGCGTCTTTGTTGTATCTGTTGAGGAGGTACATTCTTGGTATTCTGTCGACCCTCAAATGTTCAAGCATTGCTATTACATGAAGACAGAATAGGCCTGCAAAGAAAAAGTTCATTTATCAGTTATTATTGTTGTGCTGTCAAACGTATCGCCGCAGCTGAATAAAAACTTTATATTTACCCGTATGTTCCCATAGCAGGCATTCGCATCAATATATCCCTTCTTCGGGGTTAGCTTCCACTCTGAACTCGTGTTGTGACCATGCAAAGACCTTCTGCGGGTTTCTGTACTGCACCAGATAGTGTGGATACCGTTCTGGTGATTCTGTGACCCTAAAGAGTGTGCTCTTCTTTAGGTTCTTGCGGAACTCGGCAAACACAGCCCTCGTGTAAACTTTGCTGCATTGCTTCTCAAACCCATAGTAAGTCCTGGTTTCCGTGCGTCCCTGCAAAGCGTGTACAATATTAATGCATATTTCAATCAATATATTTATTCTATTACAAGTTAGTTAACGTACCAGAGATGCCATTGTCTGCTCATGTTCTTTCATTCACCGATTTTGAATGCAGTTGTTCACCTGCTCCACAAATTGGTGCAGATTGTGTTGCTCGTTCACATATCCTCTCTTCAGGATAGCATTCATGCTTTCGCTTCGCTGCGTCGATGTCATTCTTGCACAGAAAGCTTTCTTGAAATAAGCTGAAATCCAGTCTTTCCTGTCCGCCCACATTCGGAGCATCATCTGGTTTTTCCGCAGGTTGTACTTCTCAACTAATTCATGTCAGTCTTCTTCAAACTCAGTCGGCATGAGCGGCCAGTTTAGTATTGCTCTGAATTCATCCTTGAAGCTGCTAAATGTCTTGTACAGTCTTTTCAACGGCTCCTTGTATTTCTTGGTGATATGCCACCGGCATAGTTTGTGCAATGCGCGAAGAAATACCTTTGGGATTGCATCTGCCATGGAAGGGCACTGGTCTAAAAACAAAATAGTTGTACATCAAGAGTCAGTGCTAATCATATAGCTAGTATTGAGGGCTGTACTTCCCTGAACACCAGACCTGAACTTACACGCTGATGCTATTTGTACCCTAGTTCAGCATATTAAGAAAGTTTCTTAACAAAGCCATACCTGTTAATATGATTGTTGGATGTTTTCCCTTCATGCATTTTAGGAATGTTTCAAATATCCACACAAATGATTCCACAGACTCATCTCTGATGAGTGCACATGCGAATACCGTGGACTGCAGGTGGTGGTTAACCCCTACAAACACACCAAGCGGCATGTTGTATTCGTTTGTCTTGTAGGTTGTGTCAAATGTCACAGCGTCGCCAAAATCTTCGTACGAAGCCCTGCAGCTGGCATTGGACCAGAAAATGTTTTTGATTTTAACTGAACTATCTATCGGAACGTCGCAAAAGAATTTGTCATTGGCAGCCTTCATCTCTGCAAAGAAAGCAAATAGTTTGGCAACATTGTTGTGAACGTCTGCCTTCTTGTTTTTTTGTGTCCTGCATTACGTTCACACAAAGCAGATATTAGCAATTTATGTCCATACATGTTCAGTTTATGAGTACAATGGATGTTGAAAATGCTCTTACTCATTGTCGTGGGGATGACTAATGGGGCATGCCACGGGCCGAGCTATATGCCGGCTGGTGTCCCAGGAGTCTCCACTGTCGATGGATTTCGTGTCGCAAGAACACGGGGTACCACGCGACGGACCCAAGGATTCGAACGCAGGGGGCTGAACGTGGGAGATCTTGGATCGCAATGAAACACAGTGATGGAAGCCTCGATTGTCGAACGCGCAACGCACTGCAGAGAGGGGGACCGAGCTTTACCCAGGTTCAGGGCCCTCGTGGTGAGGTAAAACCCCTACTTCCTGCCTACTTGTATTGCAATGCGACACCTCGCGAGCATTACAAGGCCTTGGTTACAAAGCTCTAGCTGGCCAGAGGTTGAAGAACCTGCGTGCCCAGCTAGCAGCTTGAAGAAGATGAAGATTTGATGAGACCGGATCCCCTCTAAGAGGTGGCTTCCCCCTCCTTTTATAGCGCCAAGGTCCTCCTTCCCCTTATCTTCTTGGGGAAGGGGTTGCCACACACGGCCAAGGAGGGAGGACAGCTGTAGACTATACTCTTCTGTAGACTTGGTCTTCGTAGGGTAGCGGTGCCGGTCCATAGGAGTGGGTGGAGGAAGCTGACGTCCTCCTCTGGCGCCCTGCACCATCCATGCTATATTTAGGGGGGTGGCCAACAACCACTGTGCCACTTTGGGCAGGCACAGCGAAAGTTGGTCTCCTCCCTGTCGGGGGTAGCGTGGGCGGTACGCGGTCTTCTGCCCGTTAGCTTCTTGCTCTGCACGCCAACGTGCTGAGCTGGCGTGGGCGTGCGTCCTCTCCTCACCAGCGGGGCTCGTGAGGAGGTCTTCTGGTCCTTAGCAGTTTCAGTCGTCGTTCTCCTCACGAGGCGCCTCCTCGTGAGGGTCTTCTCCGTGACTTGTATCGTTGATTATCCCCTAGGCTGAAGATGGGCCGATGACGGGGCCCAGGAGCAGGTGGACCGGGATACCCCGGTATCCAGAACACCGACAGTAGCCCTCAGGAGCCCGGCCCACGACGCGCCCTCTTGAGGAAGTGAAGAGTCGGGGGCCCCCGAAGCTGCTGGGCCCTCCAACGGCACGCGTCAACCGCGCGGTCAGAGGACCATGTGAAGAAGCAGGGACTCCGGACGCGTGGCGCGGCAGCAGCTGGTGAGACGAAACAGCGGGCGACGCTACAGTCTCCGAGGCATCAACCCGCCATAATGATGTGTCGCTTGACTGCAGAGCGCTGCGCCAATGCTTCGATTCCCGCGCTGGGATTTGACGCATCGACGCCGGGCGCCCCCTTTAAATAGGTCCTCCTCGAGACCTCCGGCACTTCACCTCCTTCCTCCAGTGCCCTTCCTGCTTCCACTTCCCCGAGCCCATGGATCCCTCCAACTCCTCCGCCGCCGTAGGATCGAGCTCGGGGGCGAAGCGCCGCGGACGTCCCCTGGGCAGCGGGAGGAAGGCGAAGATCCCGGCCCAGTGGACGCCCAGCGCCGGCGGCCCCCTCCGCCTTGGCGCGCCGCGGCAGGGCGAGGCGAGCCGCGCCGCCGCGGGGACCTCCGGCGCCCTGACCCTCAGGGGTCCAGCGCGTGGAGGCGCCCTGAATTCGCTGTCGCCGCTGGCGGCGGTGCCTGTCCCCGCGCCTCGGGGAGCATCGATCGGGCCCTCCGGGAGGTGGAGGCCGCCCTGGGCCCCCTTCCCCCTGTTGCAGGTCTTTCGGCCCCACCGGTGAACGGAGTAGTCGCCACTCCGCGCCACCTGGCGGCGGCGATGCTGGGACCTCTCGTCGCCCTGGGGTCCCACTTTTTGGAGCTCCTCGCCGTCGTCGACGCCCCGGGCTTCAACTCGCTCCGGCTGCCCGACGCCATCCGGAGGGTGATTTACGCCCCCGGCACGGCCGCCGGGGAGATTGCTCTAGGGGAGCAGAGCAGGCCAGACCTCTTCTGGCCTGTGGAAATCCTCCTTGGGGACGGCGGCAATGCCGTCCTCTCCGGCCGCTGGAGGGCATTCGCCCTTGGCCATCGCCTCCGCGTCGGCGACCACCTCATCTTCCGCTTCAAGCTGGGGATGCTGGAGGCGACGGTGCGGGTCTTCACCGCCGGCGGCGTCCGCCGCACCTACCCCCAGCCCGTGGCGCAGTGAAGAGGAGGTCCCGGCGGGGTAGTCTTCTGGGGAGGGGAGCTGGTCTCCTCCCCTCTTTTGTCTTGTAGTCCTTGCCGGCGGGGAATGCCCCGCCGTGCCTTGCTCCTTCCCCCACTGGGGGCACTTTAATGAAATCCGCTTGTTTATCATCTTGTTGTTCTTCATTGTCCTGGTCATTTGCTTGCTCGAGAGCCCTGGTGAGCCGCTAGCATCGACGGGAAGCCTCCCTCCGCCTCGGAGCTCGAGATGGGTTCAGCGTCGATGACACACTGGACGATTCCTGAGAACAGAAGTTGAAGAAAGAGTTGGAAAAGAAAAAACCCCAAATCCCCGAAAACGGAAAAACAAGTCGGTAAAACAAACGAAAAAAGAAGGCGAATAAGATGCCCCTGTGACCGGCACAGGGACCTTCTCCGTCGTGGAGGAGCACGGCACTATCTGTGCCAGCAGCTAAGAGCAAATTGCCGTGCGTGGCGATTCACGGGGCCTTCCTCGTCGTTGAGGGAAGCTGGACCCTCAGGAACGTGAAAACGTCGACGCTTAAGAGAGCCCAGAGACCATCGACACCTCACAAGGATTGCTCATGAGGTGAAGGGCCTGGCGCGGACCTCCGGATCTGCGTCTCCTTCGCAAGATGATCGGAGTGGCCTTGGTCTTCAATAATCCTGCCACGTTAGGCCTTCCTCGGTAGAGGGAATCTTCCTGCGGATGCTAGTGCATCGACGCGTCTTTGCTCCCTCGTGAGGGTTGCTCACGAGGGGTAGGTCCTTAATGGGTGCCTTAGGCACACCTTGGACTATCCTCGAAGATTTTTTATTTTCTGGCGTACTTCGTGAGGAACTAAGCACCATGGGCATCCAGAGGTGATCGTTAACGGGGCCGTCGCCCCCGACCAGAGCTCGCTCCCTTCTGGTTTTTCGGGCTTGCTGTTTTCCGGGCGAAGGCCCCAGCATAGACACCGTGCCTAGCCCCCTTCCGCGTGGAGTACAACAGAAAATAAATGGACTTCATGCCATTTTGATGTCATGCCGAAGCAGAGGCGCTACATCACGCGATAACTTAATATCAGTGCTTAAGAGCAGATTGAGCTGATACAAGTGCCGTGAAAACGGTCTTTTTCTCCTCATGAGGAACCTAAGGGTAGAACTTTCGCAGATGAGCTATGTTCCACGGGTTCCCCACAGGTACGCCTTCTGCGGTTTCCAGCCGCGCCGAGCCAGGCCTGGCGATGTGCGTCACCTTGAAGGGTCCTTCCCACATTGGAGATAGCTTGTGCAGGCCCTCGTGAGAGAGTATTCTCCTCAGCACCAGGTCGCCGACCTCCAGAGTCCTTGCTCGAACATGGCGGCTATGGTAGCGGCGTAGTCCTTGCTGGTACCTCACGGCACGTAGCGCGGCTTGGCACCGAGCTTCTTCGAGCAGGAGGAGGCGGTCCTTGATGAGGTCCTCTTGGCGAATTTGTCGAAGGCGAGCACCCTTGGCGACCCGAACTTGATGTCGGTGGGGAGAACAGCCTCCGCCCCATAGACCAAGAAGAAAGGGGTCTCTCCAGTGGGTTTGGTGGCGGTAGTCCTGATGGACCACAAGATGGATTGGAGGTTGTCTAACCACTTTTTGCCGCAGGCTTCGAGCTTGGCGTTGAAGCTTTTCGTCTTGAGCCCTTTGAGCACTTCAGCGTTGGCGCGCTCGACTTGACCATTGCTCCTAGGGTGAGCGACGGAGGCGAAACAGATCTTGACGCCGGTCGATGCGCAGTATTCCCGGAACAGTCCGCTGGTGAACTGGCTGCCGTTGTCGGTGATGATGCGGTTAGGCACACCAAAGCGACAGACCAGCCCACGGATGAACTTGACTGTGGACCTGGCCGGAATGGTGCACACCGGCTCCACCTCCAGCCACTTGGTGAACTTGTCGATGGTGACGTAGAGGTAGCGGTAGCCCCCTTGCGCTCTGGGAAACGGACCAAGGATGTCCAGCCCCCAGACTGCAAAGGGCCAAGTGAGTGGGATGGTTTGCAGCTCTTGCGCCGGCTGATGAATCTGCTTGGCGTGGAATTGGCATGCCTCGCACCTCTTGACCATCTCCGCCGCATCTCCGAGCGCCGAAGGCCAGTAGAAACCGCTTCGGTATGCCTTTGCGGCTAGAGTTGCAGCAGAAGCGTGATGGCCACACTCGCCGGCGTGGTTGTCCCTGAGAAGCTCTTGGCCTTGGTGAGTAGATATGCACTTCAGAGCGACGCCGTTTGGGCGACGCCGGTACAAATCACCGTCCTTGACGCAGTAGCCCGAAGCTTGCCGCACAATCCTCTCGGCCTCCTCTTCATCCTCGGGAAGCCTGCTGCTGGTGAGGTAGGCCTTGAGCTCGATGATCCAATCCACTCCCTCCTGTCGCGCCAATGCTAGAAGGACGCGGTCACCCGAAGGAGGCCCGCAGTCCGGAGCCCCCTGCCCCGGCGGTGGCGGCAAAGCAAAAGGAGGAGATGATTTGGATGTCGAGGGAGAAGCGGACGGTTTGAAGAGACGCTCCTCAAAGACGCCGGCAGGCTGTGCCAGGCGATGAGAGGCGCGCTTGGCGATCTCGTCGGCTTCCACATTTTCTCCTCTCGGGATGTGCTTCAGCTCCAAGCCTTGGAAGCGTTTTTCCATCTTTCGATGCTCCTCGAGATAAGACGCCATGTGCTCATCCTTTGGAGTGTAGCTCTTGTTCGAGAAGTTCACAACCAGCTGTGAATCTCCCTTGACGATGAGGCGCTTGATGCCCAAAGTGTTTGCTGCCCTTAGGCCCGCAAGTAGTCCTTCGTACTCCGCGATGTTGTTGGAGACCTTGTGCTCAGGCCCGAAGCAGAGCTACACAGCGTAGAAGAGCTTGTCTCCAGAGGGAGAGGTTAAGACAGCACCTGCTCCCGCGCCGGGGAGGTTGAAGGCGCCGTCGAAGTGCATGATCCAGAGGCCCTGGGCCTCCTCTCCAGGGAGTGTTGACTCCACCTCTGGAGGCTCGTCGACGAACGGATCAGTCCATTCTGCAGTGAACTCGGCCAAAGCCTTGCTCTTGATTACCTTTGTAGTTTCGAAGGAGATCTCGAAGGGCTGAAGCTCCACGGCCCATTCCGCCACCCGCCCGGTGAAGTTGGGATTGCGCAGGATGGTCTCCAGGGGACGATCGGTTACCACCTTGATCGGGTGACCCTGGAAGTAGTGGCGTAGCTTCCGCGAGGCGATGAGCAAGGTGTAGAGCAGCTTTTGCTGCATGGTGTAGCGTTCCCGCGCGTCGCGCAGTACCATGCTGACGAAGTACACACGCTTTTGCACCTTGACAACACCCTCGGAAGGCTCCTCCTCAGGAGGCTTTTGAGCGTTGCTCTGAGAGAGCGGCTCGGTCGGCTAAGATGCCGCGGGCGGCTCCTCTTGAGGGACGGGAGGCGAAGCGGCCTCTTCCTCGCGAGGAGCCCCCTGGCCGGGAGGATTGACCTGGGCGGCCACCTTGGCGTCCCGCTCCGTGACGAGGATGGCACTTGCAGTCCTTGGAGTTGCCGCGATGTAGAGTAGTAAGGGCTCGCGAGTCGTAGGGGCGACCATGATCGGTGGGCTCGTGAGGTACCTTTTCAACTCGGCGAAGGCCTTGTCAGCTTCCGGAGTCCATTCGAACTTACCGGTGCGCTTCATGAGCTTGAAGAAGGGCAAAGCTTTCTCCCCACTCCTCGCGATGAAGCGCCCCAGGGCTGCCATGCACCCCGCGAGGCGTTGCATCTCCTTGAGATTGCGCGGTGGACGCATTTCTTCGATGGCCTTGACCTTGTCAGGGTTCGCCTCTATCCCGCGATGAGACACGAGGAACCCCAACAGTTTTCCCGACGGTACGCCGAAGGCGCACTTGGCGGGGTTGAGCTTGATGTTTACCTTTCTCAGGTTGACGAACGTTTCCTCTAGGTCCTCGATGAAGGTATGACCCTCGCGAGTCTTGACGACGATGTCGTCGATGCAGGCCTCCGCGTTCCTTCCCATCTGAGCCCCCAAGGCCTTGCGCATGAGCCTTTGGAAGGTGGCTCCTGCGTTCTTCAGGCCGAAGGGCATGCAGACGTAGTAGTACACACCACAAGGCGTGATGAAGTCGGTCTTCTCCTTGTCCTCCTTTGCCATCTTGATTTGATGATAGCCGGAGAAAGCATCCAAGAAGCAAAGGAGGTCACAGCCGGCGGTGGAGTCGACGATTTGATCTATCCTCGGGAGAGGATATGGATCCTTGGGACAGGCCTTGTTGAGACTTGTGAAGTCCACGCAGAGGCGCCCACTGCCGTTAGCCTTTGGGACGACCACCGGATTGGCAATCCAGGTGGGGTGGGCCACCTCGCGTATCAACTTGGCCTTCTTCAGCTTCTCTATCTCCTTGACGATGAAGTCTTGCTTCTCTTGCGCTTGCTTCCTAGTCTTCTGCTTCACGGGGTGTGCCTGAGGGCACACGGCTAAGTGGTGCTCAATCACCTCCTTGGGAACGCCGGGCATATCTGACGGAGTCCAAGCGAACATGTCAGAATTTGCCCGCAGGAAGGTGACGAGCGCGCTTTCCTATTTGGGGGAAAGCCCTGCCCCGATGGTGACGAAGTTTTCGCAGCCCCCAGCCTGTAGCGGGACCTTCTTGGTTGCCGAGCACTCTTGGGTAAACTGGGGCCTCCTGCCTGAGGGTACCGCAGCTTCCCCAATGCTCATGTCCAGCATTGGATGGACCAGGTCCCCGCTTGGAGTAGGCGATGCAGAGGCGGCGAACTTCTTCCCTGTCGAACCCAAAATGTGGGGCTCGAGAGAGGCCTTATTCGCAGTAGCCCGCTCTTGGGATACGAGCTGCTTCTTCCTCGTGAGGTCGCCGGAGTGTTCCAGTAGATCTTTGTCGGTGGGGAACATGGTGGCGGCCTCACGGTAGACATGCTCAACTGATCGGAGAGCGTCCTTCTCATTGCAGCGCACGGTGATCGTGCCGTTAGCGCCCGGAATCTTGAGGACGTTGAAGCCATGGTGCGTTGCTGCCATGAACCTAGCCAAGGCTGGGTAGCCGAGGATGGCATTGTATGGCAGGGCGATGTAGGCGACGTCGAAGTCGAGGCTCTCCGTCCTGTAGTTGTCCCGGGTGCCGAAGGTGACGGGTAGGCTTACCTGCCCAATTGGCGTTGTAGACCCCTCGGTTACCCCGAAGAACGGCCGAGTTGGCATAAGCCGGTGGTACGGCACCTGCATCTTCTCGAAGATCTCGACCGAGATGATGTTGAGGCCCGCCCCTCCGTCGATGAGAGTGCGATTGACGGCGACGTTGTTGATGGTTGGCGTGCACAAGAGGGGGAGTGTGCCCACACCCCTTGTGGAAGCCGGATGATCCTCCTTGTCGAAGCCAATCTTGCACATCGACCACTTCATTAGGCGATTACCGACGCTGGGCTATGCCGCCGTGATTTCTCGCGACAGCTGCTTGAAGTGTCGATTTGACAGAGGAGCCTGAGCTCCACCCAGGAGGCAAGCGGCGAAGTCTCGCGGCTCTTGATAGCCCCCCTGGTCCTCCTCCCGACGATCGTTTGCTGGCGGGGGCAGCGGTAGCGGCTCGGGATCGGCTCGAGATAGACCCCCACGGTGGCGACCTTCCTCGCGGTCGTCGTCGCGGCGATCGCCCCGGGATCCACTCTTGCCGTTGCTGCGGCCGCCCCCGCGACGCTTGGCGACGCCGTTTTCCTCGTGAAACTTCCGGACAATCCAACAATCCTCGGTATTGTGGGTGTCCTTCTTGTGGATAATGCAGTAGCGGCGACGTCGACCTTTATCGCGATCGGAGCGGTCCCCGCGGCGTTGCTTATGATCTGGCTCCGCCGCGAGGGTAGCAGCCTCCTTTCGCTTGGGGTCCTTGGACTTCGGCTTTGGGGGAGGCGCCTCCGGCAGATTGTGCACGAAGAGCCTCCCCTCCTCAGCCTTGGCGCAGCGGTCGGCGATCTCGAAGAGCCTGACGACGGAAGTCAGCTCATCATTCACGGACAGCTTCTCCCGCATCTTGACGTCGGAGACGCCCGTGGAGAACGCGGAGATGACCTCCTCGTTGGAGATCCTGGGGATCTTGTTCCTCATCTGACTGAAGCGTTGGATGTACTGACGAAGCGTTTCGCCCTTGTACTGATGCACCGCCTTAAGATCGTTCTTGGTAGCGGGGCGCTCGTACGTGGGCATGAAGTTGGCGACGAACTGACGACACAAATCCTTCCACGAAGTCACGGATTCATGAGGAAGATTCATGAGCCAAGTTCGCGGAGCGTCCTTGAGGGCCATGGGGAACCAATTGGCTATGGCGCACTGATCTCCACGCGCAGCCTGGACGGCAACGACGTAGAGTTGGAGGAATTCGACAGGATTTGTGGTCCCGTCGTAACGCGCGCTGATGTCCGGCTTGAACTTGTCAGGCCAGACGACATAGCGCTGCTGGCGAGTGAGGGCGAGACACCCGGGGTTGTAGATTGGGATGCCGGGGGTCCTGACGTTCTTGCCAGCTTCGCCGATGTCATCGATGGCGCGGTCATGATTTTCGCGGTGGCGCTCAAGGGAGACGCGTGCGTCTTCCAGAGCGCGTTGGACGATTTGGCAGCTGGGCTCCCCACGCGGCGAAGATGCGGCGCGGGAAACCACCTTCTTGGCCTTGTTGGCCATCCCATCTCCGGCGCCCGAGGCGCGATGCCCCGCCGCCGGATCTGGGTTCCCCGCGCCCTGGGCTCCTCCCAAGGCCAGGTCTTCGTTGGCGAGGGCGACGAGCTCGGCGATTTGAGCGCGCCACCCCTCACGCCCGTCGTCGGTGGGTTGATAGCGCAGCAGCTCCTGCGCCATGGCGAGTGCCTGCGCAGGAGACAGCTGACTCCCAGAACGAGCGCGAGAAGTGCCGGTGGCGGTGAAGGAGAGCGAAGGCTCCGTTCGCCCGGACGGGAGGTAGGAGGACTCCAGATCTTCCTCCTCTTCCTCCTCGGCCGAAGCTTCATGATGACGGAAGATGGGCTTGGTTTGCCCCCGAACAGCGTTGCGAC
Organism: Dactylis glomerata; assembly: GCA_007115705.1. Lineage (NCBI taxonomy): Eukaryota > Viridiplantae > Streptophyta > Magnoliopsida > Poales > Poaceae > Dactylis > Dactylis glomerata. The sequence goes on from QXEO01000167.1 coordinate 2,157,392, forward strand.
GGCGAAGACGCTCGAGCCTTGCGTTGGCGTCGGCCATGTCGAAGCAGATCTAGAAGAAAACACACCACAGCCCCCTACCTGGCGCGCCAAATGTCGATGGATTTCGTGTCGCAAGAACACGGGGTACCACGCGACGGACCCAAGGATTCGAACGCAGGGGGCTGAACGTGGGAGATCTTGGATCGCAACAAAACACGGTGACGGAAGCCTCAATTGTCGAATGCGCAACGCACTGCAGAGAGGGAGACCGAGCTTTACCCAGGTTCAGGGCCCTCGTGGTGAGGTAAAACCCCTACTTCCTGCCTTCTTGTATTGCAACGCGACACCTCGCGAGGAGTACAAGGCCTTGGTTACAAAGCTCTAGCTGGCCAGAGGTTGAAGAACCTGCGTGCCCAGCTAGCAGCTTGAAGAAGATGAAGATTTGATGAGACCGGATCCCCTCTAAGAGGTGGCTTCCCCCTCCTTTTATAGCGCCAAGGTCCTCCTTCCCCTTATCTTCTTGGGGAAGGGGTTGCCACACACGGCCAAGGAGGGAGGACAGCTGTAGACTACACTCTTCTGTAGACTTGGTCTTCGTAGGGTAGCGGCGCCGGTCCACAGGAGTGGGTGGAGGAAGCTGACGTCCTCCTCTGGCGCCCTGCACCGTCCATGCTATATTTAGGGGGGTGGCCAACAACCACTATGCCGCTTTGGGCAGGCACAGCGAAAGTTGGTCTCCTCCCTGTCGGGGGTAGCGTGGGCGGTACGCGGTCTTCTGCCCGTTAGCTTCTTGCTCTGCACGCCAACGTGTTGAGCTGGCGTGGGCGTGCGTCCTCTCCTCACCAGCGGGGCTCGTGAGGAGGTCTTCTGGTCCTTAGCAGTTTCAGTCGTCGTTCTCCTCACGAGGCGCCTCCTCGTGAGAGTCTTCTCCGTGACTTGTATCGTTGATTATCCCCTGGGCTGAAGATGGGCCGATGACGGGGCCCAGGAGCAGGTGGACCGGGATACCCCGGTATCCAGAACACCGACATCCACGGCTTCAGCACGAGAAGCCCGGCTCCGCCCGAAGGGCCGGCTGCGCCAGCAGCTGGCTGGCGATTCCACCGAGGAGAGCCAGAGCCGGGCGATGAAGACAAAAGCCCTCTAACGGCTGTTTTGCCAAAAGTGGGCTGGCCCCGATAAGAGCGACAGAGGCCAAGGACGGGAGTGACGAACGCCACGACCGGCCTCAGCCAATCAGCGATCAAAGACCCTTCCCCACGACGGGATCCGAGGCAAAAGGGAGAGGATATGCCTCCCAGATGCCGGTCCAGGGGAAAGGCGCTTTATAAAGCGCCTTTGTCAGAGCAGGGCCGGGGGATCACGCCAAGGACGCCGCCACGGAGGAGCCCGCAGCTGGCCGAACCGCTACCTAACCTGTAACCAGGCCCCCGCCTATATAAGGGGGCCTGGACCCTTAGTCTAGGGAGATCCAATCTTCTTCTTCCACCTCTAACCCGAACAGCTCGAGGAGCACTGTAATCGCTACTGTCTAAGATAATACGAAGCAGGCAGGAAGTAGGGGCTTTACCTCCACTCGGGAGGGCCCTGAACCTGGGTAAACCGAGGTGTCTTCGTTGGCACAATCCTGAGCCGGACCCATCGTCACCACCGTCGAGCCCCTTAGATAAGCCACCCCATGGCTACTGTCTCTAAATTCCCACAACAGTTGGCGCCCACCGTGGGACAAAGCGCGGCGGTGAGCAGAGTCAATTTCTGGCCAAGACCCTCATCGGCTCTCGGCGAGAAGGTTGCCTCCGGCCTTGTCTGGAGGTTCGGCACCTTCAACTGCATCAGCGACAACTTGGCCCACTTCGAGAACGGCTTCGGCAATAGCGGCTCCTTCCTCGATGTCGGCAGTCACCGCTTCTACATCGCTAAGCCCTTCCCGGGGGAGGTAACCGATGTCTTTGACTCTCTCTGCGATGGAGGCTCGAGCTGCGGTGAAAGCAGCAATCTTGGCGCCATGGTCGAGGTGATGGCCCTGGGAGAAGAGGAGGGCGGCGACTCACCGCGTCCCGAGCGCCCGTCGCCTTCTTCTACAGGAGCAGGATGCTCCACTCCCAGAGCAGGATGCCCCGGACATCTCCGTGGTGGACCTGCACGCTCCCCTCAGCCGCGTCATCGACCCCGCCCGGGTCGCCGAGGCCCTGGAGCGGACGCGTCTCGTCCTCCTCAGCAAGGTGGCCGAGGATGAGGCCAACCGGTGCCGCCTGAGCACCACACTCAGCGAGTTCTACGACATGCATAGAGATGCACTGACCGAGCTCGCTCGTGACCTACGGTGCAGCTTCGCCACCGCGGTCCTCGGCCAGATCCAACGGTCGCCATCGGAAAGCCGAGGCCGCAGAGCACGCGGACAGGGCGGCCATGCTCCGAGCGGCAACGCCCAAGGCCGTCGCTCCCAGCAAGGCGGCGGAGCAAGCAGGCCACGCCAGATCCTGGTGTTAGCGTCAGGGTCGGAGTCGCAGGCTCGCCCACTGGCGCTGCACATCCACCTGTGGCTTGACCACGTCGAGACGTTCCCCAGAGGATCTGCTAGCTCAAAGTGAGCGGCTTCTGACCAAGGAGGCTCGGGGGCTGCCAGCGGTGGTCATGGGCGCAAAGAGGGCAAGTACACCCTCGATGCTGCACTTGATCAGCCATGTAAATTCCACACCTCCCCAGGCAGGGAAGCGACCCACTCCACGCGTCAGTGCCATTTCATGAGAGAGCTGGAGCAACGCGCTCGGCAGATCCCTGGTGTGTCGCAAGCGCAACCGGCTGGAGGTCAGGAGGACCAATAGCACGACCCGGCTGGAGGCGAGCCGGACCAAGATGATGACTTCCCGGTGGATGTTGAGCAATATCACATCTTTACCACCCCCGGCAAGGATAAAAGGAATGACCTTTGGCATGAGGCAGAGGTGAACGCTGTAATGCCTGTAGAACCCCAGTTCATGCATTGGTCCGAGGCGGTGATACTCCTAGTTGATGTGGGAGATCAGAGGTCCTTGTGCGTGGTGAATGACCAGCTCGTTGGGAACCCCAAGAGGAAAGTATGATGAGTATAGCAGCTTGTTTTCCCTCAGTTAAGAAACCAAGGTTTATCGTTCAGGAGAAAAGCAGACAATGATGACTGAAGGTGATGCGGACTGGCTTAATAACACTCCAACAAGGGCGCACTTGTTGCCTCGTCTTCGGCCAGTAGCAACGCGGAACCTGCACACAACACAAACAAATACTTTGCTCCCAACTTGTGATGAGGTTGTCAATCTCACCGGTTTGCTTGAAACAAAGGTTATGAGCGTATCGAGTGGAAAACAGTAGAGAATGCAAGTAAAGTAAATAGTGCGAGTAAAGTAAACAGGTGATAGCAATATGATGGAAATAGGACCGGGGTCCACAGTTCACTAGTGGTGTCTCTCCATAGATAAATAACACATGCTGGGTAAACAAATTACAGTTGGGCAATTGATAGAATAAAGATAAACGTGATATGTCAAGAAGATCACTATGAGATTTACTCTGGGCATTACAACAAAATACATAGACCGCCATCCAACTGCATCTATGACTAATAATCCACTCCCGGGGATATCAATCTGAACACCCCAAGAGTATTAAGTTGCGAACAACAGATAATTGCATTAAGCAAAGTGTGTAATGTAAACAAAGCATATGCCCTTGAGCATATGAATGTTGTTTTCTCCCTAGTAGCCACAGCACATCTACAACCTTAGAGGTTTCTATCACTCCCCTAGGTTAAATAGAGGCATGAACCCACTATCGAGCATAAATACCCCCTCTTGGAGTCACTAGAAACTACTCGGCCAAGATAGCTACTAACAACGGAGAGCATGCAAGATCATAAACAACATAGAGATAACAAAAGATAATATTCAGTACAACAACTTAATCATAAACACCAATATTCATCGGATCCCAACAAACCAAATATGTAGAATTACATAACGGTGATCTCAATCATTTAGGGCAGCTCATCAGATCTAAACATGAAGCACATGGTGGAGAAGACAACTATCTAGCTACTGCTATGGACCCATAGTCCAAGGTAGACTACTCACTCATCACTCCGGAGGCAAGCATGGCGATGAAGAAGACCTCCGGTGGCGATTCCCCTCTCCGGCAGGGTGCCGGGAAGAGCTTCTGGACCCTCCCGATCTTCGGGTCGACGGCGGCGGCGGATCGCGATGTGTTCTGGAAATCTGATCGGGTACTTAGGTTTTTTCCGTCGGGGGGTCTTTATAGGCGAAGGGGCAATGTCAGAGGAGGGGCCAGGTGGCCTCACACCATGGTGGCACGGGCCATAGGCTGGCCGCGCCACCTATGTGTGTGGGCCCCTGTGCCCCGCCTCCTACTCTCCTTCGGATCTCTGGAAGCTTTCAGGTAAAATAAGACTTCAGGAACTTGTTTCGTCCAATTCCGAGAATATTTCCTGTGTATCACTTCTGAAACATAAAAACAGCAGAAAACAGGGAACTGGCACTGTGGCAACTCGTTAATAGGTTAGTTCCAGAAAATGCATAAAAGTGCCACAAAGTGTAACGAAACAATAGGCAAATGGTGTAAAAACAAGCATGGAGCATCAAAAATTATAGATACATTTGAGACGTATTAGGCGGCCATTACCTGGGTGCGCGAGGACCATCCGAGGCTGATGCCCAGCCCTGGAGAATACGCTCTGGTCCTGGACCCTATTGTGTGCTCCGATACGCACATGTGCCGGTTCTCCCGCGTGCTCATCGACGGCGGTAGTAGTATCAACCTTCTTTACCGAAGCTCTCTGGAGAAGTTGGGCATCCCACTTGCTCAGCTGAAATCGATCTGGCTCACCTTCCATGGCATTGTGCCTGGGCATTCTTGCACCCCTTTGGGCAAGGTGCAGCTGGAGGTTCTCTTTGGAAAGAAGGGGAATAGCCGCCACGAGCACATCTGGTTCGAGGTGGTGGACATCAGCAGTCCCTACCACGCGCTGCTCGGCCGTCCAGCCCTAGCCAAGTTTATGGCTGTGCCGCATTACGCCTATCTAAAGATGAAGCTCCCAGGACCCAGAGGTGTAATCATAGTCACGGGAAGCTTCAAGAAGTCCCTGGCCTGCGCAAAGGAGAGCTCGCAGCTGGCAGAGGCGATGGTTATCACTGAGGAGAAGCGACAGCTTCTACATCGTGTGGAGTTCGCCCAGCAAGATGTGCCAGTTCGCCAGTCGCCGGTGGAGCAGTTCAAGCCGGCCAATGACACCAAGAAGATCCTGCTGGAGGAGAGCGACCCCACCAAGTACGTCATCATCGGCACTGGCCTATCTGCCAAATAGGAAAGTGAGCTCACCAGCTTCCTCCGTGAGAATCGGGACATCTTCGCATGGTCTCCAAAGGACATGCCAGGTGTGCCGAAGGAGCTGACTGAGCACTCACTCAACGTCCGGCCAGATGCCAAGCCGGTCAAGCAGCCGCTGCGGCATTTTGCAGAAGAGAAAAGGAAAGCTATTGGCGAGGAGATTGCCCGGCTCCTTGCAGCCGGCTTTATCATGGAGGTATTTTACCCTGACTGGCTTGCGAATCCAATCTTGGTTCTGAAGAAGAATAACACTTGGTGAATATGTATCGACTACACAAGCCTCAACAAGGCTTGTCCCAAGGATCCTTTCGCACTACCACGGATCGACCAGGTGATCGACTCCACAGCCGGTTGTGACCTGCTGTCCTTCCTGGACGCCTATTCAGGCTATCACCAAATCCCGCTCTTCCAGCCGGATCAGATCAAGACATCCTTCATCACCCCATATGGAGCCTACTGCTATGTTACCATGCCGTTTGGCCTGAAGAACACTGGAGGCACTTACCACCGAACCATGCAGCGATGCCTGCAAGGGTAGACTGGGAGAAACGTGCACGCTTATGTGGACGACGTGGTGGTGAAGACCAAGCAGAGCGGCACGCTCCTGGCCAACCTCAAGGAGACATTTGCCAACCTGCGGCGCTATCGCATGAAGCTTAACCCAGAGAAGTGCACCTTTGGCATGCCGGCTGGACAACTCCTAGGTTATATCGTTTCCCAGCGAGGGATCGAGGCTAACCCCTTGAAGATAAAAGCCATCGAGGTCCTAGAGAAGCCCATCCAGCTCAGAGATGTGCAGAAGTTTGCTGGTTGCTTGGCCTCACTTAGCCAGTTCGTCAGCCAGCTCGGGGAGAAGGCCATGCCGCTGTACCAGCTGATGAAGAAGACGGACCACTTCGTTTGGTCCTAGCATGCTGACGATGCCTTCAACAACCTCAAGCGAGCCTTTTCTACCGCGCCAATCTTGGCCGCGCCGGCTCCATGAGAGCCAATGATGCTCTACATCGCGGCTACTCCGCGAGTCATCAGCATCGTGATCATGGTGGAACGCATCGAGGAAGGCAAGGAGCTACCGGTTCAGCGCCCGATGTACTACCTGAGTGAGGTGCTCACTCTCTCCAAGCAAAACTACCCGCACAACCAGAAGGTCGCATACGGCGTGTACATGGCGGCCAAAAAGTTGAAGCACTGCTTCAAGGAGCATTCTATCATGGTGGTGAGTAGCACTCCACTCTTGGAGATCATTGGGTGCAAGGATGCGTCAGGAAGAGTGGCCAAATGGGCGATTGAGCTCGCTGCTCATACCATTCAGTACAAGCCCAGGACGATGATCGAGTCGTAGATCATAGTGGATTTCTTCGCTGACTGGGGAGAGCACCAATACCTGCCGCCGGCTCCAGACTCCACCCACTGGCGCATGCACTTTGATGGCTCCAAGTTACTCGGGGGCTTGGGGACTGGCGTCGTCCTCACCTCTCCCAAGGGAGACAAGCTGCAGTATGTGCTGCAGATGCACTTCCGTGCATCGAACAACATCGCCGAGTACGAAGCCCTGGTACATGGGCTCAAGATGGCCAAGCAGATTGGCATCAGGAGGATCCTCTGCTTTGGAGACTCTGACCTGGTGGTACACCAGGTCTCGGGGGATTGGGATGCCAAGGATGCCAACATGGCCTTCTACTGCCTCTACGTGCAGCAGCTTAGCGGATTCTTCGAGGGCTGCGAGTTCCATCACGTCCCTAGAGCAAACAACGACGAGGCGGACCGGCTATCCAAGATTGGCTCCACCAAGCAGGATATTCCAGCTGGGGTGTCGCTGGAAATCATCCACAAGCCATCCATCAAGCCCTCGCCAGAATCTCCATCCATCTACGTGCCTGGAGACCCCGCCCCAGCTCAGGTGCCACCACCGGACCCGGGGGCTGCCGCCTCGGAGCTGAAGGAAGCAGCCGTCCAGTCCAGCATGGCCGGCTCGACGAAGGACACGGGGGCTGTCGGCTCCATGCCCGCTCCCCTAGCTGGACAATCAGACAAGGCCGGCACGACGACGGACCCGGGGGCTGCTGATCCCCTGGTTGCCAGTGTCTTCCACATACGGAGATACCTTCCTGGGCAGAGCCATTCTCCAACTACCTCATCACTGGGGACTTGCCGCGAGATGAAGTGGAAGCTAGGCGAATTCAACGCCGCGCTGGGGCGTACACCATCATCAACAGTGAGTTGTACAAGTGTAGCATGGCAGGCATCTTCCAGAAGTGCATCGAGCCGGAAGAAGGGATAGAGCTGCTAAGAGAAATACACCAAGGGGAGTGCAGACATCAAGCCTTTTCTAGAGCTTTGGTGGCCAAAGCCTTCCGCCATGGTTTCTACTAGCCAACGGCCAAGTAGAATGTAGAGCAACTGGTGAAATAGTGCAACGGCTGCCAGCGCTTCTCCAAGCACAGAAACACTCCGGCGGCAGCCCTCAAGACCATCCCGCTCACCTGGCCATTCGCAGTTTGGGGCCTAGACATGGTAGGGCCATTCAAGGCCGCACCCTAGGGCTTGACGCATCTGCTAGTTGCTGTGGACAAGTACACCAAGTGGATCGAGGCCAAGCCAATCAAAAAACTTGACGGCTCGTCCACCATCAAGTTCTTCAATGAGATCATCACAAGATATGGAGTTCCCCACAGCATCATCACTGACAATGGGACGAACTTTGCGAAGGGAGTCTTTGCTGATTACTGTGGCAAGAAGGGCATCCGGCTGGACTTAGCGTTAGTAGTGCACCCTCAGACAAATGGGCAAGTGGAGAAGGCAAATGGGCTGATCCTAGCTGGCATCAAACCAAGGCTGGTCGAGCCTCTCGAATGCTCAGCCAGCTGTTGGGTCGAGGAGCTACCCTCAGTGCTCTGGAGCCTGCGCACCACTCCAAATCACTCTGTTGGCTTCACACCTTTCTTCCTGGTTTATGGAGCAGAAGCAGTGTTGCCCACGGACATCGAGTTCGATGCGCCCAGAATTGTCCAGTACACGAAGAAGCAAGCAAAAGAAGCTCGTGAAGATGGCGTCGACCTCCTCGAGGAGGCACAAGAGCAGGCTTTGGCCAGATCAGCGCTCTATCAGCAGCAGTAGCGACGATATCACAGCCAGAAAATTTGCCCGCTTGCGTTTCGCAAAGAAGATCTCGTACTCCGGCTGGTCCAAAGCACTAAGGGCATCCACAAGCTGTCTCCTCCCTGGGAGGGGCCGTTCATTGTCAGCCGGGTGCTGGGCAATGGGGCATACTACCTCATCGACGCACAAGAGCCCAGAAAGAATATGGCAGATAACTCTGACAAGGAGACGGAGCGTCCCTGGAATGTCAGTCTCCTAAGACCTTTCTTCTGCTAAGGCAAAAGCTTGTACCCCAAAAAACTTGTCAATGAATAAAGGAAAATGGAGCAGCTAGTTACGGCTGGCTCCGAGGAAAACACTTCGTGCATGTTTTGCTTCCTGCGTTATTCAATTGACCGGCAGCCGGCTCCGGGCACCGAGCCACAGCCGGTAGCCCTAAAAAACGATCGATTTCTCATCAGCCGGATGAGTACTATGTATGAAGAAGGTCTCGAGCCCAACCTCCACTTTCCGACTCCGCGCAGCCGGACGGGTAGGAGCCAGCAGGCCACATACGAAGGAAAGCCGCAGAGCAGAACCGTAAACGATAGAAAAATCGCTCAACCAGGCGTTAGAGGCAGTGTTTGTTAACTAAGCATTGGCTAGCACGAGTCGGGTGCTCGATAAACCGAAGTACTACTTCTCACTCTGCGGCGCGCTCCTACCCTAGGCCGGCATTTGGCTGCCGTCCCAAGGGAGACCAACCGGCACCAGGCTGCCGGTTGGGGGTAGAAGGGCCGAAGGGTGGGAATATTAAGGAAAAAGTTGAGGGAACCGGACAAAGGCAAGCCAGGGAATGGTTGATGATCACAGTCTCTCGACGTTTGGGCTGAGAAGCCACGTCCAAGAGGTTCGAAGCTAGAGCTCCCTCGCTCAACGTTGGCATCGTACGTGAAAGGTTAGTTTCGAGCCAGCTGTCAGTCCAGCTACCCCAAAACTCGGGTGCTAGGGGGGAAGGGAATTGGCCCTCAGAAGTGAGCCGGCTCCAGTACCTCGCCGGCTGTCCGATCAGTTGGCGCTGTGACATAATTAGCAAATGAGGGATGAAATCAAAACCTAACACTCGCAAAGTAATGGCTAGAGCTAGAAACTTGGAGATTTACTCCAACCGCAGCAAGGGACGTGCGAAGGCCTGGGAAGGGAGACGTATCGGCTCCAGCCCCGCTCGAGCCGGTATAGGACTCAGCTTCCATTCCAACCCCACCAAGCCGGAACTAGTCCGTCCTCCCTAGAGCCGGCCAGCAGAAGCACTGCTCCTTTTGCGCTGAGGTCAGAGGATTTCGCCCAGAGTGTCTGGGCAGGCCAATGACCATCGTAGTCCCTACCTACGGATTCGCATGGCAACGGTTCTATCCAAGAAAGAATCCTAGCCGGGGAATCATCGCGGCGCGGTGACACAAGCAGAAGAACATTCACACAGTCAATGAGGAAGGACAAGCAAAGATTCACAGGAAATTAAAAGAGTTCTTAAACATACGACTGGTGATTACATAACATAGGCCACGCTAAGGGCCGAAACAACAAAAGAACTCCCCCTCCTAACCCCTAGACCTCTATTGACGATGCCACTATCAAAGAGAGGGCTTCGAGGGCACTCGCCGATCATGGCCAGGGGGAGTAGGCGCGGGCGCAGCCGGAGCCGTCGACGACGCGGACGCAGAGGATGGGCGACCTAGAACAGTGGGTCAGGATGAGAGACCAGCTGTAACATCCCGTGCTTGTTAAATAAATAAAGCATTTCGTCATCATCATTGCATGCATTTGTTTTGCACCTAAGAAAATTTTGCATTTGAGATTATATTAAAAACCCTAACATGTGCAAATGTCCCTATTTGAATTTGCATTCAAATGGACCCAAAAGTTTGCAAACAAAATTTGGGGAGCTTCTACTACTTCTCTAAAAAGGCCCTGCCAATTTTCAGAATTTTTGGACTCCATTTGAATCATCAAATCTTACAAAGTGTGCAGTTTTGATTTTTTTCCCTGGAATCTTCCAAACCCTAGGGGGTTTTCTACAAAATCTTCTTTCTTCTTTTCCAGTAGGCAGCGAGCTGCTGCGTGTCCTGCGCAGGGTCGCTGGCGTGCCACCTCCTGCTTGCCGACGAACAACGAGAAGGACCTCCTGGAGGCACCTGGACGCCACGCCGCCCTTCCCCTCTATTCCTATCCTCTCTCTGGTTCTCTCCCTCTCTCTGTTTTCCTCTCCCGTGAACACGCCCGCAGGGACCCGAGCTCACCGCCGTCCATCGCCGCCGTTCCGCGCCACCCCCTGTTCCTCCGAGCTCGCCCCCAGCTCCGCCACCTCCTCCTCTTCCTTCCCGCCCAGCGAATCAAGCCGAAGCCCCCGGAAACGCCGCCGACGCCGCTGTTTTCTCCGCAGGAACCGACCGCTGCCGCGCCGAAATATGCCGCCGCCGGCACCTCTTCGGCCAAGCCACCACCTACGGCGAGCCTAGGGTAAGCTGGAGGACCCCCTGGACCTTTTTCCCCTTCCCCCTGATGGCCGGAGCCACCGCCGGAGAGCCGGCCGGCTCTCTGCTGGCCATGGCCGAGCTGCCCAGCTCCTGACCAGCGTGGCCTGTCTGTAGGTGGGCCATGGGCCCATCGGTTAGATGCCTGGGTCAACTTGGCCCGAGTGGGAAAAGTTCCTGCTGTTGTTTTTATTTCTAAAATTCCAGAAATTGCTCAAAACTTACAAAATTCATAGGAAATTATCTGTAAGTCAGAAAAATATGTACTATATATCAAAATGCTCAGAAAAATGAACTCTACATTCTTGTATCATTATCATGCATTGCTAATCAACTTTGAACCCTATTTAATTAAAAGAACCAATTGTACCCCCTCCGGTGAAAATAAAGGGTTTATCGGATTCCCGTTTCGGAGTCGTCCGAAACCCCCGCTGCATGACTAACTAGTATTAGGGTTTATTTCGAGCATCTTAAACATGTCATATCATCATGCTTGCTTGCGCATCGATGCATGTATGCTGATTGTGTTCTTCCTTTCCGGTGTTTCTTCCTCTCGGTAGAATCCGAGACCGCGACCGAGATCAACGCCAATACTGTTCAGTACAACTACATCGAAGGACAAGGCAAGCGTCTGAACCTATGTTTTCAAAGTGTTTCAATTCCTGCTCTGTCGCATACGATTCAAATGTCTTTTATCGATAGTTAGAGTTACCCTCTCTGATGCATGTTTCTATGTTTGTCGCCTAAATTCCTGATCCACTGCTCCCAGCATGACTAGGTTTTGCTTGTGTGCATTGCTAGAGCCTTTATATTTACTATGCTTAGCCATGCTTAGTTGGTAACCTCTGATCCATCTAGTTGATGCATCCGAGCTGAAATGAACCTAGTATGACAGGATGTGGTGGTATGATCAGTGAAGTTTGTTGAAACATGCTTAAAGGCTAGGATGAGCCGCCACATTGGGATGTGGTTATTTGACTCATTCTTGCCGACCCTAGGACCCGAGTTCTCGCCTCTTGAACCAAGACCGAGCGTACAACCACACGAGGCCCTATAATGGCACCCTCTCGACTAACTAACTTGCCTAGTCTGTTCCATGAGTCACCTTATTTGGGTGTTTAAACTTTGTTTTGAACGTGGCCGGGGTTGTTTGAGGTGCGGCCTCTAGAAAACCAACCCCTGCGCACAATTAGAGGGACCGACTTCGGGACTGGACCCGTTACGGCGGAGCTTCCCTCTTTTAGTGAACTCATGGTTTGGACGAAAGTAAGGTAAAGGTCGTGGTCAACCACCCTCTGCCGGCTTTCCAAGGAGAAAGCTATAACGTTGGCATTAGGAGTCGGTTGGCACGTGTGGGTAAAGTTGTGCACCCCTACAGGGTTAAATCTTTTCGAAAAGCCGTGTCCACGGTTATGGACGACTTGGGAATGGATTCTGAGATCATAGACAACTTTAACCGAATGGTAAAATTTGGCAACTTGAAGGGTGATCCTAGTTGATAGCTGCAGGTGAAGATGATTCGGTGGATATCTTATGGTGGTCAATAGAGCTGGAATCGCTCTCTCCCTCTTTTAAAATGATCTGAGTAGACGAGCTTCTATTCTATCTGTCTTGCAAATAAAACTTGCTTTATGCAAAGAAACTCCAAAGAAAGCCTTTCTAACCAGGCAGTTAGCTAATAGGGTAGTAAGTCTTGCTGAGTACCTTAAGTACTCACCCTTGCCTCGTTGTTGTTTTTCTACAGAGGAAGTTGCTCCAGCTGAAGGTGGTTTCTACGTTGACATCGACGAGTAGTTGGGAGTTCCCAGGCAGCAGCCTGAGACTTAAGGGTTGGACGTCGCTTTATGTTTAAGGCCTCTTAGGCCATTTGCTATCTTGTTATGTAGCATAACATAATCTGCTTTCCGTTGCTTGTTGTATTGTGGTCAGTGACCTCTGCGTGTAATAATTTGGATCTTTACTCTGCTAAGAGTTTGAACTACTAATGCTTTGAGTCGTAGAGTCACTATTGTGCTATCAATTGTGGTTACCCATCTCGTGCATGATGCGTGTATGTTTATAAAGTGCACGAGAGGGGTTTAAGGCTCTCGAGCTCTCTGTTATGCAGTCTTGGTTATGATTAGTTTCACGGCGCTTCGAGATGTGTGGAGCCGATGTTTAATTCCGGCCTGCCTGCCGATGGTGTTCCGGCCTGGGATTGGTAACCTCCGTATCACTCGTTGCTAGCGTGACTAATACACATAACATAACTGTATAGCTTAGATCCTGGGTCCCGACAGCTTTTGGTATCAGAGCAGGACTACCTGTAGGAAAACCCTTACTACTGGTCGTTGTTGAGTCTAGTGGTTGTGAAAACTACTTGAAAGCTAAACCTTATTTGCAAAAACTCTGAGTAGGATTCTTTTTACTCCTTACCTGGTGTAACTCTGCTTCCAAGTTATCTTTCCTAAGTTTGATTGAAAATGGTTTCATCTTATGCCTATCATTTCAAACCTTTAGGATCAACGGGTTTGGGTAGTCTTCTTTAGTACTCCGTACCTGGTTGCAAGTCTCAGAGTTCCAAGTTTCGTGAGTTAATCTGAAGCATTGTCCCAAAATCCCTGCTTCGGATGTATTGACTCCAACTGTTGGCTTCTCTATGCTCCTTTGTTAAAGTTATCCTATCCGACAGGACTTGGTGATTGTATATCATCCCTGCTTCCATTGTTATGGGTTGCAAGACGTTTGGTAGTGTATACATTTTGTATGCCCTTCTACTGCCATGTTTGATGCGATGATATATCTTTACCTCACATGTCTTGTTTTCCATCATGTGCCTTAAATTCGGTATATGTTATCTTCCGTTGAATTCTTCCGGTGGATCTATATCTCATGGTTCTTGTCTTCTTCTCAGGATGTCGAGTGGTACTCGCAGTGGTGGTAATCGTGGTCGTGGCCGTGGGGATGGTCCAGAGGATAATGTTGACCTTCCTCCACCGCCATCTATGGTCCAACTGATGGCCATGTATGAAGCCAATCGCGCTGATAACATAAGGCTCCTTGAGAGGATTGAGCGCAATACTGCTCAACATCAGGATGAAGGAGTCGGAATCAAAAGCTTCATCCGCCTCACCCCACCAGTGTTCAGTTACTCTACTGAGCCATTGGATGCTGACTACTGGCTCCGCACCATCGAGCGTAAGCTTGAAGTTGCCCATGCTGCTCAAGCTGATTGGGTGACTTTTGCTGCATACCATCTTGAGGGAGCTGCTGGTTCATGGTGGGAGAATTTCCTGTTGCTGCAGCCTGCCAATCATGTTGTGACTTGGCAAGAGTTCAAAACTGCCTTCCGAGGGTATCACATTCCGGAGGGTCTAATGGAGCTTAAAAGGGAGGAATTTCTGAAGCTAAAGCAGGGCAATGGTTCTGTTTGCGATTATCAAGGTCACTTCAGCCGCCTTGCTTGCTATGCTCCTGAAGAGGTGTCTACGGATGCCAAGAAACAGGCCTTGTTCCGCAAGGGACTGGATCCTGAACTTCGTCGTGATCTTCATCTCTTGGACTTCAACACTCTACAAGATCTCGTGAATAAAGCCATGAAGGCAGAAAGAGGAAAGGTGGAGCATGAGGAAACACGTAAGCGTCCTTCAGATGCTGTTCAACCTTCTGGTTTAGGCACTCGGCGTCGCCGTGTATTTATCCCCTACAGTGTTGTGCCTCGTGCTCCTTCTGCACCCAAGCCTTCTGGTTATGCTCCTCGTCCGCCTACACCAAGTGCTCCACCAAAGAACTCAGGTGGGCCTTCTGACGGCTCTCGTCCGGCAGGTCTCATTTGCTACGCCTGCAGACAGCCTGGTCACTACTCATATGAGTGCCCTCAAAAGAATTCTGGTCATGGAGTTCCTCCGCCAAAGAAAGTTGACAAGCCTACTGTTGCTGGATGTAGTAGGCTGAATCATGTCTCTATTGAGGAAGCTGAGGAAGATCCAAGCGTCATTCTAGGTACGCTTTGTATCAACTCAATTCTAGCTACAGTTTTATTTGATTCTGGAGCATCACATTCATTCATCTCTCAAGAGTTTGCACGGACGCATGGCATAGTTTTTGAGACAATGTCTTCCCCTATGGAAATTAAAACTCCCGGGTCTCGTTGGCAAACCATCTGGGTTACTCAGGAGGTCATACTCAACATAGGATATCTCTTGTTTCCAACCTCTCTAATTGCCCTCAAGTCAACTGATATTGATGTCATCTTGGGCATGAACTGGCTGACAAAGTATCAAGCTGTCATTGATTGTGCAGCCAGGTCTATTAGCATAACCGATCTTTCTGGCAATACAGTTTTGTATTGGTCTTCGCCAGCAACTACTCCATCAGCAAGATTTGTTCCGGAGGCTGAGTTGTATGCCATTGATGTCCCACCTCCACTTGAAATTCATGATGTACCGGTGGTCTGTGACTTTCCAGATGTCTTTCCTGAAGAATTACCTGGCATGCCACCTGATCGAAGTGTGGATTTTGTCATCGAGTTGGTTCCTGGAACCGCTCCTGTTTCCCGAAGACCTTATCGTATGCCTCCAGAAGAGTTGGTTGAACTAAAGAAGCAACTAGAAGAGTTAGAGGAGAAAAAGTTTATCCAACCTAGTACCTCTTCTTGGGGATGTCCTGCACTCTTCGTCAAGAAAAGGGATACCAACATTCCGCGACTGGTTGTTGATTACCGGCCGCTCAATGCTGTGACAATCAAGAATAAGTATCCTCTTCCTCGAATCAATGATCTTTTTGATCAATTGACTGGTGCCACAGTCTTCTCCAAAATGGACTTAAGATCAGGGTACCATCAAATCAAAATCAGAACTGAAGACATTCCAAAAACGGTGTTCATGACTCGTTATGGTCTTTACGAGTACACCGTCATGTCCTTTGGCCTCACCAATGCTCCAGCCACATTTATGCGGCTCATGAACTCTGTGTTCATGGAGTATCTTGACAAGTTTGTTGTGGTCTACATCGATGATATTCTAATCTACTCCAAGACTGAAGAAGAACATACTGAACATCTACGTCTAGCTTTAACAAAGCTTCGTGAACATCGTCTCTATGCCAAGTTCTCTAAATGTGAGTTCTGGTTGCAAGAACTCATCTTCCTTGGTCATGTGGTCTCTGCAAATGGTGTTGCAATGATTCCAGATAAAGTTCAATCTGTTCTTGACTGGGAGACCCCTAAGTCAGCTAAGGACATCCGAAGTTTTCTTGGACTGGCTGGTTATTACCGTCGATTCATTGAAAATTTCTCCAAAATTGCCAAGCCGATGACTGATCTTCTCAAGAAGGATAAGAAGTTTGAGTGGTCAGAAAAGGCACAAGAAAGTTTCCAGGTTCTAAAAACCAAACTGACTACTGCTCCTGTGCTTGTCCTTCCGGACACTAGCAAGGACTTTGTCGTCTTCTGTGATGCATCTCTTCAAGGGCTCGGATGTGTGTTGATGCAAGATGGCCATGTGGTTGCCTATGCCTCTCGACAGTTGAAACCACACGAGCTCAATTACCCAACTCATGATCTAGAGCTTGCAGCTGTGGTACATGCTCTTAAGCAATGGCGACATTACCTTCTTGGTAGTCGCTGCGAGTTGTACTCGGATCATCAAAGTCTGAAGTATCTTTTCACCCAACCGGATCTGAATCTCAGACAGAGAAGATGGTTGGAACTCATCAAAGATTATGATCTAGGTCTCAACTATCAACCCGGCAAAGCCAATGTCGTTGCTGACGCGCTAAGTCGGAAATATTATTGCAATAACCTCATGATCCAGCAGGATCAACCTTCTCTCCATGAGGAATTTGCACGTCCTAATCTTGAAGTTGTACCTCATGGTTTCCTTGCAAACTTAGAGGTTAAACCCTCTCTCGAAGACCAGATCAAGGATGCTCAGAAGCGTAGCTTGGGTATTGCTAAGATGAAGAAGAGCATTGCTAGCGGAAAGGCTAAATGTTTCTCCATCGATGATCATGGTATAGTCTACTTTGGTAACCGTCTGGTTGTGCCAAAGAAACAGAAGCTAAGGGAGCTGATTCTTCAAGAAGCTCATGAGTCATCTCTCTCTATTCATCCTGGAACTACAAAGATGTATCAGGATCTCCGCCAAAGGTTCTGGTGGACCCGGATGAAACGAGAAATTGCTCGCTTTGTTGCTGAATGCGACGTTTGTCATCGCGTAAAATCTGAACATCAGAGACCAGCGGGTACTCTTCAACCTCTATCTATTCCCGAGTGGAAATGGGATGAAGTTGGCATGGATTTTATTACTGGCCTTCCCAAAACCCAAAAGGGAAGCAATGCTATATGGGTGGTCATTGATCGCCTATCTAAGGTTGCTCACTTCCTTCCTATTCGAGAAGACATTACTGCTAGCCAATTGGCGGATCTGTATGTTTCCCGGATAGTCACTCTTCATGGTGTTCCAAAGAAAATCATCTCTGATCGTGGAAGCCTATTTACCTCCAAGTTCTGGGCTAGTTTCCAACAAGCTATGGGAACTCGTGTTTCCTTCAGCATGGCCTATCATCCTCAAACCGGTGGTCAAACCGAAAGAGTGAATCAAATTCTTGAAGACATGCTCAGAGCCTGTGTTATATCTTTCGGCAAGAATTGGGAAAAGTGCCTTCCATTTGCTGAATTTGCCTATAACAACACCTTCCAGTCTAGCTTGGGCATGGCACCTTTTGAAGCTCTATATGGAAGAAAATGTCGAACACCGCTAAATTGGTCTGAAACCGGAGAAAGACAATTCTTTGGACCGGATATGATCCAAGAAGCAGAAGATCAAGTTCGCATCATCCAAGAGCGCTTGAAAACCGCTCAATCTCGTCAGAAGAGCTACTATGATCGTCATCATTAAGATGTGAGCTATGAAATTGGTGAGAAAGCTTATCTCCGAGTCACTCCTCTAAAAGGAGTTCACCGCTTCGGTATTAAGGGAAAATTGGCTCCTCGCTATGTTGGTCCCTTTCCCATTATCGCTAAGCATGGAGAGCTTGCCTATCAATTGCAGCTACCTTCAACTTTTCCTAAAATCCATGATATCTTCCATGTGTCGCAACTCAAGCGTTGCTTCAAAGATCCCATCCGTGGTGTTGATCATGAGGCACTTGATCTCCAAGATGATCTAACTTATCGAGAGTATCCTGTTCGTATCCTTGATGAAGCCGAGCGTAAAACTCGACGTCAAAGCATCAAATTCCTGAAAGTCCAATGGTCTCATCACTCTGAGCAAGAAGCAACCTGGGAACGAGAAGATCGTCTTCGATCTGAGTACCCTGCCTTCTTTTATAAAATTTAGGAATCTCGGGACGAGATTCTTGTAAGGGGGGTAGAGTTGTAACATCCCGTGCTTGTTAAATAAATAAAGCATTTCGTCATCATCATTGCATGCATTTGTTTTGCACCTAAGAAAATTTTGCATTTGAGATTATATTAAAAACCCTAACATGTGCAAATGTCCCTATTTGAATTTGCATTCAAATGGACCCAAAAGTTTGCAAAAAAAATTTGGGGAGCTTCTACTACTTCTCTAAAAAGGCCCTGCCAATTTTCAGAATTTTTGGACTCCATTTGAATCATCAAATCTTACAAAGTGTGCAGTTTTGATTTTTTTCCCTGGAATCTTCGAAACCCTAGGGGGTTTTCTACAAAATCTTCTTTCTTCTTTTCCAGTAGGCAGCGAGCTGCTGCGTGTCCTGCGCAGGGTCGCCGGCGTGCCACCTCCTGCTTGCCGACGAACAACGAGAAGGACCTCCTGGTGGCACCTGGACGCCACGCCGCCCTTCCCCTCTATTCCTATCCTCTCTCTGGTTCTCTCCCTCTCTCTGTTTTCCTCTCCCGTGAACACGCCCGCAGGGACCCGAGCTCACCGCCGTCCATTGCCGCCGTTCCGCGCCACCCCATGTTCCTCCGAGCTCGCCCCCAGCTCCGCCACCTCCTCCTCTTCCTTCCCACCCAGAGAATCGAGCCGAAGCCCCCGGAAACGCCGCCGACGCCGCCGTTTTCTCCGCAGGAACCGACCGCCGCCGCGCCGAAATACGCCGCCGCCGGCACCTCTTCGGCCAAGCCACCACCTCCGGCGAGCCTAGGGTAAGCTGGAGGACCCCCTGGACCTTTTTCCCCTTCCCCCTGATGGCCGGAGCCGCCGCCGGAGAGCCGGCCGGCTCTCTGCTGGCCATGGCCGAGCTGCCCAGCTCCTGGCCAGCGTGGCCTGTCTGCAGGTGGGCCATGGGCCCATCGGTTAGATGCCTGGGTCAACTTGGCCCGAGTGGGAAAAGTTCCTGCTGTTGTTTTTATTTCTAAAATTCCAGAAATTGCTCGAAACTTACAAAATTCATAGGAAATTATCTGTAAGTCAGAAAAATATGTACTATATATCAAAATGCTCAGAAAAATGAACTCTACATTCTTGTATCATTATCATGCATTGCTAATCAACTTTGAACCCTGTTTAATTAAAAGAACCAATTGTACCCCCTCCGGTGAAAATAAAGGGTTTATCGGATTCCCGTTTCGGAGTCGTCCGAAACCCCCGCTGCATGACTAACTAGTATTAGGGTTTATTTCGAGCATCTTAAACATGTCATATCATCATGCTTGCTTGCGCATCGATGCATGTATGTTGATTGTGTTCTTCCTTTCCGGTGTTTCTTCCTCTCGGTAGAATCCGAGACCGCGACCGAGATCAACGCCAATACTGTTCAGTACAACTACATCGAAGGACAAGGCAAGCGTCTGAACCTATGTTTTCAAAGTGTTTCAATTCCTGCTCTGTCGCATACGATTCAAATGTCTTTTATCGATAGTTAGAGTTACCCTCTCTGATGCATGTTTCTATCTTTGTCGCCTAAATTCCTGATCCACTGCTCCCAGCATGACTAGGTTTTGCTTGTGTGCATTGCTAGAGCCTTTATATTTACTATGCTTAGCCATGCTTAGTTGGTAACCTCTGATCCATCTAGTTGATGAATCCGAGCTGAAATGAACCTAGTATGACAGGATGTGGTGGTATGATCAGTGAAGTTTGTTGAAACATGCTTAAAGGCTGGGATGAGCCGCCACATTGGGATGTGGTTATTTGACTCATTCTTGCCGACCCTAGGACCCGAGTTCTCGCCTCTTGAACCAAGACCGAGCGTACAACCACACGAGGCCCTATAATGGCACCCTCTCGACTAACTAACTTGCCTAGTCTGTTCCATGAGTCACCTTATTTGGGTGTTTAAACTTTGTTTTGAACGTGGCCGGGGTTGTTTGAGGTGCGGCCTCTGGAAAACCAACCCCTGCGCACAATTAGAGGGACCGACTTCGGGACTGGACCCGTTACGGCGGAGCTTCCCTCTTTTAGTGAACTCATGGTTTGGACGAAAGTAAGGTAAAGGTCGTGGTCAACCACCCTCTGCCGGCTTTCCAAGGAGAAAGCTATAACGTTGGCATTAGGAGTCGGTTGGCACGTGTGGGTAAAGTTGTGCACCCCTGCAGGGTTAAATCTTTTCGAAAAGCCGTGTCCACGGTTATGGACGACTTGGGAATGGATTTTGAGATCATAGACAACTTTAACCGAATGGTAAAATTTGGCAACTTGAAGGGTGATCCTAGTTGATAGCTGCAGGTGAAGATGATTCGGTGGATATCTTATGGTGGTCAATAGAGCTGGAATCGCTCTCTCCCTCTTTTCAAATGATCTGAGTAGACGAGCTTCTATTCTATCTGTCTTGCAAATAAAACTTGCTTTATGCAAAGAAACTCCAAAGAAAGCCTTTCTAACCAGGCAGTTAGCTAATAGGGTAGTAAGACTTGCTGAGTACCTTAAGTACTCACCCTTGCCTCGTTGTTGTTTTTCTACAGAGGAAGTTGCTCCAGCTGAAGGTGGTTTCTACGTTGACATCGACAAGTAGTTGGGAGTTCCCAGGCAGCAGCCTGAGACTTAAGGGTTGGACGTCGCTTTATGTTTAAGGCCTCTTAGGCCATTTGCTATCTTGCTATGTAGCATAACATAATCTGCTTTCCGTTGCTTGTTGTATTGTGGTCAGTGACCTCTGCGTGTAATAATTTGGATCTTTACTCTGCTAAGAGTTTGAACTACTAATGCTTTGAGTCGTAGAGTCACTGTTGTGCTATCAGTTGTGGTTACCCATCTCGTGCATCATGCGTGTATGTTTATAAAGTGCACGAGAGGGGTTTAAGGCTCTCGAGCTCTCTGTTATGCAGTCTTGGTTATGATTAGTTTCACGGCGCTTCGAGATGTGTAGAGCCGATGTTTAATTCCGGCCTACCTGCCGATGGTGTTCCGGCCTGGGATTGGTAACCTCAGTATCACTCGTTGCTAGCGTGACTAATACACATAACATAACTGTATAGCTTAGATCCCGGGTCCCGACACCAGCCCCGCTCCAGGCTGTAATCGGTGAAGAACTGTGCCCAGCCCTCGGTGAGGTAGCTCTTCCCCTCCTCATCGTGGAAGACCTCGATGAGGTACAGAGGCTGGCCGCCGCTGCCATCCTCCACCATGATGCTCATCGGGGGATTCTTCCCCATCGTGCCGACGAAGCTTGCGGGGGAGCCGCTGCCTAGACGGTGGGCGTGGCGGTCACATCCGCGCCTTACCGGCAGCCGCGCTAGAGGAGCCGCCGACGTTTTTGACGGCGAGGCCCAGAGGGGCGGCCCCGAGCGCCATCGCGGCACCGATGAGGGCGGCCGCTGCCTCCAGGGGAGTCCCAGTGAGACCAGTGACGGAGGTTGCGGCCGCGGGGACTACGGCGTGGGCGGCGGCCACGGCAACGGCGCCTCCGGGGGCCGCGACGATGGCGGTGGAGTGGTTGGCCCCGAAGGGCTCTGCGGCAGCTACAGCCACAAGCACCTCCAAGGTCTTCTTGTTGCGGCTGCCCAGAGGGCGGCCACGCCTCCGGGGCACCGGTGGCGTCGCTGCCGGGTCCTTGACCTTGTTTTGGCTCCCGAGCGGGCGGCTGCGCTTGCACCCGCCCAGCCTGTTGGTGGTCCCGGCCCCGACTCCACTAAAAGCCTCGAGCGACAACATTGTGGTCGCAGGGGGAGAAGCGGAGATGACGGTTTGGCGAGGCGAAGGAGTGGAGATGCTCGGGAGTGGGGAAAACCCTCGAGAGCTCCAAGATTTAAAGGCTGATGAGGCACGAAAAGCTGAGCCGGTTTAATGTGAATAAACCATACGCGTGGCACTTCGATGGGACATATCGCTGACGAAAGCCTCGCCTCATCACATGACGTCTACTGGAATCATTACGAAGGAAAAGAGCCAAACTGACAAGACGGGACGCTGGCCACTGGCGCACCACGCCGGCCACAGCGCGGGAGCAAGACCCAAAGTGGCACAAGTTCCAAGGAGGCAGCACGTTGGCTCGCGGCCGCCAGCCGGGTTAAGCCTAGAACCGGTACGTTTCGAGATGACCAGAGGAATTCCGTGTGACTTGGCCTCGAAACCAGCAACCTCCAGACCGGACAGAGAATCCTGGGACTTCGACGAAAACGAGCAAGACTTCGGCGAGGAGAAGAACCCGCCGAAGCCCCATGCTAACCCATGAGACTTCGCCAGTTTTGGGGCCTAGTGTCGTGGGGATGACTAATGGGGCATGCAACGGGCCGAGCTATATGCCGGCTGGTGTCCCAGGAGTCTCCACGGCTTCAGCATGAGAAGCCCGGCTCCACCCGAAGGGCCGGCTGCGCCAGCAGCCGACTGGCGATTCCACCGAGGAGAGCCAGAGCCGGGCGATGAAGATAAAAGCCCTCTAACGGCTGTTTCACCAAAAGTGGGCTGGCCTCAACAAGAGTGACAGAGGCCAAGGACGGCAGTGATGAACGCCACGACCGGCCTCAGCCAATCAGCGATCAAAGACCCTTCCCCACGACGGGATCCGAGGCAAAAGGGAGGGGATATGCCTCCCAGATGCCGATCTAGGGGAAAGGCGCTTTATAAAGCGCCTTTGTCAGAGCAGGGCCAGGGGATCATGCCAAGGACGCCGCCGTGGAGGAGCCGGCAGCCGGCCGAACCGCTACCTAACCTGTAACCAGGCCCCCGCCTATATAAGGGGGCCTGGACCCTTAGTCTAGGGAGATCCAATCTTCTTCTTCCTCCTCTAACACGAACAGCTCGAGGAGCACTGTAATTGCTACTGTCTAAGATAATACGAAGTAGGCAGGAAGTAGGGGCTTTACCTCCACCCGGGAAGGCCCTAAACCTGGGTAAACCGAGGTGTCTCCATTGGCATAATCCTGAGCCAGACCCATCATCACCACCGTCGAGCCCCTTCGATAAGCCACCCCATGGCTACTGTCTCTAAATTCCCATGACACTCATTAATGAGGTCCTTCCCGTGCACACCCAAGAATCGCTCGCCTCCAACCTCACTGGATATGATTCCCATTATCTGGTAGTGTTTAAGGTTCTTGAACTGCAGGAACTTCACAAATTCTTGCATGCATGGATCGTAGCTTTTGTGTGAATGCAGAAAAACTAGCATGCTCAAGCTTAGGAGCAACCGGTGGGTGTGCTCAAGATTCATATCCTCAATTACCCACGACTCATCTATCTTCTTCTTCA
This sequence comes from Dactylis glomerata, assembly GCA_007115705.1. Classification (NCBI taxonomy): domain Eukaryota; kingdom Viridiplantae; phylum Streptophyta; class Magnoliopsida; order Poales; family Poaceae; genus Dactylis; species Dactylis glomerata. The sequence continues at coordinate 2,180,949 of QXEO01000167.1, forward strand.
ATCTAAGCCGTGCCTTGCATTTACACCTCCTAGAGTTGGTAAATTGCTGTCGGTCAGTTTCTTGAACATTTGTTGTGTGTTCACCTTCCCTCAAGCACTGGAGGTACTTGTTCTTTCCATTTGTCTGCCTAGTTTTTATCCCAAAGCCCGCATGCCTGGCGTATTTGTTGTAGAACTCTTTTGCGCTCTCAAAAGTCTGGAACCTCATGCCGATTCTTGGCAGAAGATATGCAGGCAGTTCAGGTTTCTGGAAAAAAAATGTGTACAACAAATATCAGTCATACATCATTTCAAATGGTGTTAAATGTATTTCACATGTTTTGTTTTAACTCACGTGGGTGTAGGTGCGAGCCGCCTTCGGAGTTTCATTCTGACCTGGGCGTATGGGACAGGGCAGCGTGACTATTGCCCTATGGAGTAAGGGATCACGTCTAACCCTCTCTGACCAATCATTATTGGATGGTACTTCATGCTGCATCGGTCGTGGACCATTGCCCTCTCCTTGCGGGGCATGCTTCATTGGAGGCCGCGGTGGGCGAGGTGGTGGCCATGGGGGGATACCATGGGTACCGGCAGAAGTACCGTCATGGTGAGGATGCTTGTTTGCTGGAAGCATGCCATCATCACCTGCTCGCTTCATTGGAGGTTGATAACTTGCAACAGGTGCACGCTTCATTGGAGGCTGCATGCCTGCAACAGGTGCACGCTTCATTGGAGGAGGATGTTGCATGCCTGCAACAGGTGCGCGCTTCACTGGAGGAGGATGTTGCATGCCAGCAACAGGTGCACGCTTCACTGGAGGAGGATGTTGCATGCCAACAACAGGTGCACACTTGATCGGTTCTTTTTCATTGACTTCAACACCTCCACGGCTTACAACAGGTTGTTGCATGCCGCCTACAACCTCCCACAAAACACGTTGTATGTGCTCTATTACTGAAGTTGCTTTATTGCCCACAGCAGTAGTCTTTGAATCTGTACCAGAGAAGGTTGCCTGTTCTGGAGTTTCTGTCTCAGGAGTACTTGTTAAGTATTCATAACGGCTAGATGCTCCAAAATAACTAGCTATCAACTCTGGTGTTTTCCAAGTTGTTCCACCAAAAGAGCACTGCAAAGGAACAGCATCCACGATCTCTTCTTCCACTTTGGTTCTTTTTCTTTGTATGTCATCCTGAAAAGTTAATATAACGAGTACACAAATAAGTTCAAGCAATTGAACTTCTTTAATATTAAGGTTGAACTTCTGGGAGACAAAGCTACATACTACAACAAGAAGTTCAACCACTTGAACTTATTAAACTTGTTAGGTTAAACTTCTAGAAGTCAGAGCTAACTACTACATTGAGAAGTTCAACTAGTTGAACTGTTTTAACAAGTTATATTGAACTTCTGGGTAACTAAGCTAACTACTTCAATATTGTGCTACAAACAGTTGAACTACTAATGATAAGTTCCATGAACTTAAATTGTACATATACCTGCACTTCCCTATACAAGATTCCACACTTGTAAAGTTCTCTGATATGCTACACCTGAATTCTATCCTAAGAAACTTGTATCACGGAGCAAACAAACATGAAGTTCAACTAGAATTCTCTTACATACCTTGTCATTTTCCCCTCTTTTGCTCTTCGTACGACAAGCAGCTATCGAAGTATGAGCAACAGGAGTAATCTCAGATGAATCTTGCGTACAAGAATCTTTGAAACGCGGAGAACTCCTTGTCTGCATCGATCCCCATTTTGATTTCCACTTTTCTGCTGCGGTTGGGGATTCATGGCCGAACACGCCGGAGATGGAGTGGAAGATGAAGCTGCGGCATGATTTTGAGAAGGACAGAGCGGCTCAAGCGACCGTGTCATTGGCGAGGAAGCACGTCGGTGATGAAGACCAGGACTTGGGGGGCTCCATAAATATCGCCGGCAATTTCTGCCGCCGCTCGCTCCCTTGCGCCAGCGAAAACTATACAGAACCGGCGGGCCTCACTCCCTCCCGCCGGCATACCCGCCGCCGCTCGCTCGCTTGGCCCGCGTCGGAGAAGGAGACAGGGAATCCATGGGTAAATCGACAGGGACCGGCAGGCCTCGCTCCCTCGTGTCGGCGTACCGCTGCCGCTCGCTCGCTCGGCCCGCCGGAGGTGCTCGCTGGTCGGGGTGGGGCGGGGAAATCGGGGCGGAGGAGAGGAAAACGGGGTGGAGGCGGGGCGGTCGGGGCAGAGGCGGGGCGGAGGCAGGGCGGTCGAGGCGTTGGAGTGCGGGCCGGTCGGGTGGCGTCTCGTCCGGTCAGAACCCTTATATAGGGGAAGGCTGGTTGTAGATCCTTAATCTACAACCAGTTTTAGACTAGATGGACCCTAGCTGGGCTATTCTACAACCGGTTGTAGATTAAGGATCTACAACCGATTCTGAACTTTCTTGAACACGCGCTTCAACTTCTTCGGATTGTTATGTTGAACTTAGTTGAACTGCCCGTATAGGTGCGTGCTGCGGCTATTTTTGCTCGATTGATCTGTGTTGCCGTGTTCGTTTCTATTGTTTGTACTCGTTTTATAGCATCTAGTTCAATGCTTTACGATTGCGTACATCACTATCCGGTCGATCATGTCCAGATATGTTGCCGGCGTTGGGATCGTGCTCGTTGCTTTTCTCGATGGTTCGTCCGTTTGTCGTAATTTTGTTCTGATGATTGTTATTGTTTGAATTTTGTTTCCCAAATCATTAATTATTGTCGAATTTGAGTATTTACCTAGCGTGATTGTGTAATTTTTCCTATGAACTGGACATTTGGATCCGATGTCCCGGCGGCGCCGCCGCGGCAAACTCCGTCGCGTTTTTCGCCTCTGATCATTTTTTCTTTCAATTGGATGTTCTCTGGTATTTGTATATGTACTAGGTTACTTGTGGAAGTCGAATTGTTGCGCTGATTTGGTTTCAAAGGATTTCCCGATGTGCCAATTTATTGTGGACGGGCGGTCTTCTTCGGCGGGAGCTTGTCGCGGCGATTTGATTTGATTTTCCTTTTATCCTTTAATTGTAGAGTGTTGATTTATTCGCAAATGCTCATAATGTTGTTTTAATTACTTTATTTGATACATTTTGATCCTCATTTTATGTCTTCTGATTGATATTACAAGTGCGCAGAGTAGTATGCGTACAGAGCATGTTGAACTTAGTATGGATATTTACCTGCACTTCTTTTGTTTCAAAGGTGAACTTCTTGTATGATACGAGTCGAACTGCTATGTAATTTTAAAAGCCGAGAACTACGCGGACTTGATCTGCGTACAAAACTTGTTGAACTTCATATAGATGCATTCATGAACTATATATATCTTGTTGTTGGACCGTTCTGGATATAACAGTTGAATTGCCGTGTTTTTATAAGAATATATGGCAACGCTATACATGTTATATGTACATAGCGTGATGAACTGTTTGGAAATACCATCCCGAACTTATCCGTTCCCTACAGCTGAACTACTGTAATGTTATAAGTTGAACTTCTTGGAATTTTTAATGAAACGTAATTCTGTATACTTCTCCTTTGAATAGATCTAGTTAAACTGCTTTAAACCCCAGTGATGAACTTTTTTGTATCACATGGCTGAACTTATTATTTAGAAAAGTTGAACTTCTATGTCTTTATTGCATCTTATAATGTAGAATAGCTATGTGGTTTTTTACTGCGTGCATAACATGTTGAACTTCTTACATACGCATCCATGAACTGCGTCGACCTCTAATGTGAACCCTTTTTGGTATTATAGTTGAACTTCTGGTAATTTATTAAGTTCGTACTTTTAAATTGAGCAGTATGCAGTACATGAACTTTTCCTGAATGCATTGTTGAACTTACATTGATCAAGTACCTGAACTTCTATCTGTTTAATAGTTGAACTTATCTGGATTCCGGACCTGAATATTTTGTTTGTTTTATGATATGATATGTTTATTGAAAATGATGCGGTAGCCTACGGTGTTAGGGTACCTAGAATTCATTACCGTTGACGCGTTTGCGTCGACGGCAAATGAATTCTAGGTACCCTAACAATGCTACGAGGTTTTGCCACCCGTACAACGCGGAAGCATCGACGAGTGGCGAAGCCGAGCCGTATCGTAAAAAAAATATTATGTGTGTTCATTCTAACTTAGGGTTGGGGGTGAAGGGGGGGGGGTATTATGTAGCCATATTATTTATTTGGCTCCATAAGAGAGCTTATATTATATATTATGTTAGTACGATATAAAGTTATTTTAGAAGTGCACGACGTGCTAGCGTCGTGTCGTCGACGACGCGCTAGCGTCGTTTAATTTGTCTGTGGGTGAACGACGCATAACCGTTGGCTTGGTGGTACCCATTATTTTTGGTACAATTAATTTATATTCCTGTTCTACTACTTTTCTTTTCATTTTACTTATCATATAGTGCATCATGAACTTCCCATATTTGTCTAAACTGTAACTTCCTGTACAATTAATTTATATTCCTGTTATATTTTGTCATACACTAGATTTGTGATCCTTCTTGTACTGTTTGTTATATACTTGAACTGTTCATATAGCCTCGCTTGAACTTCCCTTACCTTTTTAAAACTATTCACTATGGTCCCACTATTTACGGTTGGTTGTCCGTATTCGTCCACCATGTTTCCTCTCTCTCTCCATGCAGAACCACCTCTCTCCCCTCGCGCTAACCTCTTCGCCACGTTCTTCTCCTTCTCTGTGGCGACGAAACCTCTCCAGCGATTCTATCGGCAACCGCTGCCATCGAGGAACCGCCGTGCTTGGCAACCACTGACCATCTCTGCGCTATTTCTGCGGTCAGTTTCCATTCCTTCCTCTTCTCTTCTCTGTTTCCTTCTCCGCCAGTACTTGCTTCTCCCTGCCGCCGTGCACCCGATGCTTCATCAGGTTTGGTAATCGTCGTCTCCATCACCGGCCCGGCGCTATCCTCGTGCTACTGATTGTTTTTTCGTGCTCATTTTAGTTCCTCCCCTCCGTATTCTCCCTGATTTAACCCTAGATTTCACTGTTTTAAGCAGATTTGTGGGGCGGATCTAGGGTTCGTGTTCCTGGTGTTGATTCCCATTTTTCCAGAGTTATTTCTGGATGGCTAGTGCTCCAACATCTCCTCGTGCTATCCCTGAAAATCTGGAAGGTAATTAGGCTGTAATCATGCTTTAATTTTGCATCTATTCTATGCAATCCCCTTTTTGTTTTTTTAGTTGTTCTTAGTTTCTTTCTGTCTAAACTACTGATTCAAACAAGTTTGCTGTTGCTGTAATTTGAACCTGCTAAATTTTGCTTATAATCTATGTTTTAACTCAGTAATTTTTTGACTTGTCATAATTTACATGCTTGCAATTGGTTATCATTTGTTGTTGCTGTCAATGTTGATTGAAATATTCAACCATTTTAATGTTGTAGTTGAACTGCTAATGTAGTATGTATACTGAATTTCTATTAGTTCGTTTTATAGTAATTCCATGTTTAGTGTTACTTGCACTGAATACTGTGAATGGTTAAACTTATTGTATATGTGTAATGTGTGAATTTATCTGAATTTCTGTTAGTTTGTTTTACAGTAATTCCATGTTTAGTGTTACTTGCACTTAATAGTGTGAATGGTTGAACTTATTGTATATGCGTACTGTGTGAATTTAACTGAATTTCTGTTAGTTTGTTCTATTGTAATTCCTTGTTTAGTTGTACTTGCACTTATTACTGTGAATGGTTGAACTTTTTACATATGTGTAGTGTGTGAATTTAACTGAATTTCTGTTAGTTTGTTCTACTGTAATTCCATGTTTAGTTGTACATGCACTTATTACTGTGAATGGTTGAACTTT